>CM076969.1:55216594-55296022 GCA_039105355.1 Benthosema pterotum | reverse complement strand
GTTATAGCTGTGTAAAGACCAGCCAATAGGAAGACAGAGGGGGTGTGGTTTATGCTATTGGAACCAAATGGACCCTTACGGGTCCATTTGGTTCCATAAGGATGTGTGTGTGCGCGTGTGTGTTGTTGCATACCCTCCTGTGTAAAGCCTATTTGCAGATTTTTGCAGATCTACAAGCTCACAAGGTCTTACAGTCCAACTCATTGAGGTCTTATAACTCTAGTGGCAGCCAGCTAATTAGGGCTTAATCTGTTTCACTGTTGTACCTGCATCAGTGCAGGCACTTGGCTCCTTAGTTAAACAGGCAGTCAATGGCCGGGACTTGCCGCAAACAAATGCCTCTCACGCGAAAACGAAAACTCGTAAGCGATTACTTTTTTCGACGTGGGCGTCCCGACTCGATCAAGTATCTTTGTGTGCGATCGTGGTATTGGTACGATAAAAGACGTGGTCATGGGAGCGATTTAAAAATCGATGTTGGATAAAAAATGTCAAAAGTGTGAAATGCTGTTGGTTCTAATGTAATTGATAGGGACACGGGAGCATACGTCGGGTCGCTCTGAGGCCCGTAGCTCTGGTTCTGAACGTGTCTGTGCTTTTTTGATGACATTGGGTGAAAGGCGAGAAGTTTGTCTACAAAATGTCCGAAAACCACGCGTGTAAAGCGAATATTGTGGCCGTGAGGACGATTTGTTCGGTCATGACCCGAACCTCGAGACAACTGCATCTCCCACTCTGTTTCACTCGCTCACTGGTCGAGAGAGCCTCTAAGCTCCGCTAAATTTCTCGAAACCATGCACACTTGGAACTGCGATAGCGGACAAAACCGTGCAACATATTCGAATACGGTTTGAACGACACAAAGTTGACCATTGTGTCACCGTTTTAAAGTTTAAATCATGTTTCTACGACAAAGTATGCCAGAGTAATGAGGCTGCAAAAGTGAGCCAAAAGTGGGCCAAATACCAATACATTGTCAATGGGGAATTATATTTTTAAATAAAGTTTAATATTTTAAAAAGTATACATTTTTTCAAAATATTGTTTTTACCGATGAAAATTCAAACCTAGCCGAACATTTAAACTTTCAACGGAGTTTTTCAAAGTAAAAGTATGACGGAGTTATAAGAGCACAAAAAAGTCAACTGTAAAAAGTGTGTCATTTTTTTCCATTAACCCTCACTATAAAATAACTAAAAAAAAACTAAAAAACTAAAAAACTAAAAAAACTAAAAAAAACTATAAAAATATAAATTTAAGCATAAATCACTGCAAAAAAGTGAACAGTATAAAGTTTGAACTAAAAATCTAGCATAAAGTATGTGGAAGTAGTTAACAATCAAAAAAAGGGGCAGAATAAATAATAATAAATAAATAAAGAGCGGGAATAACTAGGAGGTGGCGCCTATGAGGCGCCCCCTCAACTAGAAAGGCAGTTTCTGCAGAAACTGCGAGGGGGCGCCAAACGTTTCAGTCTTGCGTATGAACAGTAGACGGCTTATTAAAAAGTTGAAAAAAGGAAGTGAAAAAAAAGTGAAAAAGTGAAAAGGAAAGTGAAAAGGAAGTGAAAAAAGTGAAAACGTAAAAAGGAAAGTGAAAAAGGAAGAGAAAAAAGCAAAAGGAAGGTGAAAAGGTAAGTGAAAAAAGTGAAAAAGTGATAAGGAAAGTGAAAAAGGAAGTGAAAAAACGTGAAAAAGTGAAAAGTTGAAGAAAATAAAATATATGATGCTAATAATGCTAATGCTAAGTATAGTTAATAATGCGCTAAGTAACGCTAAGTATTGTGGAAAATGTTAGTAATGTTAATTAATGCTAATAATGCTAACTAATGCTAATGCTAAGTATAGTTAATAATGCTAAGTAATGCTAATGCTAAGTATTGTTGATAATGCTAAGTAACACTAACTATTGTGAAAATGCTAATAATGCTACGTAATGCTAATGCTATGTATTGTTAATAATGCTAAGTACAGCCAATTATTGTGAAAATGCTAAAAATGCTAAGTAATGCCAATAATGCTAAGTAGCGCTAACTTGTTGCTATTGGTCCAAGAAGTCCATCTACCAAATATTGAGGCGATAGCATGTTCCAAACCCAAGTTATAGCTGTGTAAAGACCAGCCAATAGGAATACAGAGGAGGCGGGCTAAAGCAGAACAACTCCTTCCTATTGGTCTAAGAAGGCTATCTACCAAATATTGAGGCGGTAGCATGTTGCAAACCGAAGTTATAGCTGTGTAAAGGCCAGCCAATAGGAATACAGAGGGGGCGGGCTTAAGCAGTACAACTCCTTCCTATTGGTCTAAGAAGGCTATCTACCAAATATTGAGGCGGTAGCATGTTCCAAACCCAAGTTATAGCTGTGTAAAAGGCCAGCCAATAGGAATACAGAAGAGGCGGGCTTAAGCAGTACAACTCCTTCCTATTGGTCTAAGAAGGCTATCTACCAAATATTGAGGCGGTAGCATGTTCCAAACCCAAGTTATAGCTGTGTAAAGGCCAGCCAATAGGAATACAGAGGAGGGCGGGCTTAAGCAGTTACAAACTACTTCCTATTGGTCTAAGAAGGCTATCTACAAATATTGAGGCGGTAGCATGTTGCAAACCGAAGTTATAGCTGTGTAAAGGCCAGCCAATAGGAATACAGAGGGGGCGGGCTTAAGCAGTACAACTCCTTCCTATTGGTCTAAAGAAGCTATCTGCCAAATATTGAGGCGGTAGCATGTTGCAAACCGAAGTTTATAGCTGTAAAGGCAGCCAATAGGAATACAGAGGGGGCGGCTTAAGCAGTACAACTCCTTCCTATTGGTCTAAGAAGGCTATCTACCAAATATTGAGGCGGTAGCATGTTGCAAACCGAAGTTATAGCTGTGTAAAGGCCAGCCAATAGGAAAACAGAGGGGGCGGGCTTAACAGTACAACTCCTTCCTATTGGTCTAAGAAGGCTATCTACCAAATATTGAGGCGGTAGCATGTTCCAAACCCAAGTTATAGCTGTGTAAAGGCCAGCCAATAGGAATACAGAGGGGGCGGGCTTAAGCAGTACTACTCCTTCCTATTGGTCTAAGAAGGCTATCTACCAAATATTGAGGCGGTAGCATGTTGCAAACCGAAGTTATAGCTGTGTAAAGCCAGCCAATAGGAATACAGAGGGGGCGGGCTTAAGCAGTACTACTCCTTCCTATTGGTCTAAGAAGGCTATCTACCAAATATTGAGGCGATAGCATGTTCCAAACCCAAGTATAGCTGTGTAAAAGACCAGCCAATAGGAATACAGAGGAGGCGGGCTAAAGCAGAACAAAAACTCCTTCCTATTGGTCTAAGAAAGGCTATCTACCAAATAATTGAGGCGGTAGCATGTTGCAAACCGAAGTTTATAGCTGTGTAAAGGCCAGCCAATAGGAATACAGAGGGGGCGGGCTTAAGCAGTACAACTCCTTCCTATTGGTCTAAGAGGCTATCTACAAAATATGAGGCGGTAGCATGTTCCAAACCCAAGTTATAGCTGTGTAAAGGCCACCAATAGGATTACAGAAGAGGCGGGCTTAAGCAGTACAACTCCTTCCTATTGGTCTAAGAAGGCTATCTACCAAATATTGAGGCGGTAGCATGTTCCACAACCAAGTTATAGCTGTGTAAAGGCCAGCCAATAGGAATACAGAGGAGGCGGGCTTAAGCAGTACAACTACTTCCTATTGGTCTAAGAAGGCTATCTACCAAATATTGAGGCGGTAGCATGTTGCAAACCGAAGTTATAGCTGTGTAAAGGCCAGCCAATAGGAATACAGAGGGGGGCGGGCTTAAGCAGTACAACTCCTTCCTATTGGTCTAAGAAGGCTATCTGCCAAATATTGAGGCGGTAGCATGTTGCAAACCGAAGTTATAGCTGTGTAAAGGCCAGCCAATAGGAATACAGAGGGGGCGGGCTTAAGCAGTACAACTCCTTCCTATTGGTCTAAGAAGGCTATCTACCAAATATTGAGGCGGTAGCATGTTGCAAACCGAAGTTATAGCTGTGTAAAGGCCAGCCAATAGGAATACAGAGGGGGCGGGCTTAAGCAGTACAACTCCTTCCTATTGGTCTAAGAAGGCTATCTACCAAATATTGAGGCGGTAGCATGTTCCAAACCCAAGTTATAGCTGTGTAAAGGCCAGCCAATAGGAATACAGAGGGGCGGGCTTAAGCAGTACTACTCCTTCCTATTGGTCTAAGAAGGTATCTACCAAATATTGAGGCGGTAGCATGTTGCAAACCGAAGTTATAGCTGTGTAAAGGCCAGCCAATAGGAATACAGAGGGGGCGGGCTTAAGCAGTACTACTCCTTCCTATTGGTCTAAGAAGGCTATCTACCAAATATGAGGCGGTAGCATGCTCCAACCCAAGTTATAGCTGTGTAAAGACCAGCCAATAGGAAGACAGAGGGGGTGTGGTTTAAGCAGTACAACTCCTTCCTATTGGTCTAAGAAGGCTATCTACCAAATATTGAGGCGGTAGCATGTTCCAAACCCAAGTTATAGCTGTGTAAAGACCAGCCAATAGGAAGACAGAGGGGGTGTGGTTTTAAGCAGTACAACTCCTTCCTATTGGTCTAAGAAGGCTATCTACCAAATATTGAGGCGGTAGCATGTTGCAAACCCAAGTTATAGCTGTGTAAAGGCCAGCCAATAGGAAGACAGAGGGGGCGGGCTTAAGCAGTACAACTCCTTCCTATTGGTTAAGAAGGCTATCTACCAAATATTGAGGCGGTAGCATGTTCCAAACCCAAGTTATAGCTGTGTAAAGACCAGCCAATAGGAAGACAGAGGGGGTGTGGTTTATGCTATTGAACCAAATGGACCCTTACGGGTCCAAATGGACCCTTACGGGTTCATTTGGTACCATAGGATATGTGTGTGCGTGTGTGTTGTTGCATACCCTCCTGTGTATAAAGCCTATTTGCAGATTTTGCAGATCTACAAGCTCACAAGGTCTTACAGTCCAACTCATTGAGGTCTTATAACTCTAGTGGCAGCCAGCTAATTAGGGCTTAATCTGTTTCACCTGTTGTACCTGCATCAGTGCAGGCACTTTGGCTCCTTAGTTAAACAGGGAGCCAATGGCCGGGACTTGCCGCAAACAAATGCCTCTCACGCGAAAACGAAAACTCGTAAGCGATTACTTTTTTTCGACGTGGGCGTCCCGACTCGATCAAGTATCTTGTGTGCGATCGTGGTATTGGTACGATAAAAGACGTGGTCATGGGAGCGATTTAAAAATCGATGTTGGATAAAAAATGTCAAAAGTGAAATGATGTTGGTTATAATGTAATTGATAGGGACACGGAGCATACGTCGGGTCGCTCTGAGGCCCTTAGCTCTGGTTCTGAACGGTCTGTGCTTTTTTTGATGACATGGGTGAAAGGCGAGAAGTTTGTCTACAAAATGTCCGAAAACCACGCGTGTAAAGCGAATATTGTGGCCGTGAGGACGATTTGTTCGGTCATGACCCGAACCTCGAGACACTGCATCTCCCACTCTGTTTCACTCGCTCACTGGTCGAGAGAGCCTCTAAGCTCCCCTAAATTTCTCGAACCATGCACACTTTGAACTGCGATAGCGGACAAACCGAGCAACATATTCGAATACGGTTTGAACGACCACAAAGTTGACCATTGTGTCACCGTTTTAAAGTTTAAATCATGTTTCTACGACAAAGTATGCCAGAGTAATGAGGCTGCAAAAGTGAGCCAGAAATGGGCCAAACACCAATACATTGTCAATGGGGAATATATTTTTTAAATAAAGTTTAATATTTTAAAAAGTATACATTTTTTCAAATATTGTTTTTACCGATGAAAATTCAAACCTAGGCGAACATTTTAAACTTTGAACGGAGTTTCAAAGTAAAAGTATGACGGAGTTATAAGAGCACAAAAAAGTCAACTGTAAAAAGTGTGTCATTTTTTCCATTAACCCTCACTATAAAATAACTAAAAAAAAACTAAAAAAACTAAAAAACTAAAAAACTAAAAAAAACTATAAAAATATAAATTTAAGCATAAATCACTGCAAAAAGTCGAACAGTATAAAGTTTGAACTAAAATTCTAGCATAAAGTATGTGGAAGTAGTTAACAATCGAAAAAAGTGGCAGAATAAATAATAATAATAAGAATAAATAAAGAGCGGGAATAACTAGGAGGTGGCGCCTATGAGGCGCCCCCTCAACTAGAAAGGCAGTTTCTGCAGAAACTGCGAGGGGGCGCCAAACGTTTCAGTCTTGCGTATGAACAGTAGACGGCTTATTAAAAAGTTGAAAAAAGGAAGTGAAAAAAAAGTGAAAAAGTGAAAAGGAAAGTGAAAAAGGAAGTGAAAAAAGTGAAAACGTAAAAAGGAAAGTGAAAAAGGAAAGAAAAAAGGCAAAAGGAAGGTGAAAAGGTAAGTGGAAAAAGTGAAAAAGTGATAAGGAAAGTGAAAAAGGAAGTGAAAAAACGTGAAAAAGTGAAAAGTTGAAGAAATAAAATATATGATGCTAATAATGCTAATGCTAAGTATAGTTAATAATGCGCTAAGTAACGCTAAGTATTGTGAAAATGTTAGTAATGTTAATTAATGCTAATAATGCTAACTAATGCTAATGCTAAGTATAGTTAATAATGCTAAGTAATGCTAATGCTAAGTATTGTTGATAATGCTAAGTAACACTAACTATTGTGAAAATGCTAATAATGCTACGTAATGCTAATGCTATGTATTGTTAATAATGCTAAGTACAGCCAATTATTGTGAAAATGCTAAAAATGCTAAGTAATGCCAATAATGCTAAGTAGCGCTAACTTGTTGCTATTGGTCCAAGAAGTCCATCTACCAAATATGAGGCGATAGCATGTTCCAAACCCAAGTTATAGCTGTGTAAAGACCAGCCAATAGGAATACAGAGGAGGCGGGCTAAAGCAGAACAACTCCTTCCTATTGGTCTAAGAAGGCTATCTACCAAATATTGAGGCGGTAGCATGTTGCAAACCGAAGTTATAGCTGTGTAAAGGCCAGCCAATAGGAATACAGGGGGCGGGCTTAAGCAGTACAACTCCTTCCTATTGGTCTAAGAAGGCTATCTACCAAATATTGAGGCGGTAGCATGTTCCAAACCCAAGTTATAGCTGTGTAAAGGCCAGCCAATAGGAATACAGAAGAGGCGGGCTTAAGCAGTACAACTCCTTCCTATTGGTCTAAGAAGGCTATCTACCAAATATTGAGGCGGTAGCATGTTCCAAACCCAAGTTATAGCTGTGTAAAGGCCAGCCAATAGGAATACAGAGGAGGCGGGCTTAAGCAGTACAACTCCTTCCTATTGTCTAAGAAGGCTATCTACCAAATATTGAGGCGGTAGCATGTTGCAAACCGAAGTTATAGCTGTGTAAAGGCCAGCCAATAGGAATACAGAGGGGGCGGGCTTAAGCAGTACAACTCCTTCCTATTGGTCTAAGAAGGCTATCTGCCAAATATTGAGGCGGTAGCATGTTGCAAACCGAAGTTATAGCTGTGTAAAGGCCAGCCAATAGGAAATACAGAGGGGGCGGGCTTAAGCAGTACAACTCCTTCCTATTGGTCTAAGAAGGCTATCTACCAAATATTGAGGCGGTAGCATGTTCCAAACCCAAGTTATAGCTGTGTAAAGGCCAGCCAATAGGAATACAGAGGGGGCGGGCTTAAGCAGTACTACTCCTTCCTATTGTCTAAGAAGGCTATCTACCAAATATTGAGGCGGTAGCATGTTGCAAACCGAAGTTATAGCTGTGTAAAGGCCAGCCAATAGGAATACAGAGGGCGGGCTTAAGCAGTACAACTCCTTCCTATTGGTCTAAGAGGCTATCTACCAAATATTGAGGCGGTAGCATGCTCCAAACCCAAGTTATAGCTGTGTAAAGACCAGCCAATAGGAAGACAGAGGGGTGTGGTTTAAGCAGTACAACTCCTTCCTATTGGTCTAAGAAGGCTATCTACCAAATATTGAGGCGGTAGCATGTTCCAAACCCAAGTTATAGCTGTGTAAAGACCAGCCAATAGGAAGACAGAGGGGGTGTGGTTTAAGCAGTACAACTCCTTCCTATTGGTCTAAGAAGGCTATCTACCAAATATTGAGGCGGTAGCATGTTCCAAACCCAAGTTATAGCTGTGTAAAGACCAGCCAATAGGAAGACAGAGGGGGTGTGGTTTATGCTATTGGAACCAAATGGACCCTTACGGGTCCATTTGGTTCCATAGGATGTGTGTGTGCGTGTGTGTTGTTGCATACCCTCCTGTGTATAAAGCCTATTTGCAGATTTTGCAGATCTAAAAGCTCACAAGGTCTTACAGTCCAACTCATTGAGGTCTTATAACTCTAGTGGCAGCCAGCTAATTAGGCCTTAATCTGTCACACCTGGGTGATTGCAACACTGCAGTTACTTTGGCTCCTTCATTAAACAGAGGGTCAATGGAAGGGACTTGCCGCAAACAAATGCCTCTCACGCGAAAACGAAAACTCGTAAGCGATTACTTTTTTTCGACGTGGGCGTCCCGACTCGATCAAGTATCTTGTGTGCGATCGTGGTATTGGTACGATAAAAGACGTGGTCATGGGAGCGATTTAAAAATCGATGTTGGATAAAAAATGTCAAAAGTGAAATGCTGTTGTTATAATGTAATTGATAGGGACACGGGAGCATACGTCGGGTCGCTCTGAGGCCCTTAGCTCTGGTTCTGAACGTGTCTGTGCTTTTTTGATGACATTGGGTGAAAGGCGAGAAGTTTGTCTACAAAATGTCCGAAAACCACGCGTGTAAAGCGAATATTGTGGCCGTGAGGACGATCTGTTCGGTCATGACCCGAACCTCGAGACACTGCATCTCCCACTCTGTTTCACTCGCTCACTGGTCGAGAGACCCTCTAAGCTCCGCTAAATTTCTCGAACCATGCACACTTTGAACTGCGATAGCGGACAAACGGAGCAACATATTCGAATACGGTTTGAACGACCACAAAGTTGACCATTGTGTCACCGTTTTAAAGTTTAAATCATGTTTCTACGACAAAGTATGCCAGAGTAATGAGGCTGCAAAAGTGAGCCAAAAGTGGGCCAAATACCAATACATTGTCAATGGGGAATTATATTTTTAAATAAAGTTTAATATTTTAAAAAGTATACATTTTTTCAAAATATTGTTTTTTACCGATGAAAATTCAAACCTAGCCGAACATTTTAAACTTTGAACGGAGTTTCAAAGTGAAAGTATGACGAGTTATAAGAGCACAAAAAAGTCAACTGTAAAAAGTGTGTCATTTTTTCCATTAACCCTCACTATAAAATAACTGAAAAAAAAACTATAAAACTAAAAAACAAAAAAAACTAAAAAAAACTATAAAAATATAAATTTAAGCATAAATCACTGCAAAAAGTCGAACAGTATAAAGTTTGAACTAAAAATCTAGCATAAAGTATGTGGAAGTAGTTAACAATCAAAAAAAGGGGCAGAATAAATAAATAAATATACTAGAAAGGCAGTTTCCGCAGAAACTGCGAGGGGGCGCCAAACGTTTCAGTCTTGCGTATGAACAGTAGACGGCGTATTAAAGCTGACAAACAGTACAATGAGGAAAAACATTATGATTTGGTTTGAGGAAGTGAAAAAAAGTTGAAAAAGTAAAAAGAAAAGTGAAAAAAAGTGAAAAAAGTGAAAAGGAAACTGAAAAAGAAAGTGAAAAAACAAAAAAAAGTGAAAAGGAAAGTGAAAAAAGTGAAAAAGTGAAAAGGAAACTGAAAAAGGAAGTGAAAAAAGTGAAAAAGTGAAAAGGAAATTGAAAAAGGAAGTGAAAAAAGTGAAAAAGTGAAAAGGAAACTGAAAAAGGAAGTGAAAAAACTGAAAAAGTGAAAAGGAAACTGAAAAAGGAAGTGAAAAAACTGAAATAGTGAAAAGGAAAATGAAAAAAGGAAGTTAAAAAACGCGAGAAAGTGAAAAGCTTAAGAAAATAAAAGGTTGAATACAAGCATAAATCACTAATGCTAATGCTATGTATTGTTAATAATGCTAAGTACAGCCAATTATTGTGAAAATGCTAAAAATGCTAAGTAATGCCAATAATGCTAAGTAGCGCTAACTTGTTGCTATTGGTCCAAGAAGTCCATCTACCAAATATTGAGGCGATAGCATGTTCCAAACCCAAGTTATAGCTGTGTAAAGACCAGCCAATAGGAATACAGAGGAGGCGGGCTAAAGCAGAACAACTCCTTCCTATTGGTCTAAGAAGGCTATCTACCAAATATTGAGGCGGTAGCATGTTGCAAACCGAAGTTATAGCTGTGTAAAGGCCAGCCAATAGGAATACAGAGGGGGCGGGCTTAAGCAGTACAACTCCTTCCTATTGGTCTAAGAAGGCTATCTACCAAATATTGAGGCGGTAGCATGTTCCAAACCAAGTTATAGCTGTGTAAAGGCCAGCCAATAGGAATACAGAGGGGGCGGGCTTAAGCAGTACTACTCCTTCCTATTGTCTTACTAAGAAGGCTATCTACCAAATATTGAGGCGGTAGCATGTTGCAAACCGAAGTTATAGCTGTGTAAAGGCCAGCCAATAGGAATACAGAGGGGGCGGGCTTAAGCAGTACAAACTCCTTCCTATTGGTCTAAGAAGGCTATCTACCAAATATTGAGGCGGTAGCATGTTCCAAACCCAAGTTATAGCTGTGTAAAGACCAGCCAATAGGAAGACAGAGGGGGTGTGGTTTAAGCAGTACAACTCCTTCCTATTGGTCTAAGAAGGCTATCTCCAAATATTGAGGCGGTAGCATGTTGCAAACCCAAGTTATAGCTGTGTAAAGGCCAGCCAATAGGAAGACAGAGGGGCGGGCTTAAGCAGTACAACTCCTTCCTATTGGTCTAAGAAGGCTATCTACCAAATATTGAGGCGGTAGCATGTTGCAAACCCAAGTTATAGCTGTGTAAAGGCCAGCCAATAGGAATACAGAGGGGGCGGGCTTAAGCAGTACAACTCCTTCCTATTGGTCTAAGAAGGCTATCTACCAAATATGAGGCGGTAGCATGTTCCAAACCCAAGTTATAGCTGTGTAAAGACCAGCCAATAGGAAGACAGAGGGGGTGTGGTTTAAGCAGTACAACTCCTTCCTATTGGTCTAAGAAGGCTATCTACCAAATATTGAGGCGGTAGCATGTTCCAAACCCAAGTTATAGCTGTGTAAAGACCAGCCAATAGGAAGACAGAGGGGGTGTGGTTTAAGCAGTACAACTCCTTCCTATTGGTCTAAGAAGGCTATCTACCAAATATTGAGGCGGTAGCATGTTGCAACCCAAGTTATAGCTGTGTAAAGGCCAGCCAATAGGAAGACAGAGGGGGCGGGCTTAAGCAGTACTACTCCTTCCTATTGGTCTAAGAAGGCTATCTACCAAATATTGAGGCGGTAGCATGTTCCAAACCCAAGTTATAGTTGTGTAAAGACCAGCCAATAGGAAGACAGAGGGGGTGTGGTTTATGTTATTGGAACCAAATGGACCCTTACGGGTCCATTTGGTTCCATAGGATGTGTGTGTGCGTGTGTGTTGTTGCATACCCTCCTGTATAAAGCCTATTTGCAGATTTTGCAGATCTACAAGCTCACAAGGTCTTACAGTCCAACTCATTGAGGTCTTAATAACTCTAGTGGCAGCCAGCTAATTGGGCTTAATCTGTTTCACCTGTTGTACCTGCATCAGTGCAGGCACTTTGGCTCCTTAGTTAAACAGGGAGTCAAAGGCCGGGACTTGCCGCAAACAAATGCCTCTCACGCGAGAAAACGAAAACTCGTAAGCGATTACTTTTTTCGACGTGGGCGTCCCGACTCGATCAAGTATCTTGTGTGCGATCGTGGTATTGGTACGATAAAAGACATGGTCATGGGAGCGATTTAAAAATCGATGTTGGATAAAAAATGTCAAAAGTGAAATGCTGTTGGTTTGAATGTAATTGATAGGGACAACGGGAGCATACGTCGGGTCGCTCTGAGGCCCTTAGCTCTGGTTCTGAACGTGTCTGTGCTTTTTTGATGACATTGGGTGAAAGGCGAGAAGTTTGTCTACAAATGTCCGAAAACCACGCGTGTAAAGCGAATATTGTGGCCGTGAGGACGATTTGTTCGGTCATGACCCGAACCTCGAGACACTGCATCTCCCACTCTGTTTCACTCGCTCACTGGTCGAGAGACCCTCTAAGCTCCGCTAAATTTCTCGAACCATGCACACTTTGAACTGCGATAGCGGACAAACCGAGCAACATATTCGAATACGGTTTGAACGACCACAAAGTTGACCATTGTGTCACCGTTTTAAAGTTTAAATCATGTTTCTACGACAAAGTATGCCAGAGTAATGAGGCTGCAAAAGTGAGCCAAAAGTGGGCCAAATACCAATACATTGTCAATGGGGAATTATATTATTAAATAAAGTTTAATATTTTAAAAAGTATACATTTTTTCAAAATATTGTTTTTTACCGATGAAAATTCAAACCTAGCCGAACATTTTAAACTTTGAACGGAATTTCAAAGTAAAAGTATGACGGAGTTATAAGAGCACAAAAAAGTCAACTGTAAAAAGTGTGTCATTTTTTCCATTAACCCTCACTATAAAATAACTGAAAAAAAACTGAAAAAACTAAAAAACTAAAAAACTAAAAAAAACTATAAAAATATAAATTTAAGCATAAATCACTGCAAAAAGTCGAACAGTATAAAGTTTGAACGAAAAATCTAGCATAAAGTATGTGGAAGTAGTTAACGACCGAAAAAAAGGGCAGCAGAATAAATAAATAATAAAAAAGAGCGGGAATAACAAGGAGGTGGCGCCTATTAGGCGCCCCCTCAACTAGAAAGGCAGTTTCCACAGAAACTGCGAGGGGGCGCCAAACGTTTCAGTCTTGCGTATGAACAGTAGACGGCGTATTAAAGCTGACAAACTGTACAATGAGGAAAAACATGATGATTTGGTTTGAGGAAGTGAAAAAAGTTGAAAAAGTAAAAAGAAAAGTGAAAAAAAGTGAAAAAGTGAAAAGGAAACTGGAAAAAGGAAGTGAAAAAACTAAAAAGTGAAAAAGTGAAAAAAGTGAAAAGGAAACTGAAAAAGGAAGTGAAAAAAGTGAAAAAGTGAAAAGGAAACTGAAAAAGGAAGTGAAAAAACTGAAAAAGTGAAAAGGAAACTGAAAAAGGAAGTGAAAAAAACTGAAAAAGTGAAAAGGAAACTGAAAAGGAAGTGAAAAAACTGAAAAAGTGAAAAGGAAACTGAAAAAGGAAGTGAAAAAACTGAAAAAGTGAAAAGGAAACTGAAAAAGGAAGTGAAAAAAACTGAAAAAGTGAAAAGGAAACTGAAAAAGGAAGTAAAAAAACTGAGAAAGTGAAAAGGAAACTGAAAAAGGAAGTGAAAAAACTGAAAAAGTGAAAAGGAAAATGAAAAAAGGAAGTTAAAAAACGTGAGAAAGTGAAAAGCTTAAGAAAATAAAAGGTTGAATACAAGCATAAATCACTACATGAAGCTGAACAGTTTAAAGGTAGCATAAGTAATGCTAAGTATTGTGAAAATGCTAATAATGCTAAGTAATTCGAATAATGCTAAGTAATGCTAATGCTAATTGTTGCTGACAATGCTAAGTATTGTGAAAATGCTAATAATGCTAACCAATGCTAACTATGGTTAATGATGCTAAGTAATGTCCAATGGTAAATATCGTTAATAAGGCTAAGAGATGCTAAATATTGTGAAAATGCTAATAATGCTTAGTAATGCTAATGCTAAGTATATGTAATAATGCTAAATAATGCTAAGTATTGTGCTAATAATGCTAATAATTAGCAAAAACTATTCCACCCTTTTTCAACATTTTCCTGAGAGTGTACGAATGTGAACCAAATGGACCCTAGCGGGTCCATTTGGTTCCATTTGTACTATCTCAGGAAGGAAAGGTCCTAAAAGTAAAATCATTAAAATAGTGAAACAAAGCTTGACCTTCAATCAATGAGCTCTTCTCTAAGCCACACCCTTGGGGGGGTTTGCTCACTGTCCAATGCCAATCCAAAGCATAGCAACTGTTGCTATGCAGGTCAAGCTTTCCTGGTCAAGCTTTCCTCTTCCAACGTGCCTATTGGACAAGGTCGGATTGGGGAGGGGCTTAGTGAAGAGCTAATTACATTGATTTCAATACCTATAGATGATGTTAAAGGGTAATTCCACCCATTTTCAACATTTTTCTGAGAATGTACAAATGCAACCAAATGAACCCTGACGGGTTCATTTGGTTCCATTTGTTACCATTAACATGGTGAAAATACATCTTGATGACATCATCAAGATGTTTCCCATGTTAGTGGTTTTCTTCAGACCTCCATTTCTTGGGAACACAGAATGGGGGGACTTTTGATCATGTCCACCCAGCACCTCTAGGGTATACTGACATATATGTAATATGTGACATAATGACATATTAGAATGTTGAAAATGGGTGGAGTTCCCCTTTAATGCTTCCAATAGCTAAAGCTAATGTTAAAATGCTAACATGTTTATGCTAACATGCTGTGTAAGTCAGGCAGAAACCTCTTGCTGTGTGTGTGTGTGGGTGTGTGTGTGCACGTGCATCTCCAACTCCATATTTGGGTGTGCCTGTCCCAAGAGCTGTGTGTGTGCATGCATGACTAATAAATTAATATCAATTAAACTATACAACGAATCCCTTAGAAAAATACAAGCAAACCATTCCCGAGGATGCCGGTCAATTTGACACATGGCTCGGGTGCGTGCGGCAAAAACTCTGGGAGGAGTCGCATGTCGAAGATTCCAAAAACAGAATATCAAGTTATCACTAGAAAGGCAGTTTCCACAGAAACTGCGAGGGGGCGCCAAACGTTTCAGTCTTGCGTATGAACAGTAGACGGCGTATTAAAGCTGACAAACAGTACAATGAGGAAAAACATGATGATTTGGTTTGAGGAAGTGAAAAAAGTTGAAAAAGTAAAAAGAAAAGTGAAAAAAAGTGAAAAAGTGAAAAGGAAACTGAAAAAGGAAGTGAAAAAACTAAAAAAGTGAAAAGGAAAGTGAAAAAAGTGAAAAGGAAACTGAAAAAGGAAGTGAAAAAACTGAAAAAGTGAAAAGGAAACTGAAAAAGGAAGTGAAAAAACTGAAAAAGTGAAAAGGAAACTGAAAAAGGAAGTGAAAAAACTGAAAAAGTGAAAAGGAAAATGAAAAAAGGAAGTTAAAAAACGCGAGAAAGTGAAAAGCTTAAGAAAATAAAAGGTTGAATACAAGCATAAATCACTACATGAAGCTGAACAGTTTAAAGGTAGCATAAGTAATCCTAAGTAATGTGAAAATGCTAATAAAGCTAACTAATTCTAATAATGCTAAGTAATGCTAATGCTAAGTGTTGCTGACAATGCTAAGTATTGTGAAAATGCTAATAATGCTAAGTAATGCTAACTATGGTTAATGATGCTAAGTAATGTCCAATGGTAAATATAGTTAATAAGGCTAAGTGATGCTAAATATTGTGAAAATGCTAATAATGCTAAGTAATGCTAATGCTAAGTATATGTAATAATGCTAAATAATGCTAAGTATTGTGCTAATAATGCTAATAATGAAAACTATTCCACCCTTTTTCAACATTTTCCTGAGAGTGTACGAATGTGAACCAAATGGACCCTAGCGGGTCCATTTGGTTCCATTTGTACTATCTCAGGAAGGAAAGGTCCTAAAAGTAAAATCATTAACATGGTGAAACAAAGCTTGACCTTCAATCAATGAGCTCTTCTCTAAGCCCCACCCTTTGGGGTGGGGTTTGCTCACTGTCTAATGCCAACCCAAATACTTTAGCAACTGTTGCTATGCAGGTCAAGCTTTCCTGGTCAAGCTTTCCTCTTCCAACGTGCCTATTGGACAAGGTCGGATTGGGGAGGGGCTTAGTGAAGAGCTAATTACATTGATTTCAATACCTATAGATGATGTGAAAGGGTAATTCCACCCATTTTCAACATTTTTCTCAGAATGTACAAATGCAACCAAATGAACCCTGACGGGTTCATTTGGTTCCATTTGTTACCATTAACATGGTGAAAATACATCTTGATGAAATCA
The DNA here is from genome assembly GCA_039105355.1 of Benthosema pterotum. Classification (NCBI taxonomy): domain Eukaryota; kingdom Metazoa; phylum Chordata; class Actinopteri; order Myctophiformes; family Myctophidae; genus Benthosema; species Benthosema pterotum. The sequence continues at coordinate 55,279,898 of CM076969.1, read as the reverse complement.
TCAAGATGTTTCCCATGTTAGTGGTTTTCTTCAGACCTCCATTTCTTGGGAACACAGAATGGGGGGACTTTTGATCATGTCCACCCAGCACCTCTAGGGTATACTGACATATATGTAATATGTGACATAATGACATATTAGAATGTTGAAAATGGGTGGAGTTCCCCTTTAATGCTTCCAATAGCTAAAGCTAATGTTAAAATGTTAACATGTTTATGCTAACATGCTGTGTAAGTCAGGCAGAAACCTCTTGCTGTGTGTGTGGGTGTGTGTGCACGTGCATCTTCCACTCCATATTTGGGTGTGCCTGTCCCAAGAGCTGTGTGTGTGCATGCGTGACTAATAAATTAATATCAATTAAACTATACAACAAATCTCTTAGAAAAATACAAGCAAACCATTCCCGAGGATGCCGGTCAATTTGACACATGGCTCGGGTGCGTGCGGCAAAAACTCTGGGAGGAGTCGCGTGTCGAAGTTTCCAAAAACAGAATATCAAGTTATCACTAGAAAGGCAGTTTCTGCAGAAACTGCGAGGGGGCGCCAAACGTTTCAGTCTTGCGTATGAACAGTAGACGGCTTATTAAAAAGTTGAAAAAAGGAAGTGAAAAAAAAGTGAAAAAGTGAAAAGGAAAGTGAAAAAGGAAGTGAAAAAAGTGAAAACGTAAAAAGGAAAGTGAAAAAGGAAGAGAAAAAAGGCAAAAGGAAGGTGAAAAGGTAAGTGGAAAAAGTGAAGAAGTGATAAGGAAAGTGAAAAAGGAAGTGAAAAAAAACGTGAAAAAGTGAAAAGTTGAAGAAAATAAAATATATGATGCTAATAATGCTAATGCTAAGTATAGTTAATAATGCGCTAAGTAACGCTAAGTATTGTGAAAATGTTAGTAATGTTAATTAATGCTAATAATGCTAAGTAATGCTAATGCTAAGTATTGTTGATAATGCTAAGTAACACTAACTATTGTGAAAATGCTAATAATGCTACGTAATGCTAATGCTATGTATTGTTAATAATGCTAAGTACAGCCAATTATTGTGAAAATGCTAAAAATGCTAAGTAATGCCAATAATGCTAAGTAGCGCTAACTTGTTGCTATTGGTCCAAGAAGTCCATCTACCAAATATTGAGGCGATAGCATGTTCCAAACCCAAGTTATAGCTGTGTAAAGACCAGCCAATAGGAATACAGAGGAGGCGGGCTAAAGCAGAACAACTCCTTCCTATTGGTCTAAGAAGGCTATCTACCAAATATTGAGGCGGTAGCATGTTGCAAACCGAAGTTATAGCTGTGTAAAGGCCAGCCAATAGGAATACAGAGGGGGCGGGCTTAAGCAGTACAACTCCTTCCTATTGGTCTAAGAAGGCTATCTACCAAATATTGAGGCGGTAGCATGTTCCAAACCCAAGTTATAGCTGTGTAAAGGCCAGCCAATAGGAATACAGAAGAGGCGGGCTTAAGCAGTACAACTCCTTCCTATTGGTCTAAGAAGGCTATCTACCAAATATTGAGGCGGTAGCATGTTCCAAACCCAAGTTATAGCTGTGTAAAGGCCAGCCAATAGGAATACAGAGGAGGCGGGCTTAAGCAGTACAACTCCTTCCTATTGGTCTAAGAAGGCTATCTACCAAATATTGAGGCGGTAGCATGTTGCAAACCGAAGTTATAGCTGTGTAAAGGCCAGCCAATAGGAATACAGAGGGGGCGGGCTTAAGCAGTACAACTCCTTCCTATTGGTCTAAGAAGGCTATCTGCCAAATATTGAGGCGGTAGCATGTTGCAAACCGAAGTTATAGCTGTGTAAAGGCCAGCCAATAGGAATACAGAGGGGGCGGGCTTAAGCAGTACAACTCCTTCCTATTGGTCTAAGAAGGCTATCTACCAAATATTGAGGCGGTAGCATGTTCCAAACCCAAGTTATAGCTGTGTAAAGGCCAGCCAATAGGAATACAGAGGGGGCGGGCTTAAGCAGTACTACTCCTTCCTATTGGTCTAAGAAGGCTATCTACCAAATATTGAGGCGGTAGCATGTTGCAAACCGAAGTTATAGCTGTGTAAAGGCCAGCCAATAGGAATACAGAGGGGGCGGGCTTAAGCAGTACAACTCCTTCCTATTGGTCTAAGAAGGCTATCTACCAAATATTGAGGCGGTAGCATGTTCCAAACCCAAGTTATAGCTGTGTAAAGACCAGCCAATAGGAAGACAGAGGGGGTGTGGTTTATGCTATTGGAACCAAATGGACCCTTACGGGTCCATTTGGTTCCATAGGATGTGTGTGTGCGTGTGTGTTGTTGCATACCCTCCTGTGTATAAAGCCTATTTGCAGATTTTGCAGATCTACAAGCTCACAAGGCCTTACAGTCCAACTCATTGAGGTCTTATAACTCTAGTGGCAGCCAGCTAATTAGGGCTTAATCTGTTTCACCTGTTGTACCTGCATCAGTGCAGGCACTTTGGCTCCTTAGTTAAACAGGGAGCCAATGGCCGGGACTTGCCGCAAACAAATGCCTCTCACGCGAAAACGAAAACTCGTAAGCGATTACTTTTTTCGACGTGGGCGTCCCGACTCGATCAAGTATCTTGTGTGCGATCGTGGTATTGGTACGATAAAAGACGTGGTCATGGGAGCGATTTAAAAATCGTGTTGGATCAGAAATGTCAAAAGTGAAATGCGGTTGGTTATAATGTAATTGATAGGGACACGGGAGCATACGTCGGGTCGCTCTGAGGCCCGTAGCTCTGGTTCTGAACGTGTCTGTGCTTTTTTGATGACATTGGGTGAAAGGCGAGAAGTTTGTCTACAAAATGTCCGAAAACCACGTGTGTAAAGCGAATATTGTGGCCGTGAGGACGATTTGTTCGGTCATGACCCGAACCTCGAGACACTGCATCTCCCACTCTGTTTCACTCGCTCACTGGTCGAGAGAGCCTCTAAGCTCCGCTAAATTTCTCGAACCATGCACACTTTGAACTGCGATAGCGGACAAACCGAGCAACATATTCGAATACGGTTTGAACGACCACAAAGTTGACCACTGTGTCACCGTTTTAAAGTTTAAATCATGTTTCTACGACAAAGTATGCCAGAGTAATGAGGCTGCAAAAGTGAGCCCAAAGTGGGCCAAATACCAATACATTGTCAATGGGGAATTATATTTTTAAATAAAGTTTAATATTTTAAAAAGTATACATTTTTTCAAAATATTGTTTTTACCGATGAAAATTCAAACCTAGCCGAACATTTTAAACTTTGAACGGAATTTCAAAGTGAAAGTATGACGGAGTTATAAGAGCACAAAAAAGTCAACTGTAAAAAGTGTGTCATTTTTTCCATTAACCCTCACTATAAAATAACTGAAAAAAAACTGAAAAACTAAAAAACTAAAAAACTAAAAAAAAACTATAAAAATATAAATTTAAGCATAAATCACTGCAAAAAGTCGAACAGTATAAAGTTTGAACTAAAATTCTAGCATAAAGTATGTGGAAGTAGTTAACGACCGAAAAAAGTGGCAGAATAAATAATAAATAAATAAAGAGCGGGAATAACTAGGAGGTGGCGCCTATTAGGCGCCCCCTCAACTAGAAAGGCAGTTTCTGCAGAAACTGCGAGGGGGCGCCAAACGTTTCAGTCTTGCGTATGAACAGTAGACGGCTTATTAAAAAGTTGAAAAAAGGAAGTGAAAAAAAGTGAAAAAGTGAAAAGGAAAGTGAAAAAGGAAGTGAAAAAAGTGAAAACGTAAAAAGGAAAGTGAAAAAGGAAGAGAAAAAAGGCAAAAGGAAGGTGAAAAGGTAAGTGGAAAAAGTGAAAAAGTGATAAGGAAAGTGAAAAAGGAAGTGAAAAAACGTGAAAAAGTGAAAAGTTGAAGAAAATAAAATATATGATGCTAATAATGCTAATGCTAAGTATAGTTAATAATGCGCTAAGTAACGCTAAGTATTGTGAAAATGTTAGTAATGTTAATTAATGCTAATAATGCTAACTAATGCTAATGCTAAGTATAGTTAATAATGCTAAGTAATGCTAATGCTAAGTATTGTTGATAATGCTAAGTAACACTAACTATTGTGAAAATGCTAATAATGCTACGTAATGCTAATGCTATGTATTGTTAATAATGCTAAGTACAGCCAATTATTGTGAAAATGCTAAAAATGCTAAGTAATGCCAATAATGCTAAGTAGCGCTAACTTGTTGCTATTGGTCCAAGAAGTCCATCTACCAAATATTGAGGCGATAGCATGTTCCAAACCCAAGTTATAGCTGTGTAAAGACCAGCCAATAGGAATACAGAGGAGGCGGGCTAAAGCAGAACAACTCCTTCCTATTGGTCTAAGAAGGCTATCTACCAAATATTGAGGCGGTAGCATGTTGCAAACCGAAGTTATAGCTGTGTAAAGGCCAGCCAATAGGAATACAGAGGGGGCGGGCTTAAGCAGTACAACTCCTTCCTATTGGTCTAAGAAGGCTATCTACCAAATATTGAGGCGGTAGCATGTTCCAAACCCAAGTTATAGCTGTGTAAAGGCCAGCCAATAGGAATACAGAAGAGGCGGGCTTAAGCAGTACAACTCCTTCCTATTGGTCTAAGAAGGCTATCTACCAAATATTGAGGCGGTAGCATGTTCCAAACCCAAGTTATAGCTGTGTAAAGGCCAGCCAATAGGAATACAGAGGAGGCGGGCTTAAGCAGTACAACTACTTCCTATTGGTCTAAGAAGGCTATCTACCAAATATTGAGGCGGTAGCATGTTGCAAACCGAAGTTATAGCTGTGTAAAGGCCAGCCAATAGGAATACAGAGGGGGCGGGCTTAAGCAGTACAACTCCTTCCTATTGGTCTAAGAAGGCTATCTGCCAAATATTGAGGCGGTAGCATGTTGCAAACCGAAGTTATAGCTGTGTAAAGGCCAGCCAATAGGAATACAGAGGGGGCGGGCTTAAGCAGTACAACTCCTTCCTATTGGTCTAAGAAGGCTATCTACCAAATATTGAGGCGGTAGCATGTTCCAAACCCAAGTTATAGCTGTGTAAAGGCCAGCCAATAGGAATACAGAGGGGGCGGGCTTAAGCAGTACTACTCCTTCCTATTGGTCTAAGAAGGCTATCTACCAAATATTGAGGCGGTAGCATGTTGCAAACCGAAGTTATAGCTGTGTAAAGGCCAGCCAATAGGAATACAGAGGGGGCGGGCTTAAGCAGTACAACTCCTTCCTATTGGTCTAAGAAGGCTATCTACCAAATATTGAGGCGGTAGCATGTTCCAAACCCAAGTTATAGCTGTGTAAAGACCAGCCAATAGGAAGACAGAGGGGGTGTGGTTTAAGCAGTACAACTCCTTCCTATTGGTCTAAGAAGGCTATCTACCAAATATTGAGGCGGTAGCATGTTGCAAACCCAAGTTATAGCTGTGTAAAGGCCAGCCAATAGGAAGACAGAGGGGGCGGGCTTAAGCAGTACTACTCCTTCCTATTGGTCTAAGAAGGCTATCTACCAAATATTGAGGCGGTAGCATGTTCCAAACCCAAGTTATAGCTGTGTAAAGACCAGCCAATAGGAAGACAGAGGGGGTGTGGTTTATGCTATTGGAACCAAATGGACCCTTACGGGTCCATTTGGTTCCATAGGATGTGTGTGTGCGTGTGTTGTTGCATACCCTCCTGTGTATAAAGCCTATTTGCAGATTTTGCAGATCTACAAGCTCACAAGGTCTTACAGTCCAACTCATTGAGGTCTTATAACTCTAGTGGCAGCCAGCTAATTAGGGCTTAATCTGTTTCACCTGTTGTACCTGCATCAGTGCAGGCACTTTGGCTCCTTAGTTAAACAGGGCGTCAATGGCCGGGACTTGCCGCAAACAAATGCCTCTCACGCGAAAACGAAAACTCGTAAGCGATTACTTTTTTCGACGTGGGCGTCCCGACTCGATCAAGTATCTTGTGTGCGATCGTGGTATTGGTACGATAAAAGACATGGTCATGGGAGCGATTTAAAAATCGATGTTGGATAAAAAATGTCAAAAGTGAAATGCTGTTGGTTCTAATGTAATTGATAGGGACACGGGAGCATACGTCGGGTCGCTCTGAGGCCCTTAGCTCTGGTTCTGAACATGTCTGTGCTTTTTTGATGACATTGGGTGAAAGGCGAGAAGTTTGTCTACAAAATGTCCGAAAACCACGCGTGTAAAGCGAATATTGTGGCCGTGAGGACGATTTGTTCGGTCATGACCCGAACCTCGAGACACTGCATCTCCCACTCTGTTTCACTCGCTCACTGGTCGAGAGACCCTCTAAGCTCCGCTAAATTTCTCGAACCATGCACACTTTGAACTGCGATAGCGGACAAACCGAGCAACATATTCGAATACGGTTTGAACGACCACAAAGTTGACCATTGTGTCACCGTTTTAAAGTTTAAATCACGTTTCTATGACAAAGTATGCCAGAGTAATGAGGCTGCAAAAGTGAGCCAAAAGTGGGCCAAATACCAATACATTGTCAATGGGGAATTATATTTTTAAATAAAGTTTAATATTTTAAAAAGTATACATTTTTTCAAAATATTGTTTTTACCGATGAAAATTCAAACCTAGCCGAACATTTTAAACTTTCAACGGAGTTTCAAAGTAAAAGTATGACGGAGTTATAAGAGCACAAAAAAGTCAACTGTAAAAAGTGTGTCATTTTTTCCATTAACCCTCACTATAAAATAACTAAAAAAAAAATAAAAAACTAAAAAACTAAAAAACTAAAAAAAACTATAAAAATATAAATTTAAGCATAAATCACTGCAAAAAGTCGAACAGTATAAAGTTTGAACTAAAAATCTAGCATAAAGTATGTGGAAGTAGTTAACAATCGAAAAAAGTGGCAGAATAAATAATAATAATAAGAATAAATAAAGAGCGGGAATAACTAGGAGGTGGCGCCTATGAGGCGCCCCCTCAACTAGAAAGGCAGTTTCCACAGAAACTGCGAGGGGGCGCCAAACGTTTCAGTCTTGCGTATGAACAGTAGACGGCGTATTAAATCTGAAAAACAGTACAATGAGGAAAAAGTGAAAAGGTTTTGTAAAAAGAAAAGTAAAAGGATGAATAAATGAATGAGCTGAACAGGAAGTGAAAAAGTGATAAAAAGTGAAAAAGAAAAAGAAAAAAGGAAGTGAAAAAAGTGAAACGGTGAAAAGGGAAGTGAAAAGGAAGTGAAAAAAGTGAAAACGTGATAAGGAAAGTGAAAAAGGAAGTGAAAAAAGTGAAAAAGTGAAAAGAAAAGTGAAAAAGGAAGTGGACAAACGTGAAATAGTGAAAAGTAGAAGAAAATAAAAGGTTGATGAATACAAGCATAAATCACTGCATAAAGCTGAATAGTTTAAAGGTAGCATAAGTAATGCTAAAGTATTGTGGAAATGCTAATAATGCTACATGGTGCTAATAATGCTAATGCTAACTATAGTTAATAATGCTAAGTAACGCTAAGTATTGTGAAAATGCCAATAATGCAAAGTAATCCTAATGCTAAGTATCGTTAATAATGCTAAGTATTGTGAAAATGCTAATAATGCCAAGTAATGCTAAAGCAAAGTATTGTTAATAATGCAGAGTATTGTGAAAATGTTGCTAATGCAAAGTATTGTTAATAATGCTAAGTAATGCTAATGCTAAGTATGGTATTGTGAAAATGTAACATTTCCACCCTTTTCAACATTTTCCTGAGAGTGTACGTATGTGAACCAAATGGACCCTAGCGGGTCCATTTGGTTCCATTAGTACACTCTCAGAAAGAAGAAGCGTCTTATAGTTAGCACTACCTCATAGACTCATTATAAGATGTGGGTTTTTTAATACAATGTTAAAGGTAGGGTAAGTGATTTGAAATCCATCGTGTAGTACCAGCCTGGTGCACTAGGGGCATCCAACAGTAGCTACACTATGTGAACCAGCTGCTCGATCCTGATTGGAGGAGAATTCACCCTCCACCTGGGGAACTTTTATTAGCTCCTCTGCTAACGTGGGGGAGGGGGAAACTCCATATATGGTTTCCACACCTTATAATAGAGCATTTTAACAGAAAAAAAAGGGTGATATCTGACAAAAGTGAAATCACTTCCCCTACCTTTAAAGTATAAAGAACTAGTATAGGCCTAAAGAGCCTTAATGTAAAGCATTTATTATTACCCTTATTATTATTATTATTATTATTATTATTATTATTATTATTATTATTAGTAGTAGTAGTAGTAGTAGTAGTAGTAGTAGTAGTAGTAGTAGTAGTAGTAGTAGTAGAGTAGTATTTAATAGCAGTAGCAGCAGCAGCAGCAGTACTAGTATATACTTAGTATAAGTCAAGTAAAGCTCAAACACCTTAATTTGTCTTCATAAAATAAATGACCTATTTACCTTGAGAAAACAAGACGTTTCCAAAATGGCTCAGTAAAACTATACCTCAACTTAACCTAACTTCAGTAAAACTATTTTTAACAAAGTCACACTCTGATGCAAGCTTGCATGTGGCTGGGTAAAAGGGTTAACAATGAGGTGTATACAGCAATGTAGGCTACTGTAGCTACAGTTGGCAGTATTCCTAGCTGTACATTGGGTGGAAGAAGTGAGACTAATAGTATGGTTGGATTCACCCTCAGTGTTGAAAGGTTTACAGTATGTTAAATCAGCAGGCAGTTAAGTGTAAGTTAAGTGTTCTAGGGTTAAAGGAAATTTCCACCCATTTTCATGTCATTAATATACCTTAGAGATGTTGTGTGGACATCATAAAAGGTTCTCCCATTCTGTGTTTATTCGACATGGTCTAAATAAATACATAATATTATGTTAATGATTTATCTTTTAGGATCTTTTTTTTTTTTTTTTTTTTTTTTTTTTTTTTTTTTGAGAATGCACAAATAAGAACCAAATACACCCTCTTGGTCAGGGTCCACTTGGTTCACATACACTCAAAATTAAATTAGTAAATAAATAATCTAAATAATTAAATATTAAACAATGTAGTTAATGTAGTTAATGTTTGGTCTTATAGGATTGGCGTTTTGGATGTATTTATCCAAAGACCTGTCAATAAACTTAAATTACTACAGTTACAATTTTGTCTGGTCATTTCTTTATGTTAAGGAGAATTCCACCCATTTTCAATATTTTTGTAGGCCTACACTCAGGAAAAAGGTTCTAAAAGAAAAATCATTAAGATGCTGAAACAGAGGCCTATTGACACTATAGCCACCTGATTAGCATTTGAATATCTGATGGCTGAACATCAGCCACTTCCTTGTCCCCGAAACTCGTGGCCCAGACCTCTATAGCCCAGACGTGTGAAAAGTCACAGTTACAGTACAATTGAATTATCATAAAATCCTGAGGGACTTGATAACGTGCGTTTCAGCAGCTGAAACATACGTTATCAAGTTGTGTTTCATCTATTTTTCATTTATTTAGTTAGTTATTTATTCCTTTCTTTCATGCCTCCATTTCTAGGAAACACAGAATGGGAGAACTTTTTATATCATGTCCACAAACCATGTAGCCTACATGGTCTACTAATGACATAATAAAATGTTGAAAATGGGTGGAATTCCCCTTTAATGAAAGTAATAGGAGACAGGGGCTATAGTATCACATGTACTTGTATGAAAAATATATATATATTGGGGTAGGCCCACCAGAAATCATCAGACAGAAAGAGAAGTCACCAGTAGGTGGCAGTAATGCAACTACAATGACTTGCCACCCAAGAAGAAGAACAACACCTCTACCTGTCCCAACTTCCTCTTTGACTTGGCACTATAAGGGTAAGGACACGTTTTTTACACCTCCGTCTGTTCACACAGTACTATTATAATTTAACAACTAAATGGACACATTGCAACTATTCCCAGCCCATCGCTTTGTTATACAACATGCCCGACACCACTAGTTGTCTTTATATAGTTCGTCTGTGTACGTTTAATACTGTATTTGTGTCGTGCTCTGCACAGTAGTAGGCCTAGTTAGCGTAGCACCACTCTGCCCACTCTTGGCCTTAGAGTATAGACAGAGTTACGACACCTCCGTTCACTTAGTGGGGCAAGTCAAATGGCGGCCGCTCTACTGTAGAGAATGTGGACAACAAAAAGGGACAAGTCCTGAAGCTGAATTAGGCAGAAATGCATTGGCCTCAGGCAACAGCCTCAGCTTTAATGATCTAAAATCCCTTTATTTTCGATTTTTATTTTCGATTGTTTTGTGTTAATAGTACAACACAAACATCACAGACTTTAGTTGTTACTGTTACATACTTTTGGTATGTTGGCATGTTGCACACACGTCCTGAAATAGCTCTTATTAACGCCGCGCTGGTTGAAAACAATGCATTTCCAACTCTAGTTTGTCCCAGTTAAGGCCGTCCCGTTTTTGACCCCTCAATGTCCAAAGGCTTGATACAAGTTGCTTAAACGGAGCTTAGGGAACCTAGACATGATCCCGCCAGTAGGGAGTGCATGCATACATGTAAAAATGATACCTGGTGTCAGTTCTTTATTGTTTTTAAGTATGTAGGTGTTGCTGACCTTGTAGACCTGCCCAGGTGGTTTTCAACCTTTTCATATCAGGGCCCCCTATTTATTCATTTTAGCCATGGACCACCATATGGTGGCATTTTAGCCCCACAGCAGTAATAGTAGTTGTTTAGACTTGGGCTATTTCAGATGGTGAATATTTTAACTCTTAAAAGTGTAAACATGAAACCAAATGGACCCTTGCGGGTCCATTTGGTTTCATGTTTACACCCTTGCGGGTCCATTTGGTTTCATGTTTACGCCTTCAAAGAGGTGCATCTGCTTAAGCAACTTAACATAATTTAGCCTGGGGACCACCGAAAATCCTCTCAGGGACCACTGGTGGTCCTCAGACCACCTAATGAAAACCCCTGGTTTAAGCAATGTCAAGGTTCTATGAACTGAGTGTCTAACATCTGTCTGTCTGTCTGTCTGTCTGTCTGTCTCTGTCTTGTCTGTCTGTCTCCAACCCCACTCCATCACCTCCTCTAAACACACCATCTCTACATCACGGTGAGTTATGAGTTATATTCAGCTTACATTCTCCTTTCTTTTAACAATGGTGTTTTGGGTACCTGGGTACTGTAATTATATTGTCAAGCCAATAATATATTTTTGTATGTCATAAGTTATACCTCAACATGAAATCAGAAATAAACAAATCAATGCGTTTATTTTAGGTTAAAATCATAGCCTAGACCGTACCTGGGGATTATGCGGCCTGGGGGCCAAATGCGGCCCTTTGGCCCCCTCTGACCGGCCCGTGAAAGGGCTTTCAACCAGTGTTCTGGGGACCACCTGTGGTTCTTGAGAGAGTTCCAGTTAAAAGTTGAAAGTTGGTTAACCAGATGTAACTCTTTGAGAGCGTAAACATTTTTACACTCTCAAGAGTTAAAATATTCATCATGTGAATTAGCCCAAGTTTACGCAGCTAGAGAATGTACAACATTGTAGAAGATTAATGGTCATTTTGATCTGTATCTTGGACTGTTTTGTTTCCCAAATCCAGCCTGGTGCTGTGGACAGAAGCAAAATATATCTTTAGTTTTGGGGTCTGTATGGCGCTAAAATGTCATCAAATGGTGGTCTGTGACTCAATTTCTGAATAAATAAGTGTCAAAATGGTTGGTCTTACGCTTACTTTTATCTTGAAATTAAATTAATACTACGCAGACTTTAGCTCAGCCTTTAGTCTTGGCCCTCCACAATATTTTATGGATCTCATTTGGCCCCTTAGGAAAAATAATTGCCCACCCCTGGCCTAGACTGTATTTTATGGAATACTGTGGTAGGCAAGGCAGATTGTTCATTGTATACCGTTGTCGTGTGGCAAAAATAACAAATCTACAAGCTCACCACACATTGCATTATCGACGGATGTTAACATTTAACTCGTCTCTTCCACAATGCACCACTGTCAGCTAGACTTTTGCTTCTCGCACAACTGGCACATTTTAGGTTATTCTTTTTTAACCCAAATTTATAAATTTATTTTATTCATTGTTATTCATTGTTTGGTTTTGATAACTAGTTTGAATATGAATAAAAATATCACAGCATCTCCAGCTTCTATTCAGCCAGAGAGGTGGATTTGGGAATCTGGGGTCACTTGATCAGTGATGTCGGCAAGTTGTGTTTTTCTCAGACTGCCTGCAGTTTACTATGAGATCATCATAAACAATGGAACGCTTTTTAGAGCATTTTCACATTAGTAGTAGCAGCAGCTAAAGCACAAAGACTTTTGACTTTTTATATTTAAAACAAGATATTCATTTATTATTGTTCTCCTTCAATCTGCAGATCGAACACCACCACCACCCTGCTTTCACTGAGTAAGTATTGTTTGCAAATAAATGCTCATGACAGGCTGTTGTGCCATTTGATAGATATGCCATTTTTTTTAGTCGTGACAGAAAATGGAGTCACATTCTGTGTAGTTATTTTAAAAATATAGGCGTGTCATTGGTCACTGAAGTTCACACACAGTCTGGCATGGACCAGATCCCTGTAACTTCTCTGAGGAGCCATGTTTCACTTTTTTGGGCAGAGGAAAATATAATTCAAACTGAGTATTGCCAGACCCAATCTGCACAACCCTAGCCACAATGTAAGCTTGCAAGTTATATTAGCTCATAACACCTCTAGGTTGTCCTCAGACCAATTCATATGTTTATGGTGTAGAGGGCAGATGTTATAGCACTTGGGGACCCTTCGACACAGACTGATACCAGAAGACAAATTGGTGACCTTTTGATTTGATAATGAGATGGCCACGTTGCCAGCTTGTAGAATGGCTATTTTCACATTTTAAAACAATTGCGTACTTCTTACTTTAGTACATATAATGTGATGTTAATACCTTACTTTTATTCAAGTACAAAGACAAAAAAACAACAACAACATATTCATTATTCTTCTACTTTAATCTGCAGATTGATCACTGTCACCCTGGCTTCACCTGAGTAAGTTTTGTTTGCAGATAAATGCTCATGACAGCCTGTCGTGTAGCTTATTTTCTGTCTTAAGAAGTACAGCAGATTGCTCAGTTCTTCTATTCAAATGTATGAGTCACACTGCAAAAATGCTGTCCTACATATATATATAAAATATATATATATATATATATATATATAAATATATAATAGTACTAGAAACAAGCAAAATAATCTGTCTGTGGTGTAAGTGGATTGTACTAGGTAAGAATTCTTGTAATAAGAAATATGTTCTAAAAACAAGGTTGATAATCTTATACAACTTGCTCTTGGTTAGTAAATCCTTCTTAAAACAAGAGCAATCATACTTAAAGTCTAGATTTAAGATTACAAGAACTAGTTCAGAGTTTTTTGCAGTGCATTGGCTGCAAATATTGGCCATAAATACAATTGAATATTCATTTTAAAACCCCTTGTAGATTTGAACAAATACTGCCTAATTCAAAGTACAAATATGTAATTTTAATATTGAATATTGCAGTGGTAATATGCAGTAAGACTCTCTTTCTTTATATATGCTGGTCCTGTACTGCACCACTGTATGGTAAATCTACCACTTCAAATCTTCCACTTAGACTTTTGCTTCTCTGGTTATTATTAACTAGGTTATTCTTTCTTAAATCTACATTCAAACCCTAATTTTTACCACACTTCTCGGTTGTCCTGAGACAAATCCTCCTGGTTCTCCATACATCTGACTAGCTTTTCAGGGAGGGGTCAAAATAAATGATGGGCTTAAATAGTGTTATTCGTATCAACTGTTCAGTCAGGGCTTTAAGTTCTCAGTCCTGGGACTGATTCATTCCTGAGGTTTAATTTTGGGGGTTGTTATGAGTGGCACACTATGAACTTGTAGGTCTGATATTTTTGTAGAAATTGTTTAAAAAGTGGCAAAAATATATTCTGTCATACTCACTACATATCATATAGTCCAAAATATAATACAACACCCATTTTTCAAGATGCATTTGTGGAAAAAGAACATTGAATGTCAAATTGTATAGACACAAATCAACTGCAATTTTCAGGACATTTCCATAGGAAGTATAATGACAGTATTCAGACCAATCTGGTGTTTTCAGGTGGGAGTCGGCTGTCGTATACAGATGTTTTTTGGGGGTCCTTGGCATGGGATATTAAGCACCACTGACATAGAAACATGAGGTTTGTCAGAAAACTGTAATAAGGCTTCTCTGATAAAAGTCCAGAGTCTTGTGACTCTCTTTGGCTTTCAAGGGATAGTTCAGATGTTTTGTAGTTATGCTCTTTGAAATACTTGGTTTATCCAATGCTACTGTAAAGATTATGAGACCGAAATTTACCATAATAACAAAACAAAAACAATAAGTGCATAATTCTACTTGTAGCAACACAAAACAGGAATATTTTTGAAAAATTCACTAATGGCTGTTTTTCTGTCTACTTATCATTCTACAGATTTAGCCGGTTATTGAACTGCTTTTAGCTGCTCTTGAGTAAGTATTATTCAACACTTTTTTTCCATTCTTTTGTGTAAGCTCGTGCAGAATGTGCACTCACAGTATTGTTAACCACGTGGTGACCTGATAACCAGATGGCCACCTCGAGCTTGTAGGATGGCTATTTGCACCACACACAACTATTGTACTGAACTGTGGCTGAAGTGGTAGAGCAGGTCAGCCCCGCATAGGTCACATATTTAGCACAGAAATGTGCAATCATTGTGGGGAAACAAGTCTTTTAGAAATTCATCCCAGCATAATATGCGCTTTTTGTTTTATGCAATAGATCCTGCATGTGTGTGATCACATCTTTACTGGACGGGCAAATTAGATAAAAGTGCTATATAAATGCACATTTATTTGAACGTCCAATTACAAAATGCATAATACAGCACAGTAAGTGACCACATAAGGATCATTAATTTGATTTAGAACAGCCTGACGGCTGCAAAGAAATTTGCATTGTACTGTCAATGTACAAACATTCTTATGTATTCATGTTACTGATATAGCCATATAAATTTGACTTGAATGAATATTCTTCCTTTCAGGCAATTCTGCTGCAGTCGACCCTGGTTTCCAGTGGATCCTGTGTTCTCCTCATCCAACACCCCAAACCCTACTATCTCTTTACCTCTGTCTTTTGTCTCTGCCTTTTTTCTCTCTCCCTTTATTTCTCTATCGCTTGGAGAAACTCAGAGTTGGGAGCAACTCTGACCTTTCTCCAGCAGTCACACGCCCTATTTTGAAAAAACCTCTCAGTCGAACAGCTCTATCTACCTCTCTCTGTCCCAAAAGCTCTATCTTTTTTGAAAAAACCTCTCAGTCGAACAGCTCTATCTATCTACCTCTCTCTGTCCCAAAAGCTCTATCTTTTTTGAAAAGACCTCTCAGTTGAAAAGTTTTTGAAAAGTGAAAAGTAAAGTCAAAGTGAACCCGTTGAAAGTGAACCCTTTGAAAGTGAACCTTTACAGCATCCATTCTGCATGTCTACAGCACTGTTAAAATAAACCATACATTCACAAAACAATTGGCAAATATTCAGCAACCTTTCAGCATCCCAGACTCAACTCATCTGCTTGGCGTCTGCACACTGAACTGAACTGGACGGTGACTGGACCAGGATCATCAAAGCACACACACTTTTTCACTGTTTATACTAGTACTTTGTACTCCTAGCAAGTTTGATAATTGACTATTTACTCTGACAAGGATTTGTGACAATTGGTGACTGATTATAGTCCAACATTCCAACCTCTATAACTCTTCATAACAGTTTTATTTGAACTAAACGTGTTTATTAAATTTGTGTATTGCTTAGAAAAAATATACAAGTGGACGTGTGACAAATTTCTTGCTTCTGTTTGGTAATTCTGTAGTGAATATCCTTCAGTGATTGAAATTGCATTGTGGTTTTGAGAATAATCAGTAGCAATATTTAACTTTTAGAAGGACAACTTTAAACATGCCAAGAAAAGGGAAAAAGAGCCAGGCTAGAAAACAATACTGGGTGAATAAGTTGAAATCATCTGATGATGCACAAGGTCAACAAATGAATGTTCCTGACAGCTGCAATGATGAGAAACCAAAGTCATACGCCGATGCTGTGAAACAGGTTAGTCACTGTGAAGTTGAACATCTGCAGGAGACCCCTGACATTAAAAGTGATCAATCTGAAATGCTGAGCGTTGCAGCATCTATTCCAAGTACACCAAAGACAATTGGTATTGACACGTATGATGCAAATAAGCCTTCCTTAGATGTGTGTAATGCAAGTGCAGATTCTCACACCTATGCTACTGAGTGTACTACTGCTTTATCACCTGGGAGCAAACAGGAGGAGGATATGAAATTACACTGTGACAAAGACTGTTTAGCTAACAATTTGACCCAGTATCTTGGTAACCGTTTAAGACCCCTGGATGGGCTGCACGAAGGAAGCAAATCGCAATGG
Organism: Benthosema pterotum; assembly: GCA_039105355.1. Lineage (NCBI taxonomy): Eukaryota > Metazoa > Chordata > Actinopteri > Myctophiformes > Myctophidae > Benthosema > Benthosema pterotum. The sequence continues at coordinate 55,263,436 of CM076969.1, read as the reverse complement.
TATAAGGGCCGTTTTTCTGCTTTATCTGACCAGTATATTGAAGATGTAATGCCATCATTAGAGACGAGGTATTTCTCTGATGCTGTCAAACCTGTGTCACCTCCACAAAGTTCTCCTGACAGCAATAAACCATCATTACACAAGAGGTCTTACTCTGCTGCCGTCAAACAGGTACCTAAAGTCAAACCTGTGCCACCTCCACAAAGTTCTCCTGACAACAATAAACCACAATTACAGAAGTCTTACTCTGATGCCGTTAAACAGGTGCCAGGTAAATCTGACAGTATTCCAGACAAAAGCCAATCTGTGAGGACAGTTGCAGCATCCCATAGTCAAAATAGCATGAGATATTCTGACACTTCCAGGAATAAGCAGTGTGCCTGTAATTCCCTAACATTTCTGGCATTTCTACATGAGAATGAACACATCACAGCAGCAAACCTGGATCTTATATTGACAAAAGGGGATCGCATGTACACAGAGGTGAGGAAAACAGTTGCTCATGTTCATCTCGCTACAGACGAGCTGCCAAACAACGTTTCTGGTCGTAACCATGACTACCACGTAACAAAGCATGAACCACGTCACGGAACATTTGGAGACCCCCCGCCTGGTTTTGCAGAAGACTCTCTCGATCTAGCAGCAGGACTTTTCTGTTTGTTAACAGAGGTGAACTATGCATTGATGTCCATGAATGGTTTGGTGATCGCTGTGTTCAGAAACAGTTTAGGACAATATGGTTTCTTTGATCCACACTCTAGACAGCCTAATGGGTTACCAACTGATGCATATAACATACACACTGGCACGGCCGTAATGCTTACTTTCACACAGTTGGAAGATATGATTAACAGGATTGTTGCATGCCACACGATATATGAGACGCGATCTACATGCCAATATGAACTCACGCCTGTTGAATTTCACACTGTCAACCTCGTTAACAGTGATGTCAGTATTGCTGGACCAGAAATTCCAACAACATCAAACGCAGAACGCTACGGCACAAACAATGCAAATAGGCAAGCAAAACATTCAACTGTTGCAGCATCTCATAGTCAAGCCAGCATCAAATACCAGAAGAAGTCAAGGAATAATCAGTGTGCTTGTAATTCACTAGTATTTCTGGCATATCTTTATGAGATTGAACACATCACAGCAGCACATCTAGATGTTATATTGGAAAAGGGTGACGCCATGTACAGAGACGTGAAGAAACTGTTAGATCAAAAAGCCCAAATCGAGTATTTACAAAAGCTACAAAATCTCCGACCTGGACAGAAAACTATAAAGAAGTCAGAGGCTAGTGAATATCTTGCTTCAGATGAATTACCCAAACATGTGTCTGGCCACAACCATGAGTACCACGTAAGACAGCTTGATGCAACGTATGGCACATTTGTAAACCTAAAAGCAGGACTGAGACATGTGTTAACCAAAGCGAACTATGCACTGTTGTTTTTGCATAACCTAGTGATCGCTGTGTTCAGGAACAGATCAGGAACATTTGGTTATTTTGATCCACACCCTAGAGGACCTGATGGACTTATACTTCGTGATATCAATGGTGATGTTACAGGCACTGCTGTAATGCTTACTTTCACAGAGTTGGAAGATATGGCAAACAGGATCGTTGAGTTCCACCTGATGGTTGAGACGGTACCTATAGCACAATATGAACTCAGACCTGTAGTATTTCTGAGCAACGATAACAGTGATGTCACTATTGTCAACAACATTGACTTGTCAACACAAGCTGGAACCAACACAGATGACTACAGCACACACCATGAAAGCAAGCAGATTAAACATTCATTGTCAAAAATGTCTGATGTGATTGCAGAACAGTTTGAGAGGTTACCGACAAGCCAATATGAACGCACACCTGTATTAGGCCAATTTCACAGAGACATCCTGGATAACAATGATGCCACTATTGCTGACTGCATTGACCTGTCAATACAAGCTGGGACAGAATTTCCAACATCAAACATAGATAACTACAGAACACACCATGAAAACAGGGAGGCTGAACATTCATTGTCAGAAATGTCTGATAACAGTACTTTATTATCAACTAAAGTGAGAGAACCAGAGGTTGATGCCACTTGCAAACACTTATCAAGTGAAGACTCTCAAAGTGTGACATCCTGTAAGTCTGTGACTAAACAACCTTTCAAATTCACATCCTATATGACCAAGGAGCAGTTAGAATTCATGGCAAAACTGCCCAAAGGACAAAGACGAAAGTTTCAGAGGAGAGCACAAGCTGAGTACATGGAAAAACATCAACCTGGTATAAAAAAACAAAAAATGTACACAAAGCTACAAAGAACAATACAGAGAAAGAATAAAAAAAACCTGAAACAAAGGCTTTTGTATGCTAAATGTATATTGCATAGACAACAGAAAAGGTTGTATATTAAAGAGCGTTTTTCGACAGATATTGTATTTAAAACTAAACATATGCAAAAAATGAAGCAAAACATTCAACACAGATACAAAAATGATCCTGAATTTAGACTCAAACATATTCAAATCATGAAACAAATCATTCAACAGAAGTACAAAAATAACCCAGATTTCAGACAGCTTCATTTACAGAAATGTAAAGCTGATAGTTATAAAAGATATCACAGTGACGCAACATATAGACTCCTTCATAATGCACGTTGCACTAAGAAAATAATAGAAAAATACAGACAAGAAGATACAGTGCGTGTACGAAAACGTAATATTCTAATGCAAGAAGCCATAGCTGTTTTTAGAAAAAAAGTAAAACAAGGCCCCACTTATGTCTGCACAGTGTGTCACAGAGCATTGTTTCGAAAACAGGTGAATGAGTTCAAAAGGACAGATTACATCAAAAATCCAGATGTTGTGTCTGCTTGTTTGACAGGAAAATATGTTCATGTTTGTAATGACGAATGCAGCAATTCACATAAATGCACAGTACCTGTAGAGAGGAAGAAAGAATGGATCTGCCCCACCTGCCACGACCATCTTAAAAGAGGACACATGCCAAAGCTTGCTATGGCTAATAATTTGGGACTGGCTGAAATCCCCCCTGAATTGTCTGATCTTAACATATTGGAGAGGCATATTTCATCAAAGTTATTAACATTTGCTAAGATCATACCTCTCCCCAAAGGCGGACAGAGAGCACTATGTGGTAATGTAGTTTGTGTGCCATCCGAAGTAGAGACGATTGTCAACACGTTGCCCAGACTTAGAGGTGAATCTCAAGTGATGAGAGTAAAGTTGAAGAGAAGATTACGCTTCAAAGGACATCAATTGTTCCAAACTGTAAATTGGTATAAAGTCTTAAAGGCGTTGCGCACTTTAAAACAAATTCACCCAGAGTATAAAGACATAACTATCAGAGAGGAGGCCGAATTGTGTGACCCGACAATTAGTGACGAAGAAGAAGGTGACAATGAAACAAATGATTTCATGGAAGATGATGAGTATGATGATGATGCTTTGATGGACATTGACAGGTGTGAGGAAAACGCACTGAATGAGTCACATGATAACCCTGCAGGTGAGCAACAACATGTTGATATTCTGCCTGGTAATGACATTCAACAACAAGAGCAGTCAAACGTAACAGAAGAAGAAGGTGACCAACCCACTGGAGGTATTGCCCTTGAATCATGTCTACAGCCAGTTGACATTGCAGATGAGCTATTATCATACAGTGATGGAATTTACTCTATTGCGCCTGCTGAAGGTAATAAGCCGGTCAGCTTTTTCAGAACACCTAAACTTGAGTCTATGGCATTTCCAGTCCAATTCCCCACTAGTGTAAACACATTTGATGATGCAAGACCCATGAAGTTAACACCCAGCAGTTATTTTAAATCAAGGCTTCTCTCTGTAGATACTCGTTTTGCCAGAGATATAAATTACTTGTTCTTTGCACAATTTGTAACAGAAATTCACTTGGCTACTTCCAGTATGCAAATACAACTACGTAAAGGAAAGCCCTTAACACGAGATGGTCGAAGAATAACGGCCGGGATGTTGCAAGACAAACATGAGGTTGAGAAACTGATACGAAATAAAGATGCAATCAGATTCATGCAGCCACTGAGAGGAACCCCTGCCTACTGGGAGAAAACAACCAGAGATCTGTTTGCTACCATCAGACAATTAGGAAAACCCACTTGGTTTGGTACAGTTTCTGCTGCAGAGATGAGATGGCCTGAGGTGATTGAATCAATTAAGAAACAACAAGGTGAGCAGGTAAATTTTGAAGAACTTGACTGGGCAACAAAGTGTGAAATATTACGAAGCAATCCAGTTACAACAATGCGCATGTTTGACAAACGTGTGGATGAATTATTCAGCCTGTTTTATAGTGCTGCACAGCCTCTTGGCAAGATTGTAGATCATTTTTTCAGATTAGAATTCCAACACAGAGGTTCGCCGCATGGGCATTACATGTTATGGGTAGAAGGAGCACCTGAATACGATCAAGACTCTGATGAGACTGTGTGCAACTTTATTGACAAGTACGTAACAGCCCGGTTGCCTGACCCAGATACTGAACCAGTAATGCACGGAAAGGTTAAAGGGCTTCAGACACACAGCAGAAATCACTCACAGTCATGTTACAAAAATAAAAGACCTGGCTGCCGATTTGGTTTTCCTAAACCCCCTGCAAGTAAGACTATGATAACGAGACCTCCGCCATCTGACAGGTTGAATGCAGCTAAAAAGAAGCTTAAACCAGTTGTTGAGATGCTTAACGACCCTAATACCGAAAATCTGGATTTACCTCAGCTGCTGGATACATGCAATTTGACAACAGAAGAGTTTACAGAGTCTCTCGAAGTACTGTCTGGCTCCAATAGAGTTGTATTGAAACGCGATCCAAAGGACTGCATGGTGAATGCATATAATCCTTATATTCTTGACGCCTGGGATGCCAATATTGATATCCAGTTCATTCTGAATGCATACTCGTGTATCATGTACATGACAGCCTACATCACTAAAGCTGAGCACGGGTTGAGCGAATATCTCAAAACAATGATTGAAAACACAAATCGAGATAGTGACAACATGGATGAACGTGCAGAAATGATGCAAGTCATGCAGGCGTATACCAAAAAGAGAGAGGTCAGCGCTCAAGAGTGTGTGACTCGTGTATGTGGACTAAAAATGAAAAGGTCTTCACGCGCTGTCCGTTTCATACCAACTGCTGACAATAGACTGAGAATGAGTTATTCCCGCTCACGCTTAGAGAACACTATACCAGACTCATACAATGTGTGGTTGACGGGAACGTTGGAAAAATACCGTGCTAGACCTGAACAACAAGATTTTGAGGTGATGTGCTTGGGTGATTTTTCTGCCACTTGCGATGTTATCTATGGCAGACAGAAAGATAAAAGTAAAAATGTTGTGCCTCTACTTAATGACATGGGATTTTTGAAAAAAAGAACAAAGGAGAGACCTGCTGTCATCAGATATTACCGCTATTCAGAGCAAAAGAATCCTGAGGAATATTTTGGCAACCTTCTCAAACTGTACCTCCCACACCGTGCAGACTCAGACCTGAAAAGTGAACGCTTTCCAACATACCAGTCTTTCTTCAGGGGTGCCTATGTTCAGCTGCCTGGTTCAAATGAACTCCAGCCAGTATTTCTCATTGTCAAGGAAAACAGATCTAAATATGAGAAACACAGTGAAGAAATTCAGAACGCCATAGACGAATATGAGCAGAATGGGCCCATACAAAATGAATGGTGTAATCTGGCTCCTGAATCTGAACTGTTGAGGTTGGAATCTATCGCAGAGCGCTTAGCACAACCTTTGGAGGACGAGCATGAGCAAGAAGATGTCCCAGACTATAGTGTTGAGCCTACAATAGCAGCTGCACCGATGATACAAATTACTCATACAGACCCTGTAGTATTGCGCCAAATGTATCAAGGTCTGAACCAGAAGCAAGCATGCATATTCTACACAGTTAGAGACTGGTGCATCAAGCGTGTTTGTAATCTGCCCACAGAGCCGTTCTTCTTGTATATAAATGGTGGAGCGGGAACAGGCAAGAGCCACTTAATAAAATGTTTATATGCAGAGGCATCCAAGATATTGTCTAGACTTGAGAGAAATCGTGAGGAAACTGACATGTCAAAGCCTATTGTTCTGTTAACTGCATTCACAGGTACCGCAGCATTCAATATTACAGGCAAAACGTTACATTCCATCTTTAAGCTACCCAGATCCATACAACTTCCATTCCCAGGGCTTGGCAACAAATTGGATGAAGTGCGAGCAGAGCTTTCAAATGCTGAAATTATTGTCATTGATGAAGTGTCCATGGTCTCAAAGAATATCTTTGCCTATGTAGATCACAGACTAAAACAAATCAAAGGAAGTCAACATCCTTTTGGAGGAATGTCAGTACTCACTGTTGGAGACTTCTATCAGCTCTCGCCAGTTAAACAGACTAAACCACTCTGTGTCCATGAACCAGGTGAGATAGACCTTTGGCAAGACCGATTTCAGATGATCACATTGACAGAGATCATGCGTCAGAAGGATGACATCGCTTATGCTGAGACGTTGAACAGGATCCGTGTGAAGCAAAAGACGGATACGTTGTCTGAATCAGACAGAGATTTGCTTTCCCAAGCCGTCACCGAACCAGAACTTTGCCCAGTTGATGTACTTCACATCTTTTCAACTAATAAAGAGGTCAGTGAACACAACGCAAAAACATTAGCTCTGCTTCATTCTGATATCACAAACATTGATGCAGATGACTATAGAAAGGACAGATCTTCAGGTAGAATGGCCAGACTAGCAAAACCATGTCATGGAACCAAGAACGACTTACCAGACACGCTACAAGTTGCTGTTGGTGCTCGCGTTATGCTCACCAGAAACATTGATGTGGACGATGGACTTGTTAATGGCACATTTGGCAAAATTGTCCAGATAGTTACCTGTGAGCAAGATGGTGCTATATATACAAAGATGCTTGGGCTTGAGCTGGACAATAGAAATGCAGGACAGAGGCACCGTCATAAAGCACCTGGAGGAGCTGATAACCTTGTGTACATTGAGAGGGTAGAGGAAAATCTGAAGCATGTAGTACGCAGACAGTTTCCCATGAAGCTCGCATTTGCCTGTACAATCCACAAAGTTCAAGGCATGACAACCCCAACTGCTGTAGTGTCCCTAAAAAAGATTTTTGAACCCGGTATGGCTTACGTGGCTCTCAGCAGAGTAACATCTCTCAGTGGAATGCACATCATTGACATGAATGAGTCTAAAATCTACGCCAACCCTGAAATCACTGCAGGCCTTGAGAGGATGACCCAAGTCAACTTGGATTACATAATGCCACTTGCACACAGCACGCAAACACTGGACAGACCTGACATTCTCACGATCATCCATCATAACACAGAAGGACTGGCACCTCATATCAGTGATATTAAGAGTCATCACGAGCTGGGTCTAGCAGATGTCTTGTGTCTCACAGAAACTCACCTGCAAGGATCATTTGTTGCTGAGAGTCTCCATTTAGAAGGCTACAATATGTTTAAGCGGAACAGACACGTTTCCTACACGAACAATCCTTGCATGGCCAACGCTAATGGAGGTGGAGTTGCTGTTTATGTGAAGAACAACATTCAAGCCCGTGAGAAGCAGTACCTACATAATGTAACTGACCTGGAGTTTGTGGTTGTCAGAGTCGAAGCCCCGGTGAATGCAGTGATTGCTACTGTCTACAGACCTCCAAGCTACAGCCTGAAAGAATTCCTGCCAAACCTGAAAAACCTCTTGGAGTCTTTAGAGATCATGGATCATCACCCAATCATCGTCTGTGGTGACTTCAACGAGAATTTGTTGTCCAGTGGAACGCATGCAATATTTGATCTGTTTGAATCAAGAGGATACACACAGCTTATCACAGCAGCAACAACGGATAACAACACCCTGTTGGACCACATTTTCATCTCTCGACCACAGCATTGTGTCCAGTCAGGTGTATTACGAACCTATCACAGTTACCACAACCCTGTGTACTGTGTAATAACCTCTAACGTGTCTCAGTAGCTAAGCGTAACAATTATTAACTGTGTAGACATGACCTGACATCACCTATGAGGCTAGGAAGATAAAATTATGTTATGCTAATTTATTGTTTTTGCAGTATGAACAATACCTTTAAAGCTATTTCAACAGAATTATACAGTATGTAAGCCATTATGCCTTGTCTGAGCTATTCCAGACTGTCAACAGCTGATTCAGTCTCGCTTACGCCAGGCTAGTGTAATTATCCCTAGATTAACAGAACATAATGTAATACAATGTAACTGTACATTTATATGTAGTTTAAAAACAGTGTTTAATACAGTCAAGCATAATGCAGTTTAAACAGAGATTAACAGAGCATAATGTAATATAACTAATTCAGCATATTATAATAAATGTCATTGTACCTTTATATGTACTTAAAACAGTGTTTAATAGTCAAGCATAATGCAGTTTAAGCAGAGATTAACAGAACATAATGTAATGTAACTAATTCAGCATATTATAATAAATGTCATTGTACCTTTATATGTACTTAAAACAGTGTTTAATAGAGTCAAGCATAATGCAGTTTAAACAGAGATTAACAGAACATAATGTAATATAACTAATTCAGCATATTATAATAAACATCATTGTACATTTATATAGTTTAAAATCAGTGTTTAATAGAGTCAAGCATTAATAATGTAATGTAACTAATTCAGCATATTATAATAGACAGATACATTTTCACATATTTACAGTACAATATTATAAAAGGGGGGGGGGGGGTCCAACCTTGAAGCCAGGCTCCACCATCTGGCCTTGTTGCCCCAGCCTCTGTGAAGCTGAGAAAAAGAGTGACAGAGGACCCCACATCTACTCCAGACTACAACACAGAAGTAGTACCCCCCCCCCCCCCCCCCCACAACCACCACCACCACAACCACCACCACCACAACCACAAAGACAACATCAAGCCACTTGATGTGCAGTCACAGCCCATCAATGCTACGCCTCCCATTCCATACAAGTAAGTTGTTAACATGACAATTCATATTGTATCGTAATCATTGTAATGAGTATGGATTCAATGCCCACTTTGTAACTAACTGAATGCTATTTACAGCTCACTACAAACAACACCACAACCACGATTTGAGAGGAGCTGTAGTGCAGCTCTGCTGAGCAACAACCAGAAAACTAGGCTGGAGGTTTTGGGAGACCATCCCTCCACACAGCGTTGATTTGAGCTTTGAGCCAGAGGAGGATCCCTGTGGCCCAGAGGAGATACTCATCTACGAGGAAGAAACAAGAATTTCAAGTAAGTTGTACAACCCACTACATCTACTACATCGTGGATAAACTACTATACTATGTAGTGACCATGTATGGGTATGGGTATGTATGGGTAACACAAATTGATATCTGTGACTGTTGCAGTGTATGGAATATCACCCTTCCACAGCTAAATGATAAGGTGAAACCAGTGTGTGTGTGTGTGTGTGTGTGTGTGTGTGTGTGTGTGTGTGTGTGTGTGTGTGTGTGTGTGTGTGTGTGTGTGTGTGTGTGTGTGTGTGTGTGTGTGTGTGTGTATCACATATTGTCCTATATTGTTACAGGAAGAACTACATCTGGGTATGAGAGGACCATGTCAACTTGGTCAGCTGAACAGAGGGTCTTCATGAAGGAGATGCAAGCAGCTCAGATCAGGTGGACAGAACAACAGGGAGCTATTTGAAGGTGTTGGCCTCAGTTCCACATCCCCCAGCCAACTCCACATACATCGTGACACTCCATCGTCCTCCTCAGGCTCCATATCTCCAGTATCCTTACCCAGCATCTATAGCAACAATGACTTCAGAGTCCACAACACCCATACCCAGAATGCCTGGGTTAGTCTGTACTTGAAGAGTGACTCAGACTACTGCTCAGAGACCTCAGACTACACCCTACATAACCTGTAGACTTCTTGTTTGCTTTTAAGCGCAAGTACCCCCAGCGCCCCTCCACCTTTTTTTTTGCCATGACACTTGTCATTTTAGTTGGTTAGATTTGTAATGGATGTTGACTGTCTGGTGGTGACCTCCTAAATACACATTCGAAGTATTAGCTCAAATTAGTTGTAGTTGTTTGTAGTATAATCAATTGGGACAGCAATTAATGAAAATATGGCGATAAGGTTTCTGCCGGACAGCAACAATTGTTTTCATTGTACCTGCTTGAATTGAAACATTAGTTTAGCCATTTAATCTTCATTAACATTTGCTTAGCCTACCCTTCTACAGATTTTGTTTTTGTCTTTGTCTTTGTGTGTGTGTGTGTGTGTGTGTGTGTGTGTGTGTGTGTGTGTGTGTGTGTGTGTGTGTGTGTGTGTGTGTGTGTGTGTGTGAGTATTAAGGCATTATGTTGTTTTTCTTTCATACATTTCTTCATACAAAGCTCCAATGCAATTTTGCAGATAGCAAAATTAAAAGAAAAAAAAGTATAGCAGATTGCTATACTTTAAAGTACATAAATGACAAGGAGAGTTCTGCCAAACAGAAACAACTTTGAAAGCATTGTACAGAGAACCTTGTTTACTGTACACACACACACACACACACACACACACACACACACACACACACACACACACACACACACACACACACACACACACACACACATACAGTTAATGCGACATCATTACAAAAACCCTTACAAAACATGTGGACTTCATTATTACATTTGTGAACGCCAAATCAATGAGCAAATGAAAAATTTCTGGAACACACAATATTGTCAGGTTTTCTTTTTGGGTAAACAAGGTTCTCTCTAAAGTGCAATGCTTTCCAGGTTTCTGAAGTTATATATGTATGTATGTATATATGTATGTATGCATGTATGCATGCATGTGTGTATGCATGTATGCATGCGTGTGTGCATGCATGCTTTATTTATTTATTTATTTATTTATTTATTTATTTATTTATTTATTTATTTATTTATTTATTTATTTATTTATTTATTTATTTATTTATTTATTTATTTATTTATTATTCTGTCTGGTGTAAAACGCCAATCATACTTACATACCACACAATTCCAAAGCCAAAACTGACAGATATACTAGCTCAAATCAGGAAAGCGTTTCAAGCTTGCACGTATGCTACTTTTGATGACCTATGATGTAGTATGTGGTAGAGTGTTAATTCACATGAATTCAACAAACACAACTTTAATGGCAATACTAGTTTAATGCCTTGTTTACAAACCTTATTATCCAGACAGGATAAAAAAAACATCATTTCAAAACACCATTTCATAAAACTCCTACCAGCAACAACAACACTATATCAATACTATTTCAAACCTTCTGTATAGGAAGGATAACATATTTATTTAGTCCTGATCTGCAGGCCTACATTCACACTGCAAAATGAAAGTTTTGCACTGTAGTTAAATTGATTAGCTACACTTCTGCAACAACTTTAACGCCAATAAATGTGATGCACAAGCTATGTAAAGTGCCTTGGATAAAGGAACTATATATAAATGCACCATTTACAAGTTTTAAAACGTTTAATGTACACTATAGTTGAAATGATTAGGCACAGCTGTGCCACATGTGATTGTCAACACTGCCGAATACTGAATGATGATGCTCTGTATGTTTGTTTATTTATTTATTTATTTATTTATTTATTTATTTATTTATTTATTTATTTATTTATTTATTTATTTGTTTATCTGTTTATTTATTTATGTATTTATTTGTTTATCTGTTTATTTATTTATGTATTTATGTATTTATGTATTTATGTATTTATTTATTTATTTATTTATGTTGTTGTTGTTGTTGTTGTTGTTGTACTGTAAACCCCATGTCAACTTACATGCCACACGATTCCAATTGCAAAACTGGCAAATCTACTAGCTCATATCAGGCAAATGTTTGGACTTGACAATTCTGGTACTTTTCATACTGTGATGGTGGTATGACAGCGAAAAACACAAGGTTTCTGCTTGACAGACAAAACGTTATTGTCAATAGCGCTGAATGATAATGCCCTGTATGAAGGAGGAAGTGGATGGACATGTATCTCATCAGTGCCCTCTTTGCTATGCTGTTAGTATCAGTGTTTTGGCAGTTAATTAGCTGTGTAGGCTGTGCAGTCACAGCTCATCCATTCTGCAGCCCCTAATTCCATACAAGTAAGTTGTTTCCATGTCATTTCATATTGTATCATAATGTAAACATTCAATGCATATTGTGTCACTAACCGAATGCTAATTACAGCTCCCTGCAAACAACACTACAACTCTTGATTTGAGAGGAGCAACGGATGAAAGCAGCAGGATACCCCACCCCTCTCCCAAACAAAAACACACAGCTAGACAGTCCATCCACCCTTCCATAGTTGTCCATACCTGTTACCGGTAATTTATATCCACCTTAAAATGGATTACTCTCAACATAATATGATTAAGCATTCAACTACTCCATTTGCAACAATGCACTATTCATATTTATGGATATGTATTTTTCTGTTTTTTTCCAGGAGGCATCAACCACACTATGAAAAGCTTCATGATACCAGTCCTGCCCCAAGTCTCACAGCTCCTGCACTACTGCTACCTTCTGAGCAACAACAACCAAAAGACTAAGCTGGAGGTTTTGGGAGACCATCCCTCCACCTAGCGTTGATTTGGGGTCTAAGCCAGAGGAGGATCCCTGTGGCCCAGAGGAGATACCCATCCACGAGGAAGAAAGAAGAATTTTAAGTAAGTTGTACAACCCACTACATCTACTACATCGTGGATAAACTACTATACTATGTAGTGACCATGTATGGGTAACACAAATTGATAGGGTAACTGATATCTGTGACTGTTGCAGTGTATGGAATATCATCCTTCCACAGCTAAATGATAAGGTGAAACCAGTGTGTGTGTGTGTGTGTGTGTGTGTGTGTGTGTGTGTGTGTGTGTGTGTGTGTGTGTGTGTGTGTGTATCACATATTGTCCTATATTGTTACAGGAAGAACTACATCTGGGTATGAGAGGACCATGTCAACTTGGTCAGCTGAACAGAGGGTCTTCATGAAGGAGATGCAAGCAGCTCAGATCAGGTGGACAGAACAACAGGGAGCTATTTGAAGGTGTTGGCCTCAGTTCCACATCCCCCAGCCAACTCCACATACATCGTGACACTCCATCGTCCTCCTCAGGCTCCATATCTCCAGTATCCTTACCCAGCATCTATAGCAACAATGACTTCAGAGTCCACAACACCCATACCCAGAATGCCTGGGTTAGAGTCTGTACTTAAAGAGTGACTCAGACTACTGCTCAGAGACCTCAGACTACACCCTACATAGCCTACATAGCAAGGCGGACGAAAATGAAAGCCTGGGTGTCGAGGCTACACCCTACATAACCTGTAGACTTCTTGTTTGCTTTTAAGCGCAAGTACCCCCAGCGCCCCTCCACTTTTTTTTTTTTTTTTTTTTTTTTTTTTTTTGCTACGGGACTTTTCTTTTTAAATTAGTTAGATTGATGATGTATGTTGGCTGTCTGGTGGTGGTAGCAGCTCTATGTTGCTTTCCACAGTTTCAAGTTTCAGTTTCAGTTTCTAGCCATTTAACCTTCATTAACCTTTGTTTAGCCTATGCTTCTAGGAGTCCCCATTTCTGCAGTGAGCAGTGTTCTACACTACACACTACACACTACACTACAAGTGAGCAAAAACAAATTCCTGACTATATTTCCAAGTTTATCCAACTTTGTGAATTACTGGCACATCATCCTGAAGTTTTCCTTCCATTCGTTGGCTGTGAATTCCAAAATACGATTCTTAAAAGTACAAGCACAAAGGTAACTCAACACTCTAAAATAAATGGAATTAAAAACTCCTTCTTTCCTCTGCCTGCGGGTAATCTCTAACACTGGCAGTGTTGAGGTAATGCTGCTGCTGTTATTCTAAAGGCACATCATTGTAAAAGCCTAACACAAAGTTACACAAGTTACACAATGCAGTAAAAGTAACTCAATACAATCCCATTCTTCTGGAGAAGTTTGGCTCTCTGTAAAAAAAAAAAAAAAAAAAAAAAAAAAAAAACGTACAAAACATATACAACGTACAAAACATATACAACGTACTACACTGCATTTGTGAACGCCAAATCAAAATCTCTGGAATGCAATCACATTTTTGTCGGTTTATCTTTGCGGGTAAACAAGGTTCTCTGTAAAGTGCAATGTTTTCCAGGTGAAGTTATTCATTCATTCATTATTTCTATCTGGTGTAAACCGTCATACTTACATAACACAATTTCAAAGCCAAAACTGACAGATATACTAGCTCAAATCGGACATGCATTTCAAGCTGTCAGATATGCCACTTTTGATGACCTTTGATGTAGTATGATTACGTAGAGTGTTTATGCACTACACTATATTTGATTAGGCACAACTATGCCAAAAGGGTCTAGTGTTGGAACTTTTGTTCATTTCATTCATTGTTCATGTCCAAACCAAAATGGAGATTAGCCCCTGCCTACATTGTGGACCTAATAACCCACCCCACCCCAGTAGACATCTCAGATCAGTTGATCCTGAGCTGCTAGGTTGACTTTTTCTATAACAGCCCCTAGGCTTTGGAACACCCTCCGCTATTCTGTACTTTGTGACAATGAAAAGTGTTTTTGTTTTGTTTAAATGTTCTTCATAAATAAATGTAAAAACTACAAGCTCAGAGTTTTGAACTAGCAGTAGTTGTACATGTATGGGGGGAAAAAAAGAAAAGACCTGACCACCATAGCTGTCTTTTTAATTATTCATTTTCATACTTCTTCCCTGTTTAGTCAAACATATAGAGCACACATTTCCAAAATTGGCAGATCTTTTAGCTCTAATCGGGCAAGGATTTATAGCAATGAGATCTGCTACTTTATTTGATCTGTGATGTATGATTACTAAAGGTGTTCGTTTCATAAACTCCTACCAGCAGCAACAACCTGTGCTGTTTTATACCTACTGTACACGAATAGCAGGATAACATGTTTACATTTGTTGCAATCTTTTACAAGACTTAAACATTTATTTTGCACTATAGTTAAATTAGCACAATTATGCCACAACTTGAATGTCAATATTACTTTATATGTCGTACTGTATAGACAGGAATGATGGTGGATGACGCTGAATGATGATGCTTTATTTTTTTCCATTCATTTTTTTCTGTTGTACTGTAAACCTCAGGTCAACTTAAATGCCACACAATTCCAATTGCAAAACTGGCAGATCTAATAGCTCTAATTAGGCAAATGTTTTGACTTGGCACTTCTGCTGCTTTTCATTCTGTGATAGAAATGTAACATTGTGAAAAACACAAGGTTTCTGCTTGACAGACCAAACTTCTTTAATGTACTTTAATGTTGTGCTGAATGACAATGCCCTATGCGAAGGGGGAAGTGGGTGGTCCAGTATCTTATCAGTGCCTTCTTGGCTCTGCTGTTAGTATCAGTGTTTTGGCAGGTAATTAGCAGTGTAACCTGTGGATATTTTGTGTTGTGGTCTTTGAGGTCCTCCAAACTTGTGGGGTCTAATAACTCTTTCTTTTTGATTAAAATGTGTAACGCACAGCATGTAACAATAATTATGGTGTAATTTTGAAATGGGTGTTTTAACTCTCTCGGCCGGGCAGGCCGAAGCACTTTCCACCTCGACTTGAACATTCCAAATGTATAATCAAGTTCACATGTATACATGTTTTGTAAGGGTATGGGTAAAGGGCCCACCTTGTACCGCAGATAGAGGGACTAATTGATTGCCTGCACGTCCCTGCATACCTCCAACAAGGATGGGTGCCATTTACAGACCAAGTGAATGTTTGGTTGACTGAAACACTGCAGCACAGCCATTCAAACTCAGTGACAGTAATTCATTTATTGAAACTGACAGAGGCAGTTAATGGCAATGTGATTGTGGATTTGTCAATCATATTTGCACAATTCATGCCACAAATAAATACATAGGCATACAACATTTATGCCGTGTTGTTATTGACTAATATTGACTGTTATTGACTTATTGAATAACTTGTGAAGTACAAGCCAATTGCATTTTATTGTCTAAAATGTATATCAATGCTGTTTTAATCACTCACTCTTTGCAGAGACGAACTTGTATAATACAAAGTACAAAAATATGAATAAATATGAATAAAATGCATACTTAGTCCCCAACTATATTATAAAAATATGGTTTAGGAAAAAACATATTATGTTATATATATATATATATATATATATATATATATAATATATATATATATATATATATATATATATATATATATATATATATATATATATATATATATAAAATATCCCGTTAAGTCCATGAAGCAAGTCACATGTTGAAGCTGTAGCATATTGTAAACAAAATTTATACATGTATAAAGGCCAGCCAATAGGAAGACAAAGAGGGCGGGGCTTGAGCATTTAGGTAAGTACAGATTGATCCAGACCTAACTTCATACATGTACCAAAAGTCGAGGCTGTAGCATGTTACAAACCAAAATTATATGTGTGTAAAGACCAGCCAATAGGAATGCAGACATGGGGGGCTTAACCCATTTTATCCTGGAAAATGATTCAAAGATTTGGACCACATTATACCCATTTTCCAAAAATATCAGATACACAAGCTCATAGGGTGCTTCTAAGTGGCGCGCTATGAGCTTGTAGGTCTGATATTTTTCAATTATCTAAAGTAATGCCAATGACGCTAAGTAATGGTAAGTATTGTGAAAATGCTAATAATTCTAAGTAATGCCAACAATGATAAGTAATGATTACTTGAGGAAGAGAAAAAAATGAAAAAAGGAAGTGAAAACAAGTGAAAAGGTGAAAAAAGTAAAAATAAATAAATAATAATAATAACTAGTTAATAATGTTAAGCAATGCTAATGCTAAGTATAGTTAATGATGCTTAGTAATGCTAATATTGGGAAAATGCTAATAATAACAAGTAATGCTAATAATGCTAACTAATGCTAATGCTAAGTATAGTTATTAATGCTACATAATGGTAATGCTAAGTATAGTTAATAATGCTAAGTAATGCTACGTATTGGGAAAATGCTAATAATGCTAACTAATGCTAATAATGCTAAGCAATGCTAATGCCAAGTATAGTTAATAATGCTAAGTAATGATAACTATTGTGAAATGCTACATAATGCTAATGCTAAGTATTGTTAATAATGCTAAGTAATGCTAAGTATTGGGAAAATGCTAATAATGCTAAGTAATGCTAATAATGCTAACTAATGCTAATGCTATGTATAGTTAATAATGCTAAGTAATGCTAATGCTAAGTATAGTTAATAATGCTAAGTAACACTAACTATTGTGAAAATGCTAATAATGCTATGTAATGCTAATGCTAAGTATTGTTATTAGTGCTAAGTACAGCCAATTATTGTGAAAATGCTAAAAATGCTAAGTAATGCCAATAATGCTAAGTAGCGCTAACTTGTTGCTATTGGTCTAAGAAGTCCATCTACCAAATTTTGAGGCGATAGCATGTTCCAAACCCAAGTTATAGCTGTGTAAAGACCAGCCAATAGGAATACAGAGGAGGCGGGCTTAAGCAGAACAACTCCTTCCTATTGGTCAAAGAAGGCTATCTACCAACTATTGAGGCGGTAGCATGTTGCAAACCGAAGTTATAGCTGTGTAAAGGCCAGCCAATAGGAATACAGAGGGGGCGGGCTTAAGCAGTACAACTCCTTCCTATTGGTCTAAGAAGGCTATCTACCAAATATTGAGGCGGTAGCATGTTCCAAACCCAAGTTATAGCTGTGTAAAGGCCAGCCAATAGGAACACAGAGGAGGCGGGCTTAAGCAGTACAACTCCTTCCTATTGGTCTAAGAAGGCTATCTACCAAATATTGAGGCGGTAGCATGTTCCAAACCCAAGTTATAGCTGTGTAAAGGCCAGCCAATAGGAATACAGAGGAGGCGGGCTTAAGCAGTACAACTACTTCCTATTGGTCTAAGAAGGCTATCTACCAAATATTGAGGCGGTAGCATGTTGCAAACCCAAGTTATAGCTGTGTAAAGACCAGCCAATAGGAAGACAGAGGGGGCGGGCTTAAGCAGTACTACTCCTTCCTATTGGTCTAAGAAGGCTATCTACCAAATATTGAGGCGGTAGCATGTTCCAAACCCAAGTTATAGCTGTGTAAAGACCAGCCAATAGGAAGACAGAGGGGGTGTGGTTTATGCTATTGGAACCAAATGGACCCTTACGGGTCCATTTGGTTCCATAGGATGTGTGTGTGCGTGTGTGTTGTTGCATACCCTCCTGTGTATAAAGCCTATTTGCAGATTTTGCAGATCTACAAGCTCACAAGGTCTTACAGTCCAACTCATTGAGGTCTTATAACTCTAGTGGCAGCCAGCTAATTAGGGCTTAATCTGTTTCACCTGTTGTACCTGCATCAGTGCAGGCACTTTGGCTCCTTAGTTAAACAGGGAGTCAAAGGCCGGGACTTGCCGCAAACAAATGCCTCTCACGCGAAAACGAAAACTCGTAAGCGATTACTTTTTTCGACGTGGGCGTCCCGACTCGATCAAGTATCTTGTGTGCGATCGTGGTATTGGTACGATAAAAGACATGGTCATGGGAGCGATTTAAAAATCGATGTTGGATAAAAAATGTCAAAAGTGAAATGCTGTTGGTTTGAATGTAATTGATAGGGACACGGGAGCATACGTCGGGTCGCTCTGAGGCCCTTAGCTCTGGTTCTGAACGTGTCTGTGCTTTTTTGATGACATTGGGTGAAAGGCGAGAAGTTTGTCTACAAAATGTCCGAAAACCACGCGTGTAAAGCAAATATTGTGGCCGTGAGGACGATTTGTTCGGTCATGACCCGAACCTCGAGACACTGCATCTCCCACTCTGTTTCACTCGCTCACTGGTCGAGAGACCCTCTAAGCTCCGCTAAATTTCTCGAACCATGCACACTTTGAACTGCGATAGCGGACAAACCGAGCAACATATTCGAATACGGTTTGAACGACCACAAAGTTGACCATTGTGTCACCGTTTTAAAGTTTAAATCATGTTTCTACGACAATGTATGCCAGAGTAATGAGGCTGCAAAAGTGAGCCAAAAGTGGGCCAAATACCAATACATTGTCAATGGGGAATTATATTTTTAAATAAAGTTTAATATTTTAAAAAGTATACATTTTTTCAAAATATTGTTTTTACCGATGAAAATTCAAACCTAGCCGAACATTTTAAACTTTAAACGGAATTTCAAAGTAAAAGTATGACGGAGTTATAAGAGCACAAAAAAGTCAACTGTAAAAAGTGTGTCATTTTTTCCATTAACCCTCACTATAAAATAACTAAAAAAAAACTAAAAAACTAAAAAACTAAAAAACTAAAAAAAACTATAAAAATATAAATTTAAGCATAAATCACTGCAAAAAGTCGAACAGTACAAAGTTTGAACTAAAAATCTAGCATAAAGTATGTGGAAGTAGTTAACCGCCAAAAAAAGTGGCAGAATAAATAAAAAAGAGCGGGAATAACTAGGAGGTGGCGCCTATTAGGCGCCCCCTCAACTAGAAAGGCAGTTTCCACAGAAACTGCGAGGGGGCGCCAAACGTTTCAGTCTTGCGTATGAACAGTAGACGGCGTATTAAAGCTGACAAACAGTACAATGAGGAAAAACATGATGATTTGGTTTGAGGAAGTGAAAAAAGTTGAAAAAGTAAAAAGAAAAGTGAAAAAAGTGAAAAAGTGAAAAGGAAAGTGGAAAAAGTGAAAAGGAAACTGAAAAAGGAAGTGAAAAAACTAAAAAAGTGAAAAGGAAAGTGAAAAAGTAAGTGAAAAAACTAAAAAAGTGAAAAGGAAAGTGAAAAAGTAAGTGAAAAAAGTGAAAAAGTGAAAAGGAAAGTGAAAAAGGGAGTGAAAAAAGTGAAAAAGTGAAAAGGAAAGTGAAAAAGGGAGTGAAAAAACGTGACATAGTGAAAAGTAGTGAAAACAAAACGTTGAATACAAGCATAAATCACTGCATAAAGCTGAACAGTTTAAAGGTAGCATAAGTAATGCTAAGTATTGTGAAAATGCTAATGATGCTACATGATGCTAATAATCCTAATGCTAACTATAGTTAATAATGCTAAGTAACGCTAAGTATTGTGTAAATGCTAATAATGCTAAGTAATAGTAATAATGCTAACAAATGATAATGCTAAGTATAGTTAATAATGCTAAGTAATGCTAATGCTAAGTATTGTTGATAATGCTAAGTAACACTAACTATTGTGAAAATGCTAATAATGCTACGTAATGCTAATGCTATGTATTGTTAATAATGCTAAGTACAGCCAATTATTGTGAAAATGCTAAAAATGCTAAGTAATGCCAATAATGCTAAGTAGCGCTAACTTGTTGCTATTGGTCCAAGAAGTCCATCTACCAAATATTGAGGCGATAGCATGTTCCAAACCCAAGTTATAGCTGTGTAAAGACCAGCCAATAGGAATACAGAGGAGGCGGGCTAAAGCAGAACAACTCCTTCCTATTGGTCTAAGAAGGCTATCTACCAAATATTGAGGCGGTAGCATATTGCAAACCGAAGTTATAGCTGTGTAAAGGCCAGCCAATAGGAATACAGAGGGGGCGGGCTTAAGCAGTACAACTCCTTCCTATTGGTCTAAGAAGGCTATCTACCAAATATTGAGGCGGTAGCATGTTCCAAACCCAAGTTATAGCTGTGTAAAGGCCAGCCAATAGGAATACAGAAGAGGCGGGCTTAAGCAGTACAACTCCTTCCTATTGGTCTAAGAAGGCTATCTACCAAATATTGAGGCGGTAGCATGTTCCAAACCCAAGTTATAGCTGTGTAAAGGCCAGCCAATAGGAATACAGAGGAGGCGGGCTTAAGCAGTACAACTACTTCCTATTGGTCTAAGAAGGCTATCTACCAAATATTGAGGCGGTAGCATGTTGCAAACCGAAGTTATAGCTGTGTAAAGGTCAGCCAATAGGAATACAGAGGGGGCGGGCTTAAGCAGTACAACTCCTTCCTATTGGTCTAAGAAGGCTATCTGCCAAATATTGAGGCGGTAGCATGTTGCAAACCGAAGTTATAGCTGTGTAAAGGCCAGCCAATAGGAATACAGAGGGGGCGGGCTTAAGCAGTACAACTCCTTCCTATTGGTCTAAGAAGGCTATCTACCAAATATTGAGGCGGTAGCATGTTCCAAACCCAAGTTATAGCTGTGTAAAGACCAGCCAATAGGAAGACAGAGGGGGTGTGGTTTAAGCAGTACAACTCCTTCCTATTGGTCTAAGAAGGCTATCTACCAAATATTGAGGCGGTAGCATGTTGCAAACCCAAGTTATAGCTGTGTAAAGGCCAGCCAATAGGAAGACAGAGGGGGCGGGCTTAAGCAGTACAACTCCTTCCTATTGGTCTAAGAAGGCTATCTACCAAATATTGAGGCGGTAGCATGTTGCAAACCCAAGTTATAGCTGTGTAAAGGCCAGCCAATAGGAATACAGAGGGGGCGGGCTTAAGCAGTACAACTCCTTCCTATTGGTCTAAGAAGGCTATCTACCAAATATTGAGGCGGTAGCATGTTCCAAACCCAAGTTATAGCTGTGTAAAGGCCAGCCAATAGGAATACAGAAGAGGCGGGCTTAAGCAGTACAACTCCTTCCTATTGGTCTAAGAAGGCTATCTACCAAATATTGAGGCGGTAGCATGTTCCAAACCCAAGTTATAGCTGTGTAAAGGCCAGCCAATAGGAATACAGAGGAGGCGGGCTTAAGCAGTACAACTACTTCCTATTGGTCTAAGAAGGCTATCTACCAAATATTGAGGCGGTAGCATGTTGCAAACCGAAGTTATAGCTGTGTAAAGGTCAGCCAATAGGAATACAGAGGGGGCGGGCTTAAGCAGTACAACTCCTTCCTATTGGTCTAAGAAGGCTATCTGCCAAATATTGAGGCGGTAGCATGTTGCAAACCGAAGTTATAGCTGTGTAAAGGCCAGCCAATAGGAATACAGAGGGGGCGGGCTTAAGCAGTACAACTCCTTCCTATTGGTCTAAGAAGGCTATCTACCAAATATTGAGGCGGTAGCATGTTCCAAACCCAAGTTATAGCTGTGTAAAGACCAGCCAATAGGAAGACAGAGGGGTGTGGTTTAAGCAGTACAACTCCTTCCTATTGGTCTAAGAAGGCTATCTGCCAAATATTGAGGCGGTAGCATGTTGCAAACCGAAGTTATAGCTGTGTAAAGGCCAGCCAATAGGAATACAGAGGGGGCGGGCTTAAGCAGTACAACTCCTTCCTATTGGTCTAAGAAGGCTATCTACCAAATATTGAGGCGGTAGCATGTTCCAAACCCAAGTTATAGCTGTGTAAAGACCAGCCAATAGGAAGACAGAGGGGTGTGGTTTAAGCAGTACAACTCCTTCCTATTGGTCTAAGAAGGCTATCTACCAAATATTGAGGCGGTAGCATGTTGCAAACCCAAGTTATAGCTGTGTAAAGGCCAGCCAATAGGAAGACAGAGGGGGCGGGCTTAAGCAGTACAACTCCTTCCTATTGGTCTAAGAAGGCTATCTACCAAATATTGAGGCGGTAGCATGTTGCAAACCCAAGTTATAGCTGTGTAAAGGCCAGCCAATAGGAATACAGAGGGGGCGGGCTTAAGCAGTACAACTCCTTCCTATTGGTCTAAGAAGGCTATCTACCAAATATTGAGGCGGTAGCATGTTCCAAACCCAAGTTATAGCTGTGTAAAGACCAGCCAATAGGAAGACAGAGGGGGTGTGGTTTAAGCAGTACAACTCCTTCCTATTGGTCTAAGAAGGCTATCTACCAAATATTGAGGCGGTAGCATGTTCCAAACCCAAGTTATAGCTGTGTAAAGACCAGCCAATAGGAAGACAGAGGGGTGTGGTTTAAGCAGTACAACTCCTTCCTATTGGTCTAAGAAGGCTATCTACCAAATATTGACGCGGTAGCATGTTGCAAACCCAAGTTATAGCTGTGTAAAGGCCAGCCAATAGGAAGACAGAGGGGGCGGGCTTAAGCAGTACTACTCCTTCCTATTGGTCTAAGAAGGCTATCTACCAAATATTGAGGCGGTAGCATGTTCCAAACCCAAGTTATAGCTGTGTAAAGACCAGCCAATAGGAAGACAGAGGGGGTGTGGTTTATGTTATTGGAACCAAATGGACCCTTACGGGTCCATTTGGTTCCATAGGATGTGTGTGTGCGTGTGTGTTGTTGCATACCCTCCTGTGTATAAAGCCTATTTGCAGATTTTGCAGATCTACAAGCTCACAAGGTCTTACAGTCCAACTCATTGAGGTCTTATAACTCTAGTGGCAGCCAGCTAATTAGGGCTTAATCTGTTTCACCTGTTGTACCTGCATCAGTGCAGGCACTTTGGCTCCTTAGTTAAACAGGGATTCAATGGCCGGGACTTGCCGCAAACAAATGCCTCTCACGCGAAAACGAAAACTCGTAAGCGATTACTTTTTTCGACGTGGGCGTCCCGACTCGATCAAGTATCTTGTGTGCGATCGTGGTATTGGTACGATAAAAGACGTGGTCATGGGAGCGATTTAAAAATCGATGTTGGATAAAAAATGTCAAAAGTGAAATGCTGTTGGTTTGAATGTAATTGATAGGGACACGGGAGCATACGTCGGGTCGCTCTGAGGCCCTTAGCTCTGGTTCTGAACGTGTCTGTGCTTTTTTGATGACATTGGGTGAAAGGCGAGAAGTTTGTCTACAAAATGTCCGAAAACCACGCGTGTAAAGCGAATATTGTGGCCGTGAGGACGATTTGTTCGGTCATGACCCGAACCTCGAGACACTGCATCTCCCACTCTGTTTCACTCGCTCACTGGTCGAGAGACCCTCTAAGCTCCGCTAAATTTCTCGAACCATGCACACTTTGAACTGCGATAGCGGACAAACCGAGCAACATATTCGAATACGGTTTGAACGACCACAAAGTTGACCATTGTGTCACCGTTTTAAAGTTTAAATCACGTTTCTATGACAAAGTATGCCAGAGTAATGAGGCTGCAAAAGTGAGCCAAAAGTGGGCCAAATACCAATACATTGTCAATGGGGAATTATATTTTTAAATAAAGTTTAATATTTTAAAAAGTATACATTTTTTCAAAATATTGTTTTTACCGATGAAAATTCAAACCTAGCCGAACATTTTAAACTTTCAACGGAGTTTCAAAGTAAAAGTATGACGGAGTTATAAGAGCACAAAAAAGTCAACTGTAAAAAGTGTGTCATTTTTTCCATTAACCCTCACTATAAAATAACTAAAAAAAAACTAAAAAACTAAAAAGCTAAAAAACTAAAAAAAACTATAAAAATATAAATTTAAGCATAAATCACTGCAAAAAGTCGAACAGTATAAAGTTTGAACTAAAAATCTAGCATAAAGTATGTGGAAGTAGTTAACAATCAAAAAAAGGGGCAGAATAAATAATAATAAATAACTAGAAAGGCAGTTTCCACAGAAACTGCGAGGGGGCGCCAAACGTTTCAGTCTTGCGTATGAACAGTAGACGGCGTATTAAAGCTGACAAACAGTACAATGAGGAAAAACATGATGATTTGGTTTGAGGAAGTGAAAAAAGTTGAAAAAGTAAAAAAGAAAAGTGAAAAAAAGTGAAAAAGTGAAAAGGAAACTGGAAAAGGAAGTGAAAAAACTAAAAAGTGAAAAAAGTGAAAAAGTGAAAAGGAAACTGAAAAAGGAAGTGAAAAAAGTGAAAAAGTGAAAAGGAAACTGAAAAAGGAAGTGAAAAAAGTGAAAAAGTGAAAAGGAAACTGAAAAAGGAAGTGAAAAAAGTGAAAAAGTGAAAAGGAAACTGAAAAAGGAAGTGAAAAAACTGAAAAAGTGAAAAGGAAACTGAAAAAGGAAGTGAAAAAACTGAAAAAGTGAAAAGGAAACTGAAAAAGGAAGTGAAAAACTGAAAAAGTGAAAAGGAAAATGAAAAAAGGAAGTTAAAAAACGTGAGAAAGTGAAAAGCTTAAGAAAATAAAAGGTTGAATACAAGCATAAATCACTACATGAAGCTGAACAGTTTAAAGGTAGCATAAGTAATGCTAAGTATTGTGAAAATGCTAATAATGCTAAGTAATTCGAATAATGCTAAGTAATGCTAATGCTAATTGTTGCTGACAATGCTAAGTATTGTGAAAATGCTAATAATGCTAACCATTGCTAACTATGGTTAATGATGCTAAGTAATGTCCAATGGTAAATATAGTTAATAAGGCTAAGAGATGCTAAATATTGTGAAAATGCTAATAATGCTAAGTAATGCTAATGCTAAGTATATGTAATAATGCTAAATAATGCTAAGTATTGTGCTAATAATGCTAATAATGCTAACTATTCCACCCTTTTTCAACATTTTCCTGAGAGTGTACGAATGTGAACCAAATGGACCCTAGCGGGTCCATTTGGTTCCATTTGTACTATCTCAGGAAGGAAAGGTCCTAAAAGTAAAATCATTAACATAGTGAAACAAAGCTTGACCTTCAATCAATGAGCTCTTCTCTAAGCCACACCCTTTGGGGGGTTTGCTCACTGTCCAATGCCAATCCAAATACTTTAGCAACTGTTGCTATGCAGGTCAAGCTTTCCTGGTCAAGCTTTCCTCTTCCAACGTGCCTATTGGACAAGGTCGGATTGGGGAGGGGCTTAGTGAAGAGCTAATTACATTGATTTCAATACCTATAGATGATGTTAAAGGGTAATTCCACCCATTTTCAACATTTTTCTGAGAATGTACAAATGCAACCAAATGAACCCTGACGGGTTCATTTGGTTCCATTTGTTACCATTAACATGGTGAAAATACATCTTGATGACATCATCAAGATGTTTCCCATGTTAGTGGTTTTCTTCAGACCTCCATTTCTTGGGAACACAGAATGGACATTTCCACCCAGCACCTCTAGGGTATACTGACATATATGTAATATGTGACATAATGACATATTAGAATGTTGAAAATGGGTGGAGTTCCCCTTTAATGCTTCCAATAGCTAAAGCTAATGTTAAAATGCTAACATGTTTATGCTAACATGCTGTGTAAGTCAGGCAGAAACCTCTTGCTGTGTGTGTGTGTGGGTGTGTGTGTGCACGTGCATCTCCAACTCCATATTTGGGTGTGCCTGTCCCAAGAGCTGTGTGTGTGCATGCATGACTAATAAATTAATATCAATTAAACTATACAACGAATCCCTTAGAAAAATACAAGCAAACCATTCCCGAGGATGCCGGTCAATTTGACACATGGCTCGGTGTGTGCGGCAAAAACTCTGGGAGGAGTCGCATGTCGAAGATTCCAAAAACAGAATATCAAGTTATCACTAGAAAGGCAGTTTCCACAGAAACTGCGAGGGGGCGCCAAACGTTTCAGTCTTGCGTATGAACAGTAGACGGCGTATTAAAGCTGAAAAACAGTACAATGAGGAAAAACATGATGATTTGGTTTGAGGAAGTTAAAAAAGTTGAAAAAGTAAAAAGAAAAGTGAAAAAAGTGAAAAGTGAAAAGGAAACTGAAAAAGGAAGTGAAAAAACTGAAAAAGTGAAAAGGAAACTGAAAAAGGAAGTGAAAAAACTGAAAAAGTGAAAAGGAAACTGAAAAAGGAAGTGAAAAAACTGAAAAAGTGAAAAGGAAAATGAAAAAAGGAAGTTAAAAAACGCGAGAAAGTGAAAAGCTTAAGAAAATAAAAGGTTGAATACAAGCATAAATCACTACATGAAGCTGAACAGTTTAAAGGTAGCATAAGTAATGCTAAGTATTGTGAAAATGCTAATAATGCTAACAATTCCACCCTTTTCAACATTTTCCTGAGTGTACGTATGTGAACCAAATGGACCCTAGCGGGTCTATTTGGTTCCATTTGTACACTCTCAGAAAGAAGAAGCGTCTAAAGAAATCCATTAACATGGTGAAAATACATCTTGATGTCATCAAGATTCAGATTTTTCAGATTTTTATTGAAGGGACAGCCCCTTGAGATGCAGCATCTCATTTTCGAGGGGGACCCTACACAGACAGCGAAAGCATACAGTGTCTAAGAATAGCCTACAACACAAATAGTAACAGAGACAAAACAAAACAAAACAAAACAAAACAAAACAAAACAAAACAAAACAAAACAAAACAAAACAAAACAAAACAAAAAACAGACCAGAACAGTACAGAGCAAATGGCTTGCTTGATCTCCACAACCCACCCCCAACCAGCACATCAGTAGCATTTGTACATAGGAAAAGAAGAAGGGCACGGTACAGGTATTTCAGTCATGAAGAATGATCAGAAGCAGCGACATGTAGAGTCTAGGTGTGAATATAAGGAAGATGTTTCACCATGTTAGTGGTTTTCTTCAGACCTCCATTTCTTGGGAACACAGAATGGGGGAACTTTTGATCATGTCCACCCAGCACCTCTAGGGTATACTAATGACATATTAGAATGTTGAAAATGGGTGGAGTTCCCCTTTAATGCTTCCAATAGCTAAAGCTGATGTTAAAATGCTAACATGTTTATCCTAACATGCTGTGTAAGTCAGGCAGAAACCTCTTGCTGTGTGTGTGTGCACGTGCATCTCCCACTCCATATTTGGGTGTGCCTGTCCCAAGAGCTGTGTGTGTGCATGCGCGACTAATAAATTAATATCAATTAAACTATACAACGAATCTCTTAGAAAAATACAAGCAAACCATTCCCGAGGATGCCCGTCAATTTGATACATAACTCGAGTGCATGCGGCAAAAACTCTGGGAGGAGTCGCGTGTCGAAGTTTCCAAAAACAGAATATCAAGTTATCACTAGAAAGGCAGTTTCCGCAGAAACTGCGAGGGGGCGCCAAACGTTTCAGTCTTGCGTATGAACAGTAGACGGCGTATTAAAGCTGACAAACAGTACAATGAGGAAAAACATTATGATTTGGTTTGAGGAAGTGAAAAAAAGTTGAAAAAGTAAAAAGAAAAGTGAAAAAAAGTGAAAAAGTGAAAAGGAAACTGAAAAAGAAAGTGAAAAAACAAAAAAAGTGAAAAGGAAAGTGAAAAAAGTGAAAAAGTGAAAAGGAAACTGAAAAAGGAAGTGAAAAAAGTGAAAAAGTGAAAAGGAAATTGAAAAAGGAAGTGAAAAAAGTGAAAAGTGAAAAGGAAACTGAAAAAGGAAGTGAAAAAACTGAAAAAGTGAAAAGGAAACTGAAAAAGGAAGTGAAAAAACTGAAATAGTGAAAAGGAAAATGAAAAAAGGAAGTTAAAAAACGCGAGAAAGTGAAAAGCTTAAGAAAATAAAAGGTTGAATACAAGCATAAATCACTACATGAAGCTGAACAGTTTAAAGGTAGCATAAGTAATGCTAAGTATTGTGAAAATGCTAATAATGCTAAGTAATTCTAATAATGCTAAGTAATGCTAATGCTAAGTATTGTTGATAATGCTAAGTAACACTAACTATTGTGAAAATGCTAATAATGCTACGTAATGCTAATGCTATGTATTGTTAATAATGCTAAGTACAGCCAATTATTGTGAAAATGCTAAAAATGCTAAGTAATGCCAATAATGCTAAGTAGCGCTAACTTGTTGCTATTGGTCCAAGAAGTCCATCTACCAAATATTGAGGCGATAGCATGTTCCAAACCCAAGTTATAGCTGTGTAAAGACCAGCCAATAGGAATACAGAGGAGGCGGGCTAAAGCAGAACAACTCCTTCCTATTGGTCTAAGAAGGCTATCTACCAAAATTGAGGCGGTAGCATGTTGCAAACCGAAGTTATAGCTGTGTAAAGGCCAGCCAATAGGAATACAGAGGGGGCGGGCTTAAGCAGTACAACTCCTTCCTATTGGTCTAAGAAGGCTATCTACCAAATATTGAGGCGGTAGCATGTTCCAAACCCAAGTTATAGCTGTGTAAAGGCCAGCCAATAGGAATACAGAAGAGGCGGGCTTAAGCAGTACAACTCCTTCCTATTGGTCTAAGAAGGCTATCTACCAAATATTGAGGCGGTAGCATGTTCCAAACCCAAGTTATAGCTGTGTAAAGGCCAGCCAATAGGAATACAGAGGAGGCGGGCTTAAGCAGTACAACTACTTCCTATTGGTCTAAGAAGGCTATCTACCAAATATTGAGGCGGTAGCATGTTGCAAACCGAAGTTATAGCTGTGTAAAGGCCAGCCAATAGGAATACAGAGGGGGCGGGCTTAAGCAGTACAACTCCTTCCTATTGGTCTAAGAAGGCTATCTGCCAAATATTGAGGCGGTAGCATGTTGCAAACCGAAGTTATAGCTGTGTAAAGGCCAGCCAATAGGAATACAGAGGGGGCGGGCTTAAGCAGTACAACTCCTTCCTATTGGTCTAAGAAGGCTATCTACCAAATATTGAGGCGGTAGCATGTTCCAAACCCAAGTTATAGCTGTGTAAAGGCCAGCCAATAGGAATACAGAGGGGCGGGCTTAAGCAGTACTACTCCTTCCTATTGGTCTAAGAAGGCTATCTACCAAATATTGAGGCGGTAGCATGTTGCAAACCGAAGTTATAGCTGTGTAAAGGCCAGCCAATAGGAATACAGAGGGGGCGGGCTTAAGCAGTACAACTCCTTCCTATTGGTCTAAGAAGGCTATCTACCAAATATTGAGGCGGTAGCATGTTCCAAACCCAAGTTATAGCTGTGTAAAGACCAGCCAATAGGAAGACAGAGGGGGTGTGGTTTAAGCAGTACAACTCCTTCCTATTGGTCTAAGAAGGCTATCTACCAAATATTGAGGCGGTAGCATGTTGCAAACCCAAGTTATAGCTGTGTAAAGGCCAGCCAATAGGAAGACAGAGGGGGCGGGCTTAAGCAGTACTACTCCTTCCTATTGGTCTAAGAAGGCTATCTACCAAATATTGAGGCGGTAGCATGTTCCAAACCCAAGTTATAGCTGTGTAAAGACCAGCCAATAGGAAGACAGAGTGGGTGTGGTTTATGCTATTGGAACCAAATGGACCCTTACGGGTCCATTTGGTTCCATAGGATGTGTGTGTGCGTGTGTTGTTGCATACCCTCCTGTGTATAAAGCCTATTTGCAGATTTTGCAGATCTACAAGCTCACAAGGTCTTACAGTCCAACTCATTGAGGTCTTATTAACTCTAGTGGCAGCCAGCTAATTAGGGCTTAATCTGTTTCACCTGTTGTACCTGCATCAGTGCAGGCACTTTGGCTCCTTAGTTAAACAGGGCGTCAATGGCCGGGACTTGCCGCAAACAAATGCCTCTCACGCGAAAACGAAAACTCGTAAGCGATTACTTTTTTCGACGTGGGCGTCCCGACTCGATCAAGTATCTTGTGTGCGATCGTGGTATTGGTACGATAAAAGACATGGTCATGGGAGCGATTTAAAAATCGATGTTGGATAAAAAATGTCAAAAGTGAAATGTTGTTGGTTATAATGTAATTGATAGGGACACGGGAGCATACGTCGGGTCGCTCTG
This sequence comes from Benthosema pterotum, assembly GCA_039105355.1. Classification (NCBI taxonomy): domain Eukaryota; kingdom Metazoa; phylum Chordata; class Actinopteri; order Myctophiformes; family Myctophidae; genus Benthosema; species Benthosema pterotum. Next base: position 55,232,821 of record CM076969.1, on the reverse strand, counting down.
AGGCCCTTAGCTCTGGTTCTGAACGTGTCTGTGCTTTTTTGATGACATTGGTGAAAGGCGAGAAGTTTGTCTACAAAATGTCCGAAAACCACGCGTGTAAAGCGAATATTGTGGCCGTGAGGACGATTTGTTCGGTCATGACCCGAACCTCGAGACACTGCATCTCCCACTCTGTTTCACTCGCTCACTGGTCGAGAGACCCTCTAAGCTCCGCTAAATTTCTCGAACCATGCACACTTTGAACTGCGATAGCGGACAAACCGAGCAACATATTCGAATACGGTTTGAACGACCACAAAGTTGACCATTGTGTCACCGTTTTAAAGTTTAAATCATGTTTCTACGACAAAGTATGCCAGAGTAATGAGGCTGCAAAAGTGAGCCAAAAGTGGGCCAAATACCAATACATTGTCAATGGGGAATTATATTTTTAAATAAAGTTTAATATTTTAAAAAGTATACATTTTTTCAAAATATTGTTTTTACCGATGAAAATTCAAACCTAGCCGAACATTTTAAACTTTGAACGGAATTTCAAAGTAAAAGTATGACGGAGTTATAAGAGCACAAAAAAGTCAACTGTAAAAAGTGTGTCATTTTTTCCATTAACCCTCACTATAAAATAACTAAAAAAAAACTAAAAAACTAAAAAACTAAAAAACTAAAAAAAACTATAAAAATATAAATTTAAGCATAAATCACTGCAAAAAGTCGAACAGTATAAAGTTTGAACTAAAAATCTAGCATAAAGTATGTGGAAGTAGTTAACAATCAAAAAAAGGGGCAGAATAAATAATAATAAATAAACTAGAAAGGCAGTTTCCGCAGAAACTGCGAGGGGGCGCCAAACGTTTCAGTCTTGCGTATGAACAGTAGACGGCTTATTAAAAAGTTGAAAAAAGGAAGTGAAAAAAAAGTGAAAAAGTGAAAAGGAAAGTGAAAAAGGAAGTGAAAAAAGTGAAAACGTAAAAAGGAAAGTGAAAAAGAAGAGAAAAAAGGCAAAAGGAAGGTGAAAAGGTAAGTGGAAAAAGTGGAAAAGTGATAAGGAAAGTGAAAAAGGAAGTGAAAAAATGTGAAAAAAGTGAAAAGTTGAAGAAAATAAAATATATGATGCTAATAATGCTAATGCTAAGTATAGTTAATAATGCGCTAAGTAACGCTAAGTATTGTGAAAATGTTAGTAATGTTAATTAATGCTAATAATGCTAACTAATGCTAATGCTAAGTATAGTTAATAATGCTAAGTAATGCTAATGCTAAGTATTGTTGATAATGCTAAGTAACACTAACTATTGTGAAAATGCTAATAATGCTGCGTAATGCTAATGCTATGTATTGTTAATAATGCTAAGTACAGCCAATTATTGTGAAAATGCTAAAAATGCTAAGTAATGCCAATAATGCTAAGTAGCGCTAACTTGTTGCTATTGGTCCAAGAAGTCCATCTACCAAATATTGAGGCGATAGCATGTTCCAAACCCAAGTTATAGCTGTGTAAAGACCAGCCAATAGGAATACAGAGGAGGCGGGCTAAAGCAGAACAACTCCTTCCTATTGGTCTAAGAAGGCTATCTACCAAATATTAAGGCGGTAGCATGTTGCAAACCGAAGTTATAGCTGTGTAAAGGCCAGCCAATAGGAATACAGAGGGGGCGGGCTTAAGCAGTACAACTCCTTCCTATTGGTCTAAGAAGGCTATCTACCAAATATTGAGGCGGTAGCATGTTCCAAACCCAAGTTATAGCTGTGTAAAGGCCAGCCAATAGGAATACAGAAGAGGCGGGCTTAAGCAGTACAACTCCTTCCTATTGGTCTAAGAAGGCTATCTACCAAATATTGAGGCGGTAGCATGTTCCAAACCCAAGTTATAGCTGTGTAAAGGCCAGCCAATAGGAATACAGAGAAGGCGGGCTTAAGCAGTACAACTACTTCCTATTGGTCTAAGAAGGCTATCTACCAAATATTGAGGCGGTAGCATGTTGCAAACCGAAGTTATAGCTGTGTAAAGGCCAGCCAATAGGAATACAGAGGGGGCGGGCTTAAGCAGTACAACTCCTTCCTATTGGTCTAAGAAGGCTATCTGCCAAATATTGAGGCGGTAGCATGTTGCAAACCGAAGTTATAGCTGTGTAAAGGCCAGCCAATAGGAATACAGAGGGGGCGGGCTTAAGCAGTACAACTCCTTCCTATTGGTCTAAGAAGGCTATCTACCAAATATTGAGGCGGTAGCATGTTCCAAACCCAAGTTATAGCTGTGTAAAGACCAGCCAATAGGAAGACAGAGGGGGTGTGGTTTATGCTATTGGAACCAAATGGACCCTTACGGGTCCATTTGGTTCCATAGGATGTGTGTGTGCGTGTGTGTTGTTGCATACCCTCCTGTGTATAAAGCCTATTTGCAGATTTTGCAGATCTACAAGCTCACAAGGTCTTACAGTCCAACTCATTGAGGTCTTATAACTCTAGTGGCAGCCAGCTAATTAGGGCTTAATCTGTTTCACCTGTTGTACCTGCATCAGTGCAGGCACTTTGGCTCCTTAGTTAAACAGGGACTCAATGGCCGGGACTTGCCGCAAACAAATGCCTCTCACGCGAAAACGAAAACTCGTAAGCGATTACTTTTTTCGACGTGGGCGTCCCGACTCGATCAAGTATCTTGTGTGCGATCGTGGTATTGGTACGATAAAAGACATGGTCATGGGAGCGATTTAAAAATCGATGTTGGATAAAAAATGTCAAAAGTGAAATGTTGTTGGTTATAATGTAATTGATAGGGACACGGGAGCATACGTCGGGTCGCTCTGAGGCCCTTAGCTCTGGTTCTGAACGTGTCTGTGCTTTTTTGATGACATTGGGTGAAAGGCGAGAAGTTTGTCTACAAAATGTCCGAAAACCACGCGTGTAAAGCAAATATTGTGGCCGTGAGGACGATTTGTTCGGTCATGACCCGAACCTCGAGACACTGCATCTCCCACTCTGTTTCACTCGCTCACTGGTCGAGAGACCCTCTAAGCACCGCTAAATTTCTCGAACCATGCACACTTTGAACTGCGATAGCGGACAAACCGAGCAACATATTCGAATACGGTTTGAACGACCACAAAGTTGACCATTGTGTCACCGTTTTAAAGTTTAAATCATGTTTCTACGACAAAGTATGCCAGAGTAATGAGGCTGCAAAAGTGAGCCAAAAGTGGGCCAAATACCAATACATTGTCAATGGGGAATTATATTTTTAAATAAAGTTTAATATTTTAAAAAGTATACATTTTTTCAAAATATTGTTTTTACCGATGAAAATTCAAACCTAGCCGAACATTTTAAACTTTAAACGGAATTTCAAAGTAAAAGTATGACGGAGTTATAAGAGCACAAAAAAGTCAACTGTAAAAAGTGTGTCATTTTTTCCATTAACCCTCACTATAAAATAACTAAAAAAAAACTAAAAAACTAAAAAACTAAAAAACTAAAAAAAACTATAAAAATATAAATTTAAGCATAAATCACTGCAAAAAGTCGAACAGTATAAAGTTTGAACTAAAAATCTAGCATAAAGTATGTGGAAGTAGTTAACCGCCAAAAAAAGTGGCAGAATAAATAAATAAATAAAAAAGAGCGGGAATAACTAGGAGGTGGCGCCTATTAGGCGCCCCCTCAACTAGAAAGGCAGTTTCTGCAGAAACTGCGAGGGGGCGCCAAACGTTTCAGTCTTGCGTATGAACAGTAGACGGCTTATTAAAAAGTTGAAAAAAGGAAGTGAAAAAAAAGTGAAAAAGTGAAAAGGAAAGTGAAAAAGGAAGTGAAAAAAGTGAAAACGTAAAAAGGAAAGTGAAAAAGGAAGAGAAAAAAGGCAAAAGGAAGGTGAAAAGGTAAGTGGAAAAAAGTGAAAAAGTGATAAGGAAAGTGAAAAAGGAAGTGAAAAAACGTGAAAAAGTGAAAAGTTGAAGAAAATAAAATATATGATGCTAATAATGCTAATGCTAAGTATAGTTAATAATGCGCTAAGTAACGCTAAGTATTGTGAAAATGTTAGTAATGTTAATTAATGCTAATAATGCTAACGAATGCTAATGCTAAGTATAGTTAATAATGCTAAGTAATGCTAATGCTAAGTATTGTTGATAATGCTAAGTAACACTAACTATTGTGAAAATGCTAATAATGCTACGTAATGCTAATGCTATGTATTGTTAATAATGCTAAGTACAGCCAATTATTGTGAAAATGCTAAAAATGCTAAGTAATGCCAATAATGCTAAGTAGCGCTAACTTGTTGCTATTGGTCCAAGAAGTCCATCTACCAAATATTGAGGCGATAGCATGTTCCAAACCCAAGTTATAGCTGTGTAAAGACCAGCCAATAGGAATACAGAGGAGGCGGGCTAAAGCAGAACAACTCCTTCCTATTGGTCTAAGAAGGCTATCTACCAAATATTGAGGCGGTAGCATGTTGCAAACCGAAGTTATAGCTGTGTAAAGGCCAGCCAATAGGAATACAGAGGGGGCGGGCTTAAGCAGTACAACTCCTTCCTATTGGTCTAAGAAGGCTATCTACCAAATATTGAGGCGGTAGCATGTTCCAAACCCAAGTTATAGCTGTGTAAAGGCCAGCCAATAGGAATACAGAGGGGGCGGGCTTAAGCAGTACTACTCCTTCCTATTGGTCTAAGAAGGCTATCTACCAAATATTGAGGCGGTAGCATGTTGCAAACCGAAGTTATAGCTGTGTAAAGGCCAGCCAATAGGAATACAGAGGGGGCGGGCTTAAGCAGTACAACTCCTTCCTATTGGTCTAAGAAGGCTATCTACCAAATATTAGGCGGTAGCATGTTCCAAACCCAAGTTATAGCTGTGTAAAGACCAGCCAATAGGAAGACAGAGGGGGTGTGGTTTAAGCAGTACAACTCCTTCCTATTGGTCTAAGAAGGCTATCTACCAAATATTGAGGCGGTAGCATGTTGCAAACCCAAGTTATAGCTGTGTAAAGGCCAGCCAATAGGAAGACAGAGGGGGCGGGCTTAAGCGTACTACTCCTTCCTATTGGTCTAAGAAGGCTATCTACCAAATATTGAGGCGGTAGCATGTTCCAAACCCAAGTTATAGCTGTGTAAAGGCCAGCCAATAGGAATACAGAGGGGGCGGGCTTAAGCAGTACTACTCCTTCCTATTGGTCTAAGAAGGCTATCTACCAAATATTGAGGCGGTAGCATGTTGCAAACCGAAGTTATAGCTGTGTAAAGGCCAGCCAATAGGAATACAGAGGGGCCGGGCTTAAGCAGTACAACTCCTTCCTATTGGTCTAAGAAGGCTGTCTACCAAATATTGAGGCGGTAGCATGTTCCAAACCCAAGTTATAGCTGTGTAAAGACCAGCCAATAGGAAGACAGAGGGGGTGTGGTTTAAGCAGTACAACTCCTTCCTATTGGTCTAAGAAGGCTATCTACCAAATATTGAGGCGGTAGCATGTTGCAAACCCAAGTTATAGCTGTGTAAAGGCCACCAATAGGAATACAGAGGGGGCGGGCTTAAGCAGTACTACTCCTTCCTATTGGTCTAAGAAGGCTATCTACCAAATATTGAGGCGGTAGCATGTTGCAAACCGAAGTTATAGCTGTGTAAAGGCCAGCCAATAGGAATACAGAGGGGCGGGCTTAAGCAGTACAACTCCTTCCTATTGGTCTAAGAAGGCTATCTACCAAATATTGAGGCGGTAGCATGTTCCAAACCCAAGTTATAGCTGTGTAAAGACCAGCCAATAGGAAGACAGAGGGGGTGTGGTTTAAGCAGTACAACTCCTTCCTATTGGTCTAAAAGGCTATCTACCAAATATTGAGGCGGTAGCATGTTGCAAACCCAAGTTATAGCTGTGTAAAGGCCAGCCAATAGGAAGACAGAGGGGGCGGGCTTAAGCAGTACTACTCCTTCCTATTGGTCTAAGAAGGCTATCTACCAAATATTGAGGCGGTAGCATGTTGCAAACCCAAGTTATAGCTGTGTAAAGGCCAGCCAATAGGAAGACAGAGGGGGCGGGCTTAAGCAGTACTACTCCTTCCTATTGGTCTAAGAAGGCTATCTACCAAATATTGAGGCGGTAGCATGTTTCCAAACCCAAGTTATAGCTGTGTAAAGACCAGCCAATAGGAAGACAGAGGGGGTGTGGTTTATGCTATTGGAACCAAATGGACCCTTACGGGTCCATTTGGTTCCATAGGATGTGTGTGTGCGTGTGTTGTTGCATACCCTCCTGTGTATAAAGCCTATTTGCAGATTTTGCAGATCTACAAGCTCACAAGGTCTTACAGTCCAACTCATTGAGGTCTTATAACTCTAGTGGCAGCCAGCTAATTAGGGCTTAATCTGTTTCACCTGTTGTACCTGCATCAGTGCAGCACTTTGGCTCCTTAGTTAAAACAGCGAGTCAATGGCCGGGACTTGCCGCAAACAAATGCCTCTCACGCGAAAACGAAAACTCGTAAGCGATTACTTTTTTCGACGTGGGCGTCCCGACTCGATCAAGTATCTTGTGTGCGATCGTGGTATTGGTACGATAAAAGACTTGGTCATGGGAGCGATTTAAAAATCGATGTTGGATAAAAAATGTCAAAAGTGAAATGCAGTTGGTTATAATGTAATTGATAGGGACACGGGAGCATACGTCGGGTCGCTCTGAGGCCCTAGCTCTGGTTCTGAACGTGTCTGTGCTTTTTTGATGACATTGGTGAAAGGCGAGAAGTTTGTCTACAAAATGTCCGAAAACCACGCGTGTAAAGCGAATATTGTGGCCGTGAGGACGATTTGTTCGGTCATGACCCGAACCTCGAGACACTGCATCTCCCACTCTGTTTCACTCGCTCACTGGTCGAGAGACCCTCTAAGCTCCGCTAAATTTCTCGAACCATGCACACTTTGAACTGCGATAGCGGACAAACCGAGCAACATATTCGAATACGTTTGAACGACCACAAAGTTGACCATTGTGTCACCGTTTTAAAGTTTAAATCATGTTTCTACGACAAAGTATGCCAGAGTAATGAGGCTGCAAAAGTGAGCCAAAAGTGGGCCAAATACCAATACATTGTCAATGGGGAATTATATTTTTAAATAAAGTTTAATATTTTAAAAAGTATACATTTTTTCAAAATATTGTTTTTACCGATGAAAATTCAAACCTAGCCGAACATTTTAAACTTTGAACGGAATTTCAAAGTAAAAGTATGACGGAGTTATAAGAGCACAAAAAAGTCAACTGTAAAAAGTGTGTCATTTTTTTCCATTAACCCTCACTATAAAATAACTAAAAAAAAACTAAAAAAACTAAAAAACTAAAAAACTAAAAAAAACTATAAAAATATAAATTTAAGCATAAATCACTGCAAAAAGTCGAACAGTATAAAGTTTGAACTAAAATTCTACCATAAAGTATGTGGAAGTAGTTAACGACCGAAAAAAGGGGCAGAATAAATAAATAATAATAAAAAAGAGCGGGAATAACTAGGAGGTGGCGCCTATGAGGCGCCCCCTCAACTAGAAAGGCAGTTTCCGCAGAAACTGCGAGGGGGCGCCAAACGTTTCAGTCTTGCGTAATGAACAGTAGACGGCTTATTAAAAAGTTGAAAAAAGAAGTGAAAAAAAAAGTGAAAATGAAAAGGAAAGTGAAAAAGAAGTGAAAAAAAGTGAAAACGTAAAAAGGAAAGTGAAAAAGGAAAAGAAAAAAGGCAAAAGGAAGGTGAAAAGGTAAGTGGAAAAAGTGAAAAAGTGATAAGGAAAGTGAAAAAGGAAGTGAAAAAACGTGAAAAAGTGAAAAGTTGAAGAAAATAAAATATATGATGCTAATAATGCTAATGCTAAGTATAGTTAATATGCGCTAAGTAACGCTAAGTATTGTGAAAATGTTAGTAATGTTAATTAATGCTAATAATGCTAACTAATGCTAATGCTAAGTATAGTTAATAATGCTAAGTAATGCTAATGCTAAGTATTGTTGATAATGCTAAGTAACACTAACTATTGTGAAAATGCTAATAATGCTACGTAATGCTAATGCTATGTATTGTTAATAATGCTAAGTACAGCCAATTATTGTGAAAATGCTAAAAATGCTAAGTAATGCCAATAATGCTAAGTAGCGCTAACTTGTTGCTATTGGTCCAAGAAGTCCATCTACCAAATATTGAGGCGATAGCATTCCCAAACCCAAGTTATAGCTGTGTAAAGACCAGCCAATAGGAATACAGAGGAGGCGGGCTAAAGCAGAACAACTCCTTCCTATTGGTCTAAGAAGGCTATCTACCAAATATTGAGGCGGTAGCATGTTGCAAACCGAAGTTTTAGCTGTGTAAAGGCCAGCCAATAGGAATACAGAGGGCGGGCTTTAAGCAGTACAACTCCTTCCTATTGGTCTAAGAAGGCTATCTACCAAATATTGAGGCGGTAGCATGTTCCAAACCCAAGTTATAGCTGTGTAAAGGCCAGCCAATAGGAATACAGAAGAGGCGGGCTTAAGCAGTACAACTCCTTCCTATTGGTCTAAGAAGGCTATCTACCAAATATTGAGGCGGTAGCATGTTCCAAACCCAAGTTATAGCTGTGTAAAGGCCAGCCAATAGGAATACAGAGGAGGCGGGCTTAAGCAGTACAACTACTTCCTATTGGTCTAAGAAGGCTATCTACCAAATATTGAGGCGGTAGCATGTTGCAAACCGAAGTTATAGCTGTGTAAAGGCCAGCCAATAGGAATACAGAGGGGGCGGGCTTAAGCAGTACAACTCCTTCCTATTGGTCTAAGAAGGCTATCTGCCAAATATTGAGGCGGTAGCATGTTGCAAACCGAAGTTATAGCTGTGTAAAGGCCAGCCAATAGGAATACAGAGGGGGCGGGCTTAAGCAGTACAACTCCTTCCTATTGGTCTAAGAAGGCTATCTACCAAATATTGAGGCGGTAGCATGTTCCAAACCCAAGTTATAGCTGTGTAAAGACCAGCCAATAGGAAGACAGAGGGGGTGTGGTTTAAGCAGTACAACTCCTTCCTATTGGTCTAAGAAGGCTACTACCAAATATTGAGGCGGTAGCATGTTGCAAACCCAAGTTATAGCTGTGTAAAGGCCAGCCAATAGGAAAGACAGAGGGGGCGGGCTTAAGCAGTACAACTCCTTCCTATTGGTCTAAGAAGGCTATCTACCAAATATTGAGGCGGTAGCATGTTGCAAACCCACGTTATAGCTGTGTAAAGGCCAGCCAATAGGAATACAGAGGGCGGGCTTAAGCAGTACAACTCCTTCCTATTGGTCTAAGAAGGCTATCTACCAAATATTGAGGCGGTAGCATGTTCCAAACCCAAGTTATAGCTGTGTAAAGACCAGCCAATAGGAAGACAGAGGGGGTGTGGTTTAAGCAGTACAACTCCTTCCTATTGGTCTAAGAAGGCTATCTACCAAATATTGAGGCGGTAGCATGTTCCAAACCCAAGTTATAGCTGTGTAAAGACCAGCCAATAGGAAGACAGAGGGGGTGTGGTTTAAGCAGTACAACTCCTTCCTATTGGTCTAAGAAGGCTATCTACCAAATATTGACGCGGTAGCATGTTGCAAACCCAAGTTATAGCTGTGTAAAGGCCAGCCAATAGGAAGACAGAGGGGGCGGGCTTAAGCAGTACTACTCCTTCCTATTGGTCTAAGAAGGCTATCTACCAAATATTGAGGCGGTAGCATGTTCCAAAACCCAAGTTATAGCTGTGTAAAGACCAGCCAATAGGAAGACAGAGGGGGTGTGGTTTATGTTATTGAACCAAATGGACCCTTACGGGTCCATTTGGTTCCATAGGATGTGTGTGTGCGTGTGTGTTGTTTGCATACCCTCCTGTGTATAAAGCCTATTTGCAGATTTTGCAGATCTACAAGCTCACAAGGTCTTACAGTCCAACTCATTGAGGTCTTATAACACTAGTGGCAGCCAGCTAATTAGGGCTTAATCTGTTTCACCTGTTGTACCTGCATCAGTGCAGGCACTTTGGCTCCTTAGTTAAACAGGGAGTCAAAGGCCGGGACTTGCCGCAAACAAATGCCTCTCACGCGAAAACGAAAACTCGTAAGCGATTACTTTTTTCGACGTGGGCGTCCCGACTCGATCAAGTATCTTGTGTGCGATCGTGGTATTGGTACGATAAAAGACATGGTCATGGGAGCGATTTAAAAATCGATGTTGGATAAAAAAATGTCAAAAGTGAAATGCTGTTGGTTTGAATGTAATTGATAGGGACACGGGAGCATACGTCGGGTCGCTCTGAGGCCCTTAGCTCTGGTTCTGAACGTGTCTGTGCTTTTTTGATGACATTGGGTGAAAGGCGAGAAGTTTGTCTACAAAATGTCCGAAAACCACGCGTGTAAAGCGAATATTGTGCCGTGAGGACGATTTGTTTCGGTCCGTGAGGCCGGTAATGACGAACCTCGAGACACTGCATCTCCCACTCTGTTTCACTCGCTCACTGGTCGAGAGACCCTCTAAGCTCCGCTAAATTTCTCGAACCATTCACACTTTGAACTGCGGTAGCGGACAAAAACCGAGCAACATATTCGAATACGGTTTTGAACGACCACAAAGTTGACCATTGTGTCACCGTTTTAAAGTTTAAATCATGTTTCTACGACAAAGTATGCCAGAGTAACGAGGCTGCAAAAGTGAGCCAAAAGTGGGCCAATACCAATACATTGTCAATGGGGAATTATATTTTTAAATAAAGTTTAATATTTTAAAAAGTGTACATTTTTCAAAATATTGTTTTTACCGATGAAAATTCAAACCTAGCCGAACATTTTAAACTTTGAACGGAATTTCAAAGTAAAAGTATGACGGATATAAGAGCACAAAAAAGTCAACTGTAAAAGTGTGTCATTTTTTCCATTAACCCTCACTATAAAATAACTAAAAAAAAACTAAAAAACTAAAAAAACTAAAAAACTAAAAAAATATATAAAAATATAAAATTAAGCATAAATCACTGCAAAAAGTCGAACAGTATAAAATTTGAACTAAAATTCTAGCATAAAGTATGTGGAAGTAGTTAACGACCGAAAAAAGGGCAGAATAAAATAAATAAAAAAAAGAGAGCGGAATAACTAGGAGGTGGCGCCTATTAGCGCCCCTCAACTAGAAAGGCAGTTTCCGCAGAAACTGCGAGGGGGCGCCAAACGTTTCAGTCTTGCGTATGAACAGTAGACGGCTTATTAAAAAGTTGAAAAAGGAAGTGAAAAAAAGTGAAAAAGTGAAAAGGAAAGTGAAAAAGGAAGTAAAAGAGTGAAAACGTAAAAAGGAAAGTGAAAAAGGAAGAGAAAAAAGGCAAAAGGAAGGTGAAAAGGTAAGTGGAAAAAGTGAAAAAGTGATAAGGAAAGTGAAAAAGGAAGTGAAAAAACGTGAAAAAGTGAAAAGTTGAAGAAAATAAAATATATGATGCTAATAATGCTAATGCTAAGTATAGTTAATAATGCGCTAAGTAACGCTAAGTATTGTGAAAATGTTAGTAATGTTAATTAATGCTAATAATGCTAACTAATGCTAATGCTAAGTATAGTTAATAATGCTAAGTAATGCTAATGCTAAGTATTGTTGATAATGCTAAGTAACACTAACTATTGTGAAAATGCTAATAATGCTACGTAATGCTAATGCTATGTATTGTTAATAATGCTAAGTACAGCCAATTATTGTGAAAATGCTAAAAATGCTAAGTAATGCTAATAATGCTAAGTAGCGCTAACTTGTTGCTATTGGTCCAAGAAGTCCATCTACCAAATATTGAGGCGATAGCATGTTCCAAACCCAAGTTATAGCTGTGTAAAGACCAGCCAATAGGAATACAGAGGAGGCGGGCTAAAGCAGAACAACTCCTTCCTATTGGTCTAAGAAGGCTATCTACCAAATATTGAGGCGGTAGCATGTTGCAAGCCGAAGTTATAGCTGTGTAAAGGCCAGCCAATAGGAATACAGAGGGGGCGGGCTTAAGCAGTACAACTCCTTCCTATTGGTCTAAGAAGGCTATCTACCAAATATTGAGGCGGTAGCATGTTCCAAACCAAGTTATAGCTGTGTAAAGGCCAGCCAATAGGAATACAGAAGAGGCGGGCTTAAGCAGTACAACTCCTTCCTATTGGTCTAAGAAGGCTATCTACCAAATATTGAGGCGGTAGCATGTTGCAAACCGAAGTTATAGCTGTGTAAAGCCAGCCAATAGGAATACAGAGGGGGCGGGCTTAAGCAGTACAACTCCTTCCTATTGGTCTAAGAAGGCTATCTGCCAAATATTGAGGCGGTAGCATGTTGCAAACCGAAGTTATAGCTGTGTAAAGGCCAGCCAATAGGAATACAGAGGGGCGGGCTTAACAGTACAACTCCTTCCTATTGGTCTAAGAAGGCTATCTACCAAATATTTTGAGGCGGTAGCATGTTTCCAAACCCAAGTTATAGCTGTGTAAAGACCAGCCAATAGGAAGACAGAGGGGGTGTGGTTTAAGCAGTACAACTCCTTCCTATTGGTCTAAGAAGGCTATCTACCAAATATTGAGGCGGTAGCATGTTGCAAACCCAAGTTATAGCTGTGTAAAGGCCAGCCAATAGGAAGACAGAGGGGGCGGGCTTAAGCAGTAACTCTACTCCTTCCTATTGGTCTAAGAAGGCTATCTACCAAATATTGAGGCGGGTAGCATGTTCCAAACCCAAGTTATAGCTGTGTAAAGACCAGCCAATAGGAAGACAGAGGGGGTGTGGTTTATGCTATTGGAACCAAATGGACCCTTACGGGTCCATTTGGTTCCATAGGATGTGTGTGTGCGTGTGTGTTGTTGCATACCCTCCTGTGTATAAAGCCTATTTGCAGATTTTGCAGATCTACAAGCTCACAAGGTCTTACAGTCCAACTCATTGAGGTCTTATAACTCTAGTGGCAGCCAGCTAATTAGGGCTTAATCTGTTTCACCTGTTGTACCTGCATCAGTGCAGGCACTTTGGCTCCTTAGTTAAATGGCCGGGACTTGCCGCAAACAAATGCCTCTCACGCGAAAACGAAAACTCGTAAGCGATTACTTTTTTCGACGTGGGCGTCCCGACTCGATCAAGTATCTTGTGTGGCGATCGTGGTATTGGTACGATAAAAGACGTGGTTCATGGGAGCGATTTTAAAATCGATGTTGGATAAAAAATGTCAAAAGTGAAATGCTGTTGGTTATAATGTAATTGATAGGGACACGGGAGCATACGTCGGGTCGCTCTGAGGCCCTTAGCTCTGGTTCTGAACGTGTCTGTGCTTTTTTGATGACATTGGGTGAAAGGCGAGAAGTTTGTCTACAAAATGTCCGAAAACCACGCGTGTTAAGCGAATATTGTGGCCGTGAGGACGATTTGTTCGGTCATGACCCGAACCTCGAGACACTGCATCTCCACTCTGTTTCACTCGCTCACTGGTCAGAGACCCTCTAAGCTCCGCTAAATTTCTCGAACCATGCACACTTTGAACTGCGATAGCGGACAAACCGAGCAACATATTCGAAACGGTTTGAACGACCACAAGTTGACCATTGTGTCAACCGTTTTAAAGTTTAAATCATGTTTCTACGACAAAGTATGCCAGAGTAATGAGGCTGCAAAAGTGAGCCAAAAGTGGGCCAAATACCAATACATTGTCAATGGGGAATTATATTTTTAAATAAAGTTTAATATTTTAAAAAGTAACATTTTTTCAAAATATTTTTTTACCGATGAAAATTCAAACCTAGCCGAACATTTTAAACTTTGAACGGAATTTCAAAGTAAAAGTATGACGGAGTTATAAGAGCACAAAAAAGTCAACTGTAAAAAGTGTGTCATTTTTTCCATTAACCCTCACTATAAAATAACTAAAAAAAAACTAAAAAAACTAAAAACTAAAAAACTAAAAAAAAATATAAAAATATAAATTTAAGCATAAATCACTGCAAAAAGTCGAACAGTATAAAGTTTGAACTAAAAAATCTAGCAATAAAGTATGTGGAAGTAGTTAACAATCAAAAAAAGAGGGCAGAATAAATAAATAAAGAATAAATAAATAAAGAGCGGGAATAACTAGGAGGTGGCGCCTATTAGGCGCCCCCTCAACTAGAAAAGGCAGTTTCCGCAAAAACTGCGAGGGGGCGCCAAACGTTTCAGTCTTGCGTATGAACAGTAGACGGCTTATTAAAAAGTTGAAAAAAGGAAGTGAAAAAAAAGTGAAAAAGTGAAAAGGAAAGTGAAAAAGGAAGTGAAAAAAGTGAAAACGTAAAAGGAAAGTGAAAAAGGAAGAGAAAAAAGGCAAAAGGAAGGTGAAAAGGTAAGTGGAAAAAGTGAAAAAGTGATAAGGAAGTGAAAAAAGAAGTGAAAAAACGTGAAAATGTGAAAAGTTGAAGAAAATAAAATATACGATGCTAATAATGCTAATGCTAAGTATAGTTAATAATGCGCTAAGTAACGCTAAGTATTGTGAAAATGTTAGTAATGTTAATTAATGCTAATAATGCTAACTAATGCTAATGCTAAGTATAGTTTAATAATGCTAAGTAATGCTAATGCTAAGTATTGTTGATAATGCTAAGTAACACTAACTATTGTGAAAATGCTAATAATGCTACGTAATGCTAATGCTAATGTATTGTTAATAATGCTAAGTACAGCCAATATTGTGAAAATGCTAAAAATGCTAAGTAATGCCAATAATGCTAAGAGCGCTAACTTGTTGCTATTGGTCCAAGAAGTCCATCTACCAAATTGAGGCGAGATAGCATGTTCCAAACCCAAGTTATAGCTGTGTAAAGACCAGCCAATAGGAATACAGAGGAGGCGGGCCTAAAGCAGAACAACTCCTTCCTATTGGTCTAAGAAGCTATCTACCAAATATTGAGGCGTTAGCATGTTGCAAACCGAAGTTATAGCTGTGTAAAGGCCAGCCAATAGGAATACAGAGGGGGCGGGCTTAAGCAGTACAACTCCTTCCTATTGGTCTAAGAAGGCTATCTACCAAACTATTTGAGGCGGTAGCATGTTTCCAAACCCAGTTATAGCTGTGTAAAGGCCAGCCAATAGGAATACAGAAGAGGCGGGCTTAAGCAGTACAACTCCTTCCTATTGGTCTAAGAAGGCTATCTACCCAAATATTGAGGCGGTAGCATGTTCCAAACCCAAGTTATAGCTGTGTAAAGGCCAGCCAATAGGAATACAGAGAGGGCGGGCTTAACCAGTACAACTACTTCCTATTGGTCTAAGAAGGCTATCTACCAAAATATTGAGGCGGTAGCATGTTCCAAACCCAAGTTATAGCTGTGTAAAGGCCAGCCAATAGAATACAGAGGGGGCGGGCTTAAGCAGTACTACTCCTTCCTATTGGTCTAAGAAGGCTATCTACCAAATATTGAGGCGGTAGCATGTTGCAAACCGAAGTTATAGCTGTGTAAAGGCCAGCCAATAGGAATACAGAGGGGGCGGGCATTAAGCAGTACAACTCCTTCCTATTGGTCCTAAGAAGGCTATCTACCAAATATTGAGGCGGTAGCATGTTCCAAACCCAAGTATAGCTGTGTAAAGACCAGCCAATAGGAAGCCAGAGGGGTGTGGTTTAAGCAGTACAACTCCTTCCCTATTGGTCTAAGAAGAAGGCTATCTACCAAATATTGAGGCGGTAGCATGTTGCAAACCCAAGTTATAGCTGTGTAAAGGCCAGCAATAGGAAGACAGAGGGGGCGGGCTTAAGCAGTACTACTCCTTCCTATTGGTCTAAGAAAGGCTATCTACCAAATATTGAGGCGGTAGCATTTCCAAACCCAAGTTATAGCTGTGTAAAGACCAGCCAATAGGAAGACAGAGGGGGTGTGGTTTATGCTATTGGACCAAATGGACCCTTACGGGTCCATTTGGTTCCATAGGATGTGTGTGTGCGTGTGTTGTTGCATACCCTCCTGTGTATAAAGCCTATTTGCAGATTTGCAGATCTACAAGCTCACAAGGTCTTACAGTCCAACTCATTGAGGTCTTATAACTCTAGTGGGCAGCCAGCTAATTAGGGCTTAATCTGTTTCACCTGTTGTACCTGCATCAGTGCAGGCACTTTGGCTCCTTAGTTAAACAGGGGCGTCAATGGCCGGGGACTTGCCGCAAACAAATGCCTCTCACGCGAAAAACGAAAACTCGTAAGCGATTACTTTTTTCGACGTGGGCGTCCCGACTCGATCAGTATC
>CM076969.1:55164997-55216094 GCA_039105355.1 Benthosema pterotum | reverse complement strand
TTATTATTGAGGGCTCGCTTCCAGCGAGACCTCTATGTTCTCCACTTTTTATATTTATTTTTATTGAGGGGGCGCCTCATAGGCGCCACCTCCTAGTTATTCCCGCTCTTTATTTGAGGGGGCGCCTAATAGGCGCCACCTCCTAGTTATTCCCGCTCTTTTTTATTATTATTATTTATTCTGCCCCTTTTTTTGATTGTTAACTACTTCCACATACTTTATGCTAGATTTTTAGTTCAAACTTTATACTGTTCGACTTTTTGCAGTGATTTATGCTTAAATTTATATTTTTATAGTTTTTTTTAGTTTTTTAGTTTTTTAGTTTTTTAGTTTTTTTTTAGTTATTTTATAGTGAGGGTTAATGGAAAAAATGACACACTTTTTACAGTTGACTTTTTTGTGCTCTTATAACTCCGTCATACTTTTACTTTGAAAATTCCGTTCAAAGTTTAAAATGTTCGGCTAGGTTTGAATTTTCATCGGTAAAAACAATATTTTGAAAAAATGTATACTTTTTAAAATATTAAACTTTATTTAAAAATATAATTCCCCATTGACAATGTATTGGTATTTGGCCCACTTTTGGCTCACTTTTGCAGCCTCATTACTCTGGCATACTTTGTCGTAGAAACATGATTTAAACTTTAAAACGGTGACACAATGGTCAACTTTGTGGTCGTTCAAACCGTATTCGAATATGTTGCTCGGTTTGTCCGCTATCGCAGTTCAAAGTGTGCATGGTTCGAGAAATTTAGCGGAGCTTAGAGGGTCTCTCGACCAGTGAGCGAGTGAAACAGAGTGGGAGATGCAGTGTCTCGAGGTTCGGGTCATGACCGAACAAATCGTCCTCACGGCCACAATATTCGCTTTACACGCGTGGTTTTCGGACATTTTGTAGACAAACTTCTCGCCTTTCACCCAATGTCATCAAAAAAGCACAGACACGTTCAGAACCAGAGCTAAGGGCCTCAGAGCGACCCGACGTATGCTCCCGTGTCCCTATCAATTACATTAGAACCAACAGCATTTCACTTTTGACATTTTTTATCCAACATCGATTTTTAAATCGCTCCCATGACCACGTCTTTTATCGTACCAATACCACGATCGCACACAAGATACTTGATCGAGTCGGGACGCCCACGTCGAAAAAAGTAATCGCTTACGAGTTTTCGTTTTTCGCGTGAGAGGCATTTGTTTGCGGCAAGTACCGGCCATTGAATCCCTGTTTAACTAAGGAGCCAAAGTGCCTGCACTGATGCAGGTACAACAGGTGAAACAGATTAAGCCCTAATTAGCTGGCTGCCACTAGAGTTATAAGACCTCAATGAGTTGGACTGTAAGACCTTGTGAGCTTGTAGATCTGCAAAATCTGCAAATAGGCTTTATACACAGGAGGGTATGCAACAACACACACGCACACACACATCCTATGGAACCAAATGGACCCGTAAGGGTCCATTTGGTTCCAATAGCATAAACCACACCCCCTCTGTCTTCCTATTGGCTGGTCTTTACACAGCTATAACTTGGGTTTGGAACATGCTACCGCCTCAATATTTGGTAGATAGCCTTCTTAGACCAATAGGAAGGAGTAGTACTGCTTAAGCCCGCCCCCTCTGTCTTCCTATTGGCTGGCCTTTACACAGCTATAACTTGGGTTTGGAACATGCTACCGCCTCAATATTTGGTAGATAGCCTTCTTAGACCAATAGGAAGGAGTTGTACTGCTTAAGCCCGCCCCCTCTGTATTCCTATTGGCTGGCCTTTACACAGCTATAACTTCGGTTTGCAACATGCTACCGCCTCAATATTTGGTAGATAGCCTTCTTAGACCAATAGGAAGGAGTAGTACTGCTTAAGCCCGCCCCCTCTGTATTCCTATTGGCTGGCCTTTACACAGCTATAACTTGGGTTTGGAACATGCTACCGCCTCAATATTTGGTAGATAGCCTTCTTAGACCAATAGGAAGGAGTTGTACTGCTTAAGCCCGCCCCCTCTGTATTCCTATTGGCTGGCCTTTACACAGCTATAACTTCGGTTTGCAACATGCTACCGCCTCAATATTTGGCAGATAGCCTTCTTAGACCAATAGGAAGGAGTTGTACTGCTTAAGCCCGCCCCCTCTGTATTCCTATTGGCTGGCCTTTACACAGCTATAACTTCGGTTTGCAACATGCTACCGCCTCAATATTTGGTAGATAGCCTTCTTAGACCAATAGGAAGGAGTTGTACTGCTTAAGCCCGCCTCCTCTGTATTCCTATTGGCTGGCCTTTACACAGCTATAACTTGGGTTTGGAACATGCTACCGCCTCAATATTTGGTAGATAGCCTTCTTAGACCAATAGGAAGGAGTTGTACTGCTTAAGCCCGCCTCTTCTGTATTCCTATTGGCTGGCCTTTACACAGCTATAACTTGGGTTTGGAACATGCTACCGCCTCAATATTTGGTAGATAGCCTTCTTAGACCAATAGGAAGGAGTTGTACTGCTTAAGCCCGCCCCTCTGTATTCCTATTGGCTGGCCTTTACACAGCTATAACTTCGGTTTGCAACATGCTACCGCCTCAATATTTGGTAGATAGCCTTCTTAGACCAATAGGAAGGAGTTGTTCTGCTTTAGCCCGCCTCCTCTGTATTCCTATTGGCTGGTCTTTACACAACTATAACTTGGGTTTGGAACATGCTATCGCCTCAATATTTGGTAGATGGACTTCTTGGACCAATAGCAACAAGTTAGCGCTACTTAGCATTATTGGCATTACTTAGCATTTTTAGCATTTTCACAATAATTGGCTGTACTTAGCATTATTAACAATACATAGCATTAGCATTACATAGCATTATTAGCATTTTCACAATAGTTAGTGTTACTTAGCATTATCAACAATACTTAGCATTAGCATTACTTAGCATTATTAACTATACTTAGCATTAGCATTAGTTAGCATTATTAGCATTAATTAACATTACTAACATTTTCACAATACTTAGCGTTACTTAGCGCATTATTAACTATACTTAGCATTAGCATTATTAGCATCATATATTTTATTTTCTTCAACTTTTCACTTTTTCACGTTTTTTCACTTCCTTTTTCACTTTCCTTATCACTGTTTCACTTTTTCCACTTACCTTTTCACCTTCCTTTTGCCTTTTTTCTCTTCCTTTTTCACTTTCCTTTTTACGTTTTCACTTTTTTCACTTCCTTTTTCACTTTCCTTTTCACTTTTTCACTTTTTTTCACTTCCTTTTTTCAACTTTTTAATAAGCCGTCTACTGTTCATACGCAAGACTGAAACGTTTGGCGCCCCCTCGCAGTTTCTGCGGAAACTGCCTTTCTAGTTGAGGGGGCGCCTAATAGGCGCCACCTCCTAGTTATTCCCGCTCTTTTTTATTATTTATTTATTCTGCCCCTTTTTTCGGTCGTTAACTACTTCCACATACTTTATGGTAGAATTTTAGTTCAAACTTTATACTGTTCGACTTTTTGCAGTGATTTATGCTTAAATTTATATTTTTATAGTTTTTTTAGTTTTTTAGTTTTTTAGTTTTTTAGTTTTTTTTTAGTTATTTTATAGTGAGGGTTAATGGAAAAAATGACACACTTTTTACAGTTGACTTTTTTGTGCTCTTATAACTCCGTCATACTTTTACTTTGAAATTCCGTTCAAAGTTTAAAATGTTCGGCTAGGTTTGAATTTTCATCGGTAAAAACAATATTTTGAAAAAATGTATACTTTTTAAAATATTAAACTTTATTTAAAAATATAATTCCCCATTGACAATGTATTGGTATTTGGCCCACTTTTGGCTCACTTTTGCAGCCTCATTACTCTGGCATACTTTGTCGTAGAAACATGATTTAAACTTTAAAACGGTGACACAATGGTCAACTTTGTGGTCGTTCAAACCGTATTCGAATATGTTGCTCGGTTTGTCCGCTATCGCAGTTCAAAGTGTGCATGGTTCGAGAAATTTAGCGGAGCTTAGAGGGTCTCTCGACCAGTGAGCGAGTGAAACAGAGTGGGAGATGCAGTGTCTCGAGGTTCGGGTCATGACCGAACAAATCGTCCTCACGGCCACAATATTCGCTTTACACGCGTGGTTTTCGGACATTTTGTAGACAAACTTCTCGCCTTTCACCCAATGTCATCAAAAAAGCACAGACACGTTCAGAACCAGAGCTAAGGGCCTCAGAGCGACCCGACGTATGCTCCCGTGTCCCTATCAATTACATTATAACCAACAGCATTTCACTTTTGACATTTTTTATCCAACATCGATTTTTAAATCGCTCCCATGACCATGTCTTTTATCGTACCAATACCACGATCGCACACAAGATACTTGATCGAGTCGGGACGCCCACGTCGAAAAAAGTAATCGCTTACGAGTTTTCGTTTTCGCGTGAGAGGCATTTGTTTGCGGCAAGTCCCGGCCATTGACGCCCTGTTTAACTAAGGAGCCAAAGTGCCTGCACTGATGCAGGTACAACAGGTGAAACAGATTAAGCCCTAATTAGCTGGCTGCCACTAGAGTTATAAGACCTCAATGAGTTGGACTGTAAGACCTTGTGAGCTTGTAGATCTGCAAAATCTGCAAATAGGCTTTATACACAGGAGGGTATGCAACAACACACGCACACACACATCCTATGGAACCAAATGGACCCGTAAGGGTCCATTTGGTTCCAATAGCATAAACCACACCCCCTCTGTCTTCCTATTGGCTGGTCTTTACACAGCTATAACTTGGGTTTGGAACATGCTACCGCCTCAATATTTGGTAGATAGCCTTCTTAGACCAATAGGAAGGAGTAGTACTGCTTAAGCCCGCCCCCTCTGTCTTCCTATTGGCTGGCCTTTACACAGCTATAACTTGGGTTTGCAACATGCTACCGCCTCAATATTTGGTAGATAGCCTTCTTAGACCAATAGGAAGGAGTTGTACTGCTTAAACCACACCCCCTCTGTCTTCCTATTGGCTGGTCTTTACACAGCTATAACTTGGGTTTGGAACATGCTACCGCCTCAATATTTGGTAGATAGCCTTCTTAGACCAATAGGAAGGAGTTGTACTGCTTAAGCCCGCCCCCTCTGTATTCCTATTGGCTGGCCTTTACACAGCTATAACTTCGGTTTGCAACATGCTACCGCCTCAATATTTGGTAGATAGCCTTCTTAGACCAATAGGAAGAAGTAGTACTGCTTAAGCCCGCCCCCTCTGTATTCCTATTGGCTGGCCTTTACACAGCTATAACTTGGGTTTGGAACATGCTACCGCCTCAATATTTGGTAGATAGCCTTCTTAGACCAATAGGAAGGAGTTGTACTGCTTAAGCCCGCCCCCTCTGTATTCCTATTGGCTGGCCTTTACACAGCTATAACTTCGGTTTGCAACATGCTACCGCCTCATATTTGGCAGATAGCCTTCTTAGACCAATAGGAAGGAGTTGTACTGCTTAAGCCCGCCCCCTCTGTATTCCTATTGGCTGGCCTTTACACAGCTATAACTTCGGTTTGCAACATGCTACCGCCTCAATATTTGGTAGATAGCCTTCTTAGACCAATAGGAAGTAGTTGTACTGCTTAAGCCGCCTCCTCTGTATTCCTATTGGCTGGCCTTTACACAGCTATAACTTGGGTTTGGAACATGCTACCGCCTCAATATTTGGTAGATAGCCTTCTTAGACCAATAGGAAGGAGTTGTACTGCTTAAGCCCGCCTCTTCTGTATTCCTATTGGCTGGCCTTTACACAGCTATAACTTGGGTTTGGAACATGCTACCGCCTCAATATTTGGTAGATAGCCTTCTTAGACCAATAGGAAGAGTTGTACTGCTTAAGCCGCCCCCTCTGTATTCCTATTGGCTGGCCTTTACACAGCTATAACTTCGGTTTGCAACATGCTACCGCCTCAATATTTGGTAGATAGCCTTCTTAGACCAATAGGA
This sequence comes from Benthosema pterotum, assembly GCA_039105355.1. NCBI lineage: Eukaryota > Metazoa > Chordata > Actinopteri > Myctophiformes > Myctophidae > Benthosema > Benthosema pterotum. Next base: position 55,210,138 of record CM076969.1, on the reverse strand, counting down.
AGGAGTTGTTCTGCTTTAGCCCGCCTCCTCTGTATTCCTATTGGCTGGTCTTTACACAGCTATAACTTGGGTTTGGAACATGCTATCGCCTCAATATTTGGTAGATGGACTTCTTGGACCAATAGCAACAAGTTAGCGCTACTTAGCATTATTGGCATTACTTAGCATTTTTAGCATTTTCACAATAATTGGCTGTACTTAGCATTATTAACAATACATAGCATTAGCATTACGTAGCATTATTAGCATTTTCACAATAGTTAGTGTTACTTAGCATTATCAACAATACTTAGCATTAGCATTACTTAGCATTATTAACTATACTTAGCATTAGCATTAGTTAGCATTATTAGCATTAATTAACATTACTAACATTTTCACAATACTTAGCGTTACTTAGCGCATTATTAACTATACTTAGCATTAGCATTATTAGCATCATATATTTTATTTTCTTCAACTTTTCACTTTTTCACGTTTTTTCACTTCCTTTTTCACTTTCCTTATCACTTTTTCACTTTTTCCACTTACCTTTTCACCTTCCTTTTGCCTTTTTTCTCTTCCTTTTTCACTTTCCTTTTTACGTTTTCACTTTTTTCACTTCCTTTTTCACTTTCCTTTTCACTTTTTCACTTTTTTTTCACTTCCTTTTTTCAACTTTTTAATAAGCCGTCTACTGTTCATACGCAAGACTGAAACGTTTGGCGCCCCCTCGCAGTTTCTGCAGAAACTGCCTTTCTAGTTGAGGGGGCGCCTCATAGGCGCCACCTCCTAGTTATTCCCGCTCTTTATTGAGGGGGCGCCTCATAGGCGCCACCTCCTAGTTATTCCCGCTCTTTATTTGAGGGGGCGCCTAATAGGCGCCACCTCCTAGTTATTCCCGCTCTTTATTTATTTATTCTTTATTTATTTATTCTGCCCCTTTTTTTGATTGTTAACTACTTCCACATACTTTATGCTAGATTTTTAGTTCAAACTTTATACTGTTCGACTTTTTGCAGTGATTTATGCTTAAATTTATATTTTTATAGTTTTTTTTAGTTTTTTAGTTTTTTAGTTTTTAGTTTTTTTTTTGTTATTTTATAGTGAGGGTTAATGGAAAAAATGACACACTTTTTACAGTTGACTTTTTTGTGCTCTTATAACTCCGTCATACTTTTACTTTGAAATTCCGTTCAAAGTTTAAAATGTTCGGCTAGGTTTGAATTTTCATCGGTAAAAACAATATTTTGAAAAAATGTATACTTTTTAAAATATTAAACTTTATTTAAAAATATAATTCCCCATTGACAATGTATTGGTATTTGGCCCACTTTTGGCTCACTTTTGCAGCCTCATTACTCTGGCATACTTTGTCGTAGAAACATGATTTAAACTTTAAAACGGTGACACAATGGTCAACTTTGTGGTCGTTCAAACCGTATTCGAATATGTTGCGCGGCTTGTCCGCTATCGCAGTTCAAAGTGTGCATGGTTCGAGAAATTTAGCGGAGCTTAGAGGGTCTCTCGACCAGTGAGCGAGTGAAACAGAGTGGGAGATGCAGTGTCTCGAGGTTCGGGTCATGACCGAACAAATCGTCCTCACGGCCACAATATTCGCTTTACACGCGTGGTTTTCGGACATTTTGTAGACAAACTTCTCGCCTTTCACCCAATGTCATCAAAAAAGCACAGACACGTTCAGAACCAGAGCTAAGGGCCTCAGAGCGACCCGACGTATGCTCCCGTGTCCCTATCAATTACATTCAAACCAACAGCATTTCACTTTTGACATTTTTTATCCAACATCGATTTTTAAATCGCTCCCATGACCATGTCTTTTATCGTACCAATACCACGATCGCACACAAGATACTTGATCGAGTCGGGACGCCCACGTCGAAAAAAGTAATCGCTTACGAGTTTTCGTTTTCGCGTGAGAGGCATTTGTTTGCGGCAAGTCCGGCCTTTGACTCCCTGTTTAACTAAGGAGCCAAAGTGCCTGCACTGATGCAGGTACAACAGGTGAAACAGATTAAGCCCTAATTAGCTGGCTGCCACTAGAGTTATAAGACCTCAATGAGTTGGACTGTAAGACCTTGTGAGCTTGTAGATCTGCAAAATCTGCAAATAGGCTTTATACACAGGAGGGTATGCAACAACACACACGCACACACACATCCTATGGAACCAAATGGACCCGTAAGGGTCCATTTGGTTCCAATAACATAAACCACCACCCTCTGTCTTCCTATTGGCTGGTCTTTACACAGCTATAACTTGGGTTTGGAACATGCTACCGCCTCAATATTTGGTAGATAGCCTTCTTAGACCAATAGGAAGGAGTAGTACTGCTTAAGCCCGCCCCCTCTGTCTTCCTATTGGCTGGCCTTTACACAGCTATAACTTGGGTTTGCAACATGCTACCGCGTCAATATTTGGTAGATAGCCTTCTTAGACCAATAGGAAGGAGTTGTACTGCTTAAACCACACCCCTCTGTCTTCCTATTGGCTGGTCTTTACACAGCTATAACTTGGGTTTGGAACATGCTACCGCCTCAATATTTGGTAGATAGCCTTCTTAGACCAATAGGAAGGAGTTGTACTGCTTAAACCACACCCCCTCTGTCTTCCTATTGGCTGGTCTTTACACAGCTATAACTTGGGTTTGGAACATGCTACCGCCTCAATATTTGGTAGATAGCCTTCTTAGACCAATAGGAAGGAGTTGTACTGCTTAAGCCCGCCCCCTCTGTATTCCTATTGGCTGGCCTTTACACAGCTATAACTTGGGTTTGCAACATGCTACCGCCTCAATATTTGGTAGATAGCCTTCTTAGACCAATAGGAAGGAGTTGTACTGCTTAAGCCCGCCCCCTCTGTCTTCCTATTGGCTGGCCTTTACACAGCTATAACTTGGGTTTGGAACATGCTACCGCCTCAATATTTGGTAGATAGCCTTCTTAGACCAATAGGAAGGAGTTGTTCTGCTTTAGCCCGCCTCCTCTGTATTCCTATTGGCTGGTCTTTACACAGCTATAACTTGGGTTTGGAACATGCTATCGCCTCAATATTTGGTAGATGGACTTCTTGGACCAATAGCAACAAGTTAGCGCTACTTAGCATTATTGGCATTACTTAGCATTTTTAGCATTTTCACAATAATTGGCTGTACTTAGCATTATTAACAATACATAGCATTAGCATTACGTAGCATTATTAGCATTTTCACAATAGTTAGTGTTACTTAGCATTATCAACAATACTTAGCATTAGCATTACTTAGCATTATTAACTATACTTAGCATTAGCATTAGTTAGCATTATTAGCATTAATTAACATTACTAACATTTTCACAATACTTAGCGTTACTTAGCGCATTATTAACTATACTTAGCATTAGCATTATTAGCATCATATATTTTATTTTCTTCAACTTTTCACTTTTTCACGTTTTTTCACTTCCTTTTTCACTTTCCTTATCACTTTTTCACTTTTTTCCACTTACCTTTTCACCTTCCTTTTGCCTTTTTTTCTCTTCCTTTTTCACTTTCCTTTTTACGTTTTCACTTTTTTCACTTCCTTTTTCACTTTCCTTTTCACTTTTTCACTTTTTTTTCACTTCCTTTTTTCAACTTTTTAATAAGCCGTCTACTGTTCATACGCAAGACTGAAACGTTTGGCGCCCCCTCGCAGTTTCTGCGGAAACTGCCTTTCTAGTTGAGGGGGCGCCTAATAGGCGCCACCTCCTAGTTATTCCCGCTCTTTTTTATTTATTCTGCCACTTTTTTTGGCGGTTAACTACTTCCACATACTTTATGCTAGATTTTTAGTTCAAACTTTATACTGTTCGACTTTTTGCAGTGATTTATGCTTAAATTTATATTTTTATAGTTTTTTTTAGTTTTTTAGTTTTTTAGTTTTTTAGTTTTTTTTTAGTTATTTTATAGTGAGGGTTAATGGAAAAAATGACACACTTTTTACAGTTGACTTTTTTGTGCTCTTATAACTCCGTCATACTTTTACTTTGAAATTCCGTTTAAAGTTTAAAATGTTCGGCTAGGTTTGAATTTTCATCGGTAAAAACAATATTTTGAAAAAATGTATACTTTTTAAAATATTAAACTTTATTTAAAAATATAATTCCCCATTGACAATGTATTGGTATTTGGCCCACTTTTGGCTCACTTTTGCAGCCTCATTACTCTGGCATACTTTGTCGTAGAAACATGATTTAAACTTTAAAACGGTGACACAATGGTCAACTTTGTGGTCGTTCAAACCGTATTCGAATATGTTGCTCGGTTTGTCCGCTATCGCAGTTCAAAGTGTGCATGGTTCGAGAAATTTAGCGGAGCTTAGAGGGTCTCTCGACCAGTGAGCGAGTGAAACAGAGTGGGAGATGCAGTGTCTCGAGGTTCGGGTCATGACCGAACAAATCGTCCTCACGGCCACAATATTTGCTTTACACGCGTGGTTTTCGGACATTTTGTAGACAAACTTCTCGCCTTTCACCCAATGTCATCAAAAAAGCACAGACACGTTCAGAACCAGAGCTAAGGGCCTCAGAGCGACCCGACGTATGCTCCCGTGTCCCTATCAATTACATTATAACCAACAGCATTTCACTTTTGACATTTTTTATCCAACATCGATTTTTAAATCGCTCCCATGACCATGTCTTTTATCGTACCAATACCACGATCGCACACAAGATACTTGATCGAGTTGGGACGCCCACGTCGAAAAAAGTAATCGCTTACGAGTTTTCGTTTTCGCGTGAGAGGCATTTGTTTGCGGCAAGTCCTGCCCATTGACTCACTGTTTAACGAAGGAGCCAAAGTGCCTGCACTGATGCAGGTACAACAGGTGAAACAGATTAAGCCCTAATTAGCTGGCTGCCACTAGAGTTATAAGACCTCAATGAGTTGGACTGTAAGACCTTGTGAGCTTGTAGATCTGCAAAATCTGCAAATAGGCTTTATACACAGGAGGGTATGCAACAACACACACGCACACACACATTCTATGGAACCAAATGGACCCGTAAGGGTCCATTTGGTTCCAATAGCATAAACCACACCCCCTCTGTCTTCCTATTGGCTGGTCTTTACACAGCTATAACTTGGGTTTGGAACATGCTACCGCCTCAATATTTGGTAGATAGCCTTCTTAGACCAATAGGAAGGAGTAGTACTGCTTAAGCCCGCCCCCTCTGTCTTCCTATTGGCTGGCCTTTACACAGCTATAACTTGGGTTTGCAACATGCTACCGCCTCAATATTTGGTAGATAGCCTTCTTAGACCAATAGGAAGGAGTTGTACTGCTTAAACCACACCCCCTCTGTCTTCCTATTGGCTGGTCTTTACACAGCTATAACTTGGGTTTGGAACATGCTACCGCCTCAATATTTGGTAGATAGCCTTCTTAGACCAATAGGAAGGAGTTGTACTGCTTAAACCACACCCCCTCTGTCTTCCTATTGGCTGGTCTTTACACAGCTATAACTTGGGTTTGGAGCATGCTACCGCCTCAATATTTGGTAGATAGCCTTCTTAGACCAATAGGAAGGAGTTGTACTGCCTAAGCCCGCCCCCTCTGTATTCCTATTGGCTGGCCTTTACACAGCTATAACTTCGGTTTGCAACATGCTACCGCCTCAATATTTGGTAGATAGCCTTCTTAGACCAATAGGAAGGAGTAGTACTGCTTAAGCCCGCCCCCTCTGTATTCCTATTGGCTGGCCTTTACACAGCTATAACTTGGGTTTGGAACATGCTACCGCCTCAATATTTGGCAGATAGCCTTCTTAGACCAATAGGAAGGAGTTGTACTGCTTAAGCCCGCCCCCTCTGTATTCCTATTGGCTGGCCTTTACACAGCTATAACTTCGGTTTGCAACATGCTACCGCCTCAATATTTGGTAGATAGCCTTCTTAGACCAATAGGAAGGAGTTGTACTGCTTAAGCCCGCCTCTTCTGTATTCCTATTGGCTGGCCTTTACACAGCTATAACTTGGGTTTGGAACATGCTACCGCCTCAATATTTGGTAGATAGCCTTCTTAGACCAATAGGAAGGAGTTGTTCTGCTTTAGCCCGCCTCCTCTGTATTCCTATTGGCTGGTCTTTACACAGCTATAACTTGGGTTTGGAACATGCTATCGCCTCAATATTTGGTAGATGGACTTCTTGGACAATAGCAACAAGTTAGCGCTACTTAGCATTATTGGCATTACTTAGCATTTTTTAGCATTTTCACAATAATTGGCTGTACTTAGCATTATTAACAATACATAGCATTAGCATTACGTAGCATTATTAGCATTTTCACAATAGTTAGTGTTACTTAGCATTATCAACAATACTTAGCATTAGCATTACTTAGCATTATTAACTATACTTAGCATTATCATTAGTTAGCATTATTACTATTACTTAGCATTATTAGCATTTACACAATACTTAGCGTTACTTAGCATTATTAACTATAGTTAGCATTAGGATTATTAGCATCATGTAGCATCATTAGCATTTTCACAATACTTAGCATTACTTATGCTACTTTAAACTGTTCAGCTTTATGCAGTGATTTATGCTTGTATTCAACGTTTTGTTTTCACTACTTTTCACTATGTCACGTTTTTTCACTCCCTTTTTCACTTTCCTTTTCACTTTTTCACTTTTTTCACTCCCTTTTTCACTTTCCTTTTCACTTTTTCACTTTTTTCACTTACTTTTTCACTTTCCTTTTCACTTTTTTAGTTTTTTCACTTCCTTTTTCAGTTTCCTTTTCACTTTTTTCATTTTTCTTTTCACTTTTTTAGTTTTTTCACTTCCTTTTTCAGTTTCCTTTTCACTTTTTCCACTTTCCTTTTAACTTTTTCAACTTTTTTCACTTCCTCAAACCAAATCACCATGTTCAGCTCATTCATTTATTCATCCTTTTACTTCTTTTTACAAAACCTTTTCACTTTTTTCCTCATTGTACTGTTTTTCAGCTTTAATACACCGTCTACTGTTCATACGCAAGACTGAAACGTTTAGCATTATCAACTATACTTAGCATTAGCATTATGTAGCATTATTAGCATTTGACAAAAATTAGCATTACTTAACATTATTAACTATACTTAGCATTAGCATTATGTAGCATTATTAGCATTTTCACATTACTTAGCATCATTAACTATACTTAGCATTAGCATTGCTTAACATTATTAACTATACTTAGCATTAGCATTACTTAGCAGTATTGTCATTACTATAATTATTAGCATTTACAGAATACTTATCATTACCTATGCTAGCTTCAAACCGTTCAGCTTTATGCAGTGATTCACGCTTGTATTAAACTTTTATAGTTATTATTTATTCATTTATTTTGACTTTTCACCTTTTCACTTGTTTTCACTTCCTTTTTTCATTTTTTTCACTTCCTCAAGTAATCATTACTTATCATTGTTGGCATTACTTAGAATTATTAGCATTTTCACAATACTTACCATTACTTAGCATCATTGGCATTACTTTAGATATTGAAAAATATCAGACCTACAAGCTCATAGCGCGCCACTTAGAAGCACCCTATGAGCTTGTGTATCTGATATTTTTGGAAAATGGGTATAATGTGGTCCAAATCTTTGAATCATTTTCCACAAGTTAAAATGGTTTAAGCCCCCCCATGTCTGCATTCCTATTGGCTGGTCTTTACACACATATAACTTTGGTTTGTAACATGCTACAGCCTCAACCTTTGGTACATGTATGAAGTTAGCTCTGGATCAATCTGTACTTGCTTAAATGCTCAAGCCCCGCCCTCTTTGTCTTCTTATTGGCTGGCCTTTATACATGTATAAATTTTGTTTACAATATGCTACAGCTTCAACATGTGACTTGCTTCATGGACTTAACGGGATATATTATATATATATATATATATATATATATATATATATTATATATATATATATATATATATATATATATATATATATATATATATATATATATGTTTTTTCCTAAACCATTTTTTATAATATAGTTGGGGACTAAGTATGCATTTTATCCATATTTTTGTACTTTGTATTATATTATATATATATCATACTACAGGGCCGTTACAATGCGCAGTTCACCGCATTATTATTGTCACCTCCTCCTCCTCCACCTTCTCTCTCTATAAACCAGTGGTCCGGGGACCACTATTGGTCATTTTAGATCTGTAACTCTTGAGATCGTAAAATGAAACCAAATGGACCCTTTGAATGAAACCAAATGGACACGCGAGGGTCCATTTGGTATTTTTACAGAGCACATCATCGGATCAGTGCATTCCAAACTGTCATTTGATTATGTATCCAGACCATTATAGTCTACCAATTGACTGACTTATTGTTTACTACGCAGTAAACTGCAGTAAACCACTTCCTGCTGGTCTACTGCTACTGTGGTGATTTGTGTTGAGCCTGTATAGCCTATATAGGCCTAAGGGTGCCATCTAGTGGCCCTACAGGGAAGATGATTTCTGGTAATGAATTCATCTACAATGAAATCATTCATACGAATCCATTTTGTGAGATTTCAGAAATAATCATGCATATAAAATCCACTGATGTGATGGGCTATGTTACATGCCAAAATGATCATCAAGGGTCCACTTTTATATCTCAAAAGATCAGGTTTGTATGGCGTCATTTTTCAAGTGGGTGCAAGGTCTGTTTCAAGGTGTGTAACTCAAAACTGGTGCATGTGACAGACAAACACCAAATGGCAAACACACTCAGGGAAAGATGTGGAAAAACTTTATAATTGGATTTTTTTTTTACATACAAGCAACAGAAGAAAAGTTATCTCAAAAAATGAAAACTTTGTTGGTCTATTACTCAAGACAGACCTGCAAATGGCCTTTTTAGGGGGTTTTGACATTTTTTTTTACAGAAAGACAAAACACGTTTTCAACTCAGTTATTTTTTTTCCTGAAAGAAGCGATTATCAATAATACTAATATATTTTTTGGTTTCACAATATCACAACAGGTAATTATGTAAATATTGCCCAAAACATCACGGAACAGCTTGGATTTCTGCTGCATTGCTTCTATATGGGATTCGAACCGGCCCCCCCAACTGAAAGAGTTAAAACACCCATTTCAAAATTACACCAATGATTACATGCTGTGCGTTACACATTTTAATCAAAAAGAAAGAGTTATTAGACCCCACAAGTTTGGAGGACCTCAAAGACCACAACACAAAATATCCACAGGTTACACTGCTAATTACCTGCCAAAACACTGACACTAACAGCAGAGCCAAGAAGGCACTGATAAGATACTGGACCACCCACTTCCACCTTCGCATAGGGCATTGTCATTCAGCACAACATTAAAGTACATTAAAGAAGTTTGGTCTGTCAAGCAGAAACCTTGTGTTTTTCACAATGTTACATTTCTATCACAGAATGAAAAGCAGCAGAAGTGCCAAGTCAAAACATTTGCCTAATTAGAGCTATTAGATCTGCCAGTTTTGCAATTGGAATTGTGTGGCATTTAAGTTGACCTGAGGTTTACAGTACAACAGAAAAAAATGAATGGAAAAAAATAAAATAATTAAAATACAGAGCATCATCATTCAGCGTCATCCACCATCATTCCTGTCTATACAGTACGACATATAAAGTAATATTGACATTCAAGTTGTGGCATAATTGTGCTAATTTAACTATAGTGCAAAATAAATGTTTAAGTCTTGTAAATGATTGCAACAAATGTAAACATGTTATCCTGCTATTCCTGTACAGTAGGTATAAAACAGGATTGACAAGTTGTTGCTGCTGGTAGGAGTTTATGAAACGAACACCTTTAGTAATCATAAATCACAGATCAAATAAAGCAGCAGATCTCATTGCTATAAATCCTTGCCCGATTAGAGCTAAAAGATCTGCCAATTTTGGAAATGTGTGCTCTATATGTTTGACTAAACAGGGAAGAAGTATGACAATGAATAATTAAAAAGACAGCTATGGTGGTCAGGTCTTTTCTTTTTTTCCCCCATACATGCACAAGTTACTACTGCTAGTTCAAAACTCTGAGCTGCTCAGCAGCAGCATTACCTCAACACTGCCAGTGTTAGAGATTACCCGCAGGCTGAGGAAAGAAGGAGTTTTTAATTCCATTTATTTTAGAGTGTTGAGTTACCTTTGTGCTTGTACTTTTAAGAATCGTATTTTGGAATTCACAGCCAACGAATGGAAGGAAAACTTCAGGATGATGTGCCAGTAATTCACAAAGTTGGATAAACTTGGAAATATAGTCAGGAATTTGTTTTTGCTCACTTGTAGAACACTGCACACTGTAGAAATTGGGACCCCTAGAAGCATAGGCTAAACAAAGGTTAATGAAGGTTAAATGGCTAGAAACTGAAACTGAAACTTGAAACTGTGCAAAGCAACATAGAGCTGCTACCACCACCAGACAGCCAACATACATCATCAATCTAACTAATTTAAAAAGAAAAGTCCCGTAGCAAAAAAAAAAAAAAAAAAAAGTGGAGGGGCGCTGGGGGTACTTGCGCTTAAAAGCAAACAAGAAGTCTACAGGTTATGTAGGGTGGTCTCTGAGCAGTAGTCTGAGTCACTCTTCAAGTACAGACTCTAAACCCAGGCATTCTGGGTATGGGTGTTGTGGACTCTAAAGTCATTGTTGCTATAGATGCTGGGTAAGGATACTGGTGATATGGAGCCTGAGGAGGACGATGGAGTGTCACGATGTATGTGGAGTTGGCTGGGGGATGTGGAACTGAGCCCAACACCTTCAAATAGCTCCCTGTTGTTCTGTCCACCTATTCTTCATGAAGGCTCTCTGCTCAGCCGACCAAGTTGAAATGGTCCTCTCATACCCAGATGTAGTTCTTCCTGTAACAATATAGGACAATATGTGATACACACACACACACACACACACACACACACACACACACACACACACACACACAGGTTTTACCCTATCATTTAGCTGCGGAAGGGTGATATTCCACTGCAACAGTCACAGATATCAGTTACCCTATCAATTTGTGTTACCCATACATGGTCACTACATAGTATAGTAGTTTATCCACGATGTAGTAGATGTAGTGTGTTGTACAACTTACTTGAAATTCTTCTTTCTTCCTTGTGGATGGGTATCTCCTCTGGGCCACAGGGATCCTCCTCTGGCTTAGACCCCAAATCAACGCTGTGTGGAGGGATGGTCTCCCAAAACCTCCAGTCTAGTCTTCTGGATGTTGCTTAGCGGAGCTGCACTACAGCTCCTCTCAAATCGTGGTTGTGGTGTTGTTTGTAGTGAGCTGTAAATAGCATTCAGTTAGTTACAAAGTGGGCATTGAATCCATACTCATTACAAGGATTACGATACAATATGAATTGTCATGTTAACAACTTACTTGTATGGAACAGAGGGCGTAGAATTGTGACTGCACATCAAGTGGTCCTCTCATACCTAGATTTAGTTCTTCCTGTAACAACAATATAGAACAATATGTGACACACACACACACACACACACACACACACACACACACACACCACACACACACACACACACACACACACACACACACACACACACACACTGGTTCCACCCTATCATTTAGCTGCGGAAGGGTGATATTCCATACACTGCAACAGTCACAGATATCAGTTACCCTATCAATTTGTGTTACCCATACATGGTCATTACATAATATAGTAGTTTATCCATGATGTAGTTGCAATAGTTTACTGAGAGACAGATATATAACTCACATTTTTAGCACTTAGGCCAGAACTGACTGAGGAGTCCTTTCTTCAGTAGTTGATGCCGTTATACTCTGCAATGTCTGCAGGGAGCTGTAGTTTGATGTGATGTGGTCGTCATCTGGACTGTATATTATCTGCACACACTGTTAACATAGCAAGACAAACATGCATAAACACAACTTGGTAACTATTAGTATCCATTTGGCTAGCCAAGTTAACATTAGCCTCACAACATTAGCAATATTATTTGTTGTGTTATACAACACAATTTGTGTTGTACAATTTACTTGAAATTCTTCTTTTTTCCTCGTGGATGGGTATCTCCTCTGGGCTACATGAATCCTCTTCTGGCTTAGACCCCAAATCAACGCTAGGTGGAGGGATGGTCTCCCAAAACCTCCAGTCTAGTCTTTTGGTTGTTGCTCAGAAGGTAGCAGTAGTGCAGGAGCTGTGAGACTTGGGGCAGGACTGGTATCATGAAGCTTTTCATAGTGTGGTTGATGCCTCCTGGAAAAAAAAACAGAAAAATACATATCCATAAATATGAATAGTGCATTGTTGCAAATGGAGTAGTTGAATGCTTAATCATATTATGTTGAGAGTAATCCATTTTAAGGTGGATATAAATTACCGGTAACAGGTATGGACAACTATGGAAGGGTGGATGGACTGTCTAGCTGTGTGTTTTTGTTTGGGAGAGGGGCGGGGTATCCTGCTGCTTTCATCAGTTGCTCCTCTCAAATCAAGAGTTGTAGTGATGTTTGCAGGGAGCTGTAATTAGCATTCGGTTAGTGACACAATATGCATTGAATGTTTACATTATGATACAATATGAAATGACATGGAAACAACTTACTTGTATGGAATTAGGGGCTGCAGAATGGATGAGCTGTGACTGCACAGCCTACACAGCTAATTCCTGCCAAAACACTGACACTAACAGCAGAGCCAGGAGGGCACTGATGAGATACATGTCCATCCACTTCCTCCTTCGTACAGGGCATTATCATTCAGCGCTATTGACAATAACGTTTTGTCTGTCAAGCAGAAACCTTGTGTTTTTCGCTGTCATACCACCATCACAGTATGAAAAGTACCAGAATTGTCAAGTCCAAACATTTGCCTGATATGAGCTAGTAGATTTCCCAGTTTTGCAATTGGAATCGTGTGGCATGTAAGTTGACATGGGGTTTACAGTACAACATAAATAAATAAATAAATAAATAAATAAATAAATAAATAAATAAATAAATAAATAAATAAATAAATAAATAAATAAATAAATAAATAAATAAACAAACAAACATACAGAGCATCATCATTCAGTATTCGGCAGTGTTGACAATCACATGTGGCACAGCTGTGCCTAATCATTTCAACTATAGTGCACATTAAACGTTGTAAAACTTGTAAAGGGTGCATTTATACAGTATATAGTGCCTTTATCCAAGGCACTTTACATAGCTTGTGCATCACATTTATTGGCGTTAAAGTTGTTGCAGAATTGTAGCTAATCAATTTAACTACAGTGCAAAACTTTCATTTTGCAGTGTGAATGTAGGCCTGGAGATCAGGACTAAATAAATATGTTATCCTTCCTATACAGAAGGTTTGAAACAGTATTGATATAGTATTGTTGTTGCTGGTAGGAGTTTTATGAAATGGTGTTTTGAAATTATGTTTTTTTTTTTTTAATCCTGTCTTGATAATAAGGTTTGTAAACAAGGCATTAAACCAGTATTGCCATTAAAGTTGTATTTGTTGAATTCATGTGAATTAACACTCTACCACATAATACATAATACATCATAGGTCATCAAAAGTAGCATACGTGCAAGCTTGAAACGCTTCCCTGATTTGAGCTAGTATATCTGTCAGTTTTGGCTTTGGAATTGTGTGGTATGTAAGTATGATGGGCGTTTTACACCAGACAGAATGAATAAATAAATAAATAAATAAATAAATAAATAAATAAATAAATAAATAAATAAATAAATAAATAAATAAATAAAGCATGCATACATGCATACATGCATACATGCATACATACATACATACATACATACATACATACATACATACATACATACATACATACATACATACATAACTTCAGAAACCTGGAAAGCATTGCACTTTAGAGAGAACCTTGTTTACCCCCAAAAAAAAAAAAACCTGACAAAATTGTGCGTTTCAGAAATTTTTCATTTGCTCATTGATTTGGCGTTCACAAATGTAATCATGAAGTCCACATATGTTTTGTAAGGGTTTTTGTAATGATGTTGCATTAACTGTGTGTGTGTGTGTGTGTGTGTGTGTGTGTGTGTGTGTGTGTGTGTGTGTGTGTGTGTGTGTGTGTACAGTAAACAAGGTTCTCTGTACAATGTGTGTGTGTGTGTGTGTGTGTGTGTGTGTGTGTGTGTGTGTGTGTGTGTGTGTGTGTGTGTGTGTGTGTGTGTGTGTGTGTGTGTGTGTGTGTGTGTGTGTGTGTGTGTGCAGTAAACAAGGTTCTCTGTACAATGCTTTCAAAGTTGTTTCTGTTTGGCAGAACTCTCCTTGTCATTCCTTGTACTTTAAAGTATAGCAATCTTTTTAATTTTGCTATCGGCAAAATTGCATTGGAGCTTTCCACCAGAAATGTATGAAGAAATAACAACATAATGCCTTAATACTCACACACACACACACACACACACACACACACACACACACACACACACACACACACACACACACACACACACACACACACAAAGAAAAAACACAATCTGTAGAAGGGTAGGCTAAGCAAATGTTAATAAAGATTAAATGGCTAAACTAATGTTTAAATTCAAGCAGGTACAATGAAAACAATTGTTGCTGTCCGGCAGAAACCTTATCGCCATGTTTTCATTAGTTGTTGTCCCAATTGATTATACTACAAACAACTACAACTAATTCGAGCTAATACTTTGAATGTGTATTTAGGAGGTCACCACCAGACAGTCAACATCCATTATAAATCTAACCAACTAAAATGACAAGTGTCATGGCAAAAAAAAGGTGGAGGGGCGCTGGGGATACTTGCGCTTAAAAGCAAACAAGAAGTCTACAGGTTATGTAGGGTGTAGTCTGAGGTCTCTGAGCAGTAGTCTGAGTCACTCTTCAAGTACAGACAAACCCAGGCATTCTGGGTATGGGTGTTGTGGACTCTGAAGTCATTGTTGCTATAGATGCTGGGTAAGGATACTGGTGATATGGAGCCTGAGGAGGACGGTGGAGTGTCACGATGTATGTGGAGTTGGCTGGGGGATGTGGAACTGAAGCCCAACACCTTCAAATAGCTCCCTGTTGTTCTGTCCACCTATTCTTCATGAAGGCCCTCTGCTCAGCCGACCAAGTTGAAATGGTCCTCTCATACCCAGATGTAGTTCTTCCTGTAACAATATAGGACAATATGTGATAGTATAGTAGTTTATCCACAATGTACTGTAGTTGCAATAGTTTACTGAGAGACAGATATAAAATAACTCACATTTTAGCACTTAGGCCAGAACTGACTGAGGAGTCCTTTCTTCAGTAGTTGACGCCGTTATACTCTGCAATGTCTGCAGGGAGCTGTAGTTTGATGTGATGTGGTCGTCATCTGGACTGTATATTATCTGCACACACTGTTAACAGTAAGACAAAACAACATGCATAAACACAACTTGGTAACTATTAGTATTAGTATCCATTTGGCTAGACAAGTTAACATTAGCCTCACAAGTTAACCTTGTGTTGTAGGCCTTGTGTTGTACAACTTACTTGAAATTCTTCTTTATTCCACATAGACGGGTATGTCATCTGGGCCACATGAATCCTAATCTGGCTCAAAGCCCAAATCAACGCTGTGTGGAGGGATGGTCTCTTCTGGTTGTTGCGCAGCAGGGCTGCACTACAGCTCCTCTCAAATCGTGGTTGTGGTGTTGTTTGTAGTGAGCTGTAAATAGCATTCAATTAGTTACAAAGTGGGCATTGAATCCATACTCATTACAAGGATTACGATACAATATGAATTGTCATGTTAACAACTTACTTGTATGGAATGGGAGGCGTAGCATTGATGGGCTGTGACTGCACATCAAGTGGCTTGATGTTGTCTTTGTGGTTGTGGTGGTGGGGTCCTACTTCTGTGTTGTAGTCTGGAGTAGATGTGGGGTCCTCTGTCACTCTTTTTCTCAGCTTCACAGAGGCTGGGGCAACAAGGCCAGATGGTGGAGCCTGGCTTCAAGGGAGGACCCCCCCCCCCCCCCCCTTTTATAATATTGTACTGTAAATATGTGAAAATTTATCTGTCTATGATAATATGCTGAATTAGTTACATTACATTATTAATGCTTGACTCTATTAAACACTGATTTTAAACTATATACATATACAATATTTAATATAATATGCTGAATTAGTTGTATTACATTATGTTATATCTCTGCTTAAACTGCATTATGCTTGACTCTGTGAAAACACTGTTTTAAACTACATATAAATGTACAATGATGTTTATTATAATATGCTGAATTAGTTATATTACATTATGTTCTGTTAATCTCTGCTTAAACTGCATTATGCTTGACTATTAAACACTATTTTAAGTACATATAAAGGTACAATGACATTTATTATAATATGCTGAATTAGTTATATTACATTATGCTCTGTTAATCTCTGCTTAAACTGCATTATGCTTGACTGTATTAAAAAACACTGTTTTTAAACTACATATAAATGTACAGTTACATTGTATTACATTATGTTCTGTTATTCTAGGGATAATTACACTAGCCTGGCGTAAGCCAGACTGAATCAGCTGTTGGCAGTCTGGAATAGCTCAGACAAGGCATAATGGCTTACATACTGTATAATTCTGTTGAAACAGCTTTAAAGGTATTGTTCATACTGCAAAATCAATAAATTAGCATAACATAATTTTATCTTCCTAGCCTCATAGGTGATGTCAGGTCATGTCTACACATTTAATAATTGTTACTCTGAGCTACTGAGACACGTTAGAGGTTATTACACAGTACACAGGGTTGTGGTAACTGTGATAGGTTCGTAATACACCTGACTGGACACAATGCTGTGGTCGAGAGATGAAAATGTGGTCCAACAGGGTGTTGTTATCCGTTGTTGCTGCTGTGATAAGCTGTGTGTATCCTCTTGATTCAAACAGATCAAATATTGCATGCGTTCCACTGGACAACAAATTCTCGTTGAAGTCACCACAGACGATGATTGGGTGATGATCCATGATCTCTAAAGACTCCAAGAGGTTTTTCAGGTTTGGCAGGAATTCTTTCAGGCTGTAGCTTGGAGGTCTGTAGACAGTAGCAATCACTGCATTCACCGGGGCTTCGACTCTGACAACCACAAACTCCAGGTCAGTTACATTATGTAGGTACTGCTTCTCACGGGCTTGAATGTTGTTCTTCACATAAACAGCAACTCCACCTCCATTAGCGTTGGCCATGCAAGGATTGTTCGTGTAGGAAACGTGTCTGTTCCGCTTAAACATATTGTAGCCTTCTAAATGGAGACTCTCAGCAACAAATGATCCTTGCAGGTGAGTTTCTGTGAGACACAAGACATCTGCTAGACCCAGCTCGTGATGACTCTTAATATCACTGATATGAGGTGCCAGTCCTTCTGTGTTATGATGGATGATCGTGAGAATGTCAGGTCTGTTCAGAGTTTGCGTGCTGTGTGCAAGTGGCATTATGTAATCCAAGTTGACTTGGGTCATCCTCTCAAGGCCTGCAGTGATTTCAGGGTTGGCGTAGATTTTAGACTCATTCATGTCAATGATGTGCATTCCACTGAGAGATGTTACTCTGCTGAGAGCCACGTAAGCCATACCGGGTTCAAAAATCTTTTTTAGGGACACTACAGCAGTTGGGGTTGTCATGCCTTGAACTTTGTGGATTGTACAGGCAAATGCGAGCTTCATGGGAAACTGTCTGCGTACTACATGCTTCAGATTTTCTCTACCCTCTCAATGTACACAAGGTTATCAGCTCCTCCAGGTGCTTTATGACGGTGCCTCTGTCCTGCATTTCTATTGTCCAGCTCAAGCCCAAGCATCTTTGTATATATAGCACCATCTTGCTCACAGGTAACTATCTGGACAATTTTGCCAAATGTGCCATTAACAAGTCCATCGTCCACATCAATGTTTCTGGTGAGCATAACGCGAGCACCAACAGCAACTTGTAGCGTGTCTGGTAAGTCGTTCTTGGTTCCATGACATGGTTTTGCTAGTCTGGCCATTCTACCTGAAGATCTGTCCTTTCTATAGTCATCTGCATCAATGTTTGTGATATCAGAATGAAGCAGAGCTAATGTTTTTGCGTTGTGTTCACTGACCTCTTTATTAGTTGAAAAGATGTGAAGTACATCAACTGGGCAAAGTTCTGGTTTGGTGACGGCTTGGGAAAGCAAATCTCTGTCTGATTCAGACAACGTATCCGTCTTTTGTTTCACACGGATCCTGTTCAACGTCTCAGCATAAGCGATGTCATCCTTCTGACGCATGATCTCTGTCAATGTGATCATCTGAAATCGGTCTTGCCAAAGGTCTATCTCACCTGGTTCATGGACACAGAGTGGTTTAGTCTGTTTAACTGGCGAGAGCTGATAAAAGTCTCCAACAGTGAGTACTGACATTCCTCCAAAAGGATGTTGACTTCCTTTGATCTGTTTTAGTCTGTGATCTACATAGGCAAAGATATTCTTTGAGACCATGGACACTTCATCAATGACAATAATTTCAGCATTTGAAAGCTCTGCTCGCACTTCATCCAATTTGTTGCCAAGCCCTGGGAATGGAAGTTGTATGGATCTGGGTAGCTTAAAGATGGAATGTAACGTTTTTCCTGTAATATTGAATGCTGCGGTACCTGTGAATGCAGTTAACAGAACAATAGGCTTTGATATGTCAGTTTCCTCACGATTTCTCTCAAGTCTAGACAATATCTTGGATGCCTCTGCATATAAACATTTTATTAAGTGGCTCTTGCCTGTCCCGCTCCACCATTTATATACAAGAAGAACGGCTCTGTGGGCAGATTACAAACACGCTTGATGCACCAGTCTCTAATTGTGTAGAATATGCATGCTTGCTTCTGGTTCAGACCTTGATACATTTGGCGCAATACTACAGGGTCTGTATGAGTAATTTGTATCATCGGTGCAGCTGCTATTGTAGGCTCAACACTATAGTCTGGGACATCTTCTTGCTCATGCTCGTCCTCCAAAGGTTGTGCTAAGCGCTCTGCGATAGATTCCAACCTCAACAGTTCAGATTCAGGAGCCAGATTACACCATTCATTTTGTATGGGACCATTCTGCTCATATTCGTCTATGGCGCTCTGAATTTCTTCACTGTGTTTCTCATATTTAGATCTGTTTTCCTTGACAATGAGAAATACTGGCTGGAGTTCATTTGAACCATGCAGCTGAACATAGGCACCCCTGAAGAAAGACTGGTATGTTGGAAAGCGTTCACTTTTCAGGTCTGAGTCTGCACGGTGTGGGAGGTACAGTTTGAGAAGGTTGCCAAAATATTCCTCAGGATTCTTTTGCTCTGAATAGCGGTAATATCTGATGACAGCAGGTCTCTCCTTTGTTCTTTTTTTCACAAATCCCATGTCATTAAGTAGAGGCACAACATTTTTACTTTTATCTTTCTGTCTGCCATAGATAACATCGCAAGTGGCAGAAAAATCACCCAAGCACATCACCTCAAAATCTGATTGTTCAGGTCTAGCACGGTATTTTTCCAACGTTCCCGTCAACCACACATTGTACGAGTCTGGTATAGTGTTCTCTAAGCGTGAGCGGGAATAACTCATTCTCAGTCTATTGTCAGCAGTTGGTATGAAACGGACAGCGCGTGAAGACCTTTTCATTTTTAGTCCACATACACGAGTCACACACTCTTGAGCGCTGACCTCTCTCTTTTTGGTATACGCCTGCATGACTTGCATCATTTCTGCACGTTCATCCATGTTGTCACTATCTCGATTTGTGTTTTCAATCATTGTTTTGAGATATTCGCTCAACCCGTGCTCAGCTTTAGTGATGTAGGCTGTCATGTACATGATACACGAGTATGCATTCAGAATGAACTGGATATCAATATTGGCATCCCAGGCGTCAAGAATATAAGGATTATATGCATTCACCATGCAGTCCTTTGGATCGCGTTTCAGTACAACTTTATTGGAGCCAGACAGTGCTTCGAGAGACTCTGTAAACTCTTCTGTTGTCAAATTGCATGTAGCCAGCAGCTGAGGTAAATCCAGATTTTCGGTATTAGGGTCGTTAAGCATCTCAACAACTGGTTTAAGCTTCTTTTTAGCTGCATTCAACCTGTCAGATGGCGGAGGTCTCGTTATCATAGTCTTACTTGCAGGGGGTTTAGGAAAACCAAATCGGCAGCCAGGTCTTTTATTTTTGTAACATGACTGTGAGTGATTTCTGCTGTGTGTCTGAAGCCCTTTAACCTTTCCGTGCATTACTGGTTCAGTATCTGGGTCAGGCAACCGGGCTGTTACGTACTTGTCAATAAAGTTGCACACAGTCTCATCAGAGTCTTGATCGTATTCAGGTGCTCCTTCTACCCATAACATGTAATGCAAATGCGGCGAACCTCTATGCTGGAATTCCAATCTGCAGAAATGATCTACAATCTTGCCAAGAGGCTGTGCAGCACTATAAAACAGGCTGAATAATTCATCCACACGTTTGTCAAACATGCGCATTGTTGTAACTGGATTGCTTCGTAATATTTCACACTTTGTTGCCCAGTCAAGTTCTTCAAAATTTACCTGCTCACCTTGTTGTTTCTTAATTGCTTCAATCACCTCAGGCCATCTCATCTCTGCAGCAGAAACTGTACCAAACCAAGTGGGTTTTCCTAATTGTCTGATGGTAGCAAACAGATCTCTGGTTGTTTTCTCCCAGTAGGCAGGGGTTCCTCTCAGTGGCTGCATGAATCTGATTGCATCTTTATTTCGTATCAGTTTCTCAACCTCATGTTTGTCTTGCAACATCCCGGCCGTTATTCTTCGACCATCTCGTGTTAAGGGCTTTCCTTTACGTAGTTGTATTTGCATACTGGAAGTAGCCAAGTGAATTTCTGTTACAAATTGTGCAAAGAACAAGTAATTTGTATCTCTGGCAAAACGAGTATCTACAGAGAGAAGCCTTGATTTAAAATAACTGCTGGGTGTTAACTTCATGGGTCTTGCATCATCAAATGTGTTTACACTAGTGGGGAATTGGACTGGAAATGCCATAGACTCAAGTTTAGGTGTTCTGAAAAAGCTGACCGGCTTATTACCTTCAGCAGGTGCAATAGAGTAAATTCCATCACTGTATGATAATAGCTCATCTGCAATGTCAACTGGCTGTAGACATGATTCAAGGGCAATACCTCCAGTGGGTTGGTCACCTTCTTCTTCTGTAACATTTGACTGCTCTTGTTGTTGAATGTCATTACCAGGCAGAATATCAATATGTTGTTGCTCACCTGCAGGGTTATCATGTGCCTCATTCAGTGCGTTTTCCTCACACCTGTCAATGTCCATCAAAGCATCATCATCATACTCATCATCTTCCATGAAATCATTTGTTTCATTGTCACCTTCTTCTTCGTCACTAATTGTCGGGTCACACAATTCGGCCTCCTCTCTGATAGTTATGTCTTTATACTCTGGGTGAATTTGTTTTAAAGTGCGCACCGCCTTTAAGACTTTAGACCAATTTACAGTTTGGAACACTTGATGTCCTTTGAAGCGTAATCTTCTCTTCAACTTTACTCTCATCACTTGAGATTCACCTCTAAGTCTGGGTAACGTGTTGACAATCGTCTCTACTTCGGATGGCACACAAACTACATTACCACATAGTGCTCTCTGTCCGCCTTTGGGGAGAGGTATGATCTTAGCAAATGTTAATAACTTTGATGAAATATGCCTCTCCAATATGTTAAGATCAGACAATTCAGGGGGGATTTCTGCCAGTCCCAAATTATTAGCCATAGCAAGTTTTGGCATGTGTCCTCTTTTAAGATGGTCGTGGCAGGTGGGGCAGATCCATTCTTTCTTCCTCTCTACAGGTACTGTGCATTTATGTGAATTGCTGCATTCGTCATTACAAACATGAACATATTTTCCTGTCAAACAAGCAGACACAACATCTGGATTTTTGATGTAATCTCTCCTGTTGCACTCATTTACCTGTTTTCGGAACAATGCTCTGTGACACACTGTGCAGACATAAGTGGGGCCTTGTTTTACTTTTTTTCTAAAAACAGCTATGGCTTCTTGCATTAGAATATTACGTTTTCGTACACGCACTGTATCTTCTTGTCTGTATTTTTCTATTATTTTCTTAGTGCAACGTGCATTATGAAGGAGTCTATATGTTGGTCACTGTGATATCTTTTATAACTATCAGCTTTACATTTCTGTCTGAAATCTGGGTTATTTTTGTACTTCTGTTGAATGATTTGTTTCATGATTTGAATATGTTTGAGTCTAAATTCAGGATCATTTTTGTATCTGTGTTGAATGTTTTGCTTCATTTTTTGCATATGTTTAGTTTTAAATACAATATCTGTCGAAAAACGCTCTTTAATATACAACCTTTTCTGTTGTCTATGCAATATACATTTAGCATACAAAAGCCTTTGTTTCAGGTTTTTTTTATTCTTTCTCTGTATTGTTCTTTGTAGCTTTGTGTACATTTTTTGTTTTTTTATACCAGGTTGATGTTTTTCCATGTACTCAGCTTGTGCTCTCCTCTGAAACTTTCGTCTTTGTCCTTTGGGCAGTTTTGCCATGAATTCTAACTGCTCCTTGGTCATATAGGATGTGAATTTGAAAGGTTGTTTAGTCACAGACTTACAGGATGTCACACTTTGAGAGTCTTCACTTGATAAGTGTTTGCAAGTGGCATCAACCTCTGGTTCTCTCACTTTAGTTGATAATAAAGTACTGTTATCAGACATTTCTGACAATGAATGTTCAGCCTCCCTGTTTTCATGGTGTGTTCTGTAGTCATCTGTGTTTGATGTTGGAATTTCTGTCCCAGCTTGTATTGACAGGTCAATGCAGTCAGCAATAGTGGCATCATTGTTATCCAGGATGTCTCTGTGAAATTGGCCTAATACAGGTGTGCGTTCATATTGGCTTGTCGGTAACCTCTCAAACTGTTCTGCAATCACATCAGACATTTTTGACAATGAATGTTTAATCTGCTTGCTTTCATGGTGTGTGCTGTAGTCATCTGTGTCGGTTCCAGCTTGTGTTGACAAGTCAATGTTGTTGACAATAGTGACATCACTGTTATCGTTGCTCAGAAATACTACAGGTCTGAGTTCATATTGTGCTATAGGTACCGTCTCAACCATCAGGTGGAACTCAACGATCCTGTTGGCCATATCTTCCAACTCTGTGAAAGTAAGCATTACAGCAGTGCCTGTAACATCACCATTGATATCACGAAGTATAAGTCCATCAGGTCCTCTAGGGTGTGGATCAAAATAACCAAATGTTCCTGATCTGTTCCTGAACACAGCGATCACTAGGTTATGCAAAAACAACAGTGCATAGTTCGCTTTGGTTAACACATGTCTCAGTCCTGCTTTTAGGTTTACAAATGTGCCATACGTTGCATCAAGCTGTCTTACGTGGTACTCATGGTTGTGGCCAGACACATGTTTGGGTAATTCATCTGAAGCAAGATAATCACTAGCCTTTGACTTCTTTATAGTTTTCTGTCCAGGTCGGAGATTTTGTAGCTTTTGTAAATACTCGATTTGGGCTTTTTGATCTAACAGTTTCTTCACGTCTCTGTACATGGCGTCACCCTTTTCCAATATAACATCTAGATGTGCTGCTGTGATGTGTTCAATCTCATAAAGATATGCCAGAAATACTAGTGAATTACAAGCACACTGATTATTCCTTGACTTCTTCTGGTATTTGATGCTGGCTTGACTATGAGATGCTGCAACAGTTGAATGTTTTGCTTGCCTATTTGCATTGTTTGTGCCGTAGCGTTCTGCGTTTGATGTTGTTGGAATTTCTGGTCCAGCAATACTGACATCACTGTTAACGAGGTTGACAGTGTGAAATTCAACAGGCGTGAGTTCATATTGGCATGTAGGTCGCGTCTCATATATCGTGTGGCATGCAACAATCCTGTTAATCATATCTTCCAACTGTGTGAAAGTAAGCATTACGGCCGTGCCAGTGTGTATGTTATATGCATCAGTTGGTAACCCATTAGGCTGTCTAGAGTGTGGATCAAAGAAACCATATTGTCCTAAACTGTTTCTGAACACAGCGATCACCAAACCATTCATGGACATCAATGCATAGTTCACCTCTGTTAACAAACAGAAAAGTCCTGCTGCTAGATCGAGAGAGTCTTCTGCAAAACCAGGCGGGGGGTCTCCAAATGTTCCGTGACGTGGTTCATGCTTTGTTACGTGGTAGTCATGGTTACGACCAGAAACGTTGTTTGGCAGCTCGTCTGTAGCGAGATGAACATGAGCAACTGTTTTCCTCACCTCTGTGTACATGCGATCACCTTTTGTCAATATAAGATCCAGGTTTGCTGCTGTGATGTGTTCATTCTCATGTAGAAATGCCAGAAATGTTAGGGAATTACAGGCACACTGCTTATTCCTGGAAGTGTCAGAATATCTCATGCTATTTTGACTATGGGATGCTGCAACTGTCCTCACAGATTGGCTTTTGTCTGGAATACTGTCAGATTTACCTGGCACCTGTTTAACGGCATCAGAGTAAGACTTCTGTAATTGTGGTTTATTGTTGTCAGGAGAACTTTGTGGAGGTGGCACAGGTTTGACTTTAGGTACCTGTTTGACAGCAGCAGAGTAAGACCTCTTGTGTAATGGTGGTTTATTGCTGTCAGGAGAACTTTGTGGAGGTGGCACAGGTTTGACAGCATCAGAGAAATACCTCGTCTCTAATGATGGCATTACATCTTCAATATACTGGTCAGATAAAGCAGAAAAACGGCCCTTATACCATTGCGATTTGCTTCCTTCGTGCAGCCCATCCAGGGGTCTTAAACGGTTACCAAGATACTGGGTCAAATTGTTAGCTAAACAGTCTTTGTCACAGTGTAATTTCATATCCTCCTCCTGTTTGCTCCCAGGTGATAAAGCAGTAGTACACTCAGTAGCATAGGTGTGAGAATCTGCACTTGCATTACACACATCTAAGGAAGGCTTATTTGCATCATACGTGTCAATACCAATTGTCTTTGGTGTACTTGGAATAGATGCTGCAACGCTCAGCATTTCAGATTGATCACTTTTAATGTCAGGGGTCTCCTGCAGATGTTCAACTTCACAGTGACTAACCTGTTTCACAGCATCGGCGTATGACTTTGGTTTCTCATCATTGCAGCTGTCAGGAACATTCATTTGTTGACCTTGTGCATCATCAGATGATTTCAACTTATTCACCCAGTATTGTTTTCTAGCCTGGCTCTTTTTCCCTTTTCTTGGCATGTTTAAAGTTGTCCTTCTAAACCTTAAATATTGCTACTGATTATTCTCAAAACCACAATGCAATTTCAATCACTGAAGGATATTCACTACAGAATTACCAAACAGAAGCAAGAAATTTGTCACACGTCCACTTGTATATTTTTTCTAAGCAATACACAAATTTAATAAACACGTTTAGTTCAAATAAAACTGTTATGAAGAGTTATAGAGGTTGGAATGTTGGACTATAATCAGTCACCAATTGTCACAAATCCTTGTCAGAGTAAATAGTCAATTATCAAACTTGCTAGGAGTACAAAGTACTAATATAAACAGTGAAAAAGTGTGTGTGCTTTGATGATCCTGGTCCAGTCACCGTCCAGTTCAGTGTGCAGACGCCAAGCAGATGAGTTGAGTCTGGGATGCTGAAAGGTTGCTGAATATTTGCCAATTGTTTTGTGAATGTATGATTGAATGTATGGTTTATTTTAACAGTGCTGTAGAAATGCAGAATGGATGCTGTAAAGGTTCACTTTCAAAGGGTTCACTTTCAACGGGTTCACTTTGACTTTACTTTTCAAAAACTTTTCAAAAGAGAGCTTTTCAACTGAGAGGTCTTTTCAAAAAAGATAGAGCTTTTGGGACAGAGAGAGGTAGATAGATAGAGCTGTTTGACTGAGAGGTTTTTTCAAAAAAGATAGAGCTTTTGGGACAGAGAGAGGTAGATAGATAGAGCTGTTTGACTGAGAGGTTTTTTCAAAATAGGGCGTGTGACTGCTGGAGAAAGGTCAGAGTTGCTCCCAACTCTGAGTTTCTCCAAGCGATAGAGAAATAAAGGGAGAGAGAAAAAAGGCAGAGACAAAAGACAGAGGTAAAGAGATAGTAGGGTTTGGGGTGTTGGATGAGGAGAACACAGGATCCACTGGAAACCAGGGTCGACTGCAGCAGAATTGCCTGAAAGGAAGAATATTCATTCAAGTGAAATTTATATGGCTATATCAGTAACATGAATACATAAGAATGTTTGTACATTGACAGTACAATACAAATTTCTTTGCAGCCGTCAGGCTGTTATAAATTAAATTAATGATTCTTATGTGGTCACTTACTGTGCTGTATGATTATGCATTTTGTAATTGGACGTTCAAATAAATGTGCATTTATATAGCACTTTTATCTAATTTGGCCGTCCAGTAAAGATGTGATCACACACACATGCAGGATCTATTGCATAATCAAGCAAAAAGCGCATAATGTGCTGGGATGAATTTCTAAAAGACTTGATTTCCCCACAATGATTGCACATTTCTGTGCTAAATATGTGACCTATGCGGGGCTGACCTGCTCTACCACTTCAGCCACAGTTCAGTACAATAGTTGTGTGTGCTGCAAATAGCCATCCTACAAGCTCGAGGTGGCCATCTGGTTATCAGGTCACCACGTGGTTAACAATACTGTGAGTGCACATTCTGCACGAGCTTACACAAAAGAATGGAAAAAAAGTGTTGAATAATACTTACTCAAGAGCAGCTAAAAGCAGTTCAATAACCGGCTAAATCTGTAGAATGATAAGTAGACAGAAAAACAGCCATTAGTGAATTATTCAAAAATATTCCTGTTTTGTGTTGCTACAAGTAGAATTATGCACTTATTGTTTTTGTTTTGTTATTATGGTAAATTTCGGTCTCATAATCTTTACAGTAGCATTGGATAAACCAAGTATTTCAAAGAGCATAACTACAAAACATCTGAACTATCCCTTGAAAGCCAAAGAGAGTCACAAGACTCTGGACTTTTATCAGAGAAGCCTTATTACAGTTTTCTGACAAACCTCATGTTTCTATGTCAGTGGTTCTCAATATCCCATGCCAAGGACCCCCAAAAAACATCTGTATATGACAGCCGACTCCCACCTGAAAACACCAGATTGGTCTGAATACTGTCATTATACTTCCTATGGAAATGTCCTGAAAATTGCAGTTGATTTGTGTCTATACAATTTGACATTCAATGTTCTTTTTCCACAAATGCATCTTGAAAAATGGGTGTTGTATTATATTTTGGACTATATGATATGTAGTGAGTATGACAGAATATATTTTTGCCACTTTTTAAACAATTTCTACAAAAATATCAGACCTACAAGTTCATAGTGTGCCACTCATAACAACCCCCAAAATTAAACCTCAGGAATGAATCAGTCCCAGGACTGAGAACTTAAAGCCCTGACTGAACAGTTGATACGAATAACACTATTTAAGCCCATCATTTATTTTGACCCCTCCCTGAAAAGCTAGTCAGATGTATGGAGAACCAGGAGGATTTGTCTCAGGACAACCGAGAAGTGTGGTAAAAAAATTAGGGTTTGAATGTAGATTTAAGAAAGAATAACCTAGTTAATAATAACCAGAGAAGCAAAAGTCTAAGTGGAAGATTTGAAGTGGTAGATTTACCATACAGTGGTGCAGTACAGGACCAGCATATATAAAGAAAGAGAGTCTTACTGCATATTACCACTGCAATATTCAATATTAAAATTACATATTTGTACTTTGAATTAGGCAGTATTTGTTCAAATCTACAAGGGTTTTAAAATGAATATTCAATTGTATTTATGGCCAATATTTGCAGCCAATGCACTGCAAAAAACTCTGAACTAGTTCTTGTAATCTTAAATCTAGACTTTAAGTATGATTGCTCTTGTTTTAAGAAGGATTTACTAACCAAGAGCAAGTTGTATAAGATTATCAACCTTGTTTTTAGAACATATTTCTTATTACAAGAATTCTTACCTAGTACAATTCACTTACACCACAGACAGATTATTTTGCTTGTTTCTAGTACTATTACACTCATATATATATATATATATATATATATATATATATATATTATATATATATATATATATATATATATATACTTATATGTAGGACAGCATTTTTGCAGTGTGACTCATACATTTGAATAGAAGAACTGAGCAATCTGCTGTACTTCTTAAGACAGAAAATAAGCTACACGACAGGCTGTCATGAGCATTTATCTGCAAACAAAACTTACTCAGGTGAAGCCAGGGTGACAGTGATCAATCTGCAGATTAAAGTAGAAGAATAATGAATATGTTGTTGTTGTTTTTTTGTCTTTGTACTTGAATAAAAGTAAGGTATTAACATCACATTATATGTACTAAAGTAAGAAGTACGCAATTGTTTTAAAATGTGAAAATAGCCATTCTACAAGCTGGCAACGTGGCCATCTCATTATCAAATCAAAAGGTCACCAATTTGTCTTCTGGTATCAGTCTGTGTCGAAGGGTCCCCAAGTACTATAACATCTGCCCTCTACACCATAAACATATGAATTGGTCTGAGGACAACCTAGAGGTGTTATGAGCTAATATAACTTGCAAGCTTACATTGTGGCTAGGGTTGTGCAGATTGGGTCTGGCAATACTCAGTTTGAATTATATTTTCCTCTGCCCAAAAAAGTGAAACATGGCTACTCAGAGAAGTTACAGGGATCTGGTCCATGCCAGACTGTGTGTGAACTTCAGTGACCAATGACACGCCTATATTTTTAAAATAACTACACAGAATGTGACTCCATTTTCTGTCAAGACTAAAAAATGGCATATCTATCAAATGGCACAACAGCCTGTCATGAGCATTTATTTGCAAACAATACTTACTCAGTGAAAGCAGGGTGGTGGTGGTGTTCGATCTGCAGATTGAAGGAGAACAATAATAAATGAATATCTTGTTTTAAATATAAAAAGTCAAAAGTCTTTGTGCTTTAGCTGCTGCTACTACTAATGTGAAAATGCTCTAAAAAGCGTTCCATTGTTTATGATGATCTCATAGTAAACTGCAGGCAGTCTGAGAAAAACACAACTTGCCGACATCACTGATCAAGTGACCCCAGATTCCCAAATCCACCTCTCTGGCTGAATAGAAGCTGGAGATGCTGTGATATTTTTTATTCATATTCAAACTAGTTATCAAAACCAAACAATGAATAACAATGAATAAAATAAATTTATAAATTTGGGTTAAAAAAGAATAACGTAAAATGTGCCAGTTGTGCGAGAAGCAAAAGTCTAGCTGACAGTGGTGCATTGTGGAAGAGACGAGTTAAATGTTAACATCCGTCGATAATGCAATGTGTGGTGAGCTTGTAGATTTGTTATTTTTGCCACACGACAACGGTATACAATGAACAATCTGCCTTGCCTACCACAGTATTCCATAAAATATAGTCTAGGCCAGGGGTGGGCAATTATTTTTCCTAAGGGGCCAAATGAGATCCATAAAATATTGTGGAGGGCCAAGACTAAAGGCTGAGCTAAAGTCTGCGTAGTATTAATTTAATTTCAAGATAAAAGTAAGCGTAAGACCAACCATTTTGACACTTATTTATTCAGAAATTGAGTCACAGACCACCATTTGATGACATTTTAGCGCCATACAGACCCCAAAACTAAAGATATATTTTGCTTCTGTCCACAGCACCAGGCTGGATTTGGGAAACAAAACAGTCCAAGATACAGATCAAAATGACCATTAATCTTCTACAATGTTGTACATTCTCTAGCTGCGTAAACTTGGGCTAATTCACATGATGAATATTTTAACTCTTGAGAGTGTAAAAATGTTTACGCTCTCAAAGAGTTACATCTGGTTAACCAACTTTCAACTTTTAACTGGAACTCTCTCAAGAACCACAGGTGGTCCCCAGAACACTGGTTGAAAGCCCTTTCACGGGCCGGTCAGAGGGGGCCAAAGGGCCGCATTTGGCCCCCGGGCCGCATAATCCCCAGGTACGGTCTAGGCTATGATTTTAACCTAAAATAAATGCATTGATTTGTTTATTTCTGATTTCATGTTGAGGTATAACTTATGACATACAAAAATATATTATTGGCTTGACAATATAATTACAGTACCCAGGTACCCAAAACACCATTGTTAAAAGAAAGGAGAATGTAAGCTGAATATAACTCATAACTCACCGTGATGTAGAGATGGTGTGTTTAGAGGAGGTGATGGAGTGGGGTTGGAGACAGACAGACAAGACAGAGACAGACAGACAGACAGACAGATGTTAGACACTCAGTTCATAGAACCTTGACATTGCTTAAACCAGGGGTTTTCATTAGGTGGTCTGAGGACCACCAGTGGTCCCTGAGAGGATTTCCGGTGGTCCCCAGGCTAAATTATGTTAAGTTGCTTAAGCAGATGCACCTCTTTGAAGGCATAACATGAAACCAAATGGACCCGCAAGGGTGTAAACATGAAACCAAATGGACCCGCAAGGGTCCATTTGGTTTCATGTTTACACTTTTAACACAAGAGTTAAAATATTCACCATCTGAAATAGCCCAAGTCTAAACAACTACTATTACTGCTGTGGGGCTAAAATGCCACCATATGGTGGTCCATGGCTAAAATTATGAATAAATAGGGGGCCCTGATATGAAAAGGTTGAAAACCACCTGGGCAGGTCTACAAGGTCAGCAACACCTACATAAAGAACTGACACCAGATATCATCTTTACATGTATGCATGCACTCCCTACTGGCGGGATCATGTCTAGGTTCCCTAAGCTCCGTTTAAGCAACTTGTATCAAGCCTTTGGACATTGAGGGGTCAAAAACGGGACGGCCTTAACTGGGACAAACTAGAGTTGGAAATGCATTGTTTTCAACCAGCGCGGCAATAATAAGAGCTATTTCAGGACGTGTGTGCAACATGCCAACATACCAAAAGTATGTAACAGTAACAACTAAAGTCTGTGATGTTTGTGTTGTACTATTAACACAAAACAATCGAAAATAAAAATCGAAAATAAAGGGATTTTAGATCATTAAAGCTGAGGCTGTTGCCTGAGGCCAATGCATTCCTGCCTAATTCAGCTTCAGGACTTGTCCCTTTTTGTTGTCCACATTCTCTACAGTAGAGCGGCCGCCATTTGACTTGCCCCACTAAGTGAACGGAGGTGTCGTAACTCTGTCTATACTCTAAGGCCAAGAGTGGGCATTGGGCAGAGTGGTGCTACGCTAACTAGGCCTACTACTGTGCAGAGCACGACACAAATACAGTATTAAACGTACACAGAAGAACTATATAAAGACAACTAGTGGTGTCGGGCATGTTGTATAACAAAGCGATGGGCTGGGAATAGTTGCAATGTGTCCATTTAGTTGTTAAATTATAATAGTACTGTGTGAACAGACGGAGGTGTAAAAAACGTGTCCTTACCCTTATAGTGCCAAGTCAAAGAGGAAGTTGGGACAGGTAGAGGTGTTGTTCTTCTTCTTGGGTGGCAAGTCATTGTAGTTGCATTACTGCCACCTACTGGTGACTTCTCTTTCTGTCTGATGATTTCTGGTGGGCCTACCCCAATATATATATATATTTTTCATACAAGTACATGTGATACTATAGCCCCTGTCTCCTATTACTTTCATTAAAGGGGAATTCCACCCATTTTCAACATTTTATTATGTCATTAGTAGACCATGTAGGCTACATGGTTTGTGGACATGATATAAAAAGTTCTCCCATTCTGTGTTTCCTAGAAATGGAGGCATGAAAGAAAGGAATAAATAACTAACTAAATAAATATGATGAAACACAACTTGATAACGTATGTTTCAGCTGCTGAAACGCACGTTATCAAGTCCCTCAGGATTTTATGAGAATTCAATTGTACTGTAACTGTGACTTTTCACACGTCTGGGCTATAGAGGTCTGGGCCACGAGTTTCGGGGACAAGGAAGTTCAGCCATCAGATATTCA
Source organism: Benthosema pterotum (assembly GCA_039105355.1). NCBI lineage: Eukaryota > Metazoa > Chordata > Actinopteri > Myctophiformes > Myctophidae > Benthosema > Benthosema pterotum. The sequence continues at coordinate 55,178,014 of CM076969.1, read as the reverse complement.
AATGCTAATCAGGTGGCTATAGTGTCAATAAGCCTCTGTTTCAGCATCTTAATGATTTTTCTTTTAGAACCTTTTTCCTGAGTGTAGGCCTACAAAAATATTGAAAATGGGTGGAATTCTCCTTAACATAAAGAAATGACCAGACAAAATTGTAACTGTAGTAATTTAAGTTTATTGACAGGTCTTTGGATAAATACATCCAAAACGCTAATCCTATAAGACCAAACATTAACTACATTAACTGCATTGTTTAATATTTAATTATTTAGATTATTATTTATTTACTAATTTAATTTTGAGTGTATGTGAACCAAGTGGATCCTGGCCAAGAGGGTGTATTTGGTTCTTATTTGTATATTCTCAAAAAAAAAAAAAAAAAAAAAAAAAAAAAAAAGTCCTAAAAGATAAATCATTAACATAATGTTATGTATTTATTTAGACCATTTCTAATAAACACATAATGGGGGAACCTTTTATGATGTCCACACAACATCTCTAAGGTATATTAATGACATGAAAATGGGTGGACATTTCCTTTAACCCTAGAACACTTAACTTACACTTAACGGCCTGCTGATTTAACATACTGTAAACCTTTCAACACTGAAGGTGAATCCAAGCATACTATTAGTCTTAAGGGTCTCACTTCTTCCACCCAATGTACAGCTAGGAATACTGCCAACTGTAGCTACAGTAGCCTACATTGCTGTATACACCTCATTGTTAACCCTTTTACCCAGCCACATGCAAGCTTGCATTAAAGTGCAACTTTGTTAAAAATAGTTTAACTGAAGTTAGGTTAAGTTGAGGTATATGTTTTACTGAGCCATTTTGGAAATGTCTTGTTTTCTCAAGGTAAATAGGTTACATTTATTTTATTAAGACAAATTAAGGTGTTTGAGCTTTACTTGACTTATACTAAGTATATACTAGTACTGCTGCTGCTGCTGCTGCTGCAACTACTGCTATTAAAATACTACTCTACTACTACTACTACTACTACTACTACTACTACTACTAATAATAATAATAATAATAATAATAATAATAATAATAATAATAATAAGGGTAATAATAAATGCTTTAGGCCTATACTAGTCCTTTATACTTTAAAGGCAGGGGAAGTGATTTCACTTTTGTCAGATATTACCCAAAAAAAAATTTTTCTGTTAAAATGCTCTATTATAAGGTGTGGAAACCATATATGGAGTTTCCCCCTCCCCCACGTTAGCAGAGGAGCTAATAAAAGTTCCCCAGGTGGTGGCGAATTCTCCTCCAATCAGGATCGAGCAGCATGTTCACATAGTGTAGCTACTGTTGGACGCCCCTAGTGCACCAGGCTGGTACTACACAATGAATTTCAAATCACTTACCCTACCTTTAACATTGTATTTCTTTAAAAACATCTTATAATGAGTCTATGAGGTAGTGCTAACTATAAGTTAGCACTACTTAGCATTACTCGCATTACTTAGAATTGCTTAGCATTCTTAGCATTTTCGCAATAGTTAATATTACTTAGCATTATTAACTATACTTAGCATTAGCATTATTTAGCATTATTAGCATTACTTAGCATTATTAGCATTTTCCCAATACGTAGCATTACTTAGCATTATTAACTATACTTAGCATTACCATTATGTAGCATTATTAACTATACTTAGCATTAGCATTAGTTAGCATTATTAGCATTACTTGTTATTATTAGCATTTTCCCAATATTAGCATTACTTAGCATTATTAACTATACTTAGCATTAGCATTATGTAGCATTATTAGCATTTGACAATAATTAGCATTACTTAACATCATTAACTATACTTAGCATTAGCATTGCTTAACATTATTAACTATACTTAGCATTAGCATTATGTAGCATTATTAGCATTTTCACATTACTTAGCATCATTAACTATACTTAGCATTAGCATTGCTTAACATTATTAACTATACTTAGCATTAGCATTAGTTAGCATTATTATCATTACTTAGCATTATTAGCATTTTCACAATACTTAGCTTTACTTAGCATTATTAACTATAGTTAGCATTAGCATTATTAGCACCATGTAGCATTAGTAGCATTTCCACAATACTTAGCATTACTTATGCTACCTTTAAACTGTTCAGCTTTATGCAGTGATTTATGCTTGTATTCAGCATTTTATTTTCTTCTACTTTTCACTATTCCACGTTTTTTCACTTCCTCTTTCACTTTTCTTTTCACCTTTTCAGTTTTTTCACTTCCTTTTTCACTTTCCCTTTCACCTTTTCACTTTTTTACTTCCTTTTTCACTTTCCTTTTCACTTTTTTCCGTTTTTTCACTTCCTTTTTCACTTTTCACTTTTTCACTTTTTTCACTTCCTTTTTTTCACTTTCCTTTTCACTTTTTCATTCATTTATACATCCTTTTACTTTTCTTTTTACAAAACCTTTTCACTTTTTCCTATTTGTACTGTTTTTCAGCTTTAATACGCCGTCTACTGTTCATACGCAAGACTGAAACGTTTGGCGCCCCCTCGCAGTTTCTGTGGAAACTGCCTTTCTAGTGATAACTTGATATTCTGTTTTTGGAAACTTCGACACGCGACTCCTCCCAGAGTTTTTGCCGCACGCACCCGAGCCATGTGTCAAATTGACCGGCATCCTCGGGAATGGTTTGCTTGTATTTTTCTAAGAGATTCGTTGTATAGTTTAATTGATATTAATTTATTAGTCACGCATGCACACACACAGCTCTTGGGACAGGCACACCCAAATATGGAGTGGAAGATGCACGTGCACACACACCCACACGCACAGCAAGAGGTTTCTGCCTGACTTACACAGCATGTTAGCATAAACATGTTAGCATTTTAACATTAGCTTTAGCTATTGGAAGCTTTAAAGGGGAACTCCACCCATTTTCAACATTCTAATATGTCATTATGTCACATATTACATATATGTCAGTATACCCTAGAGGTGCTGGGTGGACATGATCAAAAGTCCCCCCATTCTGTGTTCCCAAGAAATGGAGGTCTGAAGAAAACCACTAACATGGGAAACATCTTGATGATTTCATCAAGATGTATTTTCACCATGTTAATGGTAACAAATGGAACCAAATGAACCCGTCAGGGTTCATTTGGTTGCATTTGTACATTCTCAGAAAAATGTTGAAAATGGGTGGAATTACCCTTTAACATCATCTATAGGTATTGAAATCAATGTAATTAGCTCTTCACTAAGCCCCTCCCCAATCCGACCTTGTCCAATAGGCACGTTGGAAGAGGAAAGCTTGACCAGGAAAGCTTGACCTCAACAGTTGCTAAAGTATTTTGGTTGGCATTGGACAGTGAGCAAACCCCACCCCAAAGGGTGGGGCTTAGAGAAGAGGTCATTGATTGAAGGTCAAGCTTTGTTTCACTATCTTAATGATTTTACTTTTAGGACCTTTCCTTCCTGAGATAGTACAAATGGAACCAAATGGACCTGCTAGGGTCCATTTGGTTCACATTCGTACACTCTCAGGAAAATGTTGAAAAAGGGTGGAATAGTTAGCATTATTAGCACAACACTTAGCATTATTTAGCATTATTACATATACTTAGCATTAGCATTACTAAGCATTATTAGCATTTTCACAATATTTAGCATCTCTTAGCCTTATTAACGATATTTACCATTGGACATTACTTAGCATCATTAACCATAGTTAGCATTGGTTAGCATTATTAGCATTTTCACAATACTTAGCATTGTCAGCAACACTTAGCATTAGCATTACTTAGCATTATTAGAATTACTTAGCATTATTAGCATTTTCACAATACTTAGCATTACTTATGCTACCTTTAAACTGTTCAGCTTCATGTAGTGATTTATGCTTGTATTAAACCTTTTATTTTCTTAAGCTTTTCACTTTCTCGCGTTTTTTTAACTTCCTTTTTTCATTTTCCTTTTCACTTTTACAGTTTTTTCACTTCCTTTTTCAGTTTCCTTTTCACTTTTTCAGTTTTTTTCACGTCCTTTTTCAGTTTCCTTTTCACTTTTTCACGTTTTTTTTCACTTTTTTTACACTTTTTTTTAGTTTTTTCACTTCCTTTTTCAGTTTCCTTTTCACTTTTTCACTTTTTTCACTTTTCTTTTTACTTTTTCAACTTTTTTCACTTCCTCAAACCAAATCATAATGTTTTTCCTCATTGTACTGTTTGTCAGCTTTAATACGCCGTCTACTGTTCATACGCAAGACTGAAACGTTTGGCGCCCCCTCGCAGTTTCTGTGGAAACTGCCTTTCTAGTTGAGGGGGCGCCTAATAGGCGCCACCTCCAAGTTCTTCCCGCTCTTTTTTATTTATTCTGCCACTTTTTTTGGCGGTTAACTACTTCCACATACTTTATGCTAGAATTTTTAGTTCAAACTTTATACTGTTCGACTTTTTGCAGTGATTTATGCTTAAATTTATATTTTTATAGTTTTTTTTTAGTTTTTTAGTTTTTTAGTTTTTTAGTTTTTTTTCAGTTATTTTATAGTGAGGGTTAATGGAAAAAATGACACACTTTTTACAGTTGACTTTTTTGTGCTCTTATAACTCCGTCATACTTTTACTTTGAAACTCCGTTCAAAGTTTAAAATGTTCGGCTAGGTTTGAATTTTCATCGGTAAAAACAATATTTTGAAAAAATGTATACTTTTTAAAATATTAAACTTTATTTAAAAATATAATTCCCCATTGACAATGTATTGGTATTTGGCCCACTTTTGGCTCACTTTTGCAGCCTCATTACTCTGGCATACTTTGTCGTAGAAACATGATTTAAACTTTAAAACGGTGACACAATGGTCAACTTTGTGGTCGTTCAAACCGTATTCGAATATGTTGCTCGGTTTGTCCGCTATCGCAGTTCAAAGTGTGCATGGTTCGAGAAATTTAGGGGAGCTTAGAGGCTCTCTCGACCAGTGAGCGAGTGAAACAGAGTGGGAGATGCAGTGTCTCGAGGTTCGGGTCATGACCGAACAAATCGTCCTCACGGCCACAATATTCGCTTTACACGCGTGGTTTTCGGACATTTTGTAGACAAACTTCTCGCCTTTCACCCAATGTCATCAAAAAAGCACAGACACGTTCAGAACCAGAGCTAAGGGCCTCAGAGCGACCCGACGTATGCTCCCGTGTCCCTATCAATTACATTATAACCAACAGCATTTCACTTTTGACATTTTTTATCCAACATCGATTTTAAATCGCTCCCATGACCATGTCTTTTATCGTACCAATACCACGATCGCACACAAGATACTTGATCGAGTCGGGACGCCCACGTCGAAAAAAGTAATCGCTTACGAGTTTTCGTTTTCGCGTGAGAGGCATTTGTTTGCGGCAAGTCCCGGCCATTGAATCCCTGTTTAACTAAGGAGCCAAAGTGCCTGCACTGATGCAGGTACAACAGGTGAAACAGATTAAGCCCTAATTAGCTGGCTGCCACTAGAGTTATAAGACCTCAATGAGTTGGACTGTAAGACCTTGTGAGCTTGTAGATCTGCAAAATCTGCAAATAGGCTTTATACACAGGAGGGTATGCAACAACACACACGCACACACACATCCTATGGAACCAAATGGACCCGTAAGGGTCCATTTGGTTCCAATAGCATAAACCACACCCCTCTGTCTTCCTATTGGCTGGTCTTTACACAGCTATAACTTGGGTTTGGAACATGCTACCGCCTCAATATTTGGTAGATAGCCTTCTTAGACCAATAGGAAGGAGTAGTACTGCTTAAGCCCGCCCCCTCTGTCTTCCTATTGGCTGGCCTTTACACAGCTATAACTTGGGTTTGCAACATGCTACCGCCTCAATATTTGGTAGATAGCCTTCTTAGACCAATAGGAAGGAGTTGTACTGCTTAAACCACACCCCCTCTGTCTTCCTATTGGCTGGTCTTTACACAGCTATAACTTGGGTTTGGAACATGCTACCGCCTCAATATTTGGTAGATAGCCTTCTTAGACCAATAGGAAGGAGTTGTACTGCTTAAACCACACCCCCTCTGTCTTCCTATTGGCTGGTCTTTACACAGCTATAACTTGGGTTTGGAGCATGCTACCGCCTCAATATTTGGTAGATAGCCTTCTTAGACCAATAGGAAGGAGTTGTACTGCTTAAGCCCGCCCCCTCTGTATTCCTATTGGCTGGCCTTTACACAGCTATAACTTCGGTTTGCAACATGCTACCGCCTCAATATTTGGTAGATAGCCTTCTTAGACCAATAGGAAGGAGTAGTACTGCTTAAGCCCGCCCCCTCTGTATTCCTATTGGCTGGCCTTTACACAGCTATAACTTGGGTTTGGAACATGCTACCGCCTCAATATTTGGTAGATAGCCTTCTTAGACCAATAGGAAGGAGTTGTACTGCTTAAGCCCGCCCCCTCTGTATTCCTATTGGCTGGCCTTTACACAGCTATAACTTCGTTTTGCAACATGCTACCGCCTCAATATTTGGCAGATAGCCTTCTTAGACCAATAGGAAGGAGTTGTACTGCTTAAGCCCGCCCCCTCTGTATTCCTATTGGCTGGCCTTTACACAGCTATAACTTCGGTTTGCAACATGCTACCGCCTCAATATTTGGTAGATAGCCTTCTTAGACCAATAGGAAGTAGTTGTACTGCTTAAGCCCGCCTCCTCTGTATTCCTATTGGCTGGCCTTTACACAGCTATAACTTGGGTTTGGAACATGCTACCGCCTCAATATTGGTAGATAGCCTTCTTAGACCAATAGGAAGGAGTTGTACTGCTTAAGCCTGCCTCTTCTGTATTCCTATTGGCTGGCCTTTACACAGCTATAACTTGGGTTTGGAACATGCTACCGCCTCAATATTTGGTAGATAGCCTTCTTAGACCAATAGGAAGGAGTTGTACTGCTTAAGCCCGCCCCCTCTGTATTCCTATTGGCTGGCCTTTACACAGCTATAACTTCGGTTTGCAACATGCTACCGCCTCAATATTTGGTAGATAGCCTTCTTAGACCAATAGGAAGGAGTTGTTCTGCTTTAGCCCGCCTCCTCTGTATTCCTATTGGCTGGTCTTTACACAGCTATAACTTGGGTTTGGAACATGCTATCGCCTCAATATTTGGTAGATGGACTTCTTGGACCAATAGCAACAAGTTAGCGCTACTTAGCATTATTGGCATTACTTAGCATTTTTAGCATTTTCACAATAATTGGCTGTACTTAGCATTATTAACAATACATAGCATTAGCATTACGTAGCATTATTAGCATTTTCACAATAGTTAGTGTTACTTAGCATTATCAACAATACTTAGCATTAGCATTACTTAGCATTATTAGCATTTTCACAATACTTAGCATTACTTATGCTACCTTTAAACTGTTCAGCTTCATGTAGTGATTTATGCTTGTATTCAACCTTTTATTTTCTTAAGCTTTTCACTTTCTCGCGTTTTTTAACTTCCTTTTTTCATTTTCCTTTTCACTTTTTCAGTTTTTTCACTTCCTTTTTCAGTTTCCTTTTCACTTTTTCAGTTTTTTCACTTCCTTTTTCAGTTTCCTTTTCACTTTTTCACTTTTTTCACTTCCTTTTTCAGTTTCCTTTTCACTTTTTCACTTTTTTCACTTCCTTTTTCAGTTTCCTTTTCACTTTTTCACTTTTTTCACTTTCCTTTTCACTTTTTTAGTTTTTTCACTTCCTTTTTCAGTTTCCTTTTCACTTTTTCACTTTTTTTACTTTTCTTTTTACTTTTTCAACTTTTTTCACTTCCTCAAACCAAATCATCATGTTTTTCCTCATTGTACTGTTTGTCAGCTTTAATACGCCGTCTACTGTTCATACGCAAGACTGAAACGTTTGGCGCCCCCTCGCAGTTTCTGCGGAAACTGCCTTTCTAGTGATAACTTGATATTCTGTTTTTGGAAACTTCGACACGCGACTCCTCCCAGAGTTTTTGCCGCACGCACCCGAGCCATGTGTCAAATTGACCGGCATCCTCGGGAATGGTTTGCTTGTATTTTTCTAAGAGATTCGTTGTATAGTTTAATTGATATTAATTTATTAGTCACGCATGCACACACACAGCTCTTGGGACAGGCACACCCAATATGGAGTGGAAGATGCACGTGCACACACACCCACACGCACAGCAAGAGGTTTCTGCCTGACTTACACAGCATGTTAGCATAAACATGTTAGCATTTTAACATTAGCTTTAGCTATTGGAAGCATTAAAGGGGAACTCCACCCATTTTCAACATTCTAATATGTCATTATGTCACATATTACATATATGTCAGTATACCCTAGAGGTGCTGGGTGGACATGATCAAAAGTCCCCCCATTCTGTGTTCCCAAGAAATGGTGGTCTGAAGAAACCACTAACATGGGAAACATCTTGATGATGTCATCAATATGTATTTTCACCATGTTAATGGTAACAAATGGAACCAAATGAACCCGTCAGAGTTCATTTGGTTGCATTTGTACATTCTCAGAAAAATGTTGAAAATGGGTGGAATTACCCTTTAACATCATCTATAGGTATTGAAATCAATGTAATTAGCTCTTCACTATGCCCCTCCCCAATCCGACCTTGTCCAATAGGCACGTTGGAAGAGGAAAGCTTGACCAGGAAAGCTTGACCTGCATGGCAACAGTTGCTAAAGTATTTGGGTTGGCATTGGACAGTGAGCAAACCCCACCCCAAAGGGTGGGGCTTAGAGAAGAGCTCATTGATTGAAGGTGAAGCTTTGTTTCACCATGTTAATGATTTTACTTTTAGGACCTTTCCTTCCTGAGATAGTACAAATGGAACCAAATGGACCCATTTGGTTCACATTCGTACACTCTCAGGAAAATGTTGAAAAAGGGTGGAATAGTTAGCATTATTAGCATTATTAGCACAATACTTAGCATTATTTAGCATTATTACATATACTTAGCATTAGCATTACTTAGCATTTTTAGCATTTTCACAATATTTAGCATCACTTAGCCTTATTAACTATATTTACCATTGGACATTACTTAGCATCATTAACCATAGTTAGCATTGGTTAGCATTATTAGCATTTTTCATAATACTTAGCATTGTCAGCAACACTTAGCATTAGCATTACTTAGCATTATTAGAATTACTTAGCATTATTAGCATTTTCACAATACTTAGCATTACTTATGCTACCTTTAAACTGTTCAGCTTCATGTAGTGATTTATGCTTGTATTCAACCTTTTATTTTCTTAAGCTTTTCACTTTCTGGCGTTTTTTAGCTTCCTTTTTCATTTTCACTTTTTCAGTTTTTTCACTTCCTTTTTCAGTTTCCTTTTCACTTTTTCAGTTTTTTCACTTCCTTTTTCAGTTTCCTTTTCACTTTTTCACTTTTTTCAGTTTCCTTTTCACTTTTTCACTTTTCTTTTTACTTTTTCAACTTTTTTCACTTCCTCAAACCAAATCATCATGTTTTTCCTCATTGTACTGTTTGTCAGCTTTAATACGCCGTCTACTGTTCATACGCAAGACTGAAACGTTTGGCGCCCCCTCGCAGTTTCTGTGGAAACTGCCTTTCTAGTTTATTTATTATTATTTATTCTGCCCCTTTTTTTGATTGTTAACTACTTCCACATACTTTATGCTAGATTTTTAGTTCAAACTTTATACTGTTCGACTTTTTGCAGTGATTTATGCTTAAATTTATATTTTTATAGTTTTTTTTAGTTTTTTAGTTTTTTAGTTTTTTAGTTTTTTTTTAGTTATTTTATAGTGAGGGTTAATGGAAAAAATGACACACTTTTTACAGTTGACTTTTTTGTGCTCTTATAACTCCGTCATACTTTTACTTTGAAATTCCGTTCAAAGTTTAAAATGTTCGGCTAGGTTTGAATTTTCATCGGTAAAAACAATATTTTGAAAAAATGTATACTTTTTAAAATATTAAACTTTATTTAAAAATATAATTCCCCATTGACAATGTATTGGTATTTGGCCCACTTTTGGCTCACTTTTGCAGCCTCATTACTCTGGCATACTTTGTCGTAGAAACATGATTTAAACTTTAAAACGGTGACACAATGGTCAACTTTGTGGTCGTTCAAACCGTATTCGAATATGTTGCGCGGCTTGTCCGCTATCGCAGTTCAAAGTGTGCATGGTTCGAGAAATTTAGCGGAGCTTAGAGGGTCTCTCGACCAGTGAGCGAGTGAAACAGAGTGGGAGATGCAGTGTCTCGAGGTTCGGGTCATGACCGAACAAATCGTCCTCACGGCCACAATATTCGCTTTACACGCGTGGTTTTCGGACATTTTGTAGACAAACTTCTCGCCTTTCACCCAATGTCATCAAAAAAGCACAGACACGTTCAGAACCAGAGCTAAGGGCCTCAGAGCGACCCGACGTATGCTCCCGTGTCCCTATCAATTACATTCAAACCAACAGCATTTCACTTTTGACATTTTTTATCCAACATCGATTTTTAAATCGCTCCCATGACCATGTCTTTTATCGTACCAATACCACGATCGCACACAAGATACTTGATCGAGTCGGGACGCCCACGTCGAAAAAAGTAATCGCTTACGAGTTTTCGTTTTCGCGTGAGAGGCATTTGTTTGCGGCAAGTCCCGGCCTTTGACTCCCTGTTTAACTAAGGAGCCAAAGTGCCTGCACTGATGCAGGTACAACAGGTGAAACAGATTAAGCCCTAATTAGCTGGCTGCCACTAGAGTTATAAGACCTCAATGAGTTGGACTGTAAGACCTTGTGAGCTTGTAGATCTGCAAAATCTGCAAATAGGCTTTATACACAGGAGGGTATGCAACAACACACACGCACACACACATCCTATGGAACCAAATGGACCCGTAAGGGTCCATTTGGTTCCAATAGCATAAACCACACCCCCTCTGTCTTCCTATTGGCTGGTCTTTACACAGCTATAACTTGGGTTTGGAACATGCTACCGCCTCAATATTTGGTAGATAGCCTTCTTAGACCAATAGGAAGGAGTAGTACTGCTTAAGCCCGCCCCCTCTGTCTTCCTATTGGCTGGCCTTTACACAGCTATAACTTGGGTTTGCAACATGCTACCGCCTCAATATTTGGTAGATAGCCTTCTTAGACCAATAGGAAGGAGTTGTACTGCTTAAACCACACCCCCTCTGTCTTCCTATTGGCTGGTCTTTACACAGCTATAACTTGGGTTTGGAACATGCTACCGCCTCAATATTTGGTAGATAGCCTTCTTAGACCAATAGGAAGGAGTTGTACTGCTTAAGCCCGCCTCCTCTGTATTCCTATTGGCTGGCCTTTACACAGCTATAACTTGGGTTTGGAACATGCTACCGCCTCAATATTTGGTAGATAGCCTTCTTAGACCAATAGGAAGGAGTTGTACTGCTTAAGCCCGCCTCTTCTGTATTCCTATTGGCTGGCCTTTACACAGCTATAACTTGGGTTTGGAACATGCTACCGCCTCAATATTTGGTAGATAGCCTTCTTAGACCAATAGGAAGGAGTTGTACTGCTTAAGCCCGCCCCCTCTGTATTCCTATTGGCTGACCTTTACACAGCTATAACTTCGGTTTGCAACATGCTACCGCCTCAATATTTGGTAGATAGCCTTCTTAGACCAATAGGAAGGAGTTGTTCTGCTTTAGCCCGCCTCCTCTGTATTCCTATTGGCTGGTCTTTACACAGCTATAACTTGGGTTTGGAACATGCTATCGCCTCAATATTTGGTAGATGGACTTCTTGGACCAATAGCAACAAGTTAGCGCTACTTAGCATTATTGGCATTACTTAGCATTTTTAGCATTTTCACAATAATTGGCTGTACTTAGCATTATTAACAATACATAGCATTAGCATTACGTAGCATTATTAGCATTTTCACAATAGTTAGTGTTACTTAGCATTATCAACAATACTTAGCATTAGCATTACTTAGCATTATTAACTATACTTAGCATTAGCATTAGTTAGCATTATTAGCATTAATTAACATTACTAACATTTTCACAATACTTAGCGTTACTTAGCGCATTATTAACTATACTTAGCATTAGCATTATTAGCATCATATATTTTATTTTCTTCAACTTTTCACTTTTTCACGTTTTTTCACTTCCTTTTTCACTTTCCTTATCACTTCTTCACTTTTTCCACTTACCTTTTCACCTTCCTTTTGCCTTTTTTCTCTTCCTTTTTCACTTTCCTTTTTACGTTTTCACTTTTTTCACTTCCTTTTTCACTTTCCTTTTCACTTTTTCACTTTTTTTTCACTTCCTTTTTTCAACTTTTTAATAAGCCGTCTACTGTTCATACGCAAGACTGAAACGTTTGGCGCCCCCTCGCAGTTTCTGCAGAAACTGCCTTTCTAGTGATAACTTGATATTCTGGTTTTGGAAACTTCGACACGCGACTCCTCCCAGAGTTTTTGCCGCACGCACCCGAGCCATGTGTCAAATTGACCGGTATCCTCGGGAATGGTTTGCTTGTATTTTTCTAAGAGATTCGTTGTATAGTTTAATTGATATTAATTTATTAGTCACGCATGCACACACAGCTCTTGGGACAGGCACACCCAAATATGGAGTGGAAGATGCACGTGCACACACACCCACACGCACAGCAAGAGGTTTCTGCCTGACTTACACAGCATGTTAGCATAAACATGTTAGCATTTTAACATTAGCTTTAGCTATTGGAAGCATTAAAGGGGAACTCCACCCATTTTCAACATTCTAATATGTCATTATGTCACATATTACATATATGTCAGTATACCCTAGAGGTGCTGGGTGGACATGATCAAAAGTCCCCCATTCTGTGTTCCCAAGAAATGGAGGTCTGAAGAAAACCACTAACATGGGAAACATCTTGATGATTTCATCAAGATGTATTTTCACATGTTAATGGTAACAAATGGAACCAAATAAAACCGTCAGGGTTCATTTGGTTGCATTTGTACATTCTCAGAAAAATGTTTGAAAATGGGTGGAATTACCCTTTAACAT
>CM076969.1:55161864-55164497 GCA_039105355.1 Benthosema pterotum | reverse complement strand
TTCTGTTGTCTTGTTATCACGTGAAAACACGTGTATAGATTAACTTGCTGGCCACCATCTCATGAGGTATTCTAGGTGTTGACGTGGCTACAAAACCCAGAAAACACCTTGCACAATTTACAACTATAATTGATAAATGATAAAAGATATAACTTTAAATTCATTTATCGCTGGATGAGCCCTGGAAAGAGTGAATTGTGAAAATACAGGCTGTTTTGTCAAATGTGGAAAAATAAGGATAAAATCAATGGCATGACACCCATTACTATCAGAACTTTAAGCTTGGATGTTTAAAAGGTGTGCAGGTAAACAGGTCTGCCAGATGGGTTTGTTTCAGAGCTAGGGATACGAGAATGTTTTATTTTTCACGTAGTGGTATCGATTGTGTTAAATGTATCAATAATTAAAGGCTAAAAACTTAACTAAATACTTTTAGTTTAAGTAAGCAAAAGAGAAGTAAAGTAAAAAGTAAAAAAAGGCAGAATGTCTGATGAAAAACTGAAATTATAGACAATATACCCTTTTAGTTTTGGTTTTTAGCAACAGTTATATGCACACAAGGTCAACAATTAAAGTTGGAAATAATGGACCAAGGTTTCCGAACTATCATTGTTGAATTAATGTTTTTTTTTTTTTTTTTAATGGTATCTTTTCTAATGAATAGTTCTAATGAATATGATCTTTTTGAATCCTATACCTGACAAATAAATAACCCTAACCCAAAGTAGGAAAAAAATAACTGAAACTAAAACTGAAAATAAAGTAAAACTAACTTTAAAACACATTTTTACCGAAATAAAAACTAAATAAAAACCCGCTCTAAAGACCTAAAAACAAACAAACAAAAAACACACAACAAAACTAAACTTGAGACTGTACTTCATTCATACTCAATTCCATTGTAGAAACTTTCATATATTTGCTGGTGATATATGTACAGTAAATGCACACTGCATTATATATAAAATACTGTTTTTTTTTTCTACTTTTCTAATGCTTATATCTAATCCTTCATTTCACTAAAGGTTTATTCATTCAAAATGATTAATGTTAATATTTTAAGAATATTACTTTTATAGGATAAGACCCTTGAGATGCATCTCATCAAAAGGACCCTCATGAAAAATAAATGCTGAATTCAACATTAAATTGAATTGTAAATTGCACTTAAAATGTATAATTCAGGCATTTAGCAGAGTAAGTGACTTCCGGTAAGTGAATAAATCTGAATAAATGGCTTGACAAAATTACGTAGACTGCAAACAAAACATTCTAGGATATACCAGAAACAAATAGCATCAGTCTAAACAATTAAATGACATCCTCGTTCTGCTCTAAAGAAAGTCAACTCACTGTAATTAGTCAAAGGCCATTAGAAAAAGAGTAAAGAGTTTGATTTTAATAAAAAATAATAATTACTTTGAAGTCTGTTTGAAGTGCGTTACATTTCTGTTCTTAGGCTAAACAATTCTAGTGTGTCTGTAGGCTATTGATGTTACCATAGGGTTCATTTGGGTAGCAGGCTGGAATAGACCACCACTACTTTACCTCTGGCACTCTCTAGTGGCTAAATGAAGGTACTATTGTTGTTGAGCAGGCCAACACCAAGGTTTTACGTTAAAATTCATAAAACCACCTGATGTTAACTTGCATATGTTGGGAAATTGTTGGCCTATGTGATCTTACAATTAGCAACCTAGAAGGCAACAATTTCAAAATGTCATCATACTTTATGTAACATTTGACATGCAAACGAGGGGTGGGGGGGTCTCCAAGCATTGGTTTTGTCCAGAAAACACTCCTTGGGCTAAAAACACCCATCTAAATGTGCCTAGTCAGCACATTTGGGCAGTGTTGGGACATGTGCACTACGTAACTCAATATACTACATAATATATTACCAAAATGCAGTAACTTGTAATATAAATATATTACTTAACAAAAACAATCTAATATATTATACTTTTCTTTCTGCATTACTGCATTACTTTCAATATTACTTTCTGTCAATCTGTCTCGTTGAAAATGTTCTTGTGAAATTTTCTTGACAACTGCAGAAGTTAAATAATTACTTATTTTCTATAATTTGTCATCAAATTATTTATTCAGGAGGACGTTTGTTCAAGTTGATTTCATATGGATTTCCCAGATAGCCAAGTGCGCTTTCTAAATATTTAATTATATATTTTGCACAACATTTTTCTTTTAAGTAATATGTAATAGTAATATTAATATATTACACTTGCTCAGACAGCAATATTGTAATACAATATATTGCTTCAAAATGAAGGTAATAAGTAAATAAGTAATACATTAACAAGGTATAGTAATATTCCCAACACTGCATTTGGGCAGCACAAGTTTTCAGCCCAATGCGGGGAGACCACTCAATCAATTAGTGTCCACGGCACACGTTGCGACGGGTCCAGCAGTCACGGTGGGTGGCGCGACCGTTACAAAGTATTCGTGACCTGTGAAAACTGTCAACCGTTTCTCACCAATCGATGCTAAACCACTGACGACCCCTGGGCCAACAGTCGCGACCGTTATATATGCCACGACATATAGCATATGTCGCATAATTGATTTCGTCCCTCCTGCCAATGAGTGTATTTTTTTTTTTTGCTTTGTTG
>CM076969.1:55144364-55156864 GCA_039105355.1 Benthosema pterotum | reverse complement strand
CTTTGAGAGCGTAAACATGAAACCAAATGGACCCATGCGGTCCATTTGGTTTCATGTTTACGCTCTCAAGAGTTAAAATGTTCATCAAGAGAATTAGCCCAAGTCTACACAACTAGAGAATGTCGAAGATTAATGGTCATTTTCATCTGTATGTTTGACTGTTTTGTTTCCCAAATCCATCCTGGTATTGTGGACAAAAGCATAAGAAATATTTTGTTTTTGGTCTGCGGGCGATAAAATGCTATCGTATATATTACTAATGATGATTGAGGATTTGGCCTACATGTGCCAGGACTCTGAGAACATCTAGTGGTCAAACTATAAAACCGATAATACTGGTATAAAAGCAAACTATAAAACCGGTGTTGAGATTCGTACACCGTGACATGCCTAGTGTGAACGCTACTAGAGATCAGCGGATACCCTCCCTTCTGAAATCCACCTGTGCTTATTGATGATATATCCGCCCGCATTAATCGATTAATCACATTCATATGTCCGCATTCATCCGCAATTTGCTGCATGGAGGCAAAGTGTATACTGTATTACGACTAACAAGCTCACCACACGGTGCTGGCTTGCTGTGTTGTGCTGTGATCTGTAAGTGGGGATTTATTATTTTATGAAAGAAAGAGTATGTTGCCATGTATTGCTGTACTTCCATGAATTCTGATGAGAAATAGTTTATAGTTTTACATTGGGTAAAAAATACCCTGTTTAGTGATGGAGTAACAAAAAAAAAAAAAAAAAAAAAAGTTTTTTAACCGTCTTCATACCAGGCCCACTATTTATATTCTGCATTTTAGCCACGGAGGACCACCATTTGATGTTGAGTTTAGTCTCTCGGACTAATTTAGGAGAGATAACTGGCAAAATGTTTGTCAGAATAGCAATTATTCTACATTTACATCTAAATGTGTAGATTAGGTAATTCAAGAATAATTAAAATGCAATTTAACTCTTGGGAGCGTAAAATGAAACCAAATGGAGCGTAATTGGGAGCGTAAAATGAACCAAATGGAGCCTTACGGCTCCATTTGGTTTCATTTTACGCTCCCAAGAGTTACAGATCTATAAGGGTCCATTTGGGTACCAATGGTCCTTTCTAGGAAGAAAGGAGGACTCTAACATAGAGGAAAAAATGGTGAAAAACAAGGTTTTATCTCTGGCGCCTGTCAACCAATTTTACCCCAACTCACCCAGCAAAAAGCACTAGATTTTCCGCCAGAGTTTTTCACTAATTTAGGAGCTAGGGGGTCTAGAAAACAGCTAAATATAGCGACAAATGCTCCAAGTTGGCTCTAGCTCTCTCTGCTCGGTAGACCAATCAGAGGCGACATAAACTTTTGTTGTTTTTATCAGCCAATAAAGGTCCCTTGGATTGAATGGATCAGCACACAAAAAAAAAAAAAAAAAAAAAAAAAAAAAAAAAAAAAAAAAACATACATTAGTAATCATGAATCATATGTAAGATACAACCATAACATAAGAGTGGAATATATCTACAGCATATCATTTCCATACATGTCCTGCACTGCTCTATGGACCTCATACTCTGTCACTCCCAGACCTCCTTGAGATACAGTTGCAAAAGGAATGTCATCATCAAGGTATATCATCCATATCCATCAGAATATGGATGAGTAATATGAAAAAAAAAAAAAGTGTTTATAAAACTCCTGGCCTGCTGCTGGTAAAACGCAGGTCCTTGTCCTCGAGGGAGGGTGCATGCAGTTCATGCAGATCGGTGCTTTTATAGGTAAGAATGTGAAAAGATGTCTCATGGTGGCATTATGACAAGCCATTATAGAAAACGTGGGACTGAGGTTCATCGTTGGCATCCAAGGAGTGTGTGTGTGTGCAAAGCTTTTGGCATCGACTGGGTTAACGGTGCAGGAGATTAGCTGCTAACAGACGTGACGAACACCCGGAGTGCAAAACACACTCTGTGCCATGCCTTTCGGCCTGGTGGAGACAACAATATACCAGCTCCTCTCTTGGCCTCTTCTTTCTCCCAGACTACAAACCACAGACCCGGTGCCCCCCCCCCCCCACACCCTGTACCCCTCTGACATCCTCCTGCCCCCCCACCCCCCCCCCCCCCCCCCCCCCCCTTCCTCTGACCTCCTCTGAACCTGCTCCGTCGACATCCTCAAAGCAAATATTGCATCTGTGAAACCACGCCGCTGCTCACCAATGCTCACCCCTGCCCTTAGTCTGCTGCAGCTACCACTGCTACGGCTCATCAGCTTTGTTCCTCTGTAGTTTTCCACAAGTCTGCAAGTAACCCTTTTGCTCTTATGAAAAAAATAATAATAAAAAAATCGGCTTGGGCACACTTCTCCATTCTTTCTATGAGATCCCATCAGGGGCGTAATCTCTGTGTAGGCTGCAAGGCTGCGTACTACATGAGGATTTCAGTAGGATTTCACAGGGGCTGTAGGTTGGGACGCAGTCTCCATGGCCCAGAATTAATTTGCTGGTTCGCCGTTTATTAACTCAGCCTTTTGTTATCAAAGGGGTCAAACCCTGTTTAACTGGTCCTAGAGACTGGAGGTCAAAGAAGGTCCCCCCAAAAAACAACAAGCACTAATGGCCCATTGTATTTCCACTAAAATCTGTTGTAGTTCTTGGCTGGAGAGGCGAGGGATAAAAAGTTGCCCGAAAACAACAGAACTCACTTATAGTTATTCTATACCTGCATTGTTTAATTTATTGACGTTTTATTTCAGTTTCTTGCATTACTTATTAAAATGTTACGGTGGCTTCATCACAAAATCGGCAGTTTGTACTCTCCAGTCTTCTCCCGTCTTCTTTAGGGCTTCACAGCCTACATGAGGTTGAGGATGGACGCAAGATGACACCCCTGGATCCCCATCATCACAAAGTGCAACGATAAACTGCCCCACGTAAGCTCGGAAACCAAATACCAGCCGGTATTGTATCCTATATTGTTTTAATCAATGATTAGTCACATTTCCAATAAAGTATGGCATATAGAGATCGGACATTCCTGGAATGAGTAACACTGCTAAATGTGTGGGTTGCACCCTCAACAAAATACGTGGCAAAATGAAATGTGCTTCTGTTGGCATTCACTTCTGTTTTGAATTCCAAGTGTGACAGTCACAGGTGTGTGCCAGGCACTTAAGCATGTGTCCTGTCACTTCCTTAGCCTCGACACCCAGGCTTTCATTTTCGTCCGCCTTGTGCGAAAACGGAAAGCCTGGACTATCTCGTTACACGAAGTGGCCTTGGGGGGGGGGTGTCAACTTTCCGGGGTGGGCGTTGATCTAAATGATGTGACGTTAGGGTGACCAGATCCAAACTGTTCATTTGAGGGACAGAAGTGTTGCACGTGCGGGACAAGTCGAGTGTGGAAACAGGACAAAATGTGGTTAGCAAACTATTAACGACTTGATGACAATATTGCAAAATATTTCAGGATTTCATTTCAGGTATAGCAAAAACAGCTGATCTAAAATTAAAAAAAATAGCTGACCTACAATCTCAAAACGCGTCGCACTGCGACGCGTTTTGAGATTTATTAGGGCATTATTAGGGCATTATTAGGGCATTTTGAACACTGGTGCCTGGCAGTCACAATGTGGGACAGACTCTCAATTTGTGGGACGCTTGAGAGTCTTGGAAATGAGGGACTGTCCCACGCAAGAGAGGGACATCTGGTCACCCTATGTGACGTAGAACAGCAGTGGACAGGCGCGGGGGGGGGCCGGGATGACGACACGTTTGTGAGATCAACGGCACCCCGCCCCCCAAGGCCAAAATCATTGAGGGCTAGACCAGGCTATCACTTCCTTGACTTTGTCTATGCTGTTTATGGCCCCGATATGTTCAGAATCTGCCTCATTCCAGAATGTCTGACTCTCTACAAGCCATACCTTGTTGCAAAGGTGACTAATCAACAATTAAAATTAGCCTACATCAGTAGGAGAGTTGTGGGGGCTTTGTCTGGCGGCGGCCCAGGGGCCCATCATTTCTAGATCCGCCTCTGGATATAAGATACAATACCAACATATATTGATGGAGAAAATTATCCCCTATATGTTAGGTGGGCCAGCTTATTTACATCAAGATGTATTATAGTGCCAAAAGTAAAAGTACTCTCTGTGCAGAATGTCCCAGTGTAAAGTTTCCTGAATGTGTAATAATCTGATGTGATGTGACGCATTGTGATGTATAGCAAACTAAAGTTTGCAAAAAAAATAAAAAAATAAAAATAATTGCAGTGAAGTAAAAGTGCAATATGGGAGATGGGGGAGAGAGAGAGAGAGAGAGAGAGAGAGAGAGAGAGAGAGAGAGAGAGAGAGAGAGAGAGAGAGAGCTGTCTGTGTGTGGGAGAGACGTGGGCTGTTATTTTATTTCCTCTGTGGGTACAACACAACGCTGTCTGACTGAGCTGCTGACAAAGCACAAAGACGCGCGCACGCACGCACGCACGCACGCACGCACGCACGCACGCACGCACGCACGCACGCACGCACGCACGCACGCACGCACGCACGCACGCACGCGCGCACACACACACACACACACACACACACACACACACACACACACACACACACACACACACACACACACACGCACACGCACACATTGATGAAAGACCGGTATATACCGGATGCGTATATATTCGCACGTGCATACAGACAAGGTGCATTATATACTACATATACCTTATGAGATTGCGTTCCAAAGTAGATACTATACTGTAGACACTGCACACAATGAATCGACAGGCAAGGAGATAGAAAGAGTAGGTATATATATGCGGAAAGAGGTACCAAGTGCACCAACAGCGTGTGTGTGTGTGTGTGTGTGTGTGTGTGTGTGTGTGTGTGTGTGTGTGTGTGTGTGTGTGTCTTTCTCTCGCGCACGCGAGAGAAAGACAGAGAGAGAGAGAGAGAGAGAGAGAGAGAGAGAGAGAGAGAGAGAGAGAGAGAGAGAGAGAGAGAGAGAGAGAGAGAGAGAGAGAGAGAGAGAGAGAGAGAGAGAGACAGTGCCCCTGAGGCCGTGCAGTGATCTGGTTTTAATTTGACCGGTGAAATCGGTCGAAGCAGAGGGGCTCAGAAGTGTAGTGTAGTGTGTGTGTGTGTGTGTGTGTGTGCGCGCGCGCGTGTGTTCGTGTCCTGACCTTATTGTTAAGGTGAGGCAAGGATCAATGGAGAGACAAACAGATGAGCTGGTACAAAAAAACCTCACTGTCCTCACGTCGCCGACGCACACACACACAAGCGCTCGTGCCCTCATCAACGCTCTGGCCGTCTAATTGTAAGTGTGTGTTGTTCCAGGGGGAGCATTATACTATACAGGAGGAAAGCTGGAAGGATTGATCGGGAGCTAATAACCGGGCGGAAGCTTTAGCGGTTGATTGTCCAGCCCACCAATCAGCATGCACGCGTGTGTAATGAACTCACACACACAATCACGCACGCACGCACAAGGTACAGGGGCAGATGTAACATTTCCCAATTGGGGGGGAGGGCAGGAGAAAATGGTATGGGGGTGGCTTTATCGCCCGTGTCGCTTCGCGCCACGGGCGATGAAGCCACACCCATACCATTTGGTTGTATGACTTAGATTAGCAAGTAAAGCATCAACGATAACATCAGTTGTTGTTGAAGTTGCAACAGACACGCAGCATGCATAAAGCTAAAGGTCTGACTCAGAGAGTTTTCTGTTTTCAATGATGAAATGCTGTTGGTTTAGTGGTGACACAGTAGTGTGTAGTTAGTTAGTAGCAGTAGTAGTGTTTCAAATCATTTTAATTATAAGCACATTAATTTGAAATATCTTGGGTTGTTTTGCAGGCCATCATGTTTGGTGGGGCAGTCTGGGCATTTAGGGGGGGCATTGCCCCCCCATGCCCATGCCTATATCCACCCCTTTAAGTCAACTGTCCTCTCCAGGTGGAGTGTAATCAATTTGCGACAGTGGCAGGCGTCGCGGCAGTTATAAATCTGTCTCGACCGTTGGCCAAAACAGTCGTGACAGTTCTAAATCTTCTGTGACAGATTTTTCTTATTTTTCAATTTCCTTCACATCATTTCGCAAACGCAGCACATGTTCAGAACTGCTGTGACTGTTTTCCGTGACAAATGCAAAAGTTATGCGTAACGGCCCAAGGGTTAAGGTTAAGCTTAGGCATAGGTTTTTGCTAAGGTTGTTTAGGTTTAGGAGTTAAGTTTAGTTGGAAACGGTTGCGGCGGTTTTACAAACGGTCGCGATAGATGGCCAAAATGGTCGACAGTTTCAAAACTGCGAAGCCCGAGGGTTGTGACACTTATAAAACTGCCACAACTGTTCACCTGTCACCAAGTGTCACCACCTATCCTACCGTGGTCCGGAATTGATTTCATTGTCTCTCGTCCACACACTGTAATCATGATCTATTCATCATGATTTCTGTGTGTGTGCGTGCGCGCATGTGTGCATGTGCGTGCATGCGTGTGTGTGTGTGTGCACGTGTGTGTGTGTGTGTGTGTGTGTGTGTGT
Organism: Benthosema pterotum; assembly: GCA_039105355.1. Lineage (NCBI taxonomy): Eukaryota > Metazoa > Chordata > Actinopteri > Myctophiformes > Myctophidae > Benthosema > Benthosema pterotum. The sequence continues at coordinate 55,150,345 of CM076969.1, read as the reverse complement.
GTGTGTGTGTGTGTGTGTGTGGTGTGTGTGTGTGGTGTGTGTGTGGTGTGTGTGTGTGTGTGTGTGTGACCTATCGCAGATAGCAGCTATATCCATCCAATAGGTTTTAATTGGCTGGCCACTCTTTACTAATAAGATGAGTATTGACTCCTCGCGTTTGCCTCAAGAACCACACACACATACATGCATGTGCATGCAGTGTGTGTGCACTGTGCACGGTGCACTGTGCACACAGGATATTCAGTTTCCTTTCGCTGAATTATTTTCACTGCATTGTTTCATCTCATAATCTCTCTGTGTCTGAGTGTTATCAGGTCATTTAATACCCGTCATCAGACCCTTATCAAGTCCATGGAAGGATGGACGGACGGACGGACAAGTGCAGTTTGAGAAAAAAGTGTAATAAGGTAATGTCTGAACCCCCTTCAATGTTCTTTTACCTCCTTTAAGAATGAATTACTGTGGGACATTAACATATTGTGAACCACTAGATCAGGGGTTTTCAACAGGTGGTCCGGGGACCACCAGTGGTCCTTGAGAAGGTTCCAGGTGGTCCCCAGGCTAAATGAAGGAAAGTTGGTTAACCAGATGTAACTCTTGAGAATATAAAAATGAAACCAAATGGACCCTTGCGGGTTTTTCACACTCTCAAGAGTTAAAATATTCATCATCGCAATTAGCACCACTTAATTAAGAAGTTTACACTGTTTTGTTGGCAAAATACAGCCTGGAATTGTGGACAAAACCAAAATAATTCTTTAATTTTAGGTCTTTGACATGTAAATGTAATGAAATGGTGGTCCGTGGCTCAAATGCTGAATAAATGGTGGTGCCTGGAGTCAAAAAGGTTGAAAACCCCTGTGTTATGGTAGCTGTGGTGACTCTGTCCGTGGTGCCGAAATGACTCTATCCTTGGTGCTGAAATGAGCTTTCTGTTATGGTAGCTGTAGTGACTCTGTCCGTGGTGCTGAAATGAGCTTTCTGTTATGGTAGCTGTCGTGACTCTGTCCGTGGTGCTGAAGTGCCTCTATCCTTGGTGCTGAAATGAGCTTTCTGTTATGGTAGCTGTAGTTTCTCTGTCCGTGGTGCTGAAATGAGCTTTCTGTTATGGTAGCTGTAGTGACTCTGTCCGTGGTGCTGAAATGAGCTCCTTGTAGTGATTCTATGACTATTCATGCATTTATTTTCATAAATCAACATTACTGAGGTGTTCAACAGGTGGTCCGGGGGACCACCAGTGGTCCCTGAGAGGGTTCCAGGTGGTCCCTAGCTAAGTTGGTTAACCAGATGTAACTCTTGAGAACGTAAAAATGAAACCAAATGGACCCGCAAGGGTCCATTTGGTTTCATTTTCACACTCTCAAGAGTTAAAATATTCATCACCTGAATTAGCACTATTTAATTAAGAAGTCTACACTGTTTTGTCTGCAAAATCCCACCTGGAATTGTGAACAAAACCAAAATAATTCTTTTGTTTTAGGTCTTTGGGGTTAAAATGTCATCAAATGGTGGTCCATGGCTCAAATGCTGAATAAATGGTGGGCCCTGGTGTCAAAAAGGTTGAAAACCACTGCACTAGATCACTACAACAAACGCAAACACCTAATTTAATATGCATACTACTATATTAATTAAGCTACGATTCAACACCCTGACTCAACACTGCCCCCACAGTATTGGGGAGGTATTCTCATGCCCAAACTGTTCAGCAAAGAAGAGGAAACAGCGCCCCCCCCCCTCAATGCCACAGACCAAGAACTGCATCTTTAAAAGCGAAATTCTCAAATTCCTGTTTCTCTGCAAGACATTACTCTTGTATAAAGCATATCTCAAAAAATGTTGGGTCAAACTGCACAACCAATATGTCAAATTGTAGCTATGATTCTCTGCTTTCACATGACATGATATAAAAAAAAAATGAGAATTTCCTCAAAGACTCAACCTGGGTGGTGCTGGGACACATACGGTATATTGCTCCATTACATAATTGGATAAGGAACATAATTATTTGCAGTTATTACATGGCTTGAATGAATGCTCCAATCAGAAGCCAGCGTTCTGGTCATGTGAGCGGTCACATAATACACTATAAACACTGCTCCGCTCTATATTTGACCGCTGCATAAACAAGTTCCCCAAAGTACAAACAGCTGTGTTCATATCAATCCGCGCTGCGCTTCTGCATTTAGTTCCAGCACGCCGTTAGCGGGTCCATTTGGTTAGCTACGTATTTGGTTGTTTACATGCCGTTGCCGTCACCCTCTCAAGGACCACTGGTGGTCCTCGGACCACTGGTTGAAAACCACTGAGGTAAGCCATGTAATAAGCGGGATAACACCCTTCGAACGGGTGATTTGTTTCCTAACTAACTGACAGTTAATAGGAAACAAATCACCGGTTCGTCGGGTGTTATCCCTTACTTATATTTCAGCTGATAACATTGGATCGGGTGCCTTCTACCGCTCATACACTAACAACCTGTTGACAGATCTGAAGCTATGTCGATGAAACTGGTACTTGTTTGTTTACTGATATATGCTTGATTTAAAGGGGAAGTCCACCCATTTTCAACATTCAAATATGTCATTCGTATTTCATTTGGTTGCACTTGTACGCTCTCAGAAGAAATGTTGAAAATGTGCGGAATTCCCCTTTAAGCTAAATAGTTTATGTCCAATATAATTGTATTCAGTTAGTTACATACCGGCAACTGTAACTGAATGGATTTGCAAATTAGATTAAATGGTGACTTTTCAGGAGTCCAATTCATTAACAGAAATAAATATTTCAATTCACATGTGGCCACAATAACGGTTCTACAAGCTCAAAATGTGTCACTCTGCGACACGTCTTGAGCACACGCACGCACGCACGCACGCATGCACGCGCGCACACGCACACGCACACACACACACAACACACACACACACACACACACACACACACACACACACACACACACACACACACACACACAAACGCACACGCACACGCGCACACCTATGCCAACCACAGAACTTTTAACTTTTGAGCCTCAACAACTTTGATTAGAAATTGGATTAGTGCGTTGGGACCAAGATAGATGACAGGTATTGACCAAAATGTTGTGGTGTGTGTGTGTGTGTGTGTGTGTGTGTGTGGTGTGTGTGTGTGTGTGTGTGTGTTGTGTGTGTGTGTGTGTGTGTGTGTGTGTGTGTGTGCCAAAAAGAAGTGTGTTCTGTTCCTGTCCACCAACAGATAAGCTTTAATGCTATAGGGCAGGAGTTTTCAACAGGTGGTCCGGGGACCACCAGTGGTCCTTGAGAGGGTTCCAGGTGGTCCCCAGCTAAGCTGGTTAACCAGAAGTAACTCTTGAGAACGTAAAAATGAAACCAAATGGACCCTGGCGGGTCCATTTGGTTTCATTTTTACACTCTCAAGAGTTAAAATGTTCATTGTGTGAACTAGAAGATTAATGGTTATGGACAGAAGCAAAGGAAATCTTTAGTTTGTGGGGTTTGCGGGGCTAAAATGTCCTCAAACGGTGGTCTGTGGCTCAAATGCTGAATAAATGGTGGGCCCTGGGATGAAAAAGGTTGAAAACCACTGCTATAGGGCATAGCCTTCTGATCTGTTGCGTTACAGACACTTGTGAACACTATAGTGAAACACACTAATGTCCGATAGTCAAAGGCAGAGAGCTAGAGAAAATTGTGGAAAATAACAAAATAAATTAAAAAAAAAAGTCCTTGGAGCTATCGAGTGAGAACTTACGGACCGCAATTTAACCTTTGAGGTTCATTAGGGCTGAGGGCCAGCACGTCACCCTGTAGTAACACTTTTACTACTTCACTATTTTATTTATGTCCATAAGCTGAAGTACAACCGATTTACGATATAAGTCAAGTTGCATATTTACGCAGAACAATACTGTTGTCATACTGTCGTCAATCACAGCAGACAAAAGCTCTTCCAAATCTGATAATAGCAGACAGACAGACAGACAGACAGACAGACAGACAGACAGACAGACAGACAGACAGACAGACAGACAGACAGACAGACAGACAGACAGACAGACAGACAGACAGACACACACACGCACATACACACACACACACACACACACACACACACACACACACACACACACACACACACACACACACACACACACACACACACACACACACACACACACACACAGGGAGCGCAATAGCCATAACTGCCTTATTAATATTGAACCACAGAGAAAAGTATCTGCTCTGCTGCTATACTGTCAGCTGACTCAGCTGGCAATTTCCCAACCTGCACGGCATTGCGTATGTGACCTATGTACACACACACACACACACACACACACACACACACACACACACACACACACACACACACACACACACACACACACACACACACACACACACACACACACGTAATGTACAGGTACATGGGTATTTTGGTATAGTGTGTCGAATCTTGTGGACCAAAACGAAATCTGTGGACATGAACAAGACATTTGAAACACACGTTCCACATTTCGCTGCAGGCACTGCCTCCCGAGTCCTTTACAATTCTATATGCTTCGCTCAGTGGAACAGGCAGGAGGGGCGAAATCAGCATATGTTGCGATGGGTGGTCACAGGGGCGGATCTAGGCATGCCCAGTCTGCCCCACCAAACATGATGGCATGCAAAACAACCCAAGATATTTTAAATAGAATAAATATTTTAATATAGAATAGATATTTTAAAGACAATTTATCTTTATTTGCAGTTAATTTTTTTGAAAAAAGCGGTCCTTTTTTAAATACTCCTTTATGGCCGTTTCCCCTACACCAAAATAAGCTTATAATGGGGCCAATGGGCGTTGTGCAAGTTCCTATATACATCGCAAAATGTAATTTTTTGCTATATAGTGTGTCTCCACCATGTCAGTAGTGAGTTAACACTCACACTTTCACTTTTGGTTCAGCAGTGATCCAGCTGTCTCAAAAGCTGGGGGCGTGGCACATGGTTTATGGTTTATAAAGCTAAACGTCTGACTCAGACAGTTTTATGTTTTCAATGATGAAATGCTGTTGGTTTAGTGGTGCCACAATTGTATTTAGTCAGTAGCAGTAGCAATGTTTCAAATCATTTTAAATATAAGCATATATTGGGTTGTTTTGCAAGTCCATCGTGTTTGGTGGCGTAGACTGGGCATTTAGGGGGGCATTGCATTGCCCCCCCGATGCCCATGCCTATAGATCCAGCCCCTGGCGTGTTGTAAAACAAAGTCCGGCTTTGATGCAGTCGGACCTCGTGTACCACGCTTGATGAAATCGATGTCGGCCTCTTCTGACTCCATCATTCTCAAAGGACTCGAGCCTCTACGACTCCCTCTCTCTCTCCCGCTCTCTCTCTCTCTGTCTCTTTCTCACAAACAGAAACACACACACACACACACAGACGCGCGCATGCACGGAGCAGCACACAAGTCACGGTGGAAGATGAGAGGAGGGATGTCGTGTCACCCCCGTCAGGGCCCCTCATCTGTCTGCGCTCCTTCAAGCTGTGCACTCATCCCTAAATGCTCAGCATGTATCGCACGCACGCACACTGGCAACCCGCGTGCGCACGCGCGCAAACACACACACACACACACACACACACACACACACACACACACACACACACACACACACACACACACACACACACACACACACACACACACACACAGTTTCTCTTTTCCCTATCACCCGAATCTCTCTTGTTTCTCAAACCCCCACCTTCCCTCCTCTCTCTTTGACTCTTACTAGATCATCTCTCTCTCTCTCTCTCTCTCTCTCTCTCTCTCTCTCCCCCTCTCCCCCCATCGTCGCGACGACGCACAACCTTTTCTCCCTCTCCGCTTCCTCCTCTCTCCTCATAATTCTTCGTTGTTGCCGCTGTCCGTTCATACATCCTGATTTAGCCCAAGCGCGCGGTGCCCTGTAATATTTCCTAGTTTTGCCACGG
>CM076969.1:55031864-55139364 GCA_039105355.1 Benthosema pterotum | reverse complement strand
AAACTTTTTTGTATGATGTCCAACACAACATCCCTAATATAAAGTGTTGAAAATGGTTGACATTCCCCTTTAAATGAAAAATCGCTTACAGTAAATGGGGGTTGGGGGGGGGGGGGGGGTTATAAACCGAATGAGAGCGTGAGAGAGCACTTCAACGAGAAGGGACGGAGACATAGATAGTCGGACGCTAATGAAGATAACGATGGTAACTAAGTGAAGAGTGCGAGAGAGACAGAGTGGGTGGCCTTCAGCCGACAAAAGGCTACACGATCAATGATCTTTTATATGTCCGTCAAAATGAAGGCCAGAACCTGAGATTCTTTTTGTCTGCGCTCGTGTGCTGCTGCTGCTCACACGCAGGGACGGATCTAGGCATGGGCAAGGAGGGGCAATAATGCCCCCCAAAATGCCCTCACCAAACATGATGTCATGCAAAACAACCCACGATATTTTAAAATAAAGTGCTTACTGTATACAGTTAAAGTGATTTGAAACACTACTACTGCTACTAACTAACTACAGCTGTGTCACCACTAAACCAACAGCATGTCATCACTGAAAACAGAAAACTCTCTGAGTCAGACCTTTAGCTTCATGCATTGCTGCGTGTCTGTTGCAACTTCAACAACTGATGTTATTATTGACGCTTTACTTGCCTAATAAAAGTCCTGTAACTGAAAATGGCATGGGTGCCATTCCCCCCCCCACCCAATTGGGAAATGTTACATCCGCCCTGCCTCACGCGTGTGGGCATAGGCGTGGGTGCGCCGCGTGAGTCAGCGGTTAATTTCTCCCAAAAGTGGCCAATCCAAACAAGTAGGTCTCAGCACAGGATATACAGGATAAGCACAGTAAAAATGAATAGTGCTAATGTATCCATCTTGTGACTCTGATTGTGCATAATAATCGCCTAAGCGTCTTGAACTATTCCCAAAAGTTTTTTAAAAATAGTAAAAAAAAAGGGGGGGATAAGGGGTTTAGGATAAGGTGTTTAGCATGTAATGAAAATTGAGCCCTTAGAGCAGGGGTGGGCAATTATTTTTCCCAAGGGGCCAAATGAGATACATAAAATATTGTGGAGGAGCCAAGACTAAAGGCTGAACTAAAGTCTGTGTAATATTTATTTAATTTCAAAATAAAAGTAAGAATAAGACCAACCGTTTTGACACCAGGGCCCACTATTTATTCAGTGTTTGAGCCACGTACCACCATTTGTGGACATTTTAGCTCCACAGACCCCAAAACTTTCTTCAAGATTTATTTTGTTTTTGTTCACAATTCCAGGCTGGATTTGGGAAACAAAACAGGATGACAAAAAATTACCATTCTCTAATTCAGATGATGGATATTTTAACTCTTGAGAGTGTAAAAATGAAACCAAATGGACCCGCAAGGGTCCATTTGGTTTCATTTATATGCTCTCAAAGAGTTACATCTGGTTAACCAACTTTCCATATTTAACTTGGAACTCTCTCAAGGACCACTGGTGGTCCCCGGCCGGTTAAGAGTCAGCCAAAGGGCCGCATTTGGCCCCCGGGCCGCATGATGCCCAGGTATGCTTTAGTTCGTATAACTATAACGTTTTAGCTGTGGGGACCCCCTCCGGAACTCCCTCAAGGACCCCGCAGCAGAGGTCCACTACACACCTACAGGGTGATCCAGGCACACAGGCTGGTGATTTCCTGGGGGAATAATATGAGGCTTAATGTGAGCGGACAGGTGCAAGTGCGGGTTGCCTTACACAGCTGTCACCCATCCCCAGCACATCAGAGGTGTAATTTTTCAAGGAGTAGGGGAGCCTTGTGACCGTGCTCATGTCCCCCAGGGGGACTACTGCTCTCACCAGGGCCGGTTCTAAGAGTTTAAACTAATTTTAGGCAAGAATCCCTTCTGGTGTTTTTGGTCAACTGTAACATTTCCCAATTAGCTCTTCACTAAGCCCCTCCCCAATCCGGCCTGGTCCAATAGGCACGTTGGAAGAGGAAAGCTTGACCAGGAAAGCTTTTGGATTGGCATTGGACAGTGAACAAACCCTACCCCAAAGGGTGTGGCTTAGAGAAGAGCTCATTGGGGGGGCAGGAGAAAATGGTATGGGGGCGGCTTCATCATGCCCGTGTCGCTTTGCGCCACGGGCGATGAGCCTTCTAGTGGGAGAGTTAGGATATTCCCGTTCACTCCTATGCGCCAGGGCAATTGCGCTGCTGGAGGAGCATGGATGGGCCCTGTGAGTCCACAAGCCGGAAGTCGATGAAATGAATGGGATTTAATATGGACCAGCAAAGTCTCGCGATACGGTATACGTCTCGTGAAACATATGCCAGGAGTAGTGAGCATTATCATAGACTTATTATGAGCGTTATGGTCAGATAGGACACAAAGAGGCTCTGTATAGTCACGTGAACTGGCTGCTCCGCTCTGCTTCCGGGTACACGAATATCCTAACTCTCCCACTCTCCCACTAGAAGGCTCTTGGCTACCCCCAAAACCCAGGAAGGTGAAGTGTCTGAATTGGCCTATCCCTGGGCTCTTTTTCCGTTCCTTCCCTTCTAAACTCCCCCCCCCCCCCCTCTCTCTCTCTGTATATCTTGACATGAGTTGCGATAACAGATAATATGCTGCGATGACCCCTTGGCTTGGAGTTGTAATACTATTATGGTGAACATTATTCACTTTGCCTCTCCTTGCCTCGCAGCAATCTGATCTACAGTAGCTGTCATCCCTCCCTCCTATCAGGATGCTTGTTGCATCATTTCTGCCTGAGTGAAACAACAAAGCAAATAAATAAATAAATAAATAAATAAATAAATAAATAAATAAATAAATAAATAAATAAATAAATAAATAAATAAATAAATAAATAAATAAATAAATACATAAATACATAAATACATAAATACATAAAAATAAAAACAAAATACTTTTCACAGCGCAATTGTCTATGTCCAGATTTAAAGGTAATAGGCCACTTTAGTGAGTACAAAATCTGTTTGTAAACAGATTCTACAACGTAACTCACCATCACTCTAACCCCCCGCCGACACACACACACACACACGCACGCACGCACGCACACACACACACACACACACACACACACACACACACACACACACACACACACACACACACACACACACACACACACACACACACACACACAGCATCAAAGTAGAGGTGACAGAGGGGAAACAGAGGGCGGAAATATAGAAGCTATATTTTGATTTGGGGCCAAAAAGTTGCCTATACCTATACTTTTAAAAACAACACAATAGCTGTATGCAGTGATGGGCAAGTTACCGGGGAAATGTAGTAAGCCACACTACTTGTTACTCTCGAAAAAATGTAGCTAAGATACACTACAAGCTATCCCCAGAAAATTGTAGCAAGCTACAGTACAAGCTACACGACAAAAGTGTGTAGCTTGCTACATTATATTAACACTATATATTAATATATCTCAACTTAATGTACAACTTTCTAAATAATAATATAATGATAATAATAATATGGGTAATAATAATAACAACAAAATAAACTAAAAAAAAATCATATATAATCTAGGGGTGGGTTTGAACCTAGGATGGTGGCATGTCTAAGTTTTGGGATGTATATGAGAGGTTTTCTAGCTACACTCCTTGTTACTCGAAACAAGAAGTGTAGCTTCACTACAAGCTACTCCCAGAACAAATGTAGTAAGCTACACTCCTTGTTACTCGAAACAAGAGGTGTAGCTTCACTATAAGCTACTCCCAGAACAAATGTAGTAAGCTACACTACAAGCTACAGGAAAATGTTGTTAAAGGGGAATCCCATCCATTTTCAAAAATATTCCTGAGACGATACAAATGTGAGCGGGTGTGTAGCGGATCCATTTGGTTCCATTTGTACCCTCTCAGGAAAAAGGGGTGTGAAAGAAAAAAATCATTAACATGGTGAAATACATCTTGATGATGTCGTCACCATGTTAATGATTTTTTTCAGACCTCCATTTTTAGGAAATACAGAATTGGGGGAACTTCTTCATCATGTCCACCCAACATCTCTAATGTGTATTAATGACATTAAAATGTTGAAAATGGGAGGAGTTCCCCTTCTTAGCTGCTTGTAACAAGTTACTGCCCATCACTGGCTGTATGAAAAAATAAAATAACACTTGCCCCCTCAAACATGTATAGTACGGTCTTCTCTTTCACATGCGGCTTTTTAAACCATCCATTTCTATCTCACTGCACTCCGGCTAGAGCTGTCGCCCCTAATTTGTCCATCAACGCTCTTCTCCTCTCTTAGTTTTTTTCTCTTCTTTCCCCGTGTCAGCCGTCTGCGATTTCTTTCTTCTTTTTTTTTTTTTTTTTACAGAAACCTCTCTCCCTTCACTCAACTACCCTGACCTCTGTTTACCCTTCATCACGAAGCTGTTTCTCCTCCTCTCCCCATCCTCCTCTTTGTAGAGCGTTTGACCTCACTGTATAATGAAGTGCCGGCGCTTTAGCCCATTCTGAAGTAAAAAAAAAAGAAACGATTCAAAGATTTGCAACGCATTTTCACCACTTTCAAAAATAGCAGATCTACAAGCTCCGTAGAGCGCCACGGAGTGGTGCGCTATGAGAATATTTTTCAATAACCAAAGCAATGCTAATAATGCTAACTAATGCTAATAATGCTAAGTAGTGCCAATGCTAAGTATTGTTAATCATGCTACCAATGCTAAGTAATGCTAATAATAATAATTGATGCTAATAACGCTACGTAAGTAATGCTGCTAAAGCTAAGTATTGCTAATGCTACGTAAATAAGGCTAATAATGCTAAGTTAATAATGATTAGTAATGCTAATGATGCAAAGCAATGCTAATTATGCTAAGTAATGCTAATTATGCTGCTAACATTCAGAACACGGCAAGGCGTATCCACCCACTGTGGGTTAGGAGGAGGAAGATAATATACAGGTATATCCTCTAGTGTCCTGAACGCGTTTTGGTGTTTTATCTGTTGAAAAATAGCAGATCAACAAGCTCATGTCGCGCCACCGAGTGGCGCGACATGAGCTTGTTGTTCTGCTATTTTTGAAAAAAATGTGAAAATGTGCTGCAAGTCTCTGAATACATTATTTTGGAAGCAAACATTTTATCTCAATTTTTCGCTTCTGGGGATGAACCCCGAGAACAACATGTTTTCAGATGGCGGTCTGCAGCCAAACATGGATAATTCTGGTGGTCCTTGGCTAGAAATATGTTAGCATCACTGACACAGGAGCACAGATTTTTCAGAAAAACTAGAATCTAGCATCAGAAAGTAGATTCTAGTGTCAAAAAGGAGATCCTAGCATCAGAAACTATATCATTTAGTGTCAATAACTAGAATCTAGTGTCGGAAATTACTGTAGTGAATGAAACTCGAATCGAGGGTCAGGACTCAATGGGATATATACGGCATCTTATAGCCGTTTTAGCGTATAGCTCTTCATTCCCGCTGACCCCTAGTGTCCCTCTGTAGCCGTCCGTCGCCACTCTCATTTCTTCGCCCTAATTCCTCCTCCTCCTCCTCCGCCATTTCACACCTTCTCTCTGTACCTTTTATCACTTCCACCCACACCCCTCCCCCTCGATTTTTTTTTTTTTGCCATTTGCAAATGGCAACTCGATCTGTCTCTCCGCGGGTGGCTCTTGCGCTCTACTGTACGTTAAAAGGCTTTTTTCTTCTTCGTGTCTCTTTTAATCAGAATGAAAAATGATTGCAACAATGAAGGCCACTATGCCACTCCAGAAAGCGTTCTCCTTATCTTTATTTGCAGTGGATGTGTTTCAAACCAAAAAACGTTACCCTGTTGTTATTTTTGTGGAATATCAGGGGCGGATGTAACATTTTCCAATTGGGGGGGGGGGGGGGGCAGGAGAAAATGGAATGCGGGCGGCTTCATCGCATAAAGCCGCTTTTATAAGGCAATTAAACATCAATAATAACATCAGTTGTTGTTGAAGTCACAACAGACACGCAGCATGCATAAAGCTAAAGGTCTGTCTCAGGGAGTTTTCTGTTTACAATGATGAAATGCTGTTGGTTTAGTGGTGACACAGCTGTGGCTAGTTACTAGCAGTAGTAGTGTTTCACATCATTTTAAATACAGGCACTTTAATTTGAAATATCTTGGGTTGTTTTGCATGCCATCGTGTTTGGTGCAGGGGCAGTCTGGGCATTTAGGGGGGCATTTTCCCCCATGCCCCTGCCTAGATCTGCCCCTGTGGAATATTATTGTCCGTTTCTGCTGTATACCCTAAACGTGGCAATGGCAGGGCTTGACAGTGCGACTATAGGGGCTCGCATTTGTGACTAAAAAGTTCACAGTGCGACTTGTAAAATGCAGTTAGCAGCCCCGCTGTGACTACAGAATTTGACCGTTCAGTTGTGATAAAGACATGGCGTTTTAATGCCTAACTATACTTGCAGATAGAACGTTTCATTTCAAGGTACCCAAGTCTGCTGTTGGCAGTGGGAGCAGAGCCATGTATAGAAGAGTTGAGGCATTGAGGCACCGGTGTGGTCTTCCTCACCACAGACCACACCGGTTTGAAACGCGTACGTTGCTGCTCACTGTGAGGTAAATAAAATGTTCTCGTTTTCTACTTGTATCTTTGAGCCTTGCACCTGGAAGAATATTTTTAACATGGAGTGTTGCGGGTTTTCTGCTTCGGCGGCCTTGTTTCCGAGAGAGATTGAGAGAGTTTGTGGTAAAAGCAACAGAAGCAAATCATGAAAAAAAAAAAAAAAAAAAAAAAAAAAAAAAAAAACAGGATGCTTGTCGATATCTGATGAAGTGAGATATCACATGGGGACTCATACAGGGGAAGCCCTTGTACTTGTACAGTTTAAGGTACAAGCTTTGCCCAAATGCTTTTCTTTAACCCCTTCTGTTCCTTGTTCTTTTTCCAGATTTTTACCCCACTTTTGTTCTTGGGAAAAAAAAAAAAAAAAAAAAAAAAAAACGTTGGAAACGATTCTCCAAAAATAAGAATAAAAAAAATAGTCGAAACGTTTTTTTCACATGTACAGTACAACTGCGTTGTGGTAAAATATACAGCGCGTACCGCACCATGACAGTAATTTGGTCAGAGGAAAATGTTTAATGTGTTAATATCCGTGAGCGTTAATATAACAGGTTTAAAGTGTCAAATGTGTCCGCTTTGTAAGCGTAAAAATAGAAACCAGGAGAGTCCCGTGGGAGGTCGGAACCCGGGAGCGCGGCGAGAAGCTGCAGGCAGGCGGGAGAGAGAAGTGATGACAGGATATTTTTCACCTCTTGCTCTCTCGTCCCTCGGCTGATGTTATTTCTCAGGCATTCTCCTTGGACGCTGCGCTAGATCCAATCTAAAGCTTCTCCGGACAGCCCTTCTGAGGCTATATGCCGTAACCAAATGAACCTTTTTATTACGTACAGCTTAACAGCGCTGGCCTGTGTGGACGGAATCACCTGCGCATGCTCGCGCGCACTATAGTCTTGATTTTGACATCATATTTAGTTTCTCTTGGAATAAGGCTGCATATAGTTTGTGTTACTACCGTTATTTCTGGACTATAAGCCGCACCTGAATATAAGCCGCACCAGCTAAAATTGAGGCAAAATACTGATTTTTCCTTGTATAAGCCGCACCTGACTATAAGCCGCACCAGGCAATAAGCTTCATGTTAGAGCAGTGGTTGTCAACCTTTTTGATACCAGGGCCCACTATTTATTCAGCATTTGACAAACATTTTTATCCGACAGAAGCCAAAACTAGAGATTTCCTCTGGTTTTGTCCACAATTCCAGGATGGATTTTTGGAAACAAAACAGGCAAAACATGGAGAACAAAATGACCATGACTTAATTAAGTGGTGCTAATTTAGATGGTGAATATCATAACTCTTGAGAGCGTTAAAATGAAACCAAATGGACCCGCTAGGGTCCATTTGGTTTCATTTCGCTCTCAAAGAGTTACATCTGGTTAACCCATTGTAGACTATCCCGATTCTAAAAATGTCTCTGAAATACTAACCTAAGTGTACTGGAAAACTTCAAATTATTGTGTAACATCACCAAATTTTGACATTTTTTGATACTGTACATACTGTACAGAAGCATATTGGTGTTCCCGTCAACTAGGGTAAAACTACCACTAGGGGTTCCCGTCTACTATGGGTTAACCAACTTTCTAACCTAACCTGTTGAAAACTCCTGTTAAAAAAAAAAAAAAAACACCTGGAAAAATCCATAGATTGGCCGCACCGTTGTATAAACCGCAGGGTCAAAAGCATTAGAAAAAAGTAGCGGCTTATAATCCGGAAATCACGGTAGTCACCTGAAATGTTTCAGCAGAGGCGGAATCTTTTTAATAATCTTCATGGGGGCTGCACACACACACAGAGACACACACACACACACACACACACACACACGCACACACGCACACGCGCACACGCGCACACACACACACGGACGCACGCATACAAACATACAAAAAAACTTGCTACTTTGTATGCTATAGGAGGCTTCTTTGTGAACGTGAAGGAACAACGCTGTACACACTATACATTGCAGGTAAACTAAAGCCACCTGATTAGCGTTTGAAGATCTGATGGCCCTGTTACGGTCCGGCCAACCATCGGCCACTTCCACGACCCCGAAACTCGCGGCCCAGAGGTGTGAAAACTTAGTTACAGTACAATTGAATTCTCGTGAAATCCTCAGGCCCCCACAGACTTTCCGCCACTGTGTTTCAGTGTTATTTCGAGTTTTCAGAAGGGGAGAAATCCAACAGCGACTATAGACCACATCGCAAGCAGCGAATCCACTAGCGACCAGGTCGCAAATCCACTAGCGAGCAGTTTGGAAATCCACTAGCTCTGACAACGACCAGGTCGCAAATTCACAAGTTACCAGGTCACAAATCCACTATACTGCAGCTCCACTAGCGACTGGGTCAAAAAATGCACTAGCTCTAGTGACCAGGTCACAAATCCACCTTTGACCAGGTGGCAAATCGACTAGCTCCACTAGCGACCAGCTCACGAATCCACAACGTCCAATCCACAAGCTGACCACAACGCATTTTGAAGATAAACAATGCATTTTGTCTGGTAATGATGGTGCCGCAATTGGCGATTTCTCACTGGGTTTCATGGTGAAAATATAGCTATTCTACAAGTTCAATAATCTAATTTATATCCGGAAAGGCAGCTTCTTTGATGCTGCGGTGAAGTAGACCTATACCTGCCCATTACCACAATCACATTCTCAGGTCTCTGATACCAATAATATAAACCTTGACGACATAGGCCTATTATACTTGGCAGCACAATATTTCCCATACATACAAAGTCTCGGGATTCATGCTCTCAACCGCCTTTGCCAACATGAGATCTCTCGGGGTTTGTTTAATACCATGTCATCCAGAATTAATAGTAGGGGTTGTGGGGGGTGGAGCCGTGTTTTAGCCAATCATAGCGGAGGAGTCTCCAGCAGTTTCATAATGAGCCAATAGACTTAAAGATGGAGTGCCATGATTTTTTCTACTCTAAAACATGATCATCAGGTATTGTTATTTTTTTATTATTATTATTTTTTAGCAAAAAGTGTACAGTGTTTGTTAAACTGTCATTTTTATAATTCCACCCTATCAGTTCATTAAGTATGCCTGGTTTGGTGGGTGGTGATGGGTGGAGATCCACCTGAACTGAAGCCACGCCCACAGCTTTAGTTGCATGATAAAGGGGGAGGAGTTAGGGGAGGGGCTGAGCATGTGATGTCACTTTATTGATTTTTTTTTTTTTTTATTATTGGCATGTTTGACTGGAAAGGTTCAGCCCCCAGGAAGAAACCCTAAATACAAAGGGAAGACATCATTGCAC
Organism: Benthosema pterotum; assembly: GCA_039105355.1. Classification (NCBI taxonomy): domain Eukaryota; kingdom Metazoa; phylum Chordata; class Actinopteri; order Myctophiformes; family Myctophidae; genus Benthosema; species Benthosema pterotum. The sequence goes on along the minus strand of CM076969.1, from coordinate 55,129,484 downwards.
ATAAGAAACACACCAAGGGGTCTATTTACATACTGTCACCTCTTAAACATGTACAAAATTGGAAAAAATACAGAAATCATGGTACCTCCTCTTTAAGGTAGATTCAAATCTGTTTACGAACACAGATTTTGTAAGGACGAAAGTCGCCTCTAGTAACTGACGTAACGCTATGAAAAGTAACAGCTCCGGGCGGGAAGATCATGGTCGTGAGTGGGCCTGGAGCCCAAATGGATGACGGCTGCTCATTCTCTTATTATGTTACCCATTATAATATTAAAAAAGTTAAATGATTGTATAATCACGAATGAATAACAGACTCTATGGGTTTAAATCCACTACAGTGGCTTGACGGCTTTTTGCCGGGAGTATATATGCACAAAGAAAACGGCACTCGTGTTTGATGGAATCGGACAGAAAATAAACCATTTCTTATTCATACTGTTTCTGTGTGGATCTCCTGTCCTGTTTGGAATTGCAAGAGGCACATGGACATGAAGTGTTCAATGAAGGACGAGGGGGTTCGCCGGCAGAGCAGCACATTTCACATGAGTCAGCAGTAGCAGCAGCAGCAGCGCTTATATGCAAGTGCACACATGAGTCCAATTCTCTCAGCAGGGGCGGATCTAGGTATGGGCATGGGGGGGGGGGGGGGGGGCAACGTCCCCCTGAATGGCCAGTCTGCCCCACCAAACACAAAGGCATTAAAAAAAACCAAGATATTTCAAATATAAATGCTTATATTTAAAATGATTTGAGACACTATACTGCTACTAACGAACTACAGTCGTGTCACCACTAAACCAACAGCATTTCATCATTGAAAACAGAAAACTCTCTGAGTCAGACCTTTAGCTTTATGCATTGCTGCGTGTCTGTTGCAACTTCAACAACAACTGATGTTATTATTGATGCTTTAGTTCAGCCCCCATTCCATCTTCTCCTGCCCCCCCCCCCCCCCCCAATTGGGAAATGTTACATCCGCCCCTGTCTCTCAGTGCATCTAGGTACCGTAGGTGTGTGTGTGTGTGTTTGTGTGTGTGTGTGTGTGTGTGTGTGTGTGTGTGTGTGTGTGTGTGTGTGTTGTGTACGTGCATGCGTGCGTGTGCATGTTTGAGTGCGAAGCTTTAGTGACGTAGTTCTCGAGACATTGTCTCCTCTCGAGTCCAGTCTCAAGACAAATTCTGGTCGTCTCGGTCTTGTTTGTGTCTCGCCTCAATTTGTCTTGGTCTTGTCTCGGTATTCACCGTTGTAGCACTTCATTTGTCTCATGGTCTTGTCAATGCAAAGGAAATGTCCTATGTCCATTCAGAGGACAGGGACAGCAGAGCGGGGCGCAGCGCTGGATGATGTGCATATCGCTTGTCTTGGTCTCGTTTTGGTCTCAACCTCCCTAGGACTTGGTCTTGGTCTCGTTTTGGTCTCAACCCCCCTAGGACTTGGTCTCGTTTTGGTCTCAACCCCCCTAGGACTTGGTCTTGGTCTCGTTTTGGGCTCAACCCCCCTAGGACTTGGTCTTGTCTTGGTCTCGTTTTGGTCTCAACCCCCTAGGACTTGGTCTTGTCTTGGTCTCGTTTTGGGCTCAACACCCCTAGGACTTGGTCTTGTCTTGGTCTCGTTTTGGGCTCAACACCCCTAGGACTTGGTCTTGTCTTGGTCTTGGTCTTGTCTTGGTCTCGTTTTGGTCTCAACCCCCCTAGGACTTGGTCTTGTCTTGGTCTCGTTTTGGGCTCAACACCCCTAGGACTTGGTCTTGTCTTGGTCTTGGTCTTGCCTTGGTCTCGTTTTGGGCTCAACCCCCCTAGGACTTGGTCTTGTCTTGGTCTCGTTTTGGGCTCAACACCCCTAGGACTTGGTCTTGTCTTGGTCTTGGTCTTGTCTTGGTCTCGTTTTGGGCTCAACCCCCCTAGGACTTGGTCTTGTCTTGGTCTCGTTTTGGGCTCAACCCCCCTAGGACTTGGTCGATTTAGGTACTCTTGACTACCTACTATGAAGCTTTAGCGCTTTGGTATGGACAGGTTTATTGTTATTTCCAGGTTTTAGTATATACTTTGCAGATACACACTTGTATGCGCACGTGAACATGCGCACGCACGCACACACACACACACACACACACACACACACACACACACACACACACACACACACACACACACACACACACACACACACACACACACACACACACACACACACAGAGAGCTATAGTTGTGAGTTGTGTGCGTCAATCTGTAAAAGAAAGGGGTGGAAAAAAGACCATTAAGCGCGCTTGCATGTGCGAGTGCTCAAAATGGGATCAGTCCGACCTCTACTACTCCCATGATTCATTCATTCTGTTTGTCTCCACTTACCCACACTCATGCACATTTTCTCTCTGTATTTTTTCTCTATTGCTTTATTGCTCTTTTTTCAGATCAAAACGAATGGATTAAAGGAGAATTCCACACCAAAACACATTGGGCATCAATCTATCTTGATTCCTGTGACATGATACATGATGTACTTGATTTTTGTCACAGATGTCCCATTTTCTACATTTCACCATGAGGTCCCCGCCCCAACGTCGACGTCGTTCCAACAGTTAACATGGCCGCAGGTTGTGTTTATTCTACTGCGGGTATTTCTGTAATTCCAAGCATATTTTTTTCCACACATCATATCAAACCACACACTACAAGATAATTGGACCACTAAATGACTTTTAAAAACTCAGTTGGCACCCATGGGACAGGAGTTTCTACCAGAGTGATTGGAGAGGAGAGAGAGTGGCAAAAGAGAGGGGAGGAGAGGAGGAGGAATAGATTACCTCTGGGAGTGAAATAAAACTCAAGCGTGTTTATCAGTATACTATTAAAATGTGAGAGGAAATGACATTATGCATGCCACAGGAATCAAGGTAGATTGTGGCCCAATGTGTTTTGTTGTGTAATTCTCCTTAGAAACATTTCAGCACCACAGACAGCTCTCTGTGCTGTTCTATGTTATATAGAAACATTTCAGCACCACAGACAGCTCCCTGTGCTGTTCTATGTTATATAGAAACACTTCAGCACCACAGACAGCTCTCTGTGCTGTTCTATGTTATATAGAAACATTTCAGCACCACAGACAGCTCCCTGTGCTCTTCTATGTTATATAGAAACACTTCAGCACCACAGACAGCTCCCTGTGCTCTTCTATGTTATATAGAAACACTTCAGCACCACAGACAGCTCCCTGTGCTGTTCTATGTTATATAGAAACACTTCAGCACCACAGACAGCTCCCTGTGCTGTTCTATATTATATAGAAACACTTCAGCACCACAGACAGCTCCCTGTGCTGTTCTATGTTATATAGAAACACTTCAGCACCACAGACAGCTCCCTGTGCTGTTCTATGTTCTATAGAAACATTTCAGCACCACGGACAGCTCCCTGTGCTGTTCTATGTTATAAAGAATGGAATCAATCAAATGCCGTGTTCTTTGAGTATGGTCTAGGTTTCCTCTTATAGCAGTGGTTTTCAACCTTTTTGATACCAGGGCCCACTATTTATTCAGCATTTGAGCCACAGACCACCATTTTGGGGCAATTGTAGCCCGCAAAACTAAAGAGTAATTTTGCTTTTGTCCACCATATGGATTTGGGAAACAACACAGGCAAACATACAGATCAAAATGACAACTGATCTTCTAGTGGGCTCAAGAGTTACATCTGTTTCACCACCTTTTCATCTGGTTAAAGGAGAATTTCACACCATTTTTTTTATCTTTATTTGCATTTTTCTTTTCTGAAAAAAGTGGTCCAGGTGTTATTCAGTGAAAATGCTCCTTAATGGCTGTTTCCCCTATTCCAAAATAGGCGTATAATGGGGCTAATGGGTCTTGTGCAAGTTCACCTATATACATCGCTCCAAAATGCAATTTTCTGCTATATATTGTCTCCCCACCATGTCAGTAGAGTGTTGACACTCACACTTTCACTTTCAATTTTGGTACAACAGTGGTTCAGCCATAATCAATGTGCCACGCCCCCACCTTTTGAGACAGCTGAATCACTGCTGTGCCAAAAGTGAAAGTGTGAGTGTTAAACACACTACTGACATGGTGGAGAGACAATATATATACATTTTGGAGCGATGTATATCTCTCTATATAATTCTAGGAATGTGTGTCTGTCTGTTACCTGCGCAAATGCACTGTGCAATGAGGATCACCCACACATGCCACGGCGCACGGACAGCCTCGATGAACCTCGCGTAGCACAGCCCTGTCATCCAGCACCAATGTGCGCTACTTACAAACACCTAACATTATATCAATCATTTTAATTTAATAGATTTGCATTAAAAGTGCATCAGCGCGCAGACCACGTCACACGGACACACATTTATTTGTGGTCACAGTTTGTCATGCAACACGGGACCATCTCACTTTGCGTTCTGTCCTCACTGTTCCGCCTGCCACACGGCCACGGCGCGATGATAGATGCGCTACTACGGTCACCTATGACTTATTTCTACGATCACTGAAATCTACACGTCTGGATATTCATTACGCGCGGCGGCCACGGCATCCACTTCCACTCTCATCTCATCCACACTCCAAACTTTTACACGGAAAAGTTAGGAGACCACAGTACAGTGCCGTTAGCCATAGCCCAGCTTCCTAACTCAAATCAGTTGTATTGCTTTGATATGATATGATATGATATGATATGATATGATATGATATGATATAGTACTTTATTGTCAGTTTACACTGAAATTTGTCTTGTGACCCAGCAGCCATTGTATGCAGAGAACACATTTACACATTAGACATGGTACAACAAGGAACAAGACATACGTAAAGACATGAAGACAAAGCAGTGTCCATCTCCTAGGTCACTCTGTGACTACAACTCCTCATTTAACCTCAAAGTCGATTGGTGGACAAAGGACCTTTTTAGTCTGACCTTATTGTATGCTGGGACACGATATCTTCTTCCTGAAGGCAGCAATTTATATTCTCCATACAAAAGCTTTTCTTTGAACGGAGCGCTTGAGACACAGCTGTGCCGCAATCATACCTTCCACACCGGACAACCCCGTCTCCAGCGCACACCAAACATTATACCAATCATTATAATTTAATAGATTTTCATTAAAAGCTCATCGCCGCACAGATCACGTGACACGCACACACATTTATTTGTGGTCACAGTTTGTCGTATAACACGGCTGCCAGACAGCTGATCACACACGGCCACGCCACGATGGTACACGCTACTACGGTCACCTACGACTTATTTCTACTACCGCTGCAATCTGCAACGCCTGGATATTCATTATGCGCGGCGGGGCGGCCACGGCACCTTCTCAAAACTTATTTGCACGTTTCAACTGCTCACTCGAACACCAACAAAGACAGAACCTCAGAAAGAATGTGTGTTCGATCCGTATGCGCCCGTGTGTGTATGCGCCCGTGTGTGTGTGTGTGTGTGTGTGTGTGTGTGTGTGTGTGTGTGTGTGTGTGTGTGTGTGTGTGTGTGTGTGTGTGTGTGTGTGTGTGTGTGTGTGTGCAACATCATATGTTGCTATAGCCATGCGTTTCCTCAAGCCAGAGATAAACACTGCACATTGTACACGCATGCCAGGCCGTGTCACTGAGCATAGGCTACTTTCAACAGTATGAAGCCCTGAAAAATGACTGTCCAGCGTCATGCCAATCGATGCATGTTTACTTTACGGTGCATGTCAAACTGGGTTCCCCTCAGGTATTCATATTGGTTAAAATAACCTTCAGGGTTTAATGCAATTCCATTCAGATCGGGTAAGGTCTATAACATTCATTTAGTGCCCAAGTTCAACACAACCTTTCAACTCCAACAATTTCCTCCCAATCATCTGTCATCTATACATAATTTCCAAATCATATTACACAACGGGTATAGGACTAGTATATATAAAAAAAATAGGCTTATAATGGAGCTAAGGGGTCAAATGCAATATATGTATATATTAAGGCTGTTGAAAATAGTTAGTTAATGGGATTAAATTAATTTTGTTGATTAATCTGATTAAAATTTTTAACGCAATTAACTCATGTTCAGACTGACTCAACCCACTGAGCATTTTCTCATTGAAAGAAATGGGTAGAGCACAGATTTACGGAGACATATAGCCGTGTGTCTCCCGGAGCCATAGAGTATAGCTGGAGGATCTACAAGCATTGAGGGCTTGTAGATCACCTATTTTGATAAATATTTTAAAGATAAATGGTTATTTTTTTTTACAGATTCGGTTTCTGTTTTAAATGTTGAAATCCTGTACAGGAAAACATGCATATTTTGGACATAGTTCGAATGGTGATTAATCATGATTAAATTAATTTTGAAGCTGTGATTAATTTGATTAAATTTTTTAATCATTCAACATCCCTAGTATATATACATATATTGCATTTGACCCCTTAGCCCCATTATAAGCCTATTTTGGGAGAGGGGAAACAGCCATGCATCCCCTCGAAGACGAGATGCAACATCTCAAGGGGCTATCCTTTCCACAATAAAGGTTAATTATTATTAGTATTATTATTCTCATTAAGGAGCGTTTGTACAAAATAACACCTGGACCACTTTGTTAAAAAAAATAAAAAAAAATAACTGCAAATAAAGATTAAAAAAAAAAAAAACTTGGTGTGAAATTCTCCTTTAACCAACTTAGCTGGGGACCACCTGGAACCATCTCAGGGACCACTGGTGGTCCCCGGACCACGGGTGGACTGGGAGCTCAAAACGTACCGGCAATTTTGTCTCAGAGCGGCCCTCTGACATGGGCGTAGTTTATTTTGAACTCAGGGGGGGCGAAACGTCGGATGGTATATGCGCGCACTGCGCGCGCACACAAGCTAGCTCCATAAAACTTTTAGCACTATAGTTCATGTTTTTGTAACCATTCCAACCTCAGCTGAGCTGCCTGTGCATCTTAATCATTGGCAAGGGGACAGATAAAGAGGGAATATAGAAAGAATTGCTGAAGAATTGCTACAGTTGTTGCAGTAGTTATGGGGAAAGCTTTCTTCTGAGCCAAACAAAGCTTTTTTGAACATTTTTAATTTTACAAGTATTTATTTTCTTCAATATTTATCAAAACCATTGATCTACAAGCCCACATATGCATTGCAGCCAGATATCTAAGCCTGCGATTTTGAAATAAAGCCACCTTAACTTTCTTATAATGCAAGAAAGAGAAATTTGAATAAAACATGCAAAACTTACACAATGCAAGTATAGAATTACTATAAGTGAGTTCTGTTGTTGGAGCAACCTTTTATCCCCCAGTCTCTCCACCAAGTAAAACAGGTTTTAGTGGAAATAGTGATGGGCCATTAGCACTTTCTGATGTTTTGGGGACACCCCCAGTCTCCAGGACCAGTTAAACAAGTTTTGACACATTTGATAACAAAAGCCTGAATTAATGAAGGGCGGGGTGTCAAGCAGTCTGAATGAGCCTTAACACCTTGGAAATGTCCTTCCTATTGTTTCCCCAATCCCCCACCACTAGGCTAATCATTGTCTATCAGTAGGCCTATAGAGATATACAGTAGTTTCGCCATTGAGGGGGCAGAAACTGAGTGCTTGCTGTGCATGCTTGTCCCCATTTTTGTCCCCATTCTCATTAAAGTCTATGTACCTGTAGAGGAGCCGCCATTGGACTAACTCCATGGAGAGAACAGAGTTGTCACAACTTTTATTTTTACCGCATTTCTTGTCCGCAATTTTTTCTGTGGTGGATTACTGAAGACCCCTTCACCCCTGGCCAACTGCTCCCCCATAAACTCCGCCCATGCCCTCTGAAGACCCTTATAATTAGCTTTGCAATTGCTGAGTGAATGCAGGACGTTGCTGGACAAGCCATCTGAATTACAATGCCATACCAAGGACAAAACCAAAATAATTCTTTAATTTTAGGTCTTTAGGTCTGTGAAAATGTAATCAAATGGTGGTCTGTGGCTTAAATGCTGAATAAATGGTGGTCCCTGGAGTCAAAAAGGTTGAAAACCCCTGATCTAAATCATATAATTTTCAAAACATTCAACATCAAACATTCAGTCAGTGGATTGTTATTTGGTTACAGTTCCTGTCTGTCAACTAGGTTTCAATGCAACATTAAAGGATATGATAAACATACATAAGCATGAACTCTTTTTGATTTAATATTGAGTATATGAGCTAGGCTTATAGCTCCAGTGGCTTAATTGATGATACCGTGCAGCTGTGTATGGGAAGTCCCCAGACAGCGTGTGCCGTGTGTGCCGCGGTTAACAATATATGACATACATTTCCACCATCTATTGTGTGATAAACGCATATTATAAACGCATGCCTTTATATAGCAAATGAAAATATCCTTGGATATACTTGGACGACAGTTGGAATTATTGCAATCGGGTGAGCATGGCCTGAGAGTTTTTAGATTGCAATCTGAATCTCAACAGAATCTCCGGAAGGTAAGAGCATTGCATTGCGCCAACTCCGTTCTCTTTAAGGGGCTGTCAAAGGGCAGCTCTTCTTAATAGACTTCTATTGAGGATCGGGACAATAAATAGGGACAAACGGCTCTCGATCACTCAGTTTCTGACGCCTCAATGTCGCAGCTTTGATGCTAGATGTCTTTGTACATCTGCCTAATAATAGCCTACCGCTGCTCTTTTTTCTGAGGGGGGGCCGCTGATAGGGCTCCCCCTCCCCTTGTGTGTAGGCTAGTCTCATTTGAAGAGGACAGAGGGCCGCCAGCACTGATTCGTGGGCCGTTTTTTTGCGGATTTTTTTTTTTTTTTTTTTTTTAATTAAAACAACGGCCCGGAAAATGCACGGTATGCCAGACTGTCAGTCCACCCCTGTCCCCGGACCACTGGTTGAAAACCAGTCAGGAATCATGGTTTTAACAGCATACTAGTAATGATCAGAAAGCCACGACTTTTGTTCTAAAAACAAAAGTTAAGCGGTACGATCTTAGGGGCGCCATCGTTACACCTCCTTTGATGTGGTTTAGATGCTCTGCAAGTTATACGTTTTATGTCGAAACAAAAGCGTTTTTGTGAAAAAAGTTAAAGCTCCATCTATAGTTTTTCCTCATCATTGACATAGAGAGTTGGTTGGTTTAGTACAAAGGGTGTCGCTGTCTCTTCAGCGATTAATAAAATATAAAGCTATCTGAGAGTTCAAAAGATCAAAGAAACGGGAGGGGAGGGAAGAGAGAGATAGAGAGAGAGAGAGAGAGAGAGAGAGAGAGAGAGAGAGAGAGAGAGAGAGAGAGAGAGAGAGAGAGAGAGAGAGAGAGAGAGAGAGAGAGAGAGAAAAACACAGAGAGAGAGAGAGAGAGAGAGAGAGAGAGAGAGAGAGAGAGAGAGAGAGAGAGAGAGAGAGAGAGAGAGAGAAACACAGAGAGAGAGAGAGAGCTGAAGGGGGATTAGGGAAGAAGATTTTTGAAAAAGTGCATCGTGCGTGGAGTGATGACAGCTAATCAGATTGCTGTGACATATAGGAGAGAGGCAAGGTGTGTGAGTGTTCACCTTAAATGGTATTACAACGGCAGGTCACATGGGTTATTGCAACGCATTATCTATTATCACCACCCGCGTCAAGACACACAGAGCGAGAGGCTGCGTCCACTGGGAACTGTGGGAAATTGAGTTTTTTGCGCTCGCTGGGGGATACGAACGCGTGTGCATGAGGGTAGGGCAGTGTGGGGAGAAACTTGTGGGGAAAGGTCAATTTCAGTGACACACACACACACACACGTGCTCTATGCCACTGCAAATCAGATTTTATACTCTCGTCTCATGTCTAAACCTCTTAAGGCTGTGTAACATGATCTAGTGGTGCTGCATTTAAATGTTGGTACCTGACTTCACAGACGCATGCACATGCATGTGTGTGACACGCATGCGCGCGCACGCACGCACGCACGCACGCACGCACGCACGCACGCACACACGCACACACGCACACACGCACACACGCGCACACACACACACACACACACACACACACACACACACACACACACCCCTCCTCTAGCTCCTCTAGCTCCACTGCTACTAGGTATTCGACTTTCTGGAGTATAGAAAATGGGTGTGTTAAAAATGGGTGTGTTAACTCATTGACCGCGATCGGATCTTCTTTGTTTCCTCTCCAATGCCGCGGCTCAAACCAGTTCGATCGGTAAAAAAGCCCTTATTTTGAAGCTCAGATCTCCTAAACAGGATGTGCTGTTTCTGTTATGCTGTGTCTGTTGTCTTGCCTAATCGATCATCTGGCGATGTACCCAAAAACATCCGGTTCACAAGTCAGGAAGAGCTGTGTAGCCCTGGCTGCTTAACCCATGCGCCAGCGACATTGAGGGGGCAAACCGGAGGAGAGCCGTTTGAATGCATTGGAGTGAATGCATGTCAATGGGACGGAAAAAAAAAGTTGTCCCCAATTCTGTCCCAAATGAAAGTCAGCAACGGGATGATCATCAGACGATGCGCACGGACTAATAGTTGGATTAAAGAATGAAATCTACATTTCCGCGTGATACGAGCCGTCGTCGTTACAAGCAGAGTTGGGGGTAACGAATAACGAGTAACGAGTAACGAGTAATATTACTACTTTTTCAGGTAACGAGTAGTGTAACGAGACTACCTCCTAGAAAATAGTAATAATATTACAGTTACTTCTGCTAATATTACTTCGTTACTTTTGTCATGCTGCTGCGTTCAACAGTATTGCGTTGGTGAAGGGAGATGAGCTAATGCCACTTTAGTTTGATCGGAAAAAAGATGAGCAGCGGACCTTTATTAGGCAGACGCATACAAAGACATCTGGTGTCAAAGCTGCGACATTGAGGCGTCAGAAACGTAGCGCTCAAAAGCTGTTTGTGCAGCTTGTTGTCCCTATTTATTGTCCCGAGAGCTGCGCTTGGACTGGCCACTTAAAGAGAACGGAGTTGGCGCGTTGCTCTTACCTTTAACAAACTCCGGTGATTGTTGAGATTTGAATCTAAAAACTCTCAGGCCATGCTCACCCGATTGCAATAATTCCAACTGTCCTCCAAGTATATCCAAGGATATTTTCATTTGCCATAGAAGTCATGCGTTTATAATATGTGTTTTATCACACAATAGCTGGGCTAAATGTCCACACTCGCTGCCTGTCTTGATCTAAGGTCTCGATGCGCTGTCTGTCAGGGGATTTCCGATACACAGCTGTTCTAATTAACTCTGTTTGTTTGCACAGTATCATCAATTAGGCTAAGCCACTGGAGCTATAAGCCCTAATATACTCAATATTAAATCAAAAAGATCTTATGCTTATGTATGTTTATCATACATTTTTTAATTTTGCATTAAAACATAGTTGACAGACAGAACTGTAACCAAATAACAATCCACTGACTGAAATAACAGCCTACTGCAACTATGTAATCTATGGTAGGCTATGTTAATCATGTGTGGCATATAAATATTAATATATTTTAGTATTTTTTTTTCAGGGTGGGATGTCTGTATTCATTCATCTAAATACATTTATCTAAATACATCCATCCATCTTCACCTGCTTATCCGTAGTCAGGTGGTGGGGGCAACAGTCACCCAATTGATGTTTGGCTGATTGGTGACTCTTGTTATTCTTCTTCTTTAGATTCAGCTCTAAAAGAAGCTGACAGATTGTGTAGTTGTAGCTACTTTCCTTTTTTCGGGGATCTGGGTGCAAAAGTAATATAAAAAAGTAATATGTAATATACTACATATTACTTTTGCATCCAAGTAATAAGTAGTGTAATATTATTACTTTTCTAAGGGGGTAATAAGTAATATATTACTTTCCTAAGTAATATTCCCCAACACTGCGGCGGGGGTATTCTAACGGGATGTCCACGAGCAGCGCGTGGACGGCAGAAAAACTATTAAATCTTCCTGCAAAAATGGGCGAAGTGGCCTTTAAGTTAAGCACGTTCAACACGCCTTTCCCCGAGTGCCATTTCTTTTTACCTTGAATACGGTATACAAGTTATACTGTATATTAAAAAAAAAAAAAAAAAAAAAAATGTCACATTCTGTATACATTGTCCTTATTAGAATGGAACATACTGTATATGGTGGTACATGTGAGGACATACAGTAATTTAGCTTGTTTCGTTTTCGTCTTCCTTGAGTGACATCCGACCTAAATGCTTTTCCTTGCTTTTAGATGCCTTTCGAGAAGGGAATAAAAAACAACACGCCACTGAGAAAGAAGGGATACAGTAGCTGCTGTAATACATTAAGCATGGAGAGGCACCAGGCAGGCAGTGCTACTACAATATTTATGTGGATGCCAGCTGGAGTAAAGCCATTTGAGGAAGAATTGTTTCTTCAAGTTTGTTTCCTCTGCAGGAATGGATTATATCATGTTCAATATCCAGGGGGCTTTTCTAAGGCAGCGCTGTGTAAAGCCATGAGCGCCAGGAAGTAAAGCCCAAACATGTGTAGCTTCTATTTTAAGTCAGGCAGCTTTACAGCACACAGCCTTAGAATGAATGGATGAATGGATAAACTGTATATCAGAATGAGTAATCTGTAAAACAATCTGTCTGCGTCTGGGACTTCTGAAATAATATAGCCGTCATCATAGCAGTTGTTGATTTTGAGAGGAAATGTTGTCATATTTTAATCTCCTGAAAGGTTTAGTTTCTAGGTTTAGTTTAGAAAGGTCAGTTTAGTCAACTAAAGATCCTTTTTTTTGTTTTTCCTGCCAATTATACACAGTTACACTACACAGTAGGCGTGTGACAATATGGTAACTGCATTGGAAAATCTATTTTTAATTTCAACAATTGTAGTTTATGAAAAAGCAACACTGACTATGTATCGTATCTTATCGTTTTGCAATGCAAATGATCAGTATCGAATCATCGTCCATATATCATATTGTCACGGATGTATTGTGATACTATTGAATCACTTGAATCACTGTTAAATTTTAATCCCTACTACACAGCTAAACTAAAGGGGCCTACAGATTGTGAGTAATAAATCACGCATTCTAATTCATTTTCAATGGGACCGGCGTTTTTTGCTTAGAAAACGACATGCGATCAAGAGAGCGTTTGACGTCAGTCGTTTATCGCGCGGCGTCACTGATTGAAAGCTCAATCCAGTGAGCTGGGCAATTTAAAGCAAACAACATAGTGAGGACCCACCCTACCAGTAGACCTGTGCACGGTCACAGGACGCAAACGAGACAGGACTAAACAAAAAACATGTGCATAAACAATAACTGGGACTAAATCAATAAGCAATTTTGTTGCCTAATGAACGCTAGACGAAAATGTAGATCACAAAATAAAGACTAAGCTAAAACCTATTGTCATTTTCGTTCACGAACAAAGACGATACGAAATATATTATTATAATGCTCGTCTCTGTTTTTGCTGACTAGTTTGCTATGAAGCGCACGTTGCGTTCGGAAGTGCGCGCCGGGGCTGTCCGGGAGGACAGCTGCCTATCACTTTGTATATACTAGACATTGTGGTCACTTGTCAGCGTGCCTGTAACTGAACACACGCTCCCCCCACAAATACTCCTTTTCCACTTTTTGGAGCTCTGCACTGAGCGCAGCAGCACCAACTAACAAAACTACAAGACACGTGACAGAGATTTTACTCATACTTTATGGTCGAATCCTTTCAAATAAAATGTCATGCTTTGCACAGGGATTGGGGTGAAAATACATCTTGATGAAAATACATCTTGATTATGTCATCGAGATGTTTCACCATGTTAATGATTTTCTTCAGGCCTCCATTTCTAGGAAACACAGAATGGGGAAACATTTTTTTTTTTTTTATCATGTCCACCCAGCACCTCCAAGGTATACTAATGACATATAAGAATGTTGAAAATGGGTGGAATTAAATCGCTTGATATCACACACGTTTCAGCCACACTCTTACAATTACTCAGCACAAAGAACAGCGCGAAAACCTTCAATTCTGTGGCATCTATAGGAGCTGACAGCCTTGCAGATCACTGTGCAGCGCAGGGGCGGATCTAGGCATCATGGGCATGGGGGGACAATGCCCCCCTAAATACCCAGTCTGCACCCCCCCCCCCCCCAACATGATGCCATGCAAAACAATCAAAGATATTTCAAATTAAAGTGCTTATATTTAAAATGATTTGAAACACTACTAATGCTACTAACTAACTACAGCTGTGTCACCACTAAACCAACAGCATTTCATCATTGAAAACAGAAAACTCTCTGAGTCAGACCTTTAGCTTTATGCATGCTGCGTGTCTGTTGCAACTTCAACAACAACTGATGTTATTATTGATGCTTTACTTGACTAATAAAAGTCCTGTAACCGAAAATGGTATGGGTGTGACTTCATCGTTCTTGCCACGGGCGATGAAGCCGCCCCCATACCATTTTATCTTGCCCCTCCAACATGTTCTCTTGCCCCCCCAAATGGGACATGTTATATCCGCCCCTGGTGCAGCGCTGTCAGGCCCAGCTTCAATCACAGAGGTCCAGTCAGTGTCGAAAAAAACGGCGGTAATTCGATTTAGTAAATAGCATTACAGGCAGAGTGTTTACATATCTGATTTGATTATTATGACGGAAGTGCTGGATGTGCTGATAGATGCTAATTGACTTAATGGCGTCTCATCTACACTTGTAGCTATAAATAGGTGGTGAGTGTTTTAATTAACGTTAATAATGCCAGGCAGAGTGGCTGTATTAGATTTGTATCAACCTGCCGGATCAGAGAACGCCACAACATAACAATTAAACCGGGACAAAGTGTGAATGAAGTGTAGCTACAGCTATACGGTTTGATTAATCTGAGTTGATCTCAAATCAACTCAGATTTGAGACAGGGCCGGATGTAACATTTCCCAATTGGGGGGGGGGGGGCAGGCAAGAATGGTATGCGGGCGACTTCTTCGCACGTGGTGCAAAGCGTCACTGTCGCACCCATACCATGTTCGGTTACAGGACTTATATTAGGCAAGTATAAGCATCAATAATAACATCAGTTGTTGTTGAAGATGCAACAGACACGCAGCATGCATAAAGCTAAAGGTCTAAGAGAGTTTTTTGTTTTCAATGATGAAATGTTGTTGGTTTAGTGGCACAACAGCTGTAGTTAGCTAGTAAAAGTGAAAGACTTTTAATTAATAAGCACTTTCATTTGAAATACTGTATCTTTGCAATGTGGGTTGTTTTG
Organism: Benthosema pterotum; assembly: GCA_039105355.1. NCBI lineage: Eukaryota > Metazoa > Chordata > Actinopteri > Myctophiformes > Myctophidae > Benthosema > Benthosema pterotum. The sequence continues at coordinate 55,114,259 of CM076969.1, read as the reverse complement.
CATGCCATCATGTTTGGTGGGGCAGTCTAGACCAGTTGTTATTTCGTGGGGGGGGGGGGGGATCCTGGGGGGGAATCCTTTATGGTGGTTTCCCCTACCCAACATAAAGGGGTTAGGTTATTCTCTCTCCACCATGTCAGTAGTGTGTTGACACTCACACTTTGGTTTAGAAGCCCATACCTTTTCAGCTGAACCACTACTGAACCAAAAGTGACAGTGAAAAGTGGACCACTTGATGGGAAATAAATCAATGGCAAATAGGTTAGGTTAGGGTAATAAAGGCCCAGACTTCTGGGGTGGAATTCTCCGTTAAAGGTAGGGGAAGTGATTTGAAATTCATGGTGTAGTACCAGCCTGGTGCACTAGGGGCGTCCAACAGTAGCTACACTATGTGAACCTGCTGCTCGCTCCTGATTGGAGGAGAATTGGTGGTGACCTGGGGAACTTTTATTAGCTCCTCTGCTAACGTGGGGGAGGGGGAAACTCCATATGTGGTTTCCACACCTTATAATAGAGCATTTTAACAGAAAAAAAATATTTTTTGGGTGATATCTGACAAAAGTGAAATCACTTCCCCTACCTTTAAATGAACCCTGATTTTCCTTAAAGACCAATATCTGTGAAAGAGTGTCTTTGATGCTATACCAGTTGTTGACAAAGAGCCAGTTGCGGGGTTACCGTTATGCTAAGGGTGAGAATAAAAAAAAAACAATTTTGCCTTGAAGTGGCGCATGATTCTCCAAGTATTTCTTCGTATGGTTTGTTTGTTGTACATCCATCTTTTACTCCAATTAACTCCTATCGACTCACAAGACTAAAAAAAAAAAAAAAAAAAAACAGCAGTGGAACCAATCAAAGCGATGATGAAAAGTACCAAAACGTAAGCCCATTATTATTATTTATTATTTTTTTTTTTACCGTCCAGTTCAGAGACTAGACCGGACCAGACAGGCAATTTAGGAACACAGACAAGGCTTTTCTCTGAGGTGGAAAGTCTGGTGATGCAAGACTTTGCACCTGCAAGGTTGATTACGTCTTCAAATCGATATCATGATGATATAGTTCTCTGGCAAGGTCTGAACTGTAAACAATTCAGACTCACTATTTTTCTGCGCCACGTTGTGCAACAGTAAGACGAATAAAAATATAATGCGTTGGGCATAACAAATTACATATTACTGTAATAATGTATTACCTTTTCCAGCAATAGTAGTGTAATGATATTACTTTGCTAAATTGGTTAATATGTAATGTGACTCTGCCAAAACATGCCTCATTGTGTATTTCAAATGAGCTTATCATTGCAGGATGTTAAAATAGAACAGATTTACAAGCATCAACAGATAACAACATAGATGTGCAGTAGTTTGTAGATCCTAATCCACGCAGCATTCATGTTCAAATGACCAGACACTACAAGTTGTCTCTATACAGATTGTGTTGTACATCTCGATTCTTTTGCTGGTGGGAGAGGGGAACTAGGGAAAACAATAAGTAATGTGTAACATATTACACTTTGATTCAAAGTGTAATGTGTATATAATTCACATAGGCTATTATAACATCATTACTCTAATATAAGGGGTCAGGAGTAAAGTAAAGATATCACTCTTGCATAATATTGTCCTAGCCTAATCTAATCCTAATGCCTACCATAACCTCATGACCAACCCCTTCGCCTAGCACAGGGGTCGGCAACCCAAGATGTTGAAAGAGCCATTTTCGACCCAAAATTAAATTCAAAATCTGTCTGGAGCCGCATTTTATTATTTTTTTCTTGAGAGTGTGCAAATGGGAACCAAATGGACCCTAGCGGGTCCATTTGGTTCCATTTGCACACTCTCAGAAAAAAGGTCCTCAAAGAAAAATCATTAACATGGTGAAACACAACCTTTCTTCAGAAATGGAGTTTCTAAGGTTTTACAGAACTCTAGTCCACACAACATCTCTAAGGTATATTAATGACATAGTAAACTGAGTAAACCTTTGAAAATGGGTGGTTCAGATTGAAAGCTCCACCTCTGATAACTGCTGGGCTTTTTTGACATGGCCAAGTGCTACTTTAACTGTCAGACAGCGCAACGCGTTTTGGGTGACTGAAATGTTTATATTATTTTGGTGCGGATCACCCCAGTGTGTGTATGTAATAATGCTACAGCCACTGAGCCACTAGGGCTGTGTTCTGGAGCCGCATGCGGCTCCTGAGCCGCAGGTTGCTGACCCCTGGCCTAGCACTTGCAACTACTTGACCAGGTTGCAAGTAGCAACTAGTCACAACCAGAAGGTAGGTTGCAACCTGTTCGTATAACTAGTAAGCAACTAGTCGCTGGTCAGTACTGGATCTCACCCGTCCTGGAGGATAGTTAGATATATCACATAGTACATGCAGCATGGTGACATTTCGACTGTGCCAAATATGGGTTGTTAATGGTAATTTGGTATGGTGCATTTACTGTATATAACGCCTTTATCCAATGTGTTTTACATAGATTGTGATTCGACCAATTAGTACGGGAACGTAATATTACACATTACTGTAAAATTGTTACTTTTCCAGCCAAAGTATATCACAGCGACATTACTCTGCCGAATATGCCTCATTAATTACTTACTAAAAATGAACTTGTTACATGCGAAAATAGGACAGATTTACATGCTATTCTCAGATAACACCACAGATGAAGTATTTTAATTTTAACATAGAATTTAACTATGTTGTAAGTTGTTGTTGTAAGTTTTCACCAAAGAATCTCTGTTGTACATCTCTATTGTTTTAGCCTCGACAACCAGGCTCTCATTTCCGTCTACATTGTGCAAAAACGGAAAGCCTGGACTAATTTGTTACCCTGCACAGTGGCCTAGAGGGGGGAGTCAAGCTTCCGGGGTGGGCTGCAGGGGCGGTAGGGGGAGGGGCTGGGGATGACGACACGTTAGTGATGGCGACAGTTTGTGAGATCAAATCAGATCAGCTCTGTGGGGTGCCGTGCAGATCCCCCCTCCCAGGCCAACATCATTTCAGGTTAGGTCAGGCTACTATTACCATGGAAGGTAATAAAGTAATATACAACTGATTAAAATAATACGTAATATTACTTTTTATAAGGGGTCATAAGTAAAGTAAGGGTAGCACTCTCCAAGTAATATCGCCCAATATTGGCAAACAACATACTGTATTTTGAGAGTGGGGTGCAGGAGGCAATTTCGTATATTTGTTTATATATCCACCAATATATCTCCCGTCTTCTTCCCGTCACGATTTAGACAACATTTTATAGAATCTCTTCTCAGGCATGCAATGTGTTAACACGGTGCATCAGGTAAGGCGCCAGGGGCTATTTCTATATGCTCTGCCTTGCATCCTTTTGTCTCACAACGCCCACCCACCCACCCACCACACCCCCCGCCGTTCTCTGATGGTATAAGATATAGATTAGAGAACTTTTGACGAGCAGGAAAGCGGCTCACACCACAGCAGGTGGAGAGAGAGAGAGAGACAGAGAGAAAAAAACAAAACAAACAGAAGTCAAACAGACAGAATGCATTAAGGTTTATGCCCTCTGTGTTCTGCCAGTTTATTCTGCGATATACTGTACCTGCGGCTGCTAGACACACACACACACACACACACACACACACACACACACACACACACACACACACACACACACAGGTATATAAATGCCAAGGGACTGGGGTTAACAGAGCATTATAGGGATGTACTGTCTAGTGACAGACGGAGAGACGTCTTGCCTCCTGGGGCGTGTGTGTTGTGTGTGTGTGTGTGTGTGTGTGTGTGTGTGTGGTTTGTAATTGCTACATGGTGGGGACGTCCGTCTGACAGCACACTCACCAATTGGGGACCCAAAATCATCTGGGGTCCTCACCCGAGGTCCCCACACCGTTTATCATTTAATTCAATCCAGAACATTGCAATTATGTGCCCAGTGAAGTTCTGTGAAATGTCCCACTTGGTCTTTAAAATCTGAAAAGTGTGTTAAAGTGTGCTAAAAAGTGTGCTAGAAGTGCTCCTCCAGTGGCTACAACAGGTACTGCACAGGAGTGTGAAAAGTTCACACACTTCCTGCTGTCTAGCCAAATGGGAAGAGAACAACCCCCCCCCCCTCTCCCCCAGTTAATTAACGACCCGCAATCATAATGCTTCAGGAGAGTGGGAGGACAACCCCCCCCCCCCTCTCCCTGTGCCTGGGCAATTTGAATTCTCTGTCTGTTTGTACAGAGTGGCACTGAGTGTCAGAACAGTTTGGAGTTTGGAAGCATACAGTTTTCTTACAATATCGTTGTTGACATTATTGTCTTTGTAAACCTTTTAGTGTTTTAAGAAGTATATGTTCTTTAGCATTGCCAAATACTATCAGCAAGGGTAAAGTAATACAATGAATAATTTTCAGGATTCAAATTCAAAAATGGCAAAAAGCAGCAAGCTCAAAAAAGTTTATCCAAAATAGGAACCTGATTCTTAAAAGGTACCGTAAGTCATTTGGGCGATTTGAAAAATCCCACTGGCCTGGCCTCCCGGTAACAAGATCTGCACACTAAATTTGGGGTTCAACCACCCATTACTCTACTAGCTTCCAAGCTGTTATGTAGAAATATTCCTATTATTAATGCTGTTTTACACAGTGGTTCTCAAATCGGATTCCAGGGAATCTTGACTGTATACATCCCTAATTAATTATGAACATCATTGTGTTAGGTTAGATGATATGTCCATTTGGTTCCATTTATAGACCATATATTTATAAAACATATAATATAGTATACAGTATACACTGAAGCTGTGTGTAAAGTTGGTCTGACCTCTTCAACAGCTTATGCTCTGAGTTGAACTGTCAGCTAGACTCTGCGCCCATCCCCCACTCCACTCAACTGTAGCACTCTGTAGCATCTTTCATTCAGTGTGGACTGGAGTGGGGGATGGGGGGGGGGGGGGGGGGGGGGGGGGTGTGCAGGTGCATTGATTACAAGAAATTATACTCCACTACATCTCAGAGCCAAACATTGTTAAAACATTAGGCCCACTGACCCACTACAATCATTTAAAAGGTATAGTAAGTGATTTGTGTGATTTGGGAAATCCTCCAGTCCTACTGGTTACAAGATGTGCACATGCACATACTCTACAGTGGGGTGAAGTGCACACCTTACCTTACCATAATGAAGCATTTTAACAGAAAATTTTCAGCATGGAACACGCAGTAGGACAGGGGTCTCAAACTCAATTTGTATGATTCTTATGGGTGCATTCCGTATTTCAATAAAGGGAACTTCTTATTTAAGTAGATCCAGTTTGATCAGTTCAGTGAGTAGAGTAGAGTTGCTGCAGGAGAGAGCACCCCCCCCCCTCCCCCAGTTAATTAACGACCGGCCATCATAATACCCTAGGAGAGTAGGAGAATACCCCCCCACCCCCACCCTTGCACTGCATTGATTGGGTCGTTAATTAGCAAAAACAGCAGAAGCCTGTCTGCGGTGTTCACATGAGACTAAGTAGACCAGGGCTGCCCACACTTTTTTGACTTGAGAGCTACTTGCAAATGACCGGCTCAAAAAGATCTACACATCAAAAATGTGATTGTTCCATTACTGAAAATCCATTTCAATGCCCCTTGAAAGTTAGAGCTTTGAAATAGTGGTGATGGTGTTACTTGCTGTTATGTCGTTTAAGAATAATGAACTTATAATGAAAAATAGAGGGGGGGAATTGGAAGGTTTTGTTGTATATGCTATTACTGACGTTTGAAAACGGTATTTGAGGTTTGAGTTGACAGTTCGTGATGTTGAGTTTAGATTCTTGCACCCAAACTAAGAGCTTTCACGTTTTTGTCCACAATTGCGAAAGAGAACTGGCAAAACGTTGGTCAAAGTAACAATTATTCTCCATTTTCTAATTGTGTGGACTCTTGAAAATGACGTAATTCAATTGTATAAAATGTAATTTAACTCTTGAGAGCGTTAAAATGAAACCAAATGGACCCTTACGGGTCCATTTGGTTTCAGTTCACCGCTCTCAAGAGTTACAGATCTATAAAGGGTCCAAGTGCTGGGGGCACTGTCATGTGATCTACCTGCATGGCCTGTGTGATCTACTGGTAGATCACCATCTACCTTTTGGGCACCCCTGGAGTAGACCATAAAATAGCCTGGCCTAACCCGACATGATTTTGGCCTAAGCTGATTTGATTTGATCTCACGAACGTGTCGTCATCCCGGCCCCTCCCGCGCGCGTCCACTGCTGTTCTACGTCACATCATTTAGAGCGACACTCACCCCAGAAGGTGGACTCGCCCCTCTAGGCCACTGTGGGTTAACAATTTAGTTCAGGCTTTCCGTTTTCACGCAACACGAACGAAAATGAAAGCCTGGGTGTCGAGGCTAACCATAAAATGACAAAACGTTTTTTTTCCAAAGTGGGAGTCGTAGGAGCATCTGCTATGCCTGTATTGGACACATATTAGACATGAGGCCCGCTGCGCGAGCCTCACGCCTAGAGTCCGCGCTGTTGTGGTAACAGACGACCTGCGCTCTCTCCAAAGTGAAAAATGTTGAGTCAAGTATTTTTGTACACTTTGCAACACTGCATCTTTCGTCAAAGGCAACTTAATTTTTGGACATAAGAGGAATTGTAATAGTAGTGAGTACCATGAAATTATTCCTTAAGATTAGCTGATCTGCAAGCCTACAATGTGTCGCCTCTGCAACACGTGCACTTGTAGATCTGTTGTTTTCACCATATTTGAAAACACAGCGTAATATCTCAACTGAATTCCTACAATTCCAAGTCATCTCAGGGTGGGGTGTGTCTTTTATTTCTTCTGGATCTCTTCTCCATTAGTCCCTTCCCCCTCTGCTTTTTGAGCTGACTATGGCTTTGGTTGGCCCTGCTGGTTTAGGACAGATTTTATTTGTGCTGGTTTGTAAGGCTGTATACCGAAGCTCGGGATTCGAACCACTCGCTTGCTAAGGTCGCCACGAGAACGAATATTAATGATCCCGAACGATTCGCATTTATTTATTTATTTAACTTCCCCCCCCCCCATCTAGTAGATGTGCGACATCGAGGGGTCAGAAACTCGCTGTGAAATGCGCTGTTACTGCAGTTGGAAATGCATTGTTTTCAATGCTTCGAAGCTCGGCCTGAATTTGCTGTCCGATGTTCGAAGGGCAAATTAAGCCCTAGTATACACCACTACTGGTTTGCCTGGATCTGACCTGCCCTGAACGTTTGCCATAGCAGGACATAGCATACATGCAAACACATTTGTCCAGTAGTTTCTTTTTAGTGTCTCAATCAATCTGAAAGAGGTTGCACATGACCGCAGCTGCGACATGCAGTGAGGCTTTCCAACTGACTGGCTGTAGTCCTATTGTTCTGTGCAAAATATAAAATCCCTGATAGATAAATGATAGTTTGGAAACAAATGCACCTTATCGGTCTGTAACTACTGTAGTGTACAAATGGAAACACATAGACCCATTAGTTTGTACCCGCAATCTGAAAGCTCACAACACGACTTCCAGGGGGTCCCCAGCTAAATGACAATTTTAATCCAAATTTACCCTAACAACCACACTTTTTCATTGCATAATAATAATGATAATACTCTTATTAGAGTGTCAAAACACTGCCATTTACTACTTTTATATAGAAATTAAATTAATATTATGCAGAATTTAGTACAGCCTTTAAGCCCGGCCCTCCACAATATTTTCTGTATCTCATTTGGCCCCTTGGGAAAAAATAATTGTCCACCCCTGATTTAGCTGCTTATGAGCTTATTATCTATAATTATTATTATTATTATGCTGATCCATTCGTATATTGGCCCAACCAGCCAAGCCTGAATCACGGACCACATGGACTTGCCACTAAAGCTGCAGGTCCACTCCACAAACATGCTGGCCTCACAATTATTTAATTCCTTTCAGCCAGTGGTTTTCAACCTTTTATTATTTATTCATAATTTGAGCCCCGGGCCACCATTTGATGACATTTTATCCCCACAGACTCCAAAACTACACTTATTTGTTTTGCTTTTGTCCACAATTCCAGGCTGGATTTTGGAGAAAACAAAATAATCAAACGTACAGATCAAAATGACCATTAATCTTTTACATTTTGTCGTTGTGTAGACTTGGGCTAATGCACATGATGAATATTTTAATTTTTGAGAGTGTAAACATGAAACCAAATGGACCTGCAACTGCAAAGGTACATTTAGTTTCATTTTTAAGCTCTCATAGAGTTACATCTAGTTAACAACTTTCCATCATTTAGCCTGCGGAACACCTGGAATCCTCTCATGGACCACTGGAGGTCCCCGGCCGGACCACCTGTTGAAAAGCCCTGCTTTAGGCTACTAAACTAAAGTTGTATTTGCCTGGGGCTGCCGCTGCTCTCGTCTCTTCATTCCTACACAACAACCGTCATTGGTTATTATTATTGTCGACCTAATCAATCTATCAACTTGATGACAGACTGCTCCATACAGGCAACATCAGTGCGGGGACCACCGACCACTGCTTAAACGTGTATGCATGTACTTGATATTGGCCACGCAAGCACACAGTAAGCGTGCACGCAAATTGCTGCATGGATACATGCAGTCACGTTTTCAAAACCACACGTCTGCACTACGATGGGAGATTGTGTAACATGGATACTATTAGGCATACTACAAAACTATTTAAAGTAAAGTGGTACAGCGGCCGTGCCCGTGCAACATGGACTAAGTGGTTTCAGAGAATTAAAGCTGGGCTGTCGCCTGAGGACAGATAGCTGTCCCAATGCTGAATAAAAGTATGTAGAGCAGCGGCCATTACACCTTTCCATGGAAGTGAACGGAGATGTCGCAACTCTGGGTTATTTGCCTTTCTGTATGGTGCAACTCTGCCTTTCTCTATGGCTCTGGTAGAGTTGCACCCAGTTGTGCTAGGTCTGGACCGTAGCTTTTTGACATCACGATAGTCCGAGAATTAATTTACTTAGGTATATTAGCCGCTGTGGACGCAGTAGGAGCGCAATTAGTGGCTAAGAACATTGCGGTAGTAGTAAGCAACTATCTTGTGAAGTTTGGTGCAATATGAGCTTGCGGATCTTCTGTGATGGTGTCAAAACTGTTTTGCCTGTGTTACTCCAATTGAGTAGCTGTGATGTGATGTGATGTGATGTGATGTGATGTGATGTGATGTGATATTTATAAGCAAAAATGTAACCAATATGACTATAGTAAACTACTATTTTCTTTGGAGGCCTACTGTGGCCCCTAGAGAAGTCGAAAAGGCTAGATTTTTTTTAGAGATGATCAAATACAGGAAGACTAAATGAAAAACATAAAAACAATGAAAAAAAAAAAAGATTGTCACTATAATTTTGACCACAAATTTGCTTATTTTGACCATAAACTCGCTTATAGCAACTTTAAGTCCTCATTTGCTTGGTGTGCTCTGCTGCTGTTGCAGTTGAGACCTAACAAAAAAAAGTTCTGAAAAAGTTTTGTATTTTGAAAAAATAAATTTCAGTACAACCTGAAAGGCTGTAGATGTGTTCCATAAAGAAAGACCTGAAATTGTGGTATGGTCACAAACTGTACTGTCTGATGTGTGCACAGGAATGCTCTGTCTATACAGATGCCCAGAAAGAGTAATATCTGAAACTGTTGTGCAGTGTTGTCCCCAGAAAGTATGCACTATCTGACCGAGTGTTATCAGATGGAGTCCCCAGGAGGATGCAATATCTGACCGAGTGTTATCAGATGGAGTCCCCAGGAGGATGCAATATCTGACCGAGTGTTATCAGATAGAGTCCCAGGAGGTATGCCATCTGAGGTGTGCTATGGTGTCCCCAGGAAGGCGGAATATCTGTTGGTCCCCAGATGGATGCGTGGAGTCAGGTCTGGGAGAAAAAGTATTGAATTTTGCTAATTTAAAGTGATATTCTGGTTCCTGAGGTTTTTCTGAGCATACATGATTTTTTTCAGAGGCATACCATGTCTAGAAAGGGGTGTCCCCACACCGTTGGTGTCCACTCATGGGTCCCCATCATGTAGCATTTACAAGCCTGTGTGTGTGTGTGTGTGTGTGTGTGTGTGTGTGTGTGTGTGTGTGTGAGCACGTGCGTGCGAGCGTGTCTGGTTTTGCTGCACCTGTCTGCTGACGTAGAAGACTGAAGCTATTGCCTGTGTCTCCGTGAAACACTGTGTGTGCGCGTGCGTGCGTGCGTGTGTGCTTGCGTGCGTGCGTGCGTGCGTGTGTGTGTGCACGTGTGGGCGTGTGGGCGTTTTGTTTTGCAGGAAACGGTATCTGAGATTTCTCTGGTGAGATTTCCTTTCTGGCAAATGAAACGTGTGTGCACGGATTGCACGCAGGCAGGTGGGAAAAAAAGTGTTTTTTTGTTCCCCTGCTCATGATCACACATCCTTCAACACCCCTATAATATTTATATAATTGTACATTGTCATGGAAATTTCAACCCGCTGACTATTTCTTCCCCAAATGAATCTCGTTTTACTTTCACCCACAATTTTGTAACCCATTATTCCTCCAGTGCCAATACAATACCTATGTGATCCTGGGCCCTCCATCCTCCACCAACCTGGGGAGGCAACGGGCTGGCCTCTCATGCTTCCTTCAATGCATGAGGAGTCCAAGCTGCCTTCTTTTCACCTGACAGTGGGGGGTTTCCCTGGTTGGACGTAGCGTGTGCCGTGTGGAAGGAACACGTTATTCCAATGTCTGTCCCCTCCATCAGGCGCCCCGGCTGGCTAGAGACCAGGATTACTGCATGGTTTTGTGAGGTTTCTACAGTGTGGTAGAGTACAGATGACCATACCCACTTTTTTTTTTGCCAATATGGGTTGTTAATGGTAATTTGGTATTCATGAATGGTGCATTTATTGTATATAACGCCTTTATTCAATGTGTTTTACATAGATTGTGATTAGACCATTGAGTACGGGAACGTAATATTACATATTACTGTAAAATTGTTACTATTTCCGCCCAAAGTATATCATAGCGATATTACTCTGCCAAAATATGCCTCATCATTACAGTACTTACTAAAAATGAAATTGTTACATGCGAAAATAGGACAGATTTACAAGCTATTCTTACACAACAACAAAGATGTGCTGTAGCTTAATTTAATTTAGGTTAGTTTAATTCTACACACGTGGTATATACAGTACACTGGCATTTAGCGTAGTTGTTGTAAGTTTTCACCAAAGAGATTCTGTTGTACATCTCAATGCAAAATGTATGCTTATCAACAAAAGATAAACATCAGCTACTGTCGTTCTTGTTAATATCAGTGCATCACTATAAACGTAATAAGATACCTTTTTTGATACAGACAGACAGACAGACAGACAGACAGACAGACAGACAGACAGACAGACAGACAGACAGACAGACAGACAGACAGACAGACAGACAGACAGACAGACAGACAAGAGCACAGATCTTGTGCCACAGTCAAGGCAGTCAGTTCTTGTTTTGACAAAATTATCTTTAGTAGTATAAGGATGCCTCCCGTGTCTGTCGATTGGTTGGTTGATTAATCATTTTATTACAGTGGTTTTCAACCTTTTTTTTTTTTTATCTCAGGGGCCACCATTTATTCGGAATTTGAGCCACGGACAACCATTTGATGACATATTAGCCCCACAGAGCCGAAAACTCAACTCTGTTTCGGGGTCTGTGGATTTCGGGGGTAAACAAAACAGTCAAGCATACAGATCAAAATGACCATTCCACCTTCTACATTCTCTAGTTGTGTAGACTTGGGATAATTCATATGAGGAATATTTTAACTTGAGAGCGTAAACATGAAACCAAATGGACCCTTGTGGGTCCATTTGGTTTCATGTTTACGCTCTCAATGAGTTATGTCTGGTTAACCAACTTTACATCATTTAGCCTGGGAACCACCTGGACCACCTGGATTAGACAAACACTACAAAAGTGCAGCCAAACACTAAAAAGGATCGGCACAGAAAAAAAAGGTCCTTGCAGTTTTGGTTCAGTCTTGTTTCTGGGCAGGTCCTCTATATATGTATTCAATCGTGATGCTTAATACCACCTTAAATTATTTTCCCAGTTGCCAGACTATCTTAATTGCGTGGCATTGCTGTGGAAAGAGACTTTAGACCATGTGTTTGGGTGGTATGCCTCTAGTATTGTGGCTGGGGTGTCGCTCACACCCTTTTTAGGCCACATTAAATGAGTCAGAGAGTCTAGAGTCGCTGTGATGTTCTCTGCCCTTTAAATCACTGGAAACAGCTGTAACCATGGAGCTTTCTACAGCTGCTGTCTGTCAAAAAATTAGACAGCGGTATAACCATATAATATATCAAGTTAGGACTCCTACTATATAACTAACATATCTAACTAATCATGTTTAATCCCTTTTTGTTTTTGTCTCTGCTTGTATTCATGTTTATTTGTTCCTAATTATTTATAGTGTTATAGTGTTAAAAAAAAGTTTAATATTACATCCAGAAAGCAAACCCATATACACACTACACATATACATTGTGACGCACAAATGGACACACACGCACGCACGCACGCACGCACGCACACACACACACACACACACACACACACCCTGGCTTAGTTATACGTCTCACGTCTCACTGCCGTTCACCATTATTGTTGCCCTCATGACCCGACTATGGATAAGCGGTTAGGTGAATGGATGGATGGATGGATGGATGGATGGATGGATGGATGGATGGATGGATGGATGGATGGATGGATGGATGGATGGATGGATGGATGGATGGATGGATGGATGGATGGATGGATGGATGGATGGATGGATGGATGGATGGATGGATGGATGGATGGATGGATGGATGGATGGATGGATGGATGGATGGATGGAGGTACTGCGGGCACTGAGTACAAGCACTTTGAACGTCAACCTCATTTCGTCTACCATCAGGGATGTCAAACTCAAAATAGAAAGATTGGTACAAGCCGAGAGCCGGACTGGCTCAACAGGTTACGAGGATGTCCCATTCAAATGGCAAAAAAAGTAATTTTCCTTAAAAATCAATGCCCCTTTATAGCAGGTTAAGTCTAAACGTGAAAATGCATCTTCACCAAGCACTGCTTTCTTAGAATGGTGCATCAAATATGCCAGGGGGGCAATTCTAATACTAATCAGAGGTCTTCACGGGGGTCCGTACCCGAAAAAACCTGAGTTCGTCCGAGACCCGTCGGTTCCGGATAATAAAATGGTAATTGGTCAGTTCGGAATTGAAAGAAAAAAAAAATGCCACGGATCGACTCTGCTCTGGTTTATTTCAAAATATTTTCGGAGCAGTTCGGAATCGGCGATATTGCACGGATTTATTTCCGTTTTCGGATGGATTTTTTTTTTAGACCCGTGATGACCTCGAATACGAATTCAATATCATCCCACAGGCCGAAGATAATTCATTCATGGGGCCTGATTTGGCCCCCGGGCCTTGAGTTTGACATGTGTGGTCTACATGGAAGCAACATATAGGCGACACTTCCAGTACGTGTGCACGATTTCCAGCTCACAGAGGACAAGGGGGAAACGCACCAACGGCTAGTTAGATGAATGGAAAGGCAGAGAGACAGGCAGATGGTAGGGAGACAGAACAAGGGCGAATCGCAGATGCAGACAGTACAGTATAGGGCCGGCTGACAGATGGACCGACCGACAGACAAAGGACAGAAACAAAGATATGGCTCCTATATGTGACCGTTGGAGAGTCTGCAGGCACTATAAGGATTCTGTTCAAGATCGCTATCTAGCTATTCCTCTGAGAATGCACGCCACGCATACTGTACACACCCATGCATGGAGACAGTAACAGCGTTCAAATAAACAAACCAACGCATCTAAAGGCACGTTCAGACCTGAACGTGTTTGTTTCCAGTCACTGGATCGCATCGCTTCATTTTGCTTAGAAATTTGGGCCGCGCTTCCCCAAAGTTATTGAAGCCCAAATAACATACATTTCTACAATTGCTTACTTGACCCTTTATGTACTGAACGCGTTTTGGTGTCCAACGCATTATGTTACACTTTAGCTATTGAAAAATATCAGATCTACAAGCTCATACCACGCCAGCGAGTGGCGCGGTATGAGCTTGTAGATCTGGATTTTTTTTTTTTTTTTTTTTTTTTGAAAAATTGTGAAAATGATGCGCAAATCTAAGAATATATTCCATTTGACACCTGATTGTAGTGTCTGACACTAAATTTCTGACTAGTTTCTGATGCTAGATTCTGACAGATTCTAGTTTCTCTGAAAAATCCATGTTCCAGTGATGCTTAACATATTTCATGCCAAGGACCACCAGAATTATCTATATTTGGCTGCGGACCCCCCATCTGAAAACATGTTGTAGGCATCCCCCAGACGCAACGATTTTAGTTCAAAATATTTGCATCCAAAAGAATATACCGTATTTTCCGGACTATAAGGCGCACTTAAAATGCTTTAATTTTCTCAAAAATCCACAGTGAGCCTTATAATCCAGTGCGCCTTATATATGGATTGGTTGACTGCAGTAGCTTCTATTCTATGTTAACTGTAGTAGGTTCTATTCACTGCGCCTTATAATCCAGTGCGCCTTATATATGAAATCAGTTTTAAAAGGTGCGCCTTATAATCCGGTGCGCCTTATAGTGCGGAAAATACGGTATATTCAAAGATTTGCTTCACATTTTCACCATCTTTCAAAAATATCAGAGCTATAAGCTCACAGCGCGCCACTCGGTGGCGTGCTGTGAGCTTGTAGCTCTGATATTTTTCAATAGCTTAATGTGACGTAATGCTTTGGACACCAAAACCAATACTTAATATCTACTTAATACTTCTAACGGTTTGAACCTCAATCACCACTCTTGATATAACCAGTCCTCGTCATTTCTTTCTGGACAGTTTAGCTGCAGTACCACAATGTCCTGAGGTGGTGGGGGCGCTGATATGCACATTATTTAACGTTTGATTCATTATAATACTGATGCTAGATAAGACCAGGCTTGTTTTCATTGCATGCCAGCTTGGAAAATCAAAAATGTTGGATATCGTAAACAAAGTGGAAATGCAATTTTGGAACTGAAGACTGAAGGAGAGGAGGATTTAAACAAAGCAGCAGTGCTGGTCAATATTACTTAGGAAAGTAACTTCTTTACTTTACTCGTTACCCCTTAGACAAAGTAACATCATTACTTTACTTATTACTAGAATCGAAGAGTAATACATTACATATTACGTTATTACTTTCCCAAGTTCTCAACTCCCACCTTTGGAAAAATAGAGATGTACAACATAATCTGTTTAGCGAGCTCTTTTTAGAACTGAATCCAATTTATTGGAATAATAATAATCTCCAATCCCACAAACTGCACCTGAAAACAAAGCCAACAAAATCTGACATTGTAAATGTCTTTCTTAGATAAAAAAAAAATGCAACAACAAGCTCATTTTAAACAAGTAACTTGGCGTTACTTGCAAAGTAATGCATTACTTATTACCCATTTTTGCAGAGTAATCTCGTTACTTTACTTTTTGGAGCAAAAGTAATAATATTACAGCAATATGTAATCTAAAATTAGTTACTGCCCAACACTGCAAAGCAGGGTGCATTGATGACATCATCATGAGGCCAAAATCCAACAAGCTGTTCCTGTGAGCAATTTCCATTAAATAACCAAGTTTGAACAAGCGGCCTTTCATATCATACATTTAATACACATTTAATTCACATGCATGTGAATTAAATGTGTATCAAATGTATGATATGAAAGGCCGCTTGTTCAAACTTGGTTATTTGTGGGGATAGAAAAAACACAAAGGTAGGAACAAAAACAAATGAAAACGTTTAATTTCTTGTTATTCTCCCTTTAAAGGGGAATTCCACCTATTTGGGATTTTTTTTCTGAGAACGTACAAATGCAACCAAACGCCAGTCAGCGAAAACTAGAGTTCCTCGCAAATAAAAATCTTACACCCCCCATACCAAAGTGCCAAGGTTTGCCAGGTGCTTCTCGCCCTTAAAGGGGAATTCCACCAATTTTCATTTTTTTTTTTCTGAGAGCGTACCAATGCAACCAAATGAACCCTAACGGGTTCATTTGGTTCCATTGGTACGCTCTCGGAAAAAAAAAAAAAGAAGCGTCTAAAGAAATCCATTAACTTGGTGAAAATACATCTACATGATGTCATCAAGATGTTTCACCATGTTAGTGGCTTTTTTCAGACCTCCATTTCTTGGGAACACAGAATGGGGGGAACTTTTTTATCAAGTCCACACAACAACACCTTGAAGGTACATCAATTACATAGTAAAATATTGAAAATGGGTGGAGTTCCCCTTTAAAGAAAGTCATCATTAAGGCACAAAGCAATGCGTCGTTGCACTGCGGGTCTAAAACCACTGACATGACCACTGACGTCACTGTCGACTGCGTCACAGACAGACCTGCCCCTGTGAGGTCTACACTATAGTGATCAGTGTTGGGAATATTACTTTACCTTGTTAATATATTACTTATTAATTATTACCTTCATTTTAAAGCAATATATTATATTACAATATTACTGTCTGAGCAAGTGTAATATATTAATATTACTATTACATATTACTTTGAAAAAAAAAATTTTTACAAAACATATAATTAAATATTTAGTGTCACTATTAATCAAATATTGCGTAGGCCAGTGGCATACCTAAAATAAAGCAAGCACATGTGCTTGCTTTATGCACTTGGCTATCTGGCCAAATCCATATGAAATAGACGTAAAAAAATATATGTCACTCCTGAATGAATAATTTGATGACAAATGATAGAAAATAAGATAAAATAATTATTTGACTTCTGCAGTAGTCAAGATAATTTCACAAGAACATTTTCAACAAGACAGATTGACAAAAAGTAATATTGAAAGTAATGCAGTAATGCAGAAAGAAAAGTATAATATATTAGATTGTTTTTGTTAAGTAATATATTTATATTACAAGTTACTGCATGTTGGTAATATATTATGTAATATATTAAGTTACGTAGTGCACATGTTCTACACTATAGTGATCCACGTCAGAGCTACTGTACACTCGCAGTTGTCACCACCACCGCGTGAATTGCGAAAAATCCGTCTGAGTCACATCGTCTGGCTGTGTGTGTGAGGAGATAATCTAGCAAACACACAGGAGGAGGCAGGAGGAGGCCATTTTGGCAGTGCTTTGTTTGCATGTGTGCGCACGTGTGTGTGTGTGTGTGTGTGTGTGTTTGTGCGTGCATGTGAGTAAGTAACAGAGAGAGAGAATGGAAGTTCTTTCGGGCTGTCATCAGGGGCGGATGTAACATTTCCCAATTGGGGGGGGGGGTGGGGGGGCAGAAGAAAATGGTATGCGACTTCATCTCCCGTGGCATTTTCGGTTACAGGACTTTTATTAGGAAAGTAAAGCATCAATAATAACATCAGTTGTTGTTGAAGTTGCAACAGACACGCAGCATGCATAAAGCTAAAGGTCTGACTCAGAGAGTTTTCTGTTTTCAATGATGAAATGCTGTTGGTTTGGTGGTGACACAACTGTAGTTAGTTAGTAGCAGTGGGAGTGTATCAAAGCTCTTTAATTTGTAATATCTTTGAAATTTGGGTTGTTTTGCATGCCATTATGTTTGGTGGGGCAGTCAGGGCATTTAAGGGGGCATTGCCCCCCCCCCCCCCCATGCCCATGCCTAGATCCGCCCCTGCCTGTCATTCTCACCATCAACTTATTATATTAGAAGCATCTCTGTCCTGTAGCTCCACGGAGGAGCTCCACGGAGAGAAGGCTGGCACGGAAAAAAAAACACAGCAAGGAGAGAGAGAGAGAGAGAGAGGGAAGGGAAATAAGAGGAGGACACAAAGCGAGAGGGAAGAGAGAAAGAGATGCAATACGGGGGAGAGGGGGATCCAGGGAGCAGGGGAGGGAATAAAGAGGAAGGGTGAAATCCAACAGCGACTACGGCGACCAGTTCACATCCACTAGCGACCAGTTCACATCCACTAGCGACCAGTTCGCATCCACTAGCGACCAGTTCGCATTCACTAGCGACCAGTTCGCATCCACTAGCGACCAGTTCGCATTCACTAGCGGCCAGTTCGCATTCACTAGCGACCAGTTCGCATCCACTAGCGACCAGTTCGCATTCACTAGCGGCCAGTTCGCATCCACTAGCGGCCAGTTCGCATTCACTAGCGGCCAGTTCGCATTCACTAGCGACCAGTTCGCATCCACTAGCGACCAGTTCGCATCCACTAGCGACCAGTTCGCATTCACTAGCGGCCAGTTCGCATTCACTAGCGACCAGTTCGCATTCACTAGCGACCAGTTCGCATTCACTAGCGGCCAGTTCGCATCCACTAGCGGCCAGTTCGCATTCACTAGCGGCCAATTTCACAAGAACATTTTCAACAAGACAGATTGACAAAAAGTAATATTGAAAGTAATGCAGTAATGCAGAAAGAAAAGTATAATATATTAGATTTTTTTTGTTAAGTAATATATTTATATTACAAGTTACTGCATGTTGGTAATATATTATGTAATATATTAAGTTACGTAGTGCACATGTCCCAACACTGATAATGATCCACGTCAGAGCTACTGTACACTCGCAGTTGTCACCACCACCGCGTGAATTGCGAAAAATCCGTCTGAGTCACATCGTCTGGCTGTGTGTGTGAGGAGATAATCTAGCACACACACAGGAGGAGGCAGGAGGAGGCCATTTTGGCAGTGGGCTTTGTTTGCATGCGTGCGCACGTGCGTGCGTGTGTGTGTGTGTTTGTGCGTGCATGTGAGTAAGTAACAGAGAGAGAGAATGGAAGTTCTTTCGGGCTGTCATCAGGGGCGGATGTAACATTTCCCAATTGGGGGGGGGGGGGGTGGGGGGGCAGAAGAAAATGGTATGGGTGCGACTTCATCTCCCGTGGCATTTTCGGTTACAGGACTTTTATTAGGGTAGTAAAGCATCAATAATAACATCAGTTGTTGTTGTTGAAGTTGCAACAGACACGCAGCATGCATAAAGCTGAAGGTCTGACTCAGAGAGTTTTCTGTTTTCAATGATGAAATGCTGTTGGTTTAGTGGTGCCACAACTGTAGTTAGTTAATAGCAGTAGTAGTGTTTCAAAACATTTTAAATGTAAGCTCTTTAATTTGTAATATCTTTGAAATTTGGGTTGTTTTGCATGCCATTATGTTTGGTGGGGCAGTCAGGGCATTTAAGGGGACATTACCCCCCCCATGCCCATGCCTAGATCCGCCCCTGCCTGTCATTCTCACCATCAACTTATTATATTAGAAGCATCTCTCTCCTGTAGCTCTACGGAGGAGCTCCACGGAGAGAAGGCTGGCACGGAAAAAACACAGCAAGGAGAGAGAGAGAGGGAAGGGAAATAAGAGGAGGACACAAAGCGAGAGGGAAGAGAGAAAGAGATGCAATACGGGGGAGAGGGGGATCCAGGGAGCAGGGGAGGGAATAAAGAGGAAGGGTGAAATCCAACAGCGACTACGGCGACCAGTTCACATCCACTAGCGACCAGTTCACATCCACTAGCGACCAGTTCGCATCCACTAGCGACCAGTTCGCATTCACTAGCGGCCAGTTCGCATTCACTATAGCGACCAGTTCGCATTCACTAGCGGCCAGTTCGCATTCACTATAGCGACCAGTTCGCATCCACTAGCGACCAGTTCGCATTCACTAGCGGCCAGTTCGCATTCACTAGCGGCCAGTTCGCATCCACTAGCGGCCAGTTCGCATCCACTAGCGACCAGTTCGCATCCACTAGCGACCAGTTCGCATTCACTAGCGGCCAGTTCGCATTCACTAGCGGCCAGTTCGCATTCACTAGCGACCAGTTCGCATCCACTAGCGACCAGTTCACATTCACTAGCGGCCAGTTCGCATCCACTAGCGGCCAGTTCGCATTCACTAGCGGCCAGTTCGCATTCACTAGCGGCCAGTTCGCATTCACTAGCGGCCAGTTCGCATTCACTAGCGACCAGTTCGCATCCACTAGCGACCAGTTCGCATCCACTAGCGACCAGTTCGCATCCACTAGCGACCAGTTCGCATCCACTAGCGACCAGTTTGCATCCACTAGCGACCAGTTTGCATCCACTAGCGACCAGTTTGCATCCACTAGCGACCAGTTTGCATCCACTAGCGACCAGTTCGCATCCACTAGCCAACAGTTCGCATCCACTAGCGAACAGTTCGCATCCACTAGCGACCAGTTCGCATCAACTAGCGACCAGTTTGCATCCACTAGCGACCAGTTCGCATCCACTAGCGACCAGTTTGCATCCACTATAGCGACCAGTTCGCATCCACTAGCGAACAGTTCGCATCCACTAGCGACCAGTTTGCATTCACTAGCGACCAGTTCGCATCAACTAGCCAACAGTTTGCACCAACTAGCCACCAGTTTGCATCTATTGTAAACAAATGTGTATTTAGGACCATGTTCGAATGCCCCCTCCCATAGCTAA
The DNA here is from genome assembly GCA_039105355.1 of Benthosema pterotum. Lineage (NCBI taxonomy): Eukaryota > Metazoa > Chordata > Actinopteri > Myctophiformes > Myctophidae > Benthosema > Benthosema pterotum. The sequence goes on along the minus strand of CM076969.1, from coordinate 55,093,703 downwards.
AATCCCTAAAAAATAAAGAAAGCAAGGAATGTAAAACAATTAACACCCATCTTTTACAACCTATTGTTCTCCTCCTGCTTTTGTTATACAACTAAAGCTGTGGGTGTGGTTTTAGTTCAGGTAGATCTCCACCCACCACCACCCATCTTATATATTATGAAGAAAAAATACTAAACTGTGTACTGTGTAAGCAGAGCCTTATAGTAGAAAGAGTTGCGTCACTCCATAGGCCAAGTCAGTTCATAGGCTCAGTCACGTGACCTCATGGAGTCAAGCAAGTGAGTAAAAAAAAAATCACCTCTGACATGTTTTCTTTCATTTGTCTGCAAATAGTCATTACTAGACGGTGGTTGTTCACACGTTGTCTTTCCGATGGATTCCATTAGATCCATTCACTGCCTTCCCAGTAGCGCGAGACGCCTTAAACTAGAGACTGCTATTAGACTGACCTTATGAAGTGAACGGGAGTGTCAGAACTCTGTCTCTAGATGGCACTGGGCTTAAGTAGCATGTGACATGTCAAATCACAGTTTACATAATTCTGAATTCATCCCAAGCATTAGTTTTGCACACGCACGCACGCACGCACGCACGCACGCACACACACACACACACACACACACACACACACACACACACACACACACACACACACACACACACACACACACACACACACACAACTCCACATGTACAGGCGTTGACTTCTGTAGTTACTACTAGTAGGGTGGGGCTAGACTGCGGCATAGAACAGGTGCTTCTTCCCAAACTCATCCTAGAGATTAAAAAAACCTCGCCCCACAAATACGCCACCGGCTAAGTCATTTTATATAAAAGTAGATAAAACAATAATGTGCAAAATCATTAATCAAAATGCAATATGGGACCATGGGAGCAACAAAAACATACCTGTACAGAATGAAATGGCACATACTCAAATGCAGCAGTCATCAGCAGCACAGCACACCTCTGCAACACACAGTCGGCCTGCAATGGAAGACAGTAGCAAATCAAGCATGCTGCAGCCCTAGTGTGTATATAGCCCTAGAGTGTGTATGTGGGTCTGTATTGTGTAACATAAAGAAGTGTGCATAACATATTCAATGCTTTCACTGGTTAAATAATACGACAACAAACATCTAGACAGAGCAGCAACACAACACCAACCTTCCTCTCAGCTAGGTACAGGCAAGAGGGAGAGGGGGAAGTAAATGCAGGCATACGAGGTTACAGAAACAGGAAGTGAGGATTTCAAAATAAAACAACACAAAAGCTTCCACAGTGATCGAATACAAACATTACACAATAAAAGTGACAATGAATAATATGGTGTATAAGGGGTGCATTTGTGAGTATATCTTACTGTATATAACTGCTGCACATGCACAGGCACACAGGCATGTATGGCTGCCTTACATTTTTTACCTTATATGGAATGTTAATGTAACTTTACTATCCCACTTGGTTACAAGTGCAATAGTATATAAAATATATATAAAACCTTTAAATTGACAAACTGGACAGGAGACAGTCTTGCAGGTGAGAATTTTAATAATATCGGGCCTGGTCAAACAAAAGTGAAGGAAAAAAAAAGACTAAAGAAAAACAAATCAAACCAAACTCAACATAAACTCACAGGGTTAGGGATATACCAGGGGTGGATCTAGGCATGGGGGCCAATGCCCTGCTAAATGCCCAGACTGCCCACCAAACATGATGGCATGCAAAACAACTCAAGATATTTCAAATTAAAGTGCTTATATTGAATGTGATTTGAAACACTACTACTGCTACTAACTAACTGCAGCTGTGTCATCACTAAACCAACAGCATTTCATCATAAAAACAGAAAACTCTCTGAGTCAGACCTTTAGCTTTATGCATGCTGCGTGTCTGTTGCAACTTCAACAGCAACTGATGTTATTATTGATGCTTTACTTGACTAATAAAAATCCTGTGATGAAGCCGCCCCCATACCATTTTCTCCTGCCTAGGATATATATACTCAACCTCACCACATGTTAGACACCCACAGACTGAACCGGTTTCCATTTATATAGACCCCTGACTCCACCCTTGGTTTCAGACAGCCAATCACAATACATTCCCAATGATCACTCCTATTAAAGCAACAGAACTCTTCTCTTCTTTCACTTTACTGTGTCTGCAGGAAAACACATAACTTTTGGTTGACATGTCACAGCAGAATGTGCACCTTCTGTGGGACGTAAGCTAAACACAGCATGAATATATTTAATGTATTATTGATCATGAACATAATTGATGTTTTTAGGGTTAGGAAATTTGCAAACATTACATTGGCAGGGGCTGCTCTGTCACAGTAGGCTACATAAGCAAATATATATGGTATATACACTACTGTATACATTATATAGCAGGTTCCCATTTTAAAGAAAAGACGCCTGTAGAGTGTCAGACTATATGTTTTGCTATGCATCAGTGTATGTGACTAATAGTGGGACTTGGAACACTTCACTTGAGCTCTTCACTAAGTCCCACCTCAATCTGGCTGTGTCCAATAGGCAGGCTAGAAGAGGAAAGCTTGACCAGGAAAGGACGCATTACTAGTTAAATAGCGGCTCTAACAAGCAAGCGTTCAAAATATATCAGGATATGAGACTCATATTTTTCCTTTTCTTTCTTTCTTTCTTTCTTTCTTTCTTTCTTTCTTTCTTTCTTTCTTTCTTTCTTTCTTTCTTTCTTTCTTTCTTTCTTTCTTTCTTTCTTTCTTTCTTTCTTTCTTTCTTTCTTTCTTTCTTTCTTTCTTTCTTTCCCATCTGCTCTCAAACAATGCACAGGTGTCTGTCGTTGAAGATGTCTCTCCCTCTTATAAGCACCTCTTCACCTCCACAGATGTGAATGAGGCATTTTCTTCACTGCCTACGTTATATCTTTAACACCCTTATGCTGCCGTATAACAAATGTTCCTTATCATGTAGGCGTACCGAGTATAGCTAACATCAAGGCACTGAAACAAGTAAGCATAATCAAATTATAGGGTAGTTGACTATAGTTAAAGGGGAACGACCGTGAATTTAAACTCTAGTGTAGGCTATCATACAGTAAATTGTATGATACAATTCTCGATTTCAACATTTTTCAAAAATCCTCAAAAAACGATGGAACACGGCGCACTATAGCATGTTGTCCAAGACCGTGTGCTATAGCCTGTCATTTTTCTTCAATTTCCTCTTTTTTTGAAAAATACTCAAAAACGATACAATTTATACAATTTAATTTTTGTTGTGTTGCATAAACAGCCACTCACATAACTAGATGAGCGCTAGAGTAGAATGCAAAGCTATGCAAAACCTACTTGTTCGTGAGCAGAGAAAGCTATACTCATGACATCATGACATGACATACTCATGACATTAGTCTAAATGTCTTTTACTCACTTCACCATTACCTCATCACCTAAATCGGCCAATTGGAGTACCCCGAGGGACGGCAGGGGCAAATCTAGGCATGGGCATGGGGGGGCAATGCCCCTCTACATGCCCAGACTGCCCCACCAAACATGATGGCATGCAAAAACAACCCAAGATATTTCAAATTAAAGTGCTTATTTAAAATGATTTGAAACACTATTGCTACTGGCACCACTAAATAAAAGCATTTCATGATTGTAAACAGAAAACTCTCTGAGTCAGACCTTTAGCTTTATGCAACTGATGTTGTTTGATGCTTACAAAAATGGTATGGGTGCTTACAAAAATGTATGGCTTCGTGCCACGGTGCACCGAACGCTTGTGCCCGCTCTGCTTATGCAAATAATTATTGGTCATAATTATTTTCTCAGCACCGTATTTGGGCGCAGTACCAGAAATGTCCACAAAAACAGCCCCTCCTGTCCCTCATCTCTGCTTCCTCCTGTCCATCTAATTGGCATTCCCTGTCTCATTAGAATATGCATGATCTGCCTGGTTTCAGGCACTTTTATTGGTCTTCTTTGAAAGGGGGTGTGGATTCCATGCATACCAATGACTTAAAGGGGTCAATGTCAAATCCATGTTGGAGTCCCTTTGATAATTTGTACTGATCATAACCTACAACTACAAATACATATATCGTGCAAGAGTAAAAGTTTAAATTGGAGTTGTTCAAGGAAAGTACACATCCCTATATAAGTAGGCTACAGTACTTCTGAATTAGGCCTAAAGGTAGCCTACTACTATAGGCTACTCTCCACCAGCCCAGCCCTTCGGGCTATGGGATAGAGACTAATCCGGTGATGGGCACCGGTTACCGGAGGGGAGGGAGGAGGCGTCACTGGAACAAAAAAGAAGAGAGAGAGAGGGAGAGAGAGAGAGAGAGAGAGAGAGAGAGAGAGAGAGAGAGAGAGAGAGAGAGAGAGAGAGAGAGAGAGAGAGAGAGAGAGAAGAGAGAGAGAGAGAGAGAGAGAGAGAGAGAGAGAGAGAGAGAGAGAGAGAGAGAGAGAGAGAGAGAGAGAGAGAGAGAGAGAGAGAGAGAGAGAGAGAAGAGAGAGAGAGAGAGAGAGAGAGAGAGAGAGAGAGAGAGAGAGAGAGAGAGAGAGAGAGAGAGAGAGAGAGAGAGAGAGAGAGAGAAGGGGGCGGGAATATCACTAGCTTGTGCGCGCCGGCTCATCCCGAGTCCTTTGTGTTTGAAACTCCCAATATCTCTCGCATATCAATAATTCAACGCAGCCAGAGAGAGAGAGAGAGAGAGAGAGAGAGCGACCAGACCAGGAGCCTCCGTGCGCTATGCGTTCTGCTGCGCTGCTGCGACTCCACACGCGCCCCGACGCATCGCTCCTCGCCGCCGCCGCCGTCGCTTCTTCTTCTTCTTCATCCAAAAGGCTTCTTTGAGACTCATCCGAAGGACAAAGAAAAGTTCTTAGACCTGGGGGGAAACCCGATGAGAAACGGTTAAGGGACTGCTTCCTTAATTCCCTCCCCGACCCACCGCCAGCCGCACCGGGCAAAATCAACGCAGCTAGAACGAAACGGAGGGAGCACCGTTCTCCGTCTATATCCCCTTCTTCAGAAAGACGCCGCCGGGGGGTTATTATTGCGAGGAAAAAAGGTGTGATTTAAGTGTAAACCTGATCTTCCCCGATAAGGAGTGAGCACAGGCATACAGTAGGCTACGATAAGGACAAGAAAGCCCAGTGTAGCCTATTATCCCAACGCCAGGTAAGCTTTTTTTTTTAATCCGCTCTACAGTAAAGAAAGGCGACTGTACGCGTCTGGTATCTTTCGTAGAAACTTGGACTTGTCTTGGACTTCCACGGGATTCGCTCTTCTTCACTCCTCCTTTACAGCTTTTTCCACGGGATTAGAGCTAAATTACACCTTTATAGCGCTGAACTCTTCCAACACCTATCCGTTTCCACCACGAGAAATCAGTGAGAACCCACCACCACCACGACGACTCCTTCTCGGTCCCAGAGTAGAGGTTCTCCACACACCATCATCACCACCACCACCATCACCACCAGAGTAGAGTTGCTCCACACTACCACCATCATCACCACCACCACCCTGGTCCCAGAGTAGAGTTGCTCCACACTACCACCATCATCACCACCACCACCACCCTGGTCCCAGAGTAAAGTTGCTCCACACCAGCACCACCACCCACCACCACCACCACCACCACCACCACCACCACCACCACCACCACCACCAGAGTAGAGTTGCTCCACACCACCACCACCGTCATGTTGACGTTCTGCCTGCTGGGCGCCGTGTGGCTCGCGGCGGGCGGCCCCGCGCCGAGCCGCGCGCAGAACGAGACGGAGCCCATCGTGCTGGAGGGCAAGTGCCTGGTGGTGTGCGACTCCAACCCGGCGGCGGACCCCACCGGCACGGCGCTGGGCATCTCCGTGCGCTCCGGCAGCGCCAAGGTGGCGTTCTCCGCCGTGAGGAACACCAACCACGAGCCCTCCGAGATGAGCAACAGGACTATGGTCATCTACTTCGACCAGGTAATAAGGCATGTCGTATATGCACCCTTATTGTAGTTATAAGACCATGCATGGCTCCCAGGCAGGGGTCCTCGAGGGAGTTCAAGGGGCCTCAAAACTCCCCGAGCCTATCGAACCAAAGGGACCCCACATAGATATGTGGACAGTTCGATTCGTAATTCTTGTCAGGATTTAATTAACACTGAATTTACAATATACAGTAAATAGGGGAGTCTAACACATAGAGATGCTATATCTTCTGGGGGTCCCTCGTGGCACTGGCAGATCCTTTCAAATGTGGGACCCCTTACCTCTAAATTTCTTTGCCTTTTATTTTCTTTTTTTTTCTTCTTTTTTTTTTTACTATTTAAAAAAAAAATAAAAAAATAAAAAAATGAATGGTTAGAATACAGCCATAGTTAAAACGAAAATGGGCGACTGGAACCCTAAAAAAAAAGTTTACCCCGAAATTGAAGCACACCTGCTAAAGGGGAACTCCACCCATTTTCAACATTCTAATATGTCATTAATATACCTTAGAGATGTTGGGTGGACATGAAAAAAGGTCCCCTATAATTCTGTATTTCCTAAAAATCTAGGTCTGAAAAAAATCATTAACATGATGAAATAATCTGATGACATCATCAATATGTATTTCACCATGTGATGATTTTCTTTCAGACCCCTTTTTCCTGAGAGGATACGAATGTGAACCAAACGGACCCGCCAGGGTCCGTTTGGTTCACATTTGTATCCTCTCAGGAAAAAAATAAAAATGAGTGGAATTACCCTTTAAAGGTGTGCACAAATGTCCCCGGGGCTCGCATTTAAAGGGTTATTCCACCCATTTTCAACGCTTTACTATCATGAATATATACCCTTGCGTTCTTCTGTGGTAATCATTTTAAAAAAACGCCCCCATTTCTGTTTTTCCTAGAAATGGAGGTATTTTTAAAAAATACATCATGGTGAATCACATCTTGTTGGCATCATCAAGATGTGATTCACCTGCATGTTAATGTTAAGAACGCAGAATGGCATGGCCGGCTGTTATCCAAAACGGACAAAATAGAATTGGAATGAATTTTATTATTTGCTCTGTTCTCTTGGGGGGAGGAACAGCAGCTTCTAAAGAATACAAAGTGGAAAACTTTCAGGCATGGCAATAATATAGTGGATATTGGAACGGACGTCTCCGCCAAATAATTTAATAGGAATAGGTTGCGAGGGCGAGGTCCTATAGCCGGGTGTCTTAAATGTTAATTCCCTTCAAACTGGCCATTCAATTATACATTAGTTCTCATCCGTCCCTCCCTTGCACTCATAAAAACAGGCATTTGGGCGGAATGAAGGCATAATTGGAAATCTCATTTGAAAGATTGATTCGGTTCTTTCTTTCTTTCCCCAAAAGTTCTATTTCTGAAAGGTGTGAGACATTAGTTCTAGGTTCCTGTTTTTTTTTTTCCACGGCCATTTGATTCCGGGATGGCCATAATTCATGCGCTGTGTTGTGCTTTAAGCCTTTGTGTATTGAATGCGTTTTGGTGTTCAAAGCATATGACACTTCAGCTATTGAAAAATATCAGAGCTACAAGCGTGGCGCGCTGTGAGCTTGTAGCTCTGACATTTTTGAAAAATTGTGAACATGTGATGCAAATATTGAATATATTGCTTCGGAAGCAAATATTTGTTTTCTATAGAACAAGGTGTTTTCGGATGAGGGTCCACAGCCAAATATCGATAATTCTGGTGGTCGATAATTCTTGGCAAGAAATATGTTGAGCATCACTGACACGGGAACATAGACTATTCAGAAAAAAACTAGAATATAGTGTCATAAACTAGAAATTAGTGTCAGAAACTACAATCAGGTGTCAAATAGAATATATTCTCAGATTTGCGCATCATTTTCACAATTTCTCAAAAAATATCGGATCTACAAGCTCATGTCGCGCCAGTCGGTGGCGCGATATGAGCTTGTAGATCCGATATTTTTTCAATAGCTAAAGTGTAACATACAATGCGTTGAACAGTAAAACGCGTTCAGCACAGAAAGGGTTAATGAATTTTGAATTTGAGCGGCGTGAAGGCCGAATAATGTACTGTATAATGAAGATTGATTTGATATCTATCTACCCCATCCCACACGTTCCCACACTCCCTCTCTTTTTCCCCACAACACACACCCATGTGTGTAAATCTTTCATGCTCTCTCTCTCTCTCTCTCTCTCTCCCTCTCTCTGACCACATCTCCAGATCCTAGTGAACGTTGGGAAGAATTTTGACGAAGAGAGAAGTAATTTCATTGCGCCGCGCAAAGGGATTTACAGTTTTAACTTCCACGTGGTCAAGGTCTACAACCGCCAAACCATACAGGTCAGTGTGTGTGTGTGTGTGTGTGTGTGTGTGTGTGTGTGTGTGTGTGTGTGTGTGTGTGTGTGTGTGTTGTGTGTGTGTGTACGCGTGTGTGTGTGCGTGTGCGCACCAGACACACAGATGCTTTTTCTTCACTTCATAAAACTTGAATATGAGAGAGATAGGGGAGGAAGGAAGATCGAGAGAGAGAGAGAGAGAGAGAGAGAGAGAGAGAGAGAGAGAGAGAGAGAGGAGAGAGAGAGAGAGAGAGACCGTTTTGCCCCGGAGTTAGTTTCTAGACGTTCCGTTTGCGATGCCTTTCTCCCGGGAGACAACGGCGGAGGCGGGAGGCGTTTTACACAGATGAAAGCCAGTCGCTCGCCCCCATCCATCGCTCAGTCATAATTAATCGTCGGGCGTTGAGCCTATAAGCGGAGCGCAGCCAGTGGACCAGCTGCTGCCGCTTGCAGCGTTTAGCCCACAGGCTCAAGTCAGAAACCATTGGACAGCTCTATAAGACCAGGGGTTTTCAACCTTTTTGACTCCAGGGACCACCATTTATTCAGCATTTGAGCCACGGACCACCACTTGAGGACATTTTAGCCCCACAGACCCCAAAAACTAAAGATTTAAATCTTCTAGTTGTGTAGACTATAGGCTAATTCAGATGATGAATATTTTAACTCTTGAGAGTGTGAAAATGAAATTTTTACATTCTCAAGAGTTACATCTGGTTAACCAACATAGCTGGGGACCACCTTGAACCCTCTCAGGGACCACTGGTGGTCCCGGACCACCTGTTGAAAACCCCTGCTATAGACTATGCCATCAGAGCTCTAGATCAGGGTTTTTACAACATTTTTGACACCAGGGACCACCAATTTATTCAGCATTTGAGCCACGGACGGACCACCATTTGATGACATTTTAGCCCCAAAGACGTAAAGCTAAAGAATTATTTTCGTTTCGTTCACAATTTCAGGCTGGATTTTTTGCAAACAAAACAGTGTAGGCTTCTTAGTTAAATAGTGCTAATTCAGATGGTGAGTATGTTAACTCTTGAGAGTGTGAAAATGAAACTAAATGGACCCGCAAGGGTCCATTTGGTTTCATTTTTACATTCTCAAGAGTTACATCTGGTTAACCAACTTTCCATCATTTAGCCTGGGGACCACCTGGAACCCTCTCAAGGACCACCTGTTGAAAACCCCTGCTCTGGATTGTGCCACCATACGAGCCCAATAATTTGGACTGTCGTAGCGAGGTGTTTGCGATTCTGTCATGATCACTCTACGATAGCTTCAAAGTACCTCTTAGCGTGCACAAAATGCAACATGTAGAATACCGAAATGTAACCTATAGTGTCTCATTACTCTGTGAAAAGAAACTGTATTGCGTAAGAGCTGCAGATTTAGAGAAATAAAATGTTTTATTCCACTCAGTCTGTTTATTTTTCGAACGGCGCAACGCCCCCATCCCCCCCCGGGGTTCGCCTATACCAATGGCAGATCAGCGAGGAAGTGAGCAAGATGGTAGTCATTCGGAAAATTATCATACCGAGTGAGCCTCTACGGCATACAGTTTCTTTTCGCCGACTCATGGGACATGTGTAAGAAACCTTGGACTCTCGTAGAGTGATCATGTCAGAATCGCAAACACCTCTCTGCGAGAGTCCAAATCTTGGGCTACCACCACAACATGGGCAGCATTAGACCCAAGACACCACTAGACTCTCCCATCAGACCCATGGACAACTTTACTCTCTCCCATCAGAACAATGTATAGCTCTAGTCTACAGTAGACTCTCCCATTAGAACCATGGACAGCTCTAGACTCTCCCATCAGAACCATGGACAGCTCTAGACTCTCCCATCAGAACCATGGACAGCTCTAGACTCTCCCATCAGAACCATGGACAGCTCTAGACTCTCCCATCAGAACCATGGACAGCTCTAGACTCTCCCATCAGAACCATGGACAGCTCTAGACTCTCCCATCAGAACCATGGACAGCTCTAGACTCTCCCCTCAGAACCATGGACAGCTCTAGACTCTCCCATCAGAACCATGGACAGCTCTAGACTCTCCCATCAGAACCATGGACAGCTCTAGACTCTCCCCTCAGAACCATGGACAGCTCTACCATCAGGCCCATGTCCAATAGAACAGCATGGAATACACTATAATACACTATAATCACCGCTCCGCGCTATATTTGACCGCTGCATAAACAAGTTCCCCAAAGTGCAAACAGCTGTGTTCATATCAATCCGCGCTGCGCTTCTGCATTTAGTTCCAGCACGCCGTTAGCGGCTCCATTTGGTTAGCTACGTATTTGGTTGTTTACATGCCGTTGCCGTCACCCTCTCAAGGACCACTGGTGGTCCTCGGACCACTGGTTGAAAACCACTGACGTAAGCCATGTAATAAGCGGGATAACACCCTTCGAACGGGTGATTTGTTTCCTAACTAACTGACCTTGGCTGCGCCTCGGTCAGTTAATAGGAAACAAATCACCGGTTCGTCGGGTGTTATCCCTTACATACAGTATGTACTGTACGGTATATGCTAGTTCAATAATTCTGGGTCACAGACCGAAGTAAAATCTTTTTACTAATATTTTTGAGTCAAACATACAATTACTAACCCCAAGTGTGTGTGTGTGTGTGTGTGTGTGTGTGTGTGTGTGTGTGTGTGCGTGCGTGCGTGCGTGCGTGCGTGCGTGCGTGCGTGCGTGCGCGTGTATGGGCCTAGCCTATACGTTAGGCCTATTTCTGCTCCCAGCCTCCCACCTGAGTGTCATCATAGGCTGTGCTCCCTTACTACTTGAAAACACGAACGAATCACAACCTCCGCACATGCCTAATCCGTTAATTATAGGCCTATAGCTGCATTTGTTGAACAAGCGCGACCAAGAACCTGTCCACATTTTTTTTTTTTTTTTTGCTAATTAAATGTTTGCCGTGTAATTCCGCCTCTGGTTCCCTGGGGGCACTCGCTGCACATTAGGCCGTACTTATGCTTCGGTATACCAGGATCTGGAGTTAACCCTTGTTAACCCGCGTTTTGGTGTTTTAGCTGTTGAAAAATAGCAGATCTACAAGCTCATATCGCGCCACCGAGTGGCGCGATATGAGCTTGTAGTTCTGCTATTTTTGAAAAATTGTGGACATGTGGTGCAAATCTTTGAATACATTATTTCGGAAGCAAATATTTTTTTTACTGAAATCATTGCTTCTGGGGGATCCCTAGAACATGTTTTTAGTTGAGGTTCTGCAGGTAAATAATATACATTTCTGGGGGTCCTTCCTATGAAATAGGTTAAGCATCACTGACACAGAAAGAGATTTTTCCAGAAAAAAAACTAGAACCTCACGCCAGGGACTAGAATTTAGAGTCACAAACTAGAACTTAGTGTCATGGACTAGAATCTAGTGTCGGGAACTAGAATCTAACTTCAGGAACTACCATCTACTGAGAGGAACTAGAATCTACCGTGGGGGACTAGAATCTAGCATGAGGAACTAGAATCTATAGCGCTGTGAACTAGAATCTAGCATCGGAAACTAGAATCTAGAGCACTGTGAACTAGAATCTAGCATCAGAAACTAGAATCTATAGCGCTGTGAACTAGAATCTAGCATCGGAAACTAGAATCTATAGCGCTGTGAACTAGAATCTAGCATCAGAAACTAGAATCTATAGCACTGTGAACTAGAATCTAGCATCAGAAACTAGAATCTATAGCACTGTGAACTAGAATCTAGCATCAGAAACTGGAATCTATAGCGCTGTGAACTAGAATCTAGCATCAGAAAGTAGAATGTATAGCGCTGTGAACTAGAATCTAGCATCAGAAACTAGAATCTGATCAGGACACAAAGGGTTAATTAGCATGACAACAGCGGCGCGCCGTGACGACGCGGTTGAAGGCAGACGGGTGCAGTGCGGGGGTGAAAAGCCCCTCTGTCAAGTGTGTTGTGCACGGGCCTAATCATATTCATGTTAGCGAGCGAAAACACACCCGCCGCGGGTTGTAGCACTTGACTCATGACATGGAGCTAATTAGCTTTGTTGTACATGGGCTAGAAGACAACAGGGGCAGAATGACAGTGTGTGTGTGCCATGCCAGTTTGTTAGTGTTGTGGTCATTTGTTACATATACATAAACATAGACATAAAATGGCCTTAAAATGAGACAGACTATTGAATCGGTTTTCACTAGTAAAAATGGACAACAACAACAATTATGTTAATGCTACTTGTTGATTAATTGAATACTTTATTGACAGGCTTTCGGCCTAGACACACACACACACACACACACACACACACACACACACACACACACACACACACACACACACACACACACACACACACACACACACATGCACCAGGTAGTGCAAGCAATTATTTGCTAGTTAAAGCTAGTTTTGCCGCTTCCCTCTATATTTTTCATTTTTTTGTTCCAAAATGGCGGTCTAGGAAGCTGTGTGTGTGTGTGTGTGTGTGTGTGTGTGTGTGTGTGTGTGTGTGTGTGTGTGTGTGTGTGTGTGTGTGTGTGTGTGTGTGTGTGTGTGTGTGTGTGTGTGCCTGCAAGTGTGTACTTGTGTGCTCGCCTATGCGCATGCTTCCGTGCACGACGCGCGTGTGTGTGCCAAAACTCCTGAGTGATAATAATCAACTCTCGGGAGTGTGAGGATGTGGGTTTTCACACTCTCAGAGTTGAATCAACAGTCAGGATTTACCCCAACACCTCTTTGTGTTGCCCCGCCGCCTCCAGCCAATGCATCTGCTGTGTTGAAAACTCCCACTGTTTAGAGGAAGATACCATGGTGCACAGAGGGAGGGGAGACAGAGAGAGAGAAATGGTTAAATTAACCACTTAAAGCAGTGGTTTTCAACTTTTTTTGACACCAGGGACCAACATTTATTCAGCATCTGAGCCACGGAACACCATTTGATTACATTTTAGCCCCAAAGACCTAAAAATGAATAATTCTTTTGGTTTTGTTCAGAATTCCAGGCTGGGATTTTGCAGACAAAACAGTGTAGACTTCTTAATTAAATAGTGCTAATTCAGATGATGAATATTTTAACTTTTGAGAGTGTGAATATAATTTGTACATGATATACTATCTATATATTCTCTTTTCACCACTTTAACTTTTGGTTAGCAGTGGTTCAGCAATATATATATATATATATATATATATATATATATATATATATATATATATATATATATATATATATATATATATATATATATATATATATATATAAAGTCTAGATGGCTTGAGGTGGAGCCTCTGATGTAATTCACCAGTGGCCAACTTACTAGAGTACTTCAATACGGTAATGCTCTATGGCAGCTCAAACAAAAACAGCTGTAACTCGCTCAAAACTTCACAGATTTACAAACGGATTGCTTCATTATAAACGTTATATCTGCGTGGATAGGATTTAGGATGCTCATTTGCCTAATTTATTTTTTTCTACAAACGTCACATAAAAGCTCATTTGTATGTGGACGTCTCTGAGGTTTACAACAAATCAATCCTTTAAAAATCGGTTGAAAAATAAGCCAGTTATCGTCATTTAAATAGTATATGCTCATAGACCCGATGTTATGCTGTACCTTCGTAAGATGGCCGCCACGTAACGACGTCACTCCCCATTGGCCAGCAGCACGGGCGAGACATCTAGCTTTCTCACATACTGTATATCTATGGGTTCAACTGTCTCAAAATGTCGAGGGCGTGGCGTATGGTTTATGGCTAAGTTTATTTTGCAGTAGGGGATACAATAAGGATTTTTTCCCACAAAATAACAACTGGACCACTTTAAAAAAATAAATAAATCATCAATGGAATTCCCCTTTAAGAACGATGGGACCCTTTTAGGGAATGTTGTGCCCGTATGTATCCGTCCGTAGTTTTCAATGAAGAGTTGTTTTAATACCGTCTTTGTTTGCCTGTCCCCTCCCAAAGGAAAATGACAATTTTGTAGTCATTGCAGCTTTCATGCTTCCAGCAACGTGTGGGATGTGGGTGGTGTGATGTGTTCATGCCTATTTCACACGTGGGGGGAAAAAAAATCAATCAACTTGTTATTTTTTTTTTTTCTTCTCAAATTAGCAAAAATCCTTCCTAACAAGCAGATGTATTCACAAGTATTACAAGTTTTGCGAGTTACCGTATTTTCCGCACTATAAGGCACACCGGATTATAAGGCACACTTTCAATGAATGGCCTATTTTTTTAGAACTGTTTTATATATATATAAGGCACACCGGATTATAAGGCGCACATAATAGAAGCTACTGCAGTCAACATAGAATAGAAGCTACTGTGCTACAGTCAAACGATCCATATATAAGGCGCACTGGATTATAAGGTGCACTGTTGTTTTTTGAGAAAATTAAAGGCTTTTAAGTGTGCCTTATAGTCCGGAAAATACGATGCTTGATTGTAGACCAGGTGCACACAAAGATAGTTAAGATTGAGAAAGATCTTTGAGGCAAGCCTTTAGTGCTTGGGTAAAATATTAGGCCTCAACGTGTCAACAATCTGTTTTCTAAAGTAGCAAAGACACTAAACACTAAAATGCCATGAGAACAACTTCGCAAAATCTGGGACGTCTAACCATCCTGCAACAGTGTTTGTATTTAACCCATTTTGTCCTGACCCTTGATTCGAGTTTTTGACACTAGATTATACAGTAGTTCCTGACACCAGATTATAGCTGCAGCAACATTCTAGCTTTTGACGCTAGATTCTACAGTCGTTTCCGACAATAGATTGTAGTTATTGACACTAAATTATAGTTCCTGATGCTTGGATCTACTTTGTATCTACTAGAATCTAGTTCCTGGCGCTAGAATCGAGTTTTTCACACTAGATTCTAGTTTTTCTGAAAAATCTGTGTTCCCGTGTCAGTGATGCTAACATATTTCAAGCCAAGGACCACCAGAATTATCCATATTTGGCTGCAGAGGACCCCCATCTGAAAGCATGTTGTTCTAGGGATCCCCCAGAAGCAAAAGAAAAAATGTTTGCTTCCAAAATAACGCGTTCAGAGATTTGCAGCACATTTTCACAAGTTTTTCAAAAATAGCAGAACTACAAGCTCATATCGCGCCACTCGGTGGCGCGATATGAGCTTGTAGATCTGCTATTTTTTAATAGCTACAACGCCAAAACGCGTAGAGAAAAGGTTAATAGATTACAGTATCTGTAGTGACATCAAAACAAATTCATTGCTGGGAGAACAAGTAATTAGGTGTGCACTGGGAGCTGCAGTGTGAGCCCATATACTGAGGACCAGGACTAACAGGATGTGTTTCTTTTCCCACATAAACCATTTGCCTGCCAATATCATGACTGGCAAAATCATTGATGATGATGATGACACTGTTGCCATCTGCAGCCATGTCTGCCAGTGCAGTGTTAAACCTCTTCCTTGTGATGGCTTCCCTTAACGCAGCTTGTCCTGAATAGATTCTGTTTTCTGAAACTAAATTCTAGTTCCTGACACTATAGATTCTAGTTTCTGGCGCTAGATTGTTTCAGATGCTATGTTTTCGTTTCTGATGCTAGATTCTAATTCCTGACGTTAGATTCTATAGCTTTTGACAGTATTTCTATTTTTTTTTCTTCCCTGAAACAAATCTATGTTCTTGTATCAGTGATGCTCAACCTATTTCATGCCAAGCACCACCAGAATTATCTATATTTGGCTGCGGACCCCCCCCATCTGAAAACACGCTCTAGGGATCCCCCAGAAGCAAAGATTCGAGTTAAAAATGTTTGCTTGCTGAAATAATGCATTTAAACATTTGTGCCACATTTTGATGATTTTTCAAAAAAAAAATATCAGACCTACAAGCTCATAGCGCGCGCGCTATGAGCTTGTAGATCTGATATTTTTCAATAGCTAAAGCACAGTACAGAAAGCGATAAAGATATAGCAGACTAAACAGGTCTTCACACAGTCTGTCTGTAACAGTATACAGTCAGTAATCCAGACAGACATAAGCCAAGCAGCCAGACATCAAATCCCCCAGGATCATTCGTTGTGTTTTGTGTTTTCTGTGAGTCCTGAAGGCGCCATGAAATATTTGTCTTACTCCACTCCAATGTGGGGCAAACGCTCTTTTAAAGTCGTTGTTTCGTCTCGTTTAAAGCTGTTGTTTTGTCGTTATATTCGCATGCACAAAAGGCATGTTAAAGTTGTCTGTTTTTTTGGAGTCGTGAAACGAACTCTTTATAGACGGATTCACCCGCTTCAACCTCTATCCATGGATTGAATAGAGCATAATCACGAGTAATCACACGATCGAATACAACAAGTAGACGTAGATACTCGGCTACCCGCCGGGCAAGTACATATTTTGTATTTATTGCATCGGTTGATCACGGCTACTACTAGTAGGGCGGGGCGAAGGAAGTTTTACTGAGGTTATGTTTGTGGTATAAGACTTCAATGTTTTGTACCTTACAACATTATGTATGAGTACAATGCAGATAATGTTTGCACTCGCCATCTTTGTTGAAGAAGAGTCTATCTATGTCTGAGATAACTAGTCTTAGCTTTATGCGGTTACTAACCCTAAACATAACATCAGTAAAACTATGCTTCGCCCCGTCCTACTAGTAGTAGCCGTGATCAACCGATGCAATAAATACAAAATATCTACTTTTAAAAAACAATGTTTTATCATATTAGCATGTGTTTTGTTCTTGCTTTCTATGAACTGCTGTGGATGAAGAGAATCTGCTAAAAGCCTAAATTGTGCTGCACTGCTGCAGGCATGTTTTTGCTGTTTTGAGTAAAACGCCAAACGTGCATAATGAAGGTACCTTTCTGATATAATTAAGAAAACCTTAACATCTTGATCATCCAACGGAAGATGAGATGACTTAAGCACTTCAGTCTCATCTCTGATCTGAGAGGATTATGGAGTAATCTGAACCTCCTCCATACGTTAATTAATTCACTGGATTAGGCTATAAATTGAGAGACATCGAGATCATTTTGTGACCTCGACCAAGGTTGCGACCATTTATAAATGGTCCTTTTATAGGTTGACGACCCCAACTTTTTTTTTTTTTCCCCCCCAAACCATTGTTTTCAAGGTTCAATGTTCAAGGTTCTTTAATGCCACTCCAGTGTACTGTATGTCAGGACATACATACAGGGATGAAAAAGCGTTTCCATTGTTCCCCAGTGCAATAAGACAGTAGACAGTGCAAGACAATACAAGAAACAGTAAGTGACGTAGTGTAACAGACTAGAGCATTAAAAGTGCAACTGTAACAGCATAAAGTGGTGTGAAGGTGCTAAGCTACAACTAGGTATTATTATTAACAGTGAATAACAGTAGTCACTGATATATTTGGATCCAGACGATAACCCTAAAAGTCCTAAACCAGCATGATATGGTACAGTAAATGAATGAAAGTGAATACTGTACATACTGCACAGAATCCAAAAATGGATTCCCTGAAAGGTTAAACAGTTAGTTGCATTTATTTGGCTCAGTTATTTTGTCTGTGTATTATTTTCAAGCAATACCTTGCTGTAAATCCTCCTGAAATGCAATGTGTGTGTGTGTGTGTATGTGTGTGTGTGTGTGTGTGTGTGTGTGTGTGTGTGTGTGTGTGTGTGTGTGTGTGTGTGTGTGTGTGTGTGTGTGCGTGTGTGATTGTGTGCGCGTGCGTGCGTGTGTGCGATATTGTCAGATATAACGTCAGATATTGTCTGTACCTAAGACTGAAGATACAGTAACACGTGACGCTGGTGGGAAAGAGATATTGTGTGAATAATACAGTGTACAAGCACTTTTAAATATGCCATTGCTGTATCAGCTGTAGCCTACACAGTTCAGGCAAAAAGAGCCTAGTATACTCACGTTGTGTGACGACTGAATAATCATTGTACAGTTCCCTCTGAGCTTTCACTTCAAGTGAAACACAGACAGAACGTTTGTTGTATATGCGCTCATTGTTAGGTCTAAAAATGCTGCCCAGTCTTAAAGATACATCGCATGGATGCAACTGGGACGTATCCTCAGTGATGTATCCCAAGGTCATCTGGGTTTCGGGTCTCGCAATATCATACCCCTCACTCAGGCGACCCAGCCCGGGTTGATCAAGTCCCGACTTACGTCCAGTAGCTACCCTCGGTCAGTCCACTAGGGAAAGACCCAAGGCCACACAATCCACCGCTCCAGAACTATTCTGCCGGTACTGGGAGACACTATACTCTGGCACATGGAAGGACTAGGCTCTGTGGGTTGACTCCTGTCCAGACCCCTCCTACGTCTCACCAGGTCTGCTCCTGATCTCACCAGGCACAGGACCTGTGCGTTGCACCAGACTCCCAGCGCCGGCATTTCATTCAGGAACAGTGAATCACTATGGCCCTCCTAACGGCCTCACCAAGGGTTGTTGGGCTTCCTCCTTACGGAGGACACAGGCTGGGGCGCTAACCCATACTGCTCACCCGAGTGCCGTCTACATTCCGGCTGTCACCCGTCTCTCCGGTGGTCACCAGACCCCGTTGTCACATAGTCTATTCCTATGAGCCACTATAAATAGAAACTAAAGGCTTAAAGATACATCGCATGCATGCAACTGGGACGTATCCTCAGTGATGTATCCCAAGGTCATCGGGGTTTCGGGTCTCGCAACATCATACCCCTCACTCAGGCGACCCAGCCGGGGTTGATCAAGTCCCGACTTACGTCCCAGTATTTCTATATTGAAAGAACAAAACACAGAAAAGACCTTTGGCTGGCTGGGTATGATGATGACGCATGTTTGGGTGGGCTCTGCCCACCCCTAGAACGCAAAATGATTCTGTCCCTCCTGTATGAATTATCATTGTGATTATGCAAGTGTAGTGACTGTGTAGAAAATACGGTGTTGCAATTAAAGGGGAACTCATTTTCAACATTCTAGTATGTCATTAGTATACCCTAGAGGTGTTGGGTGGACATGATGAAAAAGTTCCCCCATTCTGTGTTCCCAAGAAATGTAGGTCTGAAGAAAACCATTAACATGGTGAAAATACATCTTGATGATGTCATCAAAATGTTTCACCATGTTAAAGGATTTCCTTAGACGCTTCTTTTTTCTGAGAGCGTACAAATGGAACCAAATGAACCCGTTAGGGTTCATTTGGTTGCATTTGTACGCTCTCAGAAAAATGTTGAAAATGAGTGGAATTCCCCTTTAACAGATAATTCAGGGCTAGAAGGCTTTCTTTCCTTTATTTGGAGTTGATTAATATCCACAAAAAAGTGTCCCAGTTGCTATTTTGTGGAGAGAAAAAAAAGATGCTAAATGCATACCAGGGGCGGATCTAGGCATGGGCATGGGGGGCAATGCCCCCCTAAATGTCCTTACTGCCCCACAAAACATGATGGCATGCAAAACAACCGAAGATATTTCAAATTAAATTGCTTAAATATTTAAAATGATTTGAAACACTACTACTGCTACTAACTAACTACAGTTGTGGCACCACTAAACCAACAGCATTTCATCATGGAAAACAGAAAACTCTCTGAGTCAGACCTTTAGCTTTATGCATGCTGCGTGTCTGTTGCAACTTCAACAACAACTGATGTTATTATTGATGCTTTACTTGCGTAATATCCTGCAACCAAAAATGGTACGGGTACGACTTCGATGAATACCATTTTCCACCCCATATCATTTTCTCTTGTCCCCCCAATTGGGAAGTGTTGCATCCGCTCCTGATGCATACCATGTCTTGATATATTGGTGCTAGCTCACAGCAGAAACATCTAAAAGGTTAAGTCTTAAAAAGACAAAAAAAAGTGGCTGCACACGCTGTCAGCCAAAATGCAGAATAATTATTAGAAAGCAAAAAGTCAAGGACCACTTAACCACTTTTCAACATATCTTCATATAATTGGTCCTCATACTAATGTACACGGTCACACTTATGTAAAATACCACTATTTCTTTTCTACTCTAGTCTGTGTCTCACAGGAGGGCTGTGGGCAGTTCAGAAACCTGCCTTCCAGGTGCATCATCCATAGGGTGACCAGATCCAAACTGTTCATTTGAGGGACAGAAGTGTTGCATGTGTGGGACAAGTGGAGTGTGGAAACGGGACAAAATGTCCCGTTCAAGATTCCATTTCACACAGCAAAAACAGCTGATCTAAAATCAAAATAGCTGATCCACGGTCGCAAAACGCGTCGCAGTGCGACGCGTTTTGAGACCGTAGATCAGCTATTTTTGATACGACAGTATGCGATGTGGCCTCTCTAGAGTGAGTGTGGAAATATAGTGGTACTACATGTGGGAATTATTAAAAAAAAAAAAAAAAAAAAAAAAAAAAAAAACACATAGCAAGAAATGATGAAATCCAACTATTAGTTGGGTCACTACAAATTATTAGGGCATTTTGAACACTGATGTCTGTCAGTCACAATGTGGGACAGAGTCTCAATTTGTGGGACGCTTCAGAAATCTTGATCATCCATGTGGAATCCAAAGCTAATAGAAACTGCAGGCTTCACATTCCTGAAAAGTTGTGATGCGAAAATGGAAGCCATGTGTGGAGTTTGCATGTTCTCCCCGTGTCCCCTAGGGTAGATACTCTCACAAAAACACGCTGTAAGCCTGATGGAGGGGACAGGAACTGGTTGGAATAACGTGTTCCTTCCACGCGCTACGTCCAACAAGGGTAACTCCCCTCTGTCAGGTGAAAAGAAGGCAGCTGGGACTACTCATGCATTGAAGGAAGCATGAGGCAAGTGCACTGCCTCCCCAGGTTGGCGGAGGGTGTGCAGAGCCCATTCTCCCCAAAATAAAAATGATCATTTTAAAATATTGTTTAAAAAAAAATCTGTTGAACAATGACGTCACTGGAATATGTTGAAAAGTGGTGAAGTGGTACTTTAACAACGAACATTTTGGCAAAGTAATAGAAAACTCAAGTCAACTCAATTCAACAGGCTCTCCCAGACAAAATATCCAAAACTTGCGGTAAAACAGCCTGAACGAATGTTTTTATTTCTGTCTTAATGAACAGAGTTAGCACAACTTAGATCGAAAATGAGTCATATGCTGAAACGATTAACTCATAATGACTATCCACTTTTTGTCCAAAAAAACCCCCCACACATTTGGGCAAAATTATTCATGCAGAAGTCGTTATCACAACTATTCTCAATTATCACCCTCAGTTCCATGAGGTGTGGGGATCGTCCCCTCCACCTTTGAGCGAAAGAAGAAAAAAAAGAAAAAGAAAATTACCAGGCAGCAACAGTTATATTAGCAGTGTTTAGCAGTGTTTGGCCTTGAAATCTGCGGGAAACAAAATACCTCTGTCATTTTGGAGGGGATGTTCGTAAAAAAGTGGAGGAGCTATCGTGACATTTTCAGATAGCTTCCAATCCATCCCCCCCAGTTATAATAGTCTCTGCACCCCTGAGCCGACGCATATCTCCCTTTATAGAGAATGTTTATAGCCGTACAGGAACGCTTACTATTATTGTCTTGGAGTGCTGGTCCAGTTTACCATCAGATGATTCTATTAAAACACAAAAAAAGATACATCGCTACCTCTAGAGCAGTGACCCGCCTGTTCAAGGCCAGGCCAGCTCCTCGCAGGAGATGGCAACGAGATTGGAGGGTCTGCACGTATGGGCGGATGTAACATGTACCAATTGGGGGGGGGGGGGGGGGGGGGGGGGGGGGGGGGGGGGGGGGGGGGGGGGGGGGGGGGGGGCATACCATTTCCAGTTACAGGACTTATATTAGGCAAGTAAAGCATCAATAATAACATCAATTGTTGTTGAAGTTGCAACAGACACGCAGCATGCATAAAGCTACAGGTCTGACTCAGAGAGTTTCCTGCTTTCAATGATGAAATGCTGTTGGTTTAGTGGTGCCACAGCTGTAGTTAGTTAGTAGCAGTAGTAGTAGTAGTTTTCTAATCAATTTTAAAGAGGGGGTGCCGTGATTTTTGTATTTTCTCCAATTTTGTACATGTTCAGGAGGTGACAGTATGCAAATAGACCCCTTTGTGTGTTTTTTATGTGCAATGATGTCTTCCCTTTGTATTTAGGGTTTCTTCCTGGGGGCTGAACCTTTCCAGTTAAACGTGCCAATGAAAAAAACTTCAATACATGACATCACGTGCTCAGCCCCTCCCCTAACTCCTCCCCCTTTATCATGCAACTAAAGCTGTGGGCGTGGCTTCAGTTCAGGTGGATCTCCACCCATCACCACCCACCAGGCAAACGACAGTTTAACAAACACTGTACACTTTTTGGGGGAAAAAAAAATCGTACTTTTCATATAACATTAATACCTGATCATGTTTTAGGGTAGAAAAGAATCATGGCACTCCATATTTAAATATAAGCACTTTAATTTAAAATACCTTGGGTTGTTTTACATGCCGTGTTTGGTGGGGCAGACTGGGCATTTAGTGGGGCATTGCCCTCCCGCCCCATGGCTAGATCTGCCCCTATTTGCACAACGGAAATGCACATCTCTGCGTTATCTCCGTTCCACGGTTTCTCCGCAGCTTTTGTTTTGCACGTTGTTGTTGGCTATAGGGAGAGCTATAGCAGCGCAGGCCGGGTGTTTTCGCCGGACCCCCAACAGACACAGCGTTTTCCATCTGGTTGTGTGTCAAAGTCGTGCTATTGTTTCAAGGACGAGTGTGAGCAACCCTGCTGTACTCGGATTTTCGGACGGATAAGTATTATGCAAATAGGCGCGGGTGGTGGCGCGCAAAGTGACAAAGTGCCTTCCCAATTCGATCTTTATTTCAGGCTCGCAGTGGTTCCCATGTAGATCAGTGGTTTTCCAAAAGTGCGGCCCGGGGACCGCCCAGGGATCCTTGAGGGAGTCGCATAGGGTTTTTTTTCCCGTAGCTCCGGGGTTTTCAACCTTTTTGATGCCAGGGACCACCATTTGTTCAGAATTTGAGCCACGGACCACCACTTGAGGACATTTTAAAACTAAAAAAACTTTAAACTAAAGATTGCTTTTGCTTTTGTCCATCTTCTAGCTGTGTAGACTTGGGCTAATTCAGATGATGAATATTTTAACTCTTGAGGGCGTAAAAATGAAACCAAATGGACCCGAAAGGGTCCATTTGGTTTCATTTTTACGTTCTCAAGAGTTACATCTGGTTAACCAACTTAGCTGGGGACCACCTGGAACCCTCTCAAGGACCACTGGTGGTCCCCGGACCACCTGTTGAAAACCCCTGCCGTAGCTAAATGATGGTGCCAAAATCAAGATTCAAGATTCAAGAACTTTATTGCCATGTCAACAGAAGTTGATAGGAATTTGTCTCGGTTCATGCTCAACAAGAGCAAGACATTACAGTGCAAAGACCAGCATAATAGAAATGACACATGTTTTTTTTTTAAGTGCTATAGAGAGGCGCAGTGACGTCACCACCCCGGTTCCGGAAGTCTTTTCCCCATTCATTTTTCTCATAGACTTTTCGAAAATAATTTATATCAAGACGATTACGCCGCGGCCAAAGCCAACTCAGGTCGTGACAAATCATGACAACAAACACAACATCGTCATATAATATATAATTAGGAAGAAGTAGAAAACGGCATGATACAAGACTTTTTGTTTCGTTTTTCATCTTAGAAATTATTTTATTGTCCCAAAAGTTTGTGTGTGTCATCATGATTCGTCACGACTTGAGTTGGCTTTTTCCGCGGTGTAATCGTCTTGATATAAATTATTTTCGCAAAATTCTATGAGAAAAATGAATTGGGAAAAGACTTCCGGAACCGGGGCGGTGACGTCACTGCGCATCTCTATATGCATTGCATATTGTCATACATGCATCATCACAACTGTAAACTAGCGAGACAAGTACAAGTGTCTAATAGCTACAGGGTAAGTGCTATCTCTGAAGCGAGATGTTGAGCAATTAATACTTCGGTACATCCTGCCTGATGGTAGGAGATTGAAGAAGTGGTGTTTGGGGTTTGAGAGTTATCAGCTATTATTTTGTTAGCTTTCCTGATTATTATTAAATGTGTCCGCGTTCTCGCAGAAAAAGTGTATTTTACTTCCCCTCTCTGCATACGTGAGCAAACCGACACGCGCCAATTAAACTAGGCCTGGTAACAGAAATCTGTTTTGATTTAAAAATGTTATTATTTTTAATATGAACCTCCTTGTACGAGGATGGGGGGTGTACCCCCTTCCAACACCCCTATACTTCCCTCAGCCAGGGGCAACTCTTCCGGTCACTGCCCCTTCTAAGCCAGTGACCTTCCAAATGTCCTGGAGGTACTTTAGTATTCCTTTTGATATACACAGATGTGCCGCCTGATTCAAACAAAGGTAGCCTCAGAAACCTAGACTAAACTCTTCCCATAGCAATCAGGGGCGGATCTAGTCTGCATGGGCATGGGGGGGGGGGCAATGCCCCACTAAATGTCCAGACTGCCCCACCAAATATGATGGCATGCAAAACAACCCAGGATATTTCAAATTAAACACTACTACTGCTACTAACTAACTACAGCTGTGTCACCACTAAACCAACAGCATTTCATCATTGAAAACAGAAAACTCTCTGAGTCAGACCTTTAGCTTTATGCATGCTGCGTGTCTGTTGCAACTTCAACAACAACTGTTGTTATTATCGATGCTTAGTTGCCTAATAAAAGTCCTGTAACTGAAAATGGCATGGGGGCGACTTCATCGCCCGTGGCGCGAAGCGACACGGGCGATGAAGCCGCCCCCATGTCATTTTCTCCAGCCCACCAATTGGGAAATGTTACATCCGCCCCTGATAGCAATAGATGCTGTTCTTCATCATTGCAGCAATGTTTCATCATTGTTGTTGTTGCCCACGGACTCTTACCCTCTAGAAATGCTAATGTATGTCTTTCTTTACATGGGCATATCACCTATTCGACTGGCATGTACGGTATACAGATGTGCAGTGACGTCACCCTGCCCTGTTCCGGAAGTCTTTTCCTCATTCATTTTTCTCATAGACTTTTCGAAAATGGTTAACAAAAACACGATTGCGCCGCGGCCAAAGCCAACTCGGGTCGTGACAAATCATGACAACAAACACAATATCGTCATATAATATATAATTAGGAAGAAGTAGAAAACGGCATGATACAAGACTTTTTGTTTCGTTTTTCATCTTAGAAATTATTTTTTTGTCCCAAAAGTTTGTGTGTGTCATCATGATTCGTCACGACTCGAGTTGGCTTTGTCCGCGGCGTAATCGTCTTGATATAAATTATTTTCGAAAAGTCTATGAGAAAAATGAATGGGGAAAAGACTTCTGGAACAGGGGTGGTGACGTCACTGCGCATCTCTATACTGTATAAGTTTTTTTTTTGCTGCTTCTACAATTCAATTCATACATAAGCAATAGCTAATCCATAGGTTCCTCAAGCCGCTATTTACAAACATGTTCGTACATGTACTGTAGTTGTTTGTTATTGTTGTTTATCATCTTTGAGTCTTTGTATACCTTGAGGCGTTTCTTTTGGACACCACCACCCTCCTGGTCTCCTATGACACTTTTGTATTATTCCACTCCATTTGCAACCATCAAAAACAACATTTTCAGCATGCAGTTTCTCCAGTACATCCAGGGGTGTAGTGGAGGGGGGACGCGGGGGGACGGCGTCCCCCCACTTCTCACATCTAAAATATTTTTGGGGCAGAAGTAGGCCTATGTTTTTTGTCTTTTATGGATACAATTAGGCATTGTAAACAATCTTTCTCAATATGCTATAAATGCAAGTGTGCATGTACGTGTCTTAAAGGGGAATTCCACTCATTTTCAATATTTTACTATGTCATTAATATACCTTAGAGATGTTGTGTGGACATGGTAAAAAAAGTTCCCCCCATTCTGTGTTTCCTAGAAATGGAGGTCTGAAAAAAATCATTAGCATGACATCTATAGATGATGACATCAAGATGTGTTTCATGTTAGAGTTTCCTTTTTCTTTTTTTTCTCAGAAAAAAAAAAGAAAATGGGTGGAATTCCCCTTTAAGAAGTGTCCCCCCCACTTCTAAAAGTACCACTACACCACATCCATTCTGGGGGGCATGGCGCACACCATACATTCAGAAGGCTAATAAAACACAGAAAAACAAACAAACAAACATTGTATGTGTCAGGTCTTCTTGTGTTGACCTATTATTAGCACCTAGACCGCGATCGCGTGTGCGTCCTTTTCTGCCCTATGCCACGGCTCAAGCCAGTGGATTCGGTAAAAATTTACCGAATCCAAATCCATTTACCGAATTTTGAAGCGCCAGATCTCCTAAAGAGCATGTGCGATGACGTCATGCTGTTGCTGGTGTCTTGACTAACCATGTCCTCTCACGATCTGAGCAAAAAGTTCCGGGTCAAAAGTCAAGAAGTGACGTCCAGCCACACCGCCAGTCAGTGGCTCCAGGCTTGAAGCAGGGGGGGCCCTGGTGGTCAAGTCTGGTACTGCAGGCGGGTGGAATTCATGCACGACCGCCGGAGAGC
This sequence comes from Benthosema pterotum, assembly GCA_039105355.1. NCBI lineage: Eukaryota > Metazoa > Chordata > Actinopteri > Myctophiformes > Myctophidae > Benthosema > Benthosema pterotum. The sequence goes on along the minus strand of CM076969.1, from coordinate 55,066,844 downwards.
ACGCACGCTGGTTTGCTTTGTGCACGCGGACAGGGCAGTTTGTATTTAAGTTGTTTTCTGAATAAACCAGCGGTCCTCACGTCATATACTACCTCTCAAAACACAACGGATGTATTATATGACAGATAATAAGCTCAATGCACACCCACAAGCTTGTTTTTGATGCCTTTTGATGTTTTTTTTCCTTTGCTCGTGCGTGACGGCGCTCGTTCATGGTTCCCATAATCCCTTGCGTCGGGCGCGTTCATGGAGAAATACTTCCGCATTGGGGCACCAAATTTTGGTGCCCCAATGCGGAAATAGGCGCACTTCCGGCGGTCTTCCGGGTGCTTCATGCGCCAATGAGCAACTTGCATTGAAATGAACGGCAAGGGGGCGGGGCTGTCGCTCCAGTCAGGTCTCTGTTATTTTATTACTCTATGCGTCCAGCCCTAGTTGATCTACCCATGCGCTCCACGACATTCAGGGGCAGAATCTCAGGACAGGCGTTTGAATGCATTGGATTGAATGGGTGCGAATGGGACAAAAAAAAAAAAAGTTGTCGCGACAATTCTGTTCCAAATGAAAGTCAGCAATGGGATCTTTATCAGACGATGCGCTGGGACTAATAGTTGGATTAAATAATGAAATCTACATATCGTCGTTTTCTGCGCCTTTGTTGTTACCGGCGGACGACGCGCAAGACGAGCGCGGGATTGGCGGGCCGCGAGTTAGTTCTAGGTAGAAACTAATGTTAGCTCTGGGTAGGAACTATAACATTGTAGTTAGGGGTAGTTAGGTGTTGATCATGTGCAGCGGTATTAAGGCGGAAGACACTGTTTATAGAGGGCTGCTGGTTGGATTTGAATACATACAGTAAGGCATCATGCCCTTTGTTTGTTGGTTAACTTGGCCATAGCTTCTGAACAACTTTGTCGGTCTGAGATGCTCGCACCGTTCCTCCATCTTGTCTGTCCGTGTGTTACTCCATTCATAACGCTGATCAGGGGCGGATATAACATTTCCCAATTGGGGGGCAGGAGAAAAAATGGTATGGGGGCGACTTCATCGCCTGTGGCGCGAAGTCGCACCCATACCATTTTCGATTAGAGGACTTTTATTAGGCAAGTAAAGCATCAATAATAACATCAGTTGTTGAAGTTGCAACAGACACGCAGCATGCATAAAGCTAAAGGTCTGACTCAGAGAGTTTTCTGTTTTCAATGATGAAATGCTGTTGGTTTAGTGGTGACACAACTGTAGTTAGTAGCAGTAGTGCTTCAAATCATTTTAAATATAAGCACTTTAATTTGAAATATCTTGGTTTGTTTTGCATACTATCATGTTTGGTGGGGCAGACTGGGCATTTAGGGGGGCATTGCCCCCCCATGCCCATGCCTAGATCTGCCCCTGACGATGACAGAAGGTGCACTTTCTGTCTGTGCAAAAGTGCACTGTGCACTGCACGCAATTAAACCTTGATGTGAATCTTGACGTGATGCATTGCATTTGATTTGTATTCACCTCGGTAGGTTAGTGAATGAAAAGTATAAATATTTGTTGTTTAAAGGAGTGCTTCGCCGATATGGAATGCCTTTAAATGCTGTACAACGGCCTCCAAATATGTAGAAAAAATATGTAAAAAAAAAAAAAAAAAAAAAAAAAGACACATGGTGGCGCTAGAGAAAGTATATTCTGTGCGTGCCTTTCTGCTCTCATCTGCCTCCTTTAGTGTTCCCTTTGGAAACGTGTCATACAGTACCTACGTCACTTTTAGGGCAGTGACGTAGGTATGATACGGTCTGGAACCCCCTCCTCTGGTGTTCCACTACAGTATGCACTGAGTTAGGGCAGTGATGTAGGTATGATACGGTCTGGAACCCCCTCCTCTGGTGTTCCACTACAGTATGCACTGAGTTAGGGCAGTGACGTAGGTATGATACGGTCTGGAACCCCCTCCTCTGGTGTTCCACTACAGTATGCACTGAGTTAGGGCAGTGACCAGTGTTGGGTATCGTTACTTTATAAACTAACGACGTTAGGTTATTGGACTACTGCCCCCTAAAACTAATCTCGTTAAGTTACAAGTTACTTTCTATAAAAAGTAACGTAATAGATTATTTTCCGTTATTTTCCGTTCCTGAACACAATTAAAATACTCCTTTTCTCTTTGTTTTTAACGTATGCACAATTTAGTTGCATTGTATTACCAGTACATGATGAGTCGCACTCCACGTTGCGCACATGGAAACCACCAGCACCAATAACAGCGACAACAAGAACTGTACAGACACCATGTCACCTACTATGATCTAGGTTGCTACAAAGTAGGCTATGCATCTCAGATGCACAGTAAGCCTACAGACAATATTATGTTGTACGCGGTACAACCAGTCCTCTCCACACTGCGCGATGACAACACAACCAGCTCTGCAGGTCAGGCTGCAGACCTGCAGGCTTCTCAATCTCTTCCCATCGTAACCCAGCCTATGAACAAGACAGTTCACAGTAGTATAAGACAAGGCACGGCGGCCAAACAATGAATTAAACATTACTCACCTAATAACGCAGCCAGAGTTTATAGCCGATTCCCAATCGAGAGTGCGCGTGTTAATCCAAAAGTTAATCCAAAGTGTACAGCGTCATTGTTTACAAGACTTTTAGCAAGTCGCGCCTACAGTAGCTGTGTCACTATGCAAGCAGCCAGCGGACTTCCTCTTCCTCTTCCTTTCAAAATAAAAGATTCATACTAGAGTATAACTAGACACTAGCTAGACAGTAGGTTTACTTTTATTTCTTAGGCGGACTTACAGGATGTGCAGACAGAAAATGTAAACTACGCACATCACTCACAGAAGGATGAAGCCACAACGTGCAGTCGGCTTATTCTCATTCTACCCTAACAGAAGGAGGAATATACAACACCGGGCAGTCTCAAGAAAATGAATTGCGACGAACTATAGTAACGAGTTACTTTTTTGGAAATGTAACTAAGTAACTAACTACTAAATTGCAAAAATAACTCGTTAGGTTACTCCGTTACTAATAAAAGTAATCTGATTAGGTAACGTCGTTATTGATAACGGCGTTATCCCCATCACTGGCAGTGACGTAAGTATGATACGGTCTGGAACCCCCTCCTCTGGTGTTCCACTACAGTATGCACTGAGTTAGGGCAGTGATGTAGGTATGATACAGTCTGGAACCCCCTCCTCTAGTGTTCCACTACAGTATGCATTGAGTTAGGGTAGTGACGTAGGTATGATACGGTCTGGAACCCCCTCCTCTGGTGTTCCACTACATAGGGTGACCATATTCTCAAAGGTGAAAACCAGGACACCTTAGCGGGGGGGCAGGGGGATTTCACGAAATATTCAGATATCGAACAGGCGCTACTATCGCCTCGAACAGCTTTTTTGTGTTTTTCTGTGTCAATGTGGGATTTTAGGTCCCTTGCACACCATTGCAGAGCGATACATACGTGCCTGCTTTGCAAACAGTGCACAGTGCTTCACTTTTGTCTCGCCCCGGTCTGAATACAGGGATTTTTTTTCTGTAACTCGTCTGTAAACGTGCACTTGCGCTTGGGCATGGTGGTGGCTGACAACCACGCTGTCTAGTGTCCACTAACTGACTGACGAAGGCTGCCTGCACTGACTCTGCTCAGGGCTGAGGTCATCGTGCGCAGTGTCTTAGTGCCTGTCGATTTACTGGTCCGATGTAAGCAAAGACGTGTCGGAAAGGAACTGAATGAAAGTAATTTTACAAAAACCGGGACATTTCCTCATTTTCTAAAAAAAAAAACAGGACACCCAGGACAGGACGTGAAATACGGACATGTCCTGGGAAATACGGACGTATGGTCAGCCTACCACTACAGTATGCGCTGACACCCGGGCACAGAAGCACAGATGCACCATAGCATAACCATACAGACTAGGTTTAATTTAGACGAAGTATCCCTTTAAATATATTTTGTGTTCTGGTTTCATTGTATACACAGGGGTGTAGTGGAGGGGGGACGCGGGGGGACGGAGTCCCTCCACTTCTCTCACATCTAAAATATTTTTGGGGGCAAAAAATGTTTTTTTGACTTGTCATTTACTTTTATGGATACAATTAAGCATTGTAAACCATCTTTCTCAATATACTATTCAATATGCATGTTTTAATAGTGTGTCTGTCTGCGTTGTGCAGGTGCACGCGAATGCACATGCATGTGTGCGTGCACGTGTCTTAAGAGGCGTCCCCCCACTTCTAAAAGTACCACTACAACACTTTGTTTTCAGCATGTTAATCAGCAACATCCTGCAAATCATGCATCTATGTGGTATTTGCCGTACTAAAGAGAGACACTGAGGGCCACACATTTACAGCGTAATAACAGATATACGGTACAAAGATAATTGTATTCGGTGTTCCTGTTAAAACACTTTGCTCACACTTCTGTACGCGTAGGTGGCGATGAAAGTGACGCGTTTGTGTGTGTGTGTGCGCGCATGCGCACGGGCGCGTGTGTGAGTACATATTGCTTGCTTTGTACAGTATGACTCACCGATAACGGTAATAAAGCTTCTCATTTGTCATCTTAGAAACACACACACGCACGCGCACGCACGCACACACACACACACACACACACGCACGCACGCACGCACGCAGGCAGGCACGCAGGCACACAGGCAGGCAGGCACACACAGATGCGCACACTCACACACTCCCTTTCCTTCATCTGTAACAGAATGCCAGCATAAAAACTACGGTATAGGTGAAAGTGTGATCAACCTGTGAAAATGAGGAAGAAAAGGTTTGTGTGTGTGTGTGTGTGTGTGTGTGTGTGTGTGTGTGTGTGTGTGTGTGTGTGTGTGTGTGTGTGTGTGTGTGTGTGTGTGTGCGCGTGCGTGTGTGTGCACGTTGTTCATATCAGGTACTGCACATTCAGAAAATTCTGCTGTTTTTCCACTGAAACCGGAAGTAAAGGCGGCTGCCGTAGGAGGTTTTTGTGTAGTCTCGTATCAATCGGTGGAATTTTGCTGTCCAAAAAATACTTTGTCAAAGGGTGCCATTTATATACAGTACATAACTTTATAGCTTCACCTATGCACAGTACTGGCATCAAGCGGGAGGTGGCGCTAGAGCTGCCCCCAGCGATAATGGTTGTTAAGAGGTATTAATATGCATGCAGACATGCACACATATACACACAAACATGCGTGCACACTTGTTTTCTCTATCTGTTTCCATGTCATAAAGGACAGTGAATCAAGAACATACTCTACACCAGGGCTGCCCAAAAGGTAGATTGTGATCTACCAGTAGATCACACAGGCCATGCAGGTAGATCACATGACAGTCCCCCCAGCACTTGGACCCTTATAGATCTGTAACTCTTGAGAACGGTAAAATGAAACCAAATGGACCCTTACGGGTCCATTTGGTTTCATTTTACCGCTCTCAAGAGTATTTAAACATCTGAATTACTGGTACTTCATTTTCATGAGAACACACAATTAGAAAATGGAGAATAATTGTTATTTTTAACATATTTGACAACTGTTGACAAATACAGGAAAACCTTCCAATTCTCCCCCTCTATTTGTCATTATAAGTGCAATATTCTTTAACACTATAACAGTAAGTAACACCATCACCGACTATTTCAAAGAGAGCTACTATTTCAAAGTAGCTCTCAAGTCAAAAAAGTCTGGGCAGTCTCTACAGTTACCGTGTTTTAGGCTTCAAGTATACTACAATTTACAATTTAGGCATTTAGCAGACGCTCTTAATCCAGAGCGACTTACAATGGTGAAAAGTTTACAATTTAATCTGGATTTACAATACATTTTACAACATACAATGAAGCTCTAAAAACATTGTAATACATTAGGCAACCTATATAAGTCATTGCAGCAAGTACTGTGGGTTGGTATATAATACAAGTGCTATGGGTTGAGATGGAGTCTGAAGAGGTGTGTCTTAAGACTGCGGCGGAAGATAGGTAGTGAGTCTGTGGTTCTGATTGCGGTGGGAAGTTCATTCCATAGTTTTGGGGCCAGGAGGGAGAAGAGCTTGGGGCGCGTGGAGCGTTGTCCAGGCGTTTTTAGTGGGGCTACTGCCAGCTTCCCAGTGTCGGCTGATCGGATGCGATTCTGTTTGGTATATAGTGTTATTTCCGTGTTTGTTGTGGTACAGCATGAACAGAACGCCCCCGTAGTTACTGCAAAGGAGCAGTCATTCCCCAATGGAAGATAGATATCTCCTGGGGATCTGCTGTCACCACCACTGGCATATCAGTGTTCTCACTATAGCCTTGTTCACTAACTGATGCTGTAAAAGAGCAAAAAAAAAAAAAAAAAAAAAAAAAAAAAATCACATCCAGAGACTCACTGGGCTCTGTTTTTCCTTTGGTGGGTTTGCGTCTGCGATGTTTTTTTTTTTTTTTTTTTTTTTAGCACGGTCACGTCACCAGTAAGCAAATTCAGCATTTTTTGTTATTTTGTTGCTCTGACGTTGCTTTAGTCCCACGTATAGCCAGACAACAATTTCAACAATGCTAATACAGTTTGGACCCAAAATCCGAGCAACCTGTTTTCCATTCACAAAAGTATACTTGGAAATATCTTGTACGTCTCACACAGGCCAACAGCACATACACCAAGGCCTGCCCCCACTCGAACCTGATTGGAGGAAGGCCCCTCTCATCCTGATTGGACGAAAGGCTTTTCTCCCAAAGCCCAAACTGAGCCCAGGCAGGCACTGACTGGGGACAGGGAGGAACTTCTTATGCGGTCATCACACTTTATAGTAGGGAGGATTGGCCAAAAAATAATTTGAATGGAGTGTAATCACTGAATATACCTTTAATTATAGGATATATTTGCCCGGCAGAAGTGGTGAGGTCACGACGAGGCTTCATGCAGACGTAAGTAAGGCCCTATGCAACTATTACACACCTGTGGCAACTATTACACACTTGTGGCAACTATTACACACCTGTGGTAACACACCTCTGGCAACTATTACACACCTCTGGCAACTATTACACACTTCACTTGTGGCAACTATTACACACCTGGCAACTATTACACACTCGTGGCAACACAACTCTGGCAACTATTACACACCTGTGGCAACACACCTCTGGCAACTATTACACACCTGTGGCAACACACCTCTGGCAACTATTACACACCTGTGGCAACACAACTCTGGCAACTATTACACACCTCTGGCAACTATTACACACCCGTGGCAACTATTACTGTGGCAACACACCTCTGGCAACTATTACACACCTCTGGCAACTATTACACACCCGTGGCAACTATTACACACCTGGCAACTATTACACACCCATGGCAACTATTACACACCTGGCAACAATTACACACCTGGCAACCATCACACACCTGTGGCAACTATTACACACCTGTGGCAACTATTACACAACTGTGCTTCCTGGAATACAGGCCCCATTGTGGTTTATTTTCCTTTCTTGTAAAGGGTGTTTTTTTTTTCTTACCGTAACAAATCTATTGAAGCAAACATACTGTAACTTTGTTTTTTGTTTTTTTCAGGAAATAATTGATTTAATAGTGTATATAGGAGAGCCTGTGGCTCAGGAGGTAGGGCTGGTCATGCAATAACGTTTTGCATTGTTGTCTGATCGATCAAACAACCAATCAATCAATCAATCAATCAATTGTGGTGATCAGCAGCACTAAGCTCACACCATTGACTTGTAACTTCGGGATCTCTACACTGCACACCTCTATACATGGAGATGATTGTGACCGCAGGTCACAGTTAGTACGTAAACAAGGAGGAAGCGTGTCACGCTGCAACACTACGCTGTAAACCTACGCTGTAGCACAGGGGTGTAGAACCCAAATACAGAGTGGGCCAAAATAGAAAAATTGGTACAATTCGAGGGCCAGAGATACCGGGCTGTGTGTCAACACCGGTTTACAATGAGGTCACTGTCTTCAAACAGCAAAAAAGTAATTTCCTTTCAAAAATCAATGTCTGTTAATGGCAAGATAATTGCAAAGATGAAACTGCCTGCATTAAAAACTGTTTTAAGTTTTAATGAAAAATAGCAGGTGTTCACGTCTCATAGAGCGCCACTCTGTGGCGCGCTATGAGACGTGAATATTTGCTTTTTTTTTTTTTCTTCTATGATCCTCACCTACTGTAGTTCTGCTTCCATAGTTAATTGAGAGTGAGTTGAGGAACTAAAACAATTAGTTGCATTCATTTCTTATCATGGGCCAGTTCTAACACTAATTCAATATCATCCCGCGGGCTGAAGATAATTCATTCACGGGCCTGATTTGGCCCTCCGGGCCTTGAGTTTGACATATGTGCTGTAGCATATTGCTTACTGCTACTCTTGTCTACTCTATTGTTTCATGATCCCAAATCCGATGTTTAAGACACTATCCCCATCACACAGCGCTAGCAACGGCAGCCAATTCCAGGCACGTGCACAACACACACATCAAAGGAAGTATATCCAGGGACATGCGCACATAGTGAGTGCGTCTGCTTCCGGCAGTATTGATAAACCAAGCCGTCACACTGTAGTGCAATTCCTTTTCCATAATGTGAGCAGTCGGGGTGAAGTTATTAGCCGTACGCTTCCTGCTGTCACATCTCCTATTATGGATACTCCCCACTATTAGAGAGCAGTTTATTCTTTTATTACCCATCGACTCCCACTCCTTTTATATCTTCCCTAGCCCTTTGTGTACCGAACGCGTTTTGGCCTTTTATCTGTTGAAAAATAGCAGATCTACAAGCTCATATCGCGCCACCGAGTGGCGCGATATGAGCTTGTAGCTCTGCTATTTTTTGGAGAAAAAAAAATGTGAAAATGTGCTGCAAACCTCCAAATACGTTATTTTGGAAGCAAAAAATGGGGGGGGGGGGGGGGGGGGGGCTGCAGCCAATAAGGATAATTTCTGTGGTTCTTGGCTTGAAATATGTTAGCATCACTGACACAGGAACACAGATTTTTTTTTTTTTTTTTTTTTCAGAAAAACTAGAATCTAGTGTCAGAAACTATAGAATCTAGTGTCAAAAACTCGATTCTAGCGCCAGAAACTAGATTCTAGTGTCAAAAAGTAGATCCTAGCATCAGAAACTATAATTTCGGTGTCAATAACTAGAATCTAGTGTCGGAAACTACTGTAGAATCTAGCGTCAAAAGAGAGAATGTTGCTGTAGCTATAATCTGGTGTAAGGAACTACTACTGTATAATCTGGTGTCAGAAATTACTGTACAATCTAGTGCCAAAAGCTAGAATGTTGCTGCAGGTATAATCTGGTGTAAGGAACTACTGTCTTATCTGGTTTCAGAAACTAGTAAACTACTGTAGAATCTAGTGCCAAAAGCTAGAATGTTGCTGCAGCTATAATCTGGTGTCAGAAACTACTGTAGAATCTGGTGTCAGGAACTACTGTATAATCTGGTGTCAGGAACTACTGTATAATCTGGTGTCAGAAACTCGAATCGAGGGTCAGGACAAAATGTGCTAGAAGAATGAAGGACAGCATGTGAAGTGGATTTGCACTGCAACATCTGGCGCTGCATTATTTAATCCCCCCCCCCCCTCATCTCATCTCAACTCATCTCATTTCATCTTTTGGTGTCGTTTGAAGTAACATCAAGTCAGATTACATTGGGTCTCTGTCAATGGCGCCTGAAGCTTCTGGGGGGGAAGACACAACCTGTGTAAACCTAGACAATGACACAGGCTTGCTTCGGTGACAATTTGTCACCATCAGTCAACGTTGTTGTCCTTTCTTTTTCTTTTTTTGTGTTTGTTTGGTTCTGTTCTATTAATCACAGACATTGCAGGCATCGGTCTCAAACATTAGGGGTGGGACAATTCACTTACCTCACGATACAATACAATATTGACATTTAGGGTTCTGAATCGATTTATATTGTGATTCTTGGTTATGCTGCCATTCGATTTGTTATATCGATATATCACATTTTTTCCCCACAAATGACTGGTCTTAAAAGGTCTTAAAAGAAAAATAATTAACAAACACAACTTGATGATGATGACAACATCAAGTAAAATACATTCAATTCTGAACAATATGGACGGGGAAGTAGGAACATTTTAAAGCAAATTTAAACAATATAAATAGCAAAAAGTGCAATCATACACATCAGTGCAGCCTGCTAACATCAGCCAGTCTTTCTGACTTTATACATTAATGAATAGGCCTGCATAAATATTAACAGTAATTGTCTGTCTGTCTGACTTATAACTGATAACAGCTAGACAGACCATCCAGTTGATGCCGAAGTCATGGGGAGAGAATATGTTTTGTATTCCGTCCGTGTGTGTCCCCTTCTGTCTGTCTGTGTACAGCTAATCTTCCGCACCGCTAGCCTGATCCATGCCAAACTTTACACGCACGCACGCACGCACGCACGCACGCACGCACGCACGCACACACACACACACACACACACACACACACACACACACACACACACACACACCACACACACACACACACACACACACACACACACCACACACACCACACACAACACACACACACACACACACACCACACACACACACAACACACACACACACACGCATTGATGAAACCTCTGCCCCAAATATTCCAAAACAAAGCACAAAGCATTGAATCATGACCCATGATTGTCCATGCGGCAAGTGCAAGTCAGGTTCTACTTGCCCTCAGGTCATGGTCCCCAGTTAGTTGGTTAACCAGATGTAACTCTTGAGAACGTAAAAATGAAACCAAATGGACCCTTGTGGGTCCATTTGGTTTCATTTTTACACTCTCAAGAGTTAAAATTCATCATCTTAATTACACTGTAGAAGATTAATGGTCATTTTGATGTGTTAATTTGCCTGTTTCCTTTCCCAAATCCAGCCTGGAATTGTGGATATCTAGAAAGCAGGGAAAGACACAGAGGCAGAGTGCAATGACTGCCTTCAAGACAAATTTATCTTGTGTTGTGTTATAGTGCACTAAGTTGCACACTTGCCCGATCGGGCAACCAGGTAGCAGTCTTCACTTGCCCCACCATTTTTACAGTCAGAAACTGTCAGAAAAAAAATGAAAATGGGTGGAATTCCCCTTTAAGAGGCTTCCCCCCACTACAACACTGCATAAGAGTGTTAAAACATGCATGTCTGCGCGCAGGTGCGTTACAATGTGTGTGTACTGTATGTGCAAATGAATGCGTGTACGTTAGTGTATGTGCTGTGTGCGTCGTGCATGTGTGTGTGTGTGTGACCACTACTGGCTCATCCGTCCAAAGCCACTGTCATGACTTTATTAGAGCCATACATCACTGACACAGCACTATGCTGACCCTGGCTGGGTGTCAGTGGCCTGAGAGATAGAGACAGATAGAGACCATTTGTGTCAATAAACGACTTTGGTGTAGTCGGAGTCGCAGGGAGATTTGAACATTAGATGTACAGTACGTGTGTGTGTGTGTGCGTGTGTGTGTGTGTGTGTTGTGTGTGTGGTGTGTTGTGTGTGTGTGTGTGTGTGTGTGGTGTGTGTGTGTGTGTGTGTGTGTGTGTGTGTGTGTGTGTGTGTGTGTTGCAAACTGCCAAAATCCAAAATGCACTAGTGGCACTTCCAAAATGCACTAGAATGCGCTAGAGCAGTGTTTTTCGAACCATGTTCATAGCACGGCCCACTATTTATTCCGCATTTTAGCCACGGAGAACCACCATTTGATGTTGAGTGTAGTCTCTCGGACTAATTTAGGAGAAATAACTAGCAAAATGTTGGTCAAAATAGCAATTCTTCTACATTTTTTAAACGTGTAGATTCTTGAAAATTAGGTAATTCAGATGTTTAAATATGGTTTAACTCTTGAGAGCGCAAAATGAAACCAAATGGACCCTTACGTGTCCATTTGGTTTCATTTTACAATCTCAAGAGTTACAGATCAGTATAAGGGTCCATTTGGTTATCAATGGTCCTTTCTAGGAAGGAAGGAGGACTCTATCATAGGAGGAAAAATGGTGAAAATGAGGGTTTTATCTCTGGCGCCTGTCGCCCCAACTCACCAGCAAAAAAGCACTAGATTTTCCGCCAGGAGTTTTTCACTAATGTTGGCACTAAGGGGGGTCTGGAAAAAAAGATATACATAGCCACAAAATGCCATATTGCCAACACTGCCATGCAGGTTTTATTGTTAGGAACAGGGCATTTGTGGTTCATATGTGGGGCCTTTTGCCAGTTGGTTGCAGTGTTGCCAACTGTCAAAATCCAAAATGCACTAGTGGCACTTCCAAAATGCACTAGAATGCGTTAGACGCTTGCCTGGAAGGGAATATGACCATTAAATGACCATTAATCTTCTACTTTCTCTAATTGTGTAGACTTGGGCTAATTCACATGATGAATATTTTAACTCTTGGGAGTGTAAAAAAATGAAACCAAATGGACCCGCAAGGGTCCATTTGGTTTCATTTTTACGCTCTCAAAGAGTTACAGCTGGTTAACCAACTATCCATCATTTAGCCTGGGGACCACTGTTGAAAAACCACTGTCATAGGAGGAAATATGATGAAAAATGAGGGTTTGATCTCTGGCACCTGACAATCAATTTCACCCCAACTCACCAGCCAAAAAGCACTAGATTTTCCGCCAGGAGTTTTTCACTAATTTTGGCGCTAGGGGGGTCTGGAAAAGCGCTAAATATAGCGACAAATGCGCCAAGTTGGCAACACTGGTTGGTTGTCCCCTTTATGCCCATGTAAGCAGGTGTCCTATCTGTACAGATCTGATCTATAGGTATCTGTCGGTCTCTGTCAGCCCTTTTATGTCCATATGGAGGTCCCTGATGAATATATTAGGCACGCACACGCAAGTGGACACATCAGGGAAATGCACAATATTCCCAACCGGTTTGCAACCAACTCCATATAGTCAACTGTCGTTGTAGTTTTGTGTACATTCACAAAAGATAGACCTGGGATGTGAAGTCTGGAAGCCGCAGGCTGATTTTTAGCTGAATTTGGTTTTGTCAGATAACGTTTCAAGAGGGTGCCCAGTGATATTCATCATGTGAATTAGCCCCAAGTCTACACAACTAGAGAATGTAGAAGATTAATGGTCATTTTGATCTGTATATTTGCCCGTTTTGTTTCCCAAATCCAGCCTGGTATTGTGGACAAAAGCAAAATAAATCACTAAGGTGAATAAGCTCACTTTAACTTGCACTACGCCTCCTCTCATTGCTGTGCACTTGGGTCCATCTTACTAAATATGACACTGTGGGGCTAAAAATGTCCTCAAATGGTGTTCCGTGGCACGAATGTAAAATAGATACTGGTCCCTGGTGTCAAAATCGCTGAAAACCACTGCCTTAACGCCTGACATACAAATAATCCTCCCAAAATAGAGTTTTATGGTATTTATTTACAACATACTTTGAACAGGTAGCCTATAACCGATGGTTGACCTAATGGACTGGAGATGCCATTGCACATATCTATCTCCTTATGAGTAACAGTGTGGTATAGTATGTGACATAAATTCCGTTCTTTAGATCTCCTATTTTGAATTATGCCCAGTAGGAGTCTCTCCCTCCAATGTTGGAACTGCAGCACAGCAGGTGTTTTTTTTTAAGTGGTCTGAGCCTTTGAATTTCAGTGCTGTTATAAGCTCAGCTGTCAAAATAATGAAATAACAGACCTTGACTAAACACTAAAGCAGCATCACAATCACACGGATTTTCGTAAGTAATCAACCAAGCTATTTAAATATTAAATGTTCCCGTTTATATGACTCACTCCGCTGCAATAGGTAAAAGAAATGAATACATAATTGCAGAACATATTCAACCTATTCTTGCTGTAAGCACCGTCATTCCCCCATGTGGGTTTGGAAACATTCCATCCGTTTTCCTTCATTCCAAATGGACATTACCAGTGTTGTAGTGGGACTTTTAGAAGTGGGAGGGACGCCTCTTAAAGGGAATTCCACCCATTTTCTTTTTTTTCCTGAGCATTCTTTTTTTCTGAGCATTTGTATACTCTGAGAAAAAAGGAAACTCATTAACTTTTACCATGCCAACACAACATCTCTAAGGCATATTAATGACATAGTAAAAATATTGAAAATGAGAACCAAATGGAACCAAATTTGGTTCACATTTGTACACTCGTAGGGAAAAAAAATGGGTGGAAAGGGAAAGTCTGTGCACTGCATCAGCCACTGCGTTTTTTTTGGTCAAATGAGCTATCATTGCATGCCATTGCAGGTAGTGGGTTGCAGTATTTACGCACATGAACTGGCAGTAGTGCTGTATAGTAGGTCTGATTTTGGGGTTTGAGCACCGTCAGGAATTTCAGGGCGAGCCTCGATCGTTCGCTACTAATTAAGTTGTGAAAAAAGCAGCATGCTGCTACTAGTACTACTACTAACTATTACAATTGTGGATGTTGTCGACAGTAGATACATTTTCTACTTCCCTGAGATGTGACTGACATGAGTGAATACATCAGTCATGAGAGCGCAGGGATCCGTGCACGTCCTTTTCTCTCATCTACCGATCCGACACGGTAAGCGCTGGCTAGACGAAGCAGTGGTAGGTCGGATTGTTTGGTCATTGTTTACCATGATTAGACTACTCTGCCTCACAAATGCTCCTTTTTTAGCCCACTATTGCTAACGTAATATCGATAATCCATGGTCAGTGTGCAGGGCTATAGAGTAGCCCTAGTTTCTGAGCTCTCAATGTCACAACTGTTCTACTAGTTGGAAGAAAATTAATAAATAAATAAATAAATAAATAAATAAATAAATAAATAAATAAATAAATAAATAATAAATAAATAAATAAGATTGGTTCGGGATCATTAATATTCGTTCGCGTGATGACCTTAACGAGCGAGTTGATCGAATCCCAAGCTGCGGTATACAGCCTTAACTGGCAGTTCATATTTGTTTACCAATGACTTTATTTTTACGCTCTAGTTAAAATATCCACCATCTGAATTAGCCCAAGTCTAGACAACGAGAAGATGAAATAAATCTTTAGTTTTCGGGGTCTGTGGGGCTAAAATGTCCTCAAATGGTGGTCCGTGGCTCAAATGCAGAATAAATGGTTGTCCCTGGTGTCAAAAAAGGTTGAAAACCCCTGTGCTAGTAGATCTTGTTGAAAGACGCCCACAAGTCAAAGAGGTGTGGGCACCCCATGCTTTAAGTCATTGGTATGCACAGAGACTAAGGTGGGAGGGGATAAGTGGTGAGGAGGACAGGCACTAAGGGGTTTCCATGATACTTTGAAAGCATTAGTTTTGCAAAAAAAATAAAAAATAAAATAAAAAAACACTCTTTGGGCTCAAAGCAGCCATAGCATTTGCCCAAATCTGCTAACTAGGCAAATTTTCGATGGCAGGTAGCCTGGCTAAAGCCAGAGCTCACGGCAATCAGCTCTTGGCAAACATATTAGAGTAAACTGTACCGATTGGTCACTCCAATTTTCTGGAGTAGGAAATGGGTGTACAATGAGCTACTCCCATAGAGTAATAAAATATAGATAGATAGAGTTAACACGAGCAATAGCCTATCCCCTTTGCCATTCATTTCAATACAAGTTGCTCAGTGGCGTTTTGAAGCACCCGTCTACTTCTGCTTTTGACCGCCCAAAAAATGGTGTTCAAATGCGGAAATGTTTCCTCCATGAATGTGCCTGAGGCAAGGGATTATGGGAAGGGATTCATGAACGAGCAAATAAGGGAAAAACAAAACAGCATAAAAAAAAACAAGCTTGTGGGTTTGCGGTGGGCTTATTATCTGTCATATAATACATCCGTTATGTTTTTGAGAGGTAGTATATGACGTGAGGGCCGGTGGTTCATCCAGAAAACAACTTAAACACAAACTGCCCTGGTCTGCGTTCACAAAGCAAACCAGCGTGCAGCGTGCTCTCCTGGTGCTCCTGCATGAATTTCAGCCGCCTGCAGTTCCAGAACTGACCACTAGAGCCTGAGCTTCAAGGCTGGAGACTCCCTCTAGGGTGTGGCTATTCCAGACCTCTCTGCTGACATAACCTGGCTTCCCCTCCCTCATTACAAGCATTACAAGCTTGTATATGAGTCTGGAGTTGCGGGCAGGGTTCTGATTCGCTAGCGTTGGGATTTGAACTTTCAAGGGATGGGATTTCAACTCCTATTGGTTAGAATCTAACCAATCAGAGCAGCCTAGCTAGCCTAGCTTCGAAAAACTACAAACTGGGTCTCTGCTAATTTGCGTCATTTGTTTTTATGCGGAAACGCGCTCTGATTGGCTCGTCAGGGTTTGTGGCGAGCCAGATCCACCTCCGATTCGGCGAAGCCAGAGTCTTCCGCACTTGCGCCATTACGTCAGTAGGGGGCGTTGGGGAAGACTCTCTGGGCCCAGGGTACTGCTGACAGGCATTTTTTTGTTGTTTGAGTTTTTTTTTTTTTTTTTTGCCAAAAGTTGATCTCGCTCTGGCTGTTTTTATCCAATAACAAAACTAGTGCTTGGAATGGATTCAGCATCATGAAACACCCCTAGTTAGACACATCACATGCTACATAAAGCAAAATGAAAGTTTGACTTTTTTGCAATCTAAAGGGTATGGTCCTATTCAACGTTTATTAAATGTCCTTTCTAATGTTCTTTATTTACCTCGCATAGTGTACAGCAACGGACCTATGTGGTCTTCCTCAGTGTTGACAACACTGAGGAAGACCACATAGGTCGAAACGCGTTCGTTGAAAGGACATTTTAGAAAGGACATTTAATGAGTGCTGGCATTTTCTCTGTTTTCTACGTATATCTCTGAGCCTTGCACCTGGAAGAATATTTGTTAACATGGAGTGTTGCGGGTTTTCTGCTTCGGCAGCTCTGCTTGTTTTCCCTATTCAACGTTTCTAACATACAACCTCAGTGTAGTCAACATGCCTGCGTTCATGTTCTGACAAACGCACTATTTTGTGGTTAAGTCTGTCTGGAGCTGGAAGGCCTGGCAGCTGCCATAGCTGGCCCTATACCCAATTGACGCCACTGCACTTGCGTGTGTGTGTGTGGCGTGCATCGGTGCGCGCATGCGTGTCCCCGGGGGTAATAAAGAGATGTAGTGTGCTTGGCCCTCCTTTGTCTGCCAGCACCTTGTCACTGTGTCATTACATGCACACTGAACAGCGACCACCTCTCTCTCTCTCTCTCTCTCTCTCTCTCTCTCTCTCCCCCGACGTCACGCACGCATGCACACCACAGCATGCCAGGGTCGGATGTAAAATTTCCAGTTGGGGGGCGGGGGGGGGGGGGGGGGCAGGAGAAAGTGGTATGGGGGTGGCTTCATCGCCCGTGTCGCTTCGCGTCAAGGGGCGATGAAGCCGCACCCACGCCATTTTCAGTTACAGGACTTTTATTAGGCAAGTAAAGCATCAATGATAACATCAGTTGTTGTTGTTGAAGTTGCAACAGACACGCAGCATGCGTAAAGCTAAAGGTCTGACTCAGAGAGTTTTCTGTTTTCAATGATGAAATGCTGTTGGTTTAGTGGTGCCACGTACAGCTGTAGTTAATATCTTGGGCTGTTTTGCATGCCATCATGTTTGGTGGGGCAGACTGGGCATTGAGGGTGACATTGCCCCCCCATGCCCATGCCTAGATCCGCCCCTGGCGTATGCACGCACACACACACGCACACACACACGCACGCACACACACACACACACACACACACACACACACACACACACACACACACACACACACAACACACACACACACACACACACACACACACACACACCACACACACACACCGTTCTCTTTGACTTCTCTGTCTGACAGCGCTCTGAGACAATCGCATGCTTCTCTCCATCTAGGCAAAGCCTAGCTGCACTTATTTCCATTTCCATGCACCCACCTTCCCTTCCTCCTCTCGCAGAAATGCAAAATATGTTTTCCCCTGTTAACCGTTTCGCTACTAATTGATTTATTGTTTTTTTTGGCGAGCCTACCAGTGACGTGAAACAAAGGTGGAGACATAGGCACAATTTCACAGGTGCTGAACTAAAAAAAAGTCGAACGTGCAAAAAGGAGAAAAATAGTTTGCACACCGTATAGTAGCTCCCAGGAAACTTTATTGAAGGAGAGATACTTATGACGTGTAAATTGATTTGTCTACAATAAAACAGTTTTAGCCGGTCACCTTTTTTTTTTTGCACAATCTCATGTAGTGCATTATATAGTGCATCTTAGAGGACCAATATGAGAATACAAAGGCTATTTGAATGGGAATAATTTGATGAATAAAAACCACTGGCAGGGAACTACTATATACATGTCAAGTACGTCATTGGGTGTTATGGAGTTAATTCACCTTTATTTATTTCTCTGTTGGTGTTGTGGGGGATAAGGGGGGGGGGGGGGGGTAGTCAAACCTGCGGCATACTGCCAGACAGGATTGCCAGCTGTTAATTCAGCTTTTGAGTCTTCTTGTTTTCGTTCTTTTTTTCATGCTTGGCTCTTCGTGCTTTTGTCCATCTGTCATCCCAGCCCCATCTCACATTGCAAATATAAACAACAGGGGAAAAAAAATTCTGTTCATGTATACTACTAGTGTTTGGTGGACGTATGGATTTAAAAAACCCGGAAGTGCAACTTGGGGGGGATGTTTCGGGATGGATGACTTCAGGTTTTACAGTATATTACCTAGCCTGGGTTCAGCCCACAGACCTCATCTACTCCGTTGGGCCCTGCCCAACGGAGTTATGTGGTCTGGTGTTGTGATGAAGAGTTTCAATTTATCTCGTCCGAAAAAACGGCTCGGCCAATGAGCGAAGGAGTTGGAGGCGGGTCTAAAAAAATAGCCAATCAACACCGAGGGCCATTTCGACACAGACGTCGAGGATCATCTAACTGCCACAACGGAACAGTTGCCCATAAAACAGCACACATCCATTCAATTTCATTGTAACTAGAGTTTAATTATTTAAAGGTAGGGGAAGTGATTTCACTTTTGTCAGATATCACCCACATTTTTTTTTCTGTTAAAATGCTCTATTATAAGGTGTGGAAACCATATATGGAGTTTCCCCCTCCCCCACGTTAGCAGAGGAGCTAATAAAAGTTCCCCAGGTGGTGGCGAATTCTCCCCCAATCAGGATCGAGCAGCAGGTTCACATAGTGTAGCTACTGTTGGACGCCCCTAGTGCAATAGGCTGGTACTACACCATGAATTTCAAATCACTTACCCTACCTTTAATACTGCATTTAGTTATAAATAGTGCAAATGTCCGACGCCAACTGCACTGCTGGTCAGTTAGTCACTGTGCTGACTAAGTGTTAACTGTTGTTGTCGACTGCAAACAACGTCACAGGAAGATTCGCTGATCTCCAGTGATTGGTTGAGGGAAAATCAAGGGCCCGCCTCCTCGTAAATCGGTTACAATGGGGCCAATGTCAGACTCTTGAGCCATGGCTCAGAGTCTGACAATCAGGCTATATATTACCTACTATTCTGTGCCTATAGGATACACTGCTCCCCCTCCGCCATTGTCAATGGGAAGGTAATTCAGTACAATATGAAGGGACTTTTGTTTATATTTGTAGTTAGTAGTTTATCTGCGGAATGTAAGTTCTGTTCACTTTCCATTCACTTTGCATTGCAGGACAGGCGAAATCCACTGCGCCCACGAATGCCGCCACAACTGTTTTGCATAATGGTCGTGACAGTTTGCATAAGGGCTGAGGGTTAGGTTTAGGCATATGTGATACTGAGGTTATGTTTAGGGTTAGGTTTAGGCTATAGGTTTTACTCAGCTCGCGACTATTATGCAAAGCGGTCACGACGGTTATAAAACAGTCGCTGCGGCTGTCGTGGTCGCAACTGGATTTCGCTGACTGTCTTGCATTGTGCTCTTCCGTTTAGTGAAGCTGAATTGAAGCTCTCTGTTCTACGTACTGTAGCTCCACACAGGGGCGGATCTAGGCATGGGCATGAGGGGGCAATGCCCCTTCCCCCTAAATGCCCAGACTGCCCCACCGAACATGATGGCATGCAGAACAACCCAAGACATTTCAAATTAAAGTGCCTATATTTAAAATGATTTGAAACACTACTACTGCTACTAACTAACTACAGCTGTGACACCACTAAACCAACAGCATTTCATCATTGAAAACAGAAAACTCTCTGAGTCAGACCTTTAGCTTTATGCATGCTGCGTGTCTGTTGCAACTTCAACAACAGCTGATGTTATTATTGATGCTTAATTGCCTAATAAAAGTCCTGTAACTAAAAATGGTATGGGTGGTATGGGGGCGATGATGTCGCCCCCATACGATTTTCTCCTGCCCCCCCCCCCCCTCTCCCCCCCAATTGGGAAATGTTACATCCGTCCCTGGCTCCACATCAGTGGAAACAGCCAAATCTTACATGTGATGAGGATTATCTGGTTTATCTGATTCATAAGGTCCCACACTAAACGCCTTTTGATCCCAATGTGCCGGTTGATGCCTTGCATGTTTCCTCTATCATAATAATATTGGCCAAATATTTTTTTTTTTTTTGTTATTCATGATACCTTACCGCACCAAAAAAATACTCCTTGGGCAAACTTCAGCACCAAAAAACAGAAAAACAACCAAAAGACCTGGTTGCCACATTACTTAGAACAATAATGACATTTTGGTACCCCAACTTCCAGCAACTGTCACAAAGCTTCTGAGGGAAACTAATTGATAGGTCATAATAAGTAGTAGAATTAATCTTTTCCCAGATTCAGTCCTTGGCTAACCTATTCACATTGAATAGTCTGGATTTTTTTTTGCCAAATTGAGTGAGTGAGTGAGTGACTGACTAGTAACTGACTGACTAGTAACTGACTAGCGACTGACTGACTGACTGACTGACTGACTGACTGACTGACTGACTGACTGACTGACTGACTAGTAACTGACTGACTACTGACTACTGACTGACTGACTGACTGACGGACGGACCTTCCCTGCACACGCATAGACGCACGAAAGAATGGACTGTTTTGGGTGCTCTGCTGTTAAGAGCAGTATAAAGTAGCTCTTAACTCTGACAGGCCCTCAATCATCTGCCCACCCGCCCACACACAGACACACACAGACACACACACACACACACACACACACACACACACACACACACAACACACACACACACGCACGCACGCACGCACGCACGCACGCACGCACGCACGCACACACACACACACACACACACACACACACACACACACACACACACCCTCCTGAAGTGCGTCACTGTGGAGTGTGTGAGGGTGATGAGGGCTACATGTACTGTAATTATGGCTTTGCTCCTGTTTGACAGTGTCCTGTTCTTAGCCAGCACGGTGGGTCTCAACCTTTTCAGACTGTGACCCCTTCCCCAAATCATCCTATTTGAACATGCGACACCACCCGAAAACAGTCATGTTTGGAATCGAGGCATCGCCTATTAGTTTGACTAGGTACCGCGGGTGAATGTTGTGGAAAGGTTGCGGCGTGCCACGTCAACGCGGCTGTCATGTTGACAGGGTTGAGTCGACGCCTCGTGATGTTGCGTGTTCCCCTTGTCACGTGCGTCTAAGCAACGAGGAGTTACGCTAGATCGCCCCCTGATTAAAACCATCATGATTGTCACAACACCAGTCAGATGATTTAACTCAGGGCTGCCCACACTTTTTGGACTTGAGAGCCACTTTCAAAATGACCAACTCAACAAGATCTACAAATCGAAAAATGTGATTGTTCCATTACTGAAAGTAATGCACTTATAATCAAAAATAGAGTGGGAGAATTGGAAGGTTTTCCTGTTTATGCTATTACTGACGTTTGAAAACAGTATTTGAGGTTTGAGTTGACAGTTTGTGATGTTGAGTTTAGTTTCTTGCACCCAAAACTAAGAACCTTCGCGTTTTTGTCCACTATTTGTTATTCTCCATTTTCTAATTGTATGGACTCTTGAAAATTATGTATTTCAGATGTTTAAATATAATTTAACTCTTGAGAGTGTCCATTTGGTCCATTTGGTTTCATTTTAATGCTCTCAAGAGTTACAGATCTATAAGGGTCCAAGTGCTGGGGGGACTGTCATGTGATCTACCTGCATGGCCTGTGTGTAATAGAGGATTTTAACAAAAAAAAAAAAAAATGGGGGGTGATATCTGACAAAAGTGAAATCACTTACCCTACCTTTAAGTCAAAAATTAGACTCTGGCTCTCTGACTACAGTAGTAGATCTTGCTGAGCTGATCATTTTGAAAACAATCTGTGTCAGGTGAAAATTTAACCAATTCAGCAGCAGTATTAGCGTTTTCTTTCAGTCCGTTGATTCTTTAATATCGATATGAGTGAGACGAGCAGCATGATTTGATTTGATGATTTAATTATTGACGTCAGACAACATACCGTAATTTCCGGACTATAAGCCGCACCTGAACATAAGCCGCATCAGCTACATTTGGGGCAAAATACTGATTTTTTTTTTCATGTATAAGCCGCACTTGACTATAAGCTGCACCAGACAACAAGCTTCATGTTAGAGCAGTGGTTTTCAACGTTTTTGATCCCAGGGCCCACTATTTGTTCACCATTTGAGCTACACACCACCATTTGACAACATTTTCACCCCACAGAACCCAAAACTAAAGATTTCTTTTGGTTTTGTCCAAAATTCCAGGATGGATTTTCGCAAACAAAACAGGCAAAACATAGAGATCAAAATGACCATGACTCATTAATTAAGTGGTGCTAATTTAGATGGTGAATTTCAAAGCTCTTGAGAATGTAAACATGAAACGTAAAAATGAAACCAAATGGACCCTTGCGGGTCCATTTGGTTTCATTTTCATGCTCTCAAAGAGTTACATCTGGTTAACCAACTTTCCATCATTTAGTCTGGAGTGACCACCTGGAACCCTCTCAGGGACCAATGGTGGTCCCCGGACCACCTGTTGAAAACCCCTGTTAAAAAAAAAAAAACACCTGTAAAAATCCATAGATTGGCCGCACCGTTGTATAGGCCGCAGGGTCAAAAGCATGTGAAAAAAGCAGCGGCTTATAGTCCGGAAATTACTGTACTCGGTGTAAACTTTCAGTCAACGTATACGGAAAGAGGAACGGATGAACAAATGAACGAACGAACAAACAGACAGACAAGCATGCAAGCGAATGAACAAGCAAACTCCATTAATTCCATCCATAGACGTATCCATAGCTACCATTGAGATAACGGATTGTATTGCCATGACTCTTAAAAATGTTTTTTTTTTCTCCAAACTACATTGTAGTAAAAGGTTGCAAATAAGGCATTTGGGCCCTCGGAGTGTGTGTCTGTGAGCTTCGTTTTGCTAGAGGCCCTCTTGGGAAACCTGCAGGGAACTGCAGTGTGTGATGGTGGGCCATCAGGTTGACTGTTCACTTTCCAGTCCCTTCATATCGTCTCTTCCACCTCCAGTTGTTTGATGACTCAGACACTGTGTGTGTGTGTGTGTGTGTGTGTGTGTGTGTGTGTGTGTGTGTGTGTGTGTGTGTGTGTGTGTGTGGTGTGTGTGTGTGTGTGTGTGTGTGTGTGTGTGGTTGTGTCTCATATTACTTAACAACACACCCCTAAATGAGTCAATGTTGGCTAAACATCAATGAGATGCATTGTGAAGATGTCCCGCTGTTATCCAACTGTCTACGGATAGCCTTTTCGAATCAATTCACAGTTTCCATTGCATTTAATATGCAACAATAATAACAATTAAATATAGAAGAGGGAAAAAAATGAAGATGACACCAGGGGGTTCTGGGTTTCGGGGATGTGGGAGTCTAACAGAGTCTAGAACATAGAAATACACGTCGTGGTACTGGTTTCATATCGATCGGCCTAGTTTCAAAGCCCTAGCAAGATCATCCCAGAGGAAAGCAGGAAATTGAATTCCTCTCAGAAGCCTCCATCTGAGACGTACCAAATCTATTTCTCAGGAGAAAACGATGAGAAAAACAGGAGCCATGAGCTTAGATTTCATTCTATGGCTTAAATATTGCTCAATAGTTGTATCTCAAAGCTGTTTCTCACTGTTTTCTCCTGAGAAATAGATTTGGTATGTTTCAGATGGAGCTGTACCGGAGATCTCAAACTTGGATTTTGCTTTCCTCTGGATCGTCATCATCATCATATTGCCTAAATCCACGACAAATCTGGATTATTGTTACCAACGCATGCATTCAACGGCAAATTAAACGTGTGTGAGAGTGTGTGTCCTTTTTCTAACAAATGATTCACATACTTTGTATGTGACATGACAGGGCTTGACACTAACACTTGCCCGCTTGTAAAAAAAAATGGTCGGGCAAGTGAAGACTGCCTGGTTGCCCGATCGGGCAAGTGTGCAACTTAGTGCACTATAACACAACACAAGATACATTTGTCTTGAAGGCAGTCATTGCACTCTGCCTCTGTGTCTTTCCCTGCTTTCTAGATATCCACAATTCCAGGCTGGATTTGGGAAACAAAACAGGCAAATTAACACATCAAAATGACTAATTAAGATGATGAATTTTAACTCTTGAGAGTGTAAAAATGAAACCAAATGGACCCTTGCGGGTCCATTTGGTTTCATTTTTACGTTCTCAAGAGTTACATCTGGTTAACCAACTTAACTGGGGACCACCTGGAACCTGGGGGGCAAGTCACCATGACCTGAGGGCAAGTAGAACCTGACTTGCACTTGCCCGATGGGCAAGTGCCTCGGAGACCTTAGTGTCAACCCCTGCATGACATTTGCACGCCCTCACCGCTGTTTGGAAAGTCTGTGTGGAGGTCGGAAGAGAGACGTGGTCCCACCACCCTGCACTCTATCGTAAGCTCAGAACTAAGCAGTAAAGCACTAAGTCAAAAGGTTTTCAGAGAGATACACTACCTGCCAGATGATCAGAATAGAAACAAAGGCTGAATGAAAAGCGTCACATTTGCATTCTTATGGGTGATTCGCACTGCACCCAGCCTGCTGCTCACTATAGTTCTCTGTAGTTATCCACTATAGTTATCAGTGGTTTTCAACCAGTGGTCCTTGAGAGTTCCAAGTGGTCCCCAGCTAAATGATGGAAAGTTTTTTTTTTTTTTTTTTTTTTTTTGAGAGCGTAAAAATGAAACCAAACTTTCATTTTACACTCTCGAGAGTTAAATATTCATCACCTGAATTGGCCCTATTCTACACAACTAGAGAAGATGTGTAGGAGATTAATGGCCATTTTGATACATATGTTTGGCCCATTCATTTTTCTCAGACTTTTCGAAAATGATCTTTTCTATATAAAGACGATTATTCCGCGACAAAGCCAACTCGGGTTGTGACAAATCATGACAACAAACACAATATTACCATACAATATCTAATTAGCAAGAAGAAAAAACAGCAGGATACGACACTTAATTGTCTCAAAATGTTGTGTGTGTTGCTATGATTTGTCATAACCAGAGATGGCTTTATCCGTGGTGCAATCGTCTTTACTGTATATATTATATATTTTCGAAAAGTCTAAAATAAATGGAGAAAACATTTCTGGACCGAGGCGACGTTACAAGGGGGGCGGGACTGCTCAGCTCTATAGGGTTCTTGAATTTTTATTTATTTTTTTGGCACGTAGATGCTGTCACATTTAAATGTAAATCAAGCCGGTATACCCAGTGTTTTGTTTCATCCCTCCCCCCCTTTTTCAGGTGAGCCTGATGCACAACGGCTGGCCGGTGATCTCGGCGTTCGCCGGCGACCAGGACGTGACGCGCGAGGCGGCCAGCAACGGCGTCCTCATCCAGATGGAGAAGGGGGACCGGGCCTACCTCAAGCTGGAGCGGGGCAACCTGATGGGTGGCTGGAAGTACTCCACGTTCTCCGGGTTCCTGGTGTTCCCCATGTAGAGGTAGAACGGAGACGGACGGACCAGGCGGAGGAGGAGGAGGAGGTGGAGGTGGAGGTGGTGGATGACGATTGAAGGGACAATTCAAAGGAACTTGGAGAAGATTGATGGAGACGTGACGGGAGGAGAGGGAAGTCGGTTGGATCGTGGTGGGACGGTCGGAGGATGTTGGACTTCTGCTTGGATGCTACACGAAGGAGAGAGAGAGAGAGAATGAGAGGAGGAGAGAGGGAGGAACGCACCTGGATTTGGATGGAACGAGAGATGGGATGTGACAAAGGGAAAGACCAAATAATTACGAAAGAAGAAAAACATGAAAAAAAAAGTCTCGTAAGCTGCCGTTTTTCCTTCTTTCAAAGTATTTGTTTGGCTTGAAAAATGTGTTTTCTTTTTTGTTTTGTCACGATTTGTCGCGATCCAAGTTGGCTTTGTCCGCGGCGTACTCGTCTTCATGATTTTCTTGAAAGCTAAAATGAATGGCGAATGGACTTCTGGAACCAGGCCAGGGGGGTGAGAGACTGTGGCGTTCCATATAAAGTCGTACGTCCAGACGATGTGGTCGGAGTTTGGTCATCCATCCATCCATACATACATCCACCCACTATTCATTTGACCAGGCCTCGTTCCCATCTTCTTCCCTCTTCTCTCTCTTTTTTGGCTGCCAAACGTTTTTTATTCTCCTCTGATGGAAAAAAAATCTAATGAAACAGCGATCGATTGTCGTTCTATAAACGTCAAGTGTTTTCACCCTCCCCCATCGTCCACCTGCCCATCCATCATCCATATCCATCCATCCATCCATCCATCCATCCATCCATCCATCCATCCATCCATCCATCCAAAAGGTAAATATTCCTGCGTCTTCTTCAGTATCCAGACTCATTGTATAGCCTCTCCCGTGAATTGCCTAATTAATACCAGTGGGTTTCTTTCTTTCGCTCCGTCTCAGTTCATTCAACCAACCTTGGTTGAATGAACAACCAAGGTTGGTTGGACCTTCCCCAAGCACACGGCTCACTCACTTATTTCATTATTTCTCTCTCACCACAAATATTCTCTTCTTTCTTTTGTTTCATCCTACTACTCTATATTTGGACTAGATTCAAAACATTTATTTTATTTTATTTTTTATGCTGGTCTATGACTGGACAGAAGAATTTAATGATGCGTAGGTTACTTCTGCTGCTATTTGTTTTCAATAACTCAGTGGTTTTCAAACAGCAGGGCCCACTATTCATTCAGCATTTGAGCCACGGACCACCATTTGATGACATTTTCACCGCACACGCATAAAGCCATGATTGACCGTTGACCGTGTGAAAAACATCCATCCATCTTCCCTCAACTGCTTATCTGTAGTCGAGTTGCATGGGCAACAGCTCCACCAGAGAGCTCCAGACTTCCCTCTTTCAAGATCAACATTAGCAACCTCTTCCTGGGGAATCCGGAGACGAACCAAGGCCAGAGAGTCAATCCCTACATCTGGTCCTTGTTCTGCCCCGGGGTAGGTTTGCATTGTGGGGCATGTTTTGAGGATATCTCTAGGGAGACGCTCAAGAGGCATCCTAACCAGATGCCCTGAACGACCTAAGCTGGCTTCTTTTCACCAGCCCCGTCACTCAACAGTGCAACAGTTACAGTGTCAAAAAAAAAAAAAAACATGACGGCTGCAACTGCAGTGAATTCCATTAAACCGGCCCATGACGAATAGTTTCTTTAAATAAGCATTGGGTTGTATAAACATCATCATCAGACATATTTTACTGCTTTTGTTCACATGCTAGGAGCGTTTGCTGGCTGTGTTTGTGTGGTTGGCAAGCAGGCTAGCCCATTAGCCACATGATTGACAACAACCTCGGGTATGTTTGATATTAACCAAACCCCTCCCCCATTGAAATCTCACAGACAGCGGACAATTACAGACTTAAAGGAGAATTCCACACCAAAACACATTGGGCCTCAATCTCCCTTGATTCCTGTGGCATGATACATAATGTCCTTTGTGTCACAGATGCGCCATTTTTACATTTCACCCTTGAGGTTCCCGTCCCAACGTTGACGATGTTCCAACAGTTAACATGGCTGCAGGTTGTCTGCGGGTGTTTCTGAACTCCAAACTTATTATTTTTTTTTCACACATCACCTCAAACTACAAGATAATTGGACCACTATATGATTTTTTTAAATTCAGATGGCACTCGGGGAACAGGAGTTTCTACCGGAGTGATTGGAGAGGAGAGAGAGTGGCAAAAGGGAGGGGACAGATTACCTCTGGGATTACATGTAAATGCTGCCCCAGAGTGACATAAATCATTATCGGTATACTATTAAAATGTGATGTGTGGAAAAAAAAAAAGGTTGGAGTTACAGAAATACCTGCAGTAGAATAAAGACAACCTGCGGGCGTGTTAAGTGGTGGACGCCGTCGACGTTGGGACGGGACCTCATGGTGAAATGTAGAAAATGGGGAATCTGTGACAAAAATCAAGGACGTTATGAATCATGTCACAGGAATCAAGGTAGATTGAGGCCCAATGTGTTTTGGTGTGGAATTCTCCTTTAACAGTTTTAGTGCCAAACCCGCCTTTTCCGCCTTTTTGTGGCTATTAGGGGGCACCATTTTTTTTTTTTTTTTTAGGCGAGTGCCTAAAGCATTGAAAGTGTTAAGCTTCAAGAAGCTGAACCCGGGTCTGATAATCAGGCCAGTGTTGCCAACTTGGCGCATTTGTCGCTATATTTGGTGCTTTTTCAGACCCAGCTGGCGCCAAAATTAGTGAAAAACTCCTGGCGGAAAATCTAGTGCTTTTTGGCTGGTGAGTTGAGGTGAAATTGATTGACAGGCGCCAGAGATAAAACCCTCATTTTTCACCATTTTTCCTCCTATGACAGTGGTTTTCAACCAGTGGTCCCCAGGCTAAATGATGGATAGTTGGTTAACCAGATGTAACTCTTTGAGAGCGTAAAAATGAAACCAAATGGACCCGTACGGGTCCATTTGGTTTCATTTTTACGCTCTCAAGAGTTAAAATATTCATCATGTGAATTAGCCCAAGTCTACACAACTAGAGAATGTAGAAGATTAATGGTCATTTAATGGTCATTCCCCTCCAGGCAAGCATCTAGCGCATTCTAGTGCATTTTGGAAGTGCCACTAGTGCATTCTGGATTTTGGCGATTAATGGTCATTTAATGGTCATTCCCTTCCAGGCAAGCATCTAGCGCATTCTATTGCATTTTGGAAGTGCCACTAGTGCATTCTGGATTTTGGCAGTTGGCAACACTGAATCAGGCTAATCCATCCATCCGTCCATCCGTCCATCCGTCCATCCGTCCATCCGTCCATCCATCCATCCATCCATCCATCCATCCATCCATCCATCCCTCCCTCCCTCCCTCCCTCCCTCCCTCCCTTCCTCTCTGGTTCCTGATGGTCCATTCCTTCACCCCACCCACACCCCGTCCTGTGTGTTTTCTCTGCTGCTGAATGTAAAGCTACATGTTTACCTCCTGATGTGGATCCTGCCTCCTCCCTTTGCTTCTCTCCTGTGTGGGACGTTTTGGACGCTTAAAAAACTGAAAACTCTCTCTTACACGTGCACGCACACACACACACACACACACACACACACACACACACACACACACACACACACACACACACACACACACACCACACACACACACACACACACACACACACACACGCACGCACGCACGCACGCACGCACGCACGCACGCACACGCACGCACACACGCACACACACGCACACACAGAGACTCGCAGACTCTCTTGCTGTATAGCTGGATATATATTAGCATATAACACAAAGTATACAGAATATATATATAGAGTGGTGGAAAGTTTTAACTAAGTACATCTCGGATCCAACTATTGTATTGTTACTTATTCCACTATTTACTTTTTTAGGAAAGTTACTAGCTTTAGTAACTTTCCTAAAAGGTAAATAATGGAATTAGCAACGTGCATACATTAATCACATTAGCCAACCACAGTGGAAAATAGGCAACCTTCAAGCTCACAATGCGTGAAAAAAAGGCTACTGTCATTTTTGGTACTTTAGGTTAAGTTTTCATTACAATTCTTTTGTACTTTTACCCAAGTAAATTAGGAATTCACAGCTCTTTAATAGTGACAGAGTAATTCTTCATTGTCCTATAATTTATTTGGGTACTTCTTCCACCACTGTATATATAGGCCTACTATATGTATGTATACCTGTATATGTTACAATGAAATGGAGAAACCAGCGAAATTGAGGAAGAACAGAGCAGGGGCGCCCGTTTCCGGGGCCAAAATCCATTTGTCTGCCCCGAGAACTGGCAACCCTTGACTGGCAACCCCTCACTTTTTCGGTTTCGGTGTTACAAACACATGCAAAAACTCTAAAACATCCTTTCCGTTCTACTGATATTATGATGATGACGATGCTGATAATAACAACTGAATCTGGTTCACGAGTATAATATGTATTTCTGTATTTCAATGTTATATAAAAGCGAGAAAAAAAAGAAGTACTCTAAGAGAAAAACCTACTAGTGATTGTGTGTGGAAATCTGAGGCTGCTGTTCTATGCCCTTCTGATTACAACCATGCTTCTTGTTTTTTTGTTTTTGGGGTTAAATAAACCAAGTTGTGGCTAATTAAGAAAAAAAAAACAGAAACTACTATTACTATATCTTAAGAAAAACAAAAAAGAGAAAAAACAAACAAAAAATAAATGAATAAAAAAAAAACATATAAAGGAATTTTATGAGGATGAAGATTATAAACTCGACTGTAAGATACATGTGAATATTTAGACGACGACGACAACCTTTATTTATTTTTTTGGTTTTTGGTCTATCAAACAATCAAATCGATTTATCTATACTGTTTTTTATTTGCTCTGATGAAAACCAATAAAGTTTAAAATGGTTCGTTTACTTTTCTTAAACCTATACTTTGATCTGGTGCAGCACATTCATTTCCAATTATGGCTGGAGAGAGAGAGAGAGAGAGAGAGAGAGAGAGAGAGAGAGAGAGAGAGAGAGAGAGAGAGAGAGAGAGAGAGAGAGGATGGGGAATAATTATATCCCATATCGGATGCACCGATATGGGAATCCTTGGCCGTTACCGGTGTTTGAAATAACAATTTAATATTTTTATCGCCGAGCATGCGCTCGTCGTGACCAGTGTTGGGCAGTTACTAATTTTAGATTACATATTACTGTAATATTATTACTGTTGCGCCAAAAAGTAAAGTAACGAGATTACTCTGCAAAAATGGGTAATAAGTAATGCATTACTTATTAACCAGTAGTAAACAAGTAACGCGAAGTTACTTGTTTAAAATGGGCATGGAAAAATAGAACAGATTTACAAGCTATCGACAGGTACTGTGTTGTTACAGTACCTGTCTCGAGCTTGTAAATCTGTTCTATTTTTTCCATGCTCATGTTGTGCACTAGATTGTAGATCCAGTCCACACGCTGCAACCTGCGCACAGTTATGTACACTACAAATCGCTTGCTGCTTTATTTTGTATTTTATTTTTAAATACAAGACCCCAACTCTCTTTGAAAACAATTGTGAAAAAGTTTAAAAAGTCCAAGAGACAGATTTTGTTGGCTTTGTTTTCAGGTGCAGTTTGTGGGGTTGGAGACTATTATTATTCCAATAAATTGGATTCAGTTCTAAAAAAGAGCTTGCTAAACAAATTATGTTGTACATATCTATTTTTTCAAAGGCGGTGTTGAGAACTTGGGAAAGTAATAACGTAATATGTAATATATTACTCTTCAATTCCAGTAATAAGTAATGATATTACTTTGTCTAAGTGACGTCACCACCCGGTTCCGGAAGCATTTTCCCCACTCATTTTTCTCATAGACTTTATGAAAATAATTTATATAAAGATGATTTCGCCGCGGACAGAGCCAACATGGGTCGTGACAAATCATGATGACACACACAATATCATCATGTAATCTCTAATTCGCAAAACGTACAAAACGGCAGGATACAACAATTTTTGTTTCATTATTCATCTTAGAAATTACTTTAACGTCCCATAAGATTGTGTGTGTCATCATGATTTGTCACGACCAAGTTGGCTTTGTCCGCGTTGTAATCGTCTTTATATAAATTATTTTTGAAAAGTCTATGAGAAAAATGAATGGGGAAAACACTTCTGGAACCGGGCGGTGACGTCACTGCGCAGGTCTATATACTCGCCTCCTCTAAGCCTAACCCTGAAAAATAACCGCAAGCCAGTCGCCATGCTGACACAGGGCTTAAAACAAGGAAGCCAACCCGACCACACTGATCGAGGATGTCCGGGTTTCCATTGTGTCAGTCGGATACCAGACCAATATGCCTCGTCGACAGGGCGGATCTAGGCATGGACATGGGGGGCAATGCCCCCCTAAATGCCCAGACTGTCCCACCAAACATGATGGCATGCAATGTTACATCCGCCCTGCTCGTCGATAAGAACAGGTAATAAGCAGCCTCCTGGGAATTATCACTTGATAACGGTCAAAGCGGGTACACAACTAAAAGTGTGTGTACCAACCCACCATGTCAGTTGCATAATGAGTATTGTATATACAAGTATGTGTACCAACCACAATCAGTTTTAGTTTTTTTACTACTGTTTTTTCACAACACTCTCTGCTCCGGCTTCTTCTTTATTTTCCACTTTTCACTGTTCTCTCTCTAGTTTCTTTCTCTTTCACCGTTCCCTCACCCATCCCTCCCTCCCTCCCTGTTTCTCGAACTCATGGATTTTTTTTTTATTATTGTTCTCTCAACAGTCCTCCACTTCACGCTCTCTCGCTCGCTCTCTCGCTCCGTTGCGTTCTCTTTGTGCTCGCTCTTTTTAGTTTTTCCACGTTTAACATCCACGTCTTCCTCCTACTCTCCCTCCAGGGGCGGATGTAACATTTCCCAATTGGGGGGGATGGCAGGAGAAAATGGTATGGGTGCAGCTTCATCATGAAGTCGCACCCATACCATTTTTGGTTACAGGACGTTTATTATGTAAGCAAAGCATCAATAATGACATCTGTTGTTGTTGAAGTTGCAACAGACACGCAGCATGCATAAAGGTCTGACTCAGAGAGTTCTGTTTTCAATGATGAAATGCTGTTGGTTTAGTGGTGCCACAGCTGTAATTAGTTAGTAGCAGTAGTAGTGTTTCACATCATTTTAAATATAGGCACTTTAATTTGAAATATCTTGGTTGTTTTGCATGCCATCGTGACTGGGCATTTAGGGGGGCATTGCAACCCCCCCATGCGGATGCCTAGATCCGCCCCTGTCTCTCCACCTGGTCGGTTCTTCAGGTTCTTGTGGTTCATTTTCATCCAGGCTGCATATAATGAGCTCCAGGGGGGAAAAATTAGCACTGGAGTAATAAGCAAACATCGACTTCGCTTTCCTGCTCAACGACCGTACGGCCGCACGCATGCCGTGTGTGCGCACACACACACACACACACACACACACACACACACACACACACACACACACACACACACACACACACACACACACACACACACACACACACAGGAAAGCAAACATACATGACCAAGAAAGAGCCTAAACATACAAAACAAACAGGCAATTACATTAATTAATTCTTTGGCCGTGACTCCGTTAAAAAATAATAATAATAATTTGAAGTTTTGTAATGAATCTCAATTAATCGCATATCGATATTTGCCTGGAGAAGCAGGTCAATTAAAACAGATATGGTACATAGGTATATAGCATATCAATTAGGGAGTTTCCCCAAAATCAAAATTTCCCATCATCCACCGGGCCAAGCGAAGTCACGTGATTGGCAGGGGCCCGCCAATAGTCTGAACATGTGCTGGAAATCTAACGTCAGCATAACTCCTTTAAAGGGGAACTCCACCCATTTTCAACATTTCAATATGTCATTAATATACCTTAGAGGGGTTGCGTGGACATGATAAAAAAGTTCCCCCAATTCTGTATTTCCTACAAATGGAGGTCTGAAAAAATCATTAACATTGAAATATATCTGATGACATCATCACGATGTATTTAACCATGTTAATGATTTTTCTTTTAGACCCCTTTTTCCTGAGAGGGTACAAATGGAACCAAATGGACCTGCTAGGGTCATTTGGTTCACATTTGTACCCTCAGGAAAATTTTGAAAATGGGTGGAATTCCCCTTTAAGCCCTGTGTCCACACTGTGACATGTTATGTTGAGGGTGAGGGTTAGAGATAGGGTTAGTAATTTCAGACCAATGGGAGGACAAAAACTATCAAAGGCAGGTTACACCGATTGTCCCATTGTATGTGTGCACCGGTATGATCCGTACGGCTGAAATTCATCCAGTGAGAAAGGTTCGGTGGTGCAAAACCTATCCGTGATTTAATTAATAATTGTAAAAAATTCCATTTATAACGCACTTTGCAGTTGGAACAAATCTCAAAGTGCTACATTTCAGAAAAAAAAAAACACAATAAAAAACAACACAATTGAAAAGCAATTAATGCATTAAAAAATACTAAGAACAATACAGGAGAATAAAAGGTCCAATTTATAGGAAAATGCCTTGTTAATAAGGACATTTTTATTCCTCTTTTAAAAGTCTCCAAGGACTGAGGTGCTCCCAGGTCGTCTGGGAGAGCAGCCGAGGCTCAGCGGAGCTATAGGCCCGGTCTCCCATAGTCCGAAGCAGGGGCGGATTGGCACATATTTTCCCACCGGTACAATTTTGCCTTTGTAACCAGATGTAACTCTTTGAGAGCGTAAAAATGAAACCAAATGGACCCTTGCGGGTCCATTTGGTTTCATTTTTACACCCTCAAGAGTTAAAATATTCGTCATGTGAATTAGCCCAACTTAGTCTACACAACAGGAGAATGTAGAAGATTAATGGTCATTTTGATTTGTATGTTCCAGGCGAGCATCTAGCGCATTCTAGTGCATTTTGGAAGTGGCACTAGTGCATTTTGGATCTTGGCAGTTGCCAACACTGCCTCCAGCACACAGGAGTGAACAGGA
>CM076969.1:54901864-55024364 GCA_039105355.1 Benthosema pterotum | reverse complement strand
CCGAACCGACATTGTAGGGCCGGGTCGGGCCTAAAAACTATGCTAATTGGTCGGGCCTGATCAGTTAGGGCCCACTTGGGGCCGGTGTGAGTACCAAATCTGCTCGGGTGGGGAAATGTGCTCGGGGGCCCCGGCGCAGCCGACTGACGTCATCACGTATCAGTGTTGCCAACTTGGCGCATTTATCGCTATATTTAGCGCTTTTTCAGACCCCCCTAGGGCCAAAACCTAGTGCTTTTTGGCTGGAGAGTTGGGGTGAAATTGATTGACAGGCGCCAGAGATAAAACCCTCATTTTTCACCATTTTTCCTCCTATGACAGTGGTTTTCAACCAGTGGTCCCCAGGCTAAATGATGGATAGTTGGTTAACCAGATGTAACTCTTTGAGAGTGTAAAAATGAAACCAAATGGACCCTTGCGGGTCCATTTGGTTTCATTTTTACACTCTCAAGAGTGAAAATATTCATCATGTGAAGTAGCCCAAGTCAGGCGCGTAGCGTGCGTCGGACATCAGCCTCGGCCAGTAGACCCCCCCCCCCCCCCCCCCCCCCCCGCATAGCGGCGGACATCTAAACCGGGTGATAGATAAAGCCGTTGTTACTTTCTAATAAGTAATGCAAGAAAGAGAAGCGTGAATGAAACGTCAATAAATACACAGTGCAAGTATATTTGTATATACGTATAAGTAGGCTATATGTATTTTCGTTTATTCTCAAAATTTGTATTTACAAATACCTTTCATCCCCAGCCTCTCAAGGCAAGTACAAAAGGTTTTAGGCTACTGGAAATAGATGGGCGCATGGGCCATTAACACCTATTGTTTTGGGGGGCCAACTTTGCCACCTCCAGTCACCAGGACCAGTTAAACAGGTTTTGACCCATTTGATAACAATAGCCTGGATGAATAGCGGGGCGTCAAGCCGTCTAACACCCCCAACACTAAGCTACTCATGGTGTCTGTCTGTCTGTTCCCCTGAATTCTCGGCCCCAGTGTACTGTACCTCAGCCTGGGCCAGCAAAATAATTCGGGGCCATGGCTCCAATGGCCCCAATGACGCTACGCCTCTGGCCCAAGTCTACACAACTAGAGAATGTAGAATATTAATGGCCAAGTACACTCCCACAACACCAGAGGGAGTGCTACTAACCATGTCCAACCCAGATTTGGTACAAACAAGGGTCTTAATTCCTTCCGCTCATATGCCACCAAAATGTGGAATGCCCTACCAACAGTCATAAAGGCATGTAAATCCCTTGACTCCTTCAAAACCGCCCTCAAAGGGCACCTACAGATGGCTGCAATTCTTAACTGGCCTCTGTAAAACAAAAATGTATATAAAATCCCCCCACCCACCCCACCTCTCCTCTTTGTACATTTCTCTTTTCCCTTTTTTACCTCCACTATGATTTTGCCCCCATGATTTGCTGCTTCTGTTTTTACTGAAGTAGTTGTTTTGTATGTACGGTATTTGAATGCCTCGATGAAATGAACAAGTTGGCCACTATTGTAAACAAGTGTATGCTTAACTAGTGTGTCCAATCAGCTTTTTCAGATTTGATGCAGTTGTACTTGAATTGTACTGTAATTCTCCAAGCTGTTATCAGTTTTGTAGCAGTGTGGACTGGACTTGTACTGTAACTCTCATCTCTGTTAATAAAAATTTCATTCATTCATTCATTCATTCATTCATTCATTCATTCATTCATTCATTCATTCATTCATTTAATGGTCATATTCCCTTCCAGGCGAGCATCTAGCGCATTCTAGTGCATTTTGGAAGTGCCACTAGTGCATTTTGGATTTTGGCAGTTGGCAACACTGTCACATATCCCTATTATATATCCCTATTATTTATTGAAACAGCAGTTTGTATCACAGAGGTCTCAGCTGTTGCCATTACAGCACGTTACAGGTAATCTTACATTATTTTATGCAATGTAATGACTAAACAGATTATAATGTTGTATTTTATATACTCTTTATGTGTTCTCCATATGAAACAAATAGGACCTAGCCAAACAGAGCTAACTTGTTAGCTATGCATGTTTACACCTTGTTCAAGGGGCTGTGCTGAATGTTTCAGAAATGTAACATCACAATGCTACGTTTGATGCTCTGATATCAATGTGTTAATAGATCAAAAAAGAATAATATGCGGTGACCTTATCACCAGAACTATTTATTACAGCAGATCAGCAGCTCACTGTGAGCTTGTATGTCTGCTAATTTCATAGGCTATATGTGTGTAGGATTAAACTGTCACCTTAGTCCTACTGCATATCAGTTTGTCATCCATCTTACATTGTATTGTATCATGTTCAAGAAGTCATATTGGACTCTTCATACAGCACTAGCTTAAAAGGGACACTTCACCTTTTTGCAAAATTAATGTACATGTATGTTGATAACATTGAAAAGATTTAGAACACATTACTGTTTTTTAATGTGTAATATGTGGCTTTAGATATATTATGAATGTGGAACCTTTAAAGGTCCACAAAGGGGTTTTATCGACACCATAAATCCTACATTCACACCATTAAACTGGATCAAACAATTAAAACCTCTTATTCTCGCCCCCTCTCCCATTTCTCAGACTCTGAGGGTGAATGTCCATCTGCTCGATGAACCCCACACAAACCCTCTCCAAAGACTTCATAGTCAGCGACGTTCCAGGAACTATACACTCCTTGTCCATGTCCAAGCAATGTAATAAATGGATAATAAATGAATCATTGCTTTGATGATTGTACAGTACACAATGACTAAATAACTCACCAAATAATAAACATATACTGGTGGTCATAATGTGCTAGTGGTGTGCTACTATGATGTATAATATAAGTATTAATTTAGACCTGCATAGCAACAGTTGCTTTACTATTTAGATTGGCATTGGACAGTGACCAAAGGGTGGGATTTTGGGAATTAATTCCCCATCGATGATGTGCATGATGTCTAAACAGAGTAGGAAAAAATGATGGCATTTTATTATGTACATTAGTGAAGATTTGTGGCCAGGTTGAAAAGTGGTGAAGTGGTCCTTTAAGCATGGAAGTTTATCTATTCTGGTGTGATGAAAGAGAGCAACATTTTGTATCTGTCACCATCTTCACGAGTCAGAAGAAACACACCGTTGAAAACTTTTAAGGGATTTATTGACAATAAATGGATTCATTAATGAATGGGGTGTGTAGGTTCCTGGAGCGTCTTTGGAGAGGAGGTTGCACACCCCATATTATTCTTAAACATGAATCCATTGTGCTTACTATTAACAAATTGATATCATATGAGAGCATCAAACGTAGCATTGTGATGTTACATTTCTGAAACGATTATTCAGCACAGCCCCTTGAACAAGGTGTAAACATGCATAGCTAACAAGTTAGCTCTGTTTGGCTAGGTCCTATTTGTTTCATATGGAGAACACATAAAGAGTATATAAAATACAACATTATAATCTGTTTAGTCATTACGTTGCATAAAATAATGTAAGATTACCTGTAACGAGCTGTAATGGCAACAGCTGTATGTGATGACGTCAGTCGGCTGCGCGGAGGCCCCCGAGCACATTTTCCCACCCGAGCACATTTGGTACTCACACCGGGCCTCAATTTTCAGGCCTGTTGAGAACTCTAGTGTGGAGTAATCGTAGCGTAGCGTTTTAGCCAATCACAGCACAGCAGTCTCCAGCCGTTTCATAGTGAGCCGAAGTTAGTTCTGTTTTTAAACAAATCTGTTTACAAACACAGTGTTTATACTAAAGTTGCCTCAATTAGCTTTAAATGTTGGGGATCAAATCAAAACATTGGGTGTACAATGTTTTGATGAGGTTAAATCAGGGGTCGGCAACACAAGATGTTGAAAGAGCCATTTTCGACCAAAAACTAAATTCAAAATCTGTCTGGAGCCGCAAAGAATGTAAGCCTAATAAGCCCTTAACCGGGAATTCCATCCATTTTTATTGTTTGTTTGTTTTTTTTTGTTTTGTTTTTTTGTTTTTTTTCCCTGAGAGTGTACAAATGTGAACCAAATGGACCCTGGCAGGTCCATTTGGTTCCATTTGTACACTCTCAGAAAAAAAAGATCCTAAAAGAAAAAACATTAACATGGTGAAACACAACTTGATGTCATCAAGCTGTGTTTCACCATGTTTTTTCAGACCTCCTTTTCTAGGAAACACATCATTTTAATCATGTCCACACAACATCTCAGTAAACTGTTGAAAATGGATGGTTCAGATTAAAGCTGCTGGGCTTTTTGGCATGGCCAACAAGTGCTTTTGGTGTGTGTATGTAATAATGCTACAGCCACTGAGCCACTAGGGCTGTGCTCTAGAGCCGCATGCGGCTCCTGAGCCGCAGATTGGTGACCCCTGGGTTAAATCAACATTTTGAAGGTCAGAACAGCGGGAAGAGACCCTTTTTGTAGCGGTCCTGGACATCCAGCGGTTCTCGAGTTACGGGGAATAACACAGACAGACTACAGAGATTTATTTCGACCTGGCATTTATAGATAGATAAAATTAAATATTGTAGGTGTTTTAATTATTAGATTTTAATTACAGAGAGGGGGCACATTGTTAAGAGCTGGAGAGACAGGCCGACCTCTGCTATACCGAACAAATAAAACACTGTGGAAACGATTAGAGCTTTAACCCCCTTGAAACAAACAAAAAGAAAAACGATCACTGACTGTATTCACACGTTTAATTAAAGGCTGATTCATTGGCAAACATTTAACGCAATAAACGCCTCTAGATAAAACGACCCTCAAAACGCATACAAGCGGATGGTGAATGGATCAAAGTGCTGGGGGCTGACATCTGCTTACTGACAATGTGCAGATTTTTTTTTAGAGTGGCAGGACAACAGCACCCACTCCCAACACACACCAAAAAAAAAAAAATAAAAAATAAAATAAAATAAAATAAAATAAAATAAAATAAAATAAAATAAAATAAAATAAAATAAAATAAAAATAAATAAAATAAAATAAAATAATTGAAGGAATAAGCAACAGAAACATGCAATCAAACCTTAAGCCTTCTAGCGGTTCCCAACCACTGGTAAAGAGGAAAGAGTTTAAGACGAGCGTCACCATGGAAACTAGTGACGCCAATGCCTATATACGATGGACTTCAAAAACTGTTATTATTGATGCTTACTTGCCCAAGAAAAGTCCTGTGTCCGAAAATGGTATGTCGCTTCACCCCACAGGCGATGAAGCCCCATACCATTTTCTCCTGCCCTCCCAATTGGGAAATGTTACATGTTACATCCACCCCTGCTTCCTCGTCGCTAGTACCCCGTGTAATGGTACAGGTGAAATATCTTTTGATATAGTCCTTGTTGTACGTCACTTGCGATTACGTTTTCGCTACATTTACCTTTTCTATTAGTAAATAAAAACAGGAATGATTGCTAATTTTATGAAAACAGAGTTGCTGACCTTTGTTGAAGACCAAAACAAATGAAACCAGTGTGGCCAACATGTGTTGCATGAACTTCTGGCCAAGCAATTGACTGAAATAGTCTATCCAAGCCGCATTTTTTGAAATTCTTTTTTGACTAATCTTGCCTATATTTTCGCAATACATGTCCAAGGCATATTAGCTAAATTCTAAAATGTTGAAAATGGCCACTAGTGCAAAAATTAGTGAAAAGCTCCTGGCGGTAAATCTAGTGATTTTTGGCACCATTTTTCCTCCTATGACCCCAGTCCAAGTAAACACACACACGCGCACGCACGCGCGCACACGCACGCGCACGCGCACACACACACACACACACACACACACACACACACACACACACACACACACACACACGCGCACGTGCACACACACACACACACACACACACACAGGTTTTGGCAGTTGGCAACAATGCCTGCCTCGATCCAGAAATCTAGTACCAGTGGAGAAAAACTTGAACTGCAGGGACACTGGACTTACAGTCTGCATATTATCAGCCAAGTATAGAAGGTAAAAGAATAGGCTCCATACGCGCATATACTGTATATGATGATCCTTCTTTCTACTTCCTTCTCAAGCGTTACTCTCTCTCTCTCTCTAGGTCGTTGGCACACCAGCCTTCCATCGTCACTTCCAGCCATCCAGTGTTCTCCAGGGGCGGATCTAGGCATGGGCATGGGGGGGGCAATGCCCCCCCAAATACCCAGTCTGCCCCCTCCCCCCCAAACACGATGCCATGCAAAACAACCCAAGATATCTCAAATTAAAGTGCTTCTATTTAAAATGATTTGAGACACTACTACTGCCACTAACTACAATTTTGGCACCACTAAACCAACAGCATTTCATCATTGAAAACAGAAAACCCTCTGAGTCAGACCTTTAGCTTTATGCATGCTGCGTGTCTGTTGCAACTTCAACAACTGATGTTATTTCTGATGCTTTACTTGACTAATAAAAGTCCTGTAACCGAAAATGGTATGGGGGCGACTTCATTGCCCGTGGCGATGAAGCCGCCCCCATACCATTTTCTCTTGCCCCTCCAACATGTTCTCTTGCCCCCCGAAATGGGTCATGTTACATCCGCCCCTGGTGTTCTCCATGCATGCACTCCTATATCTTTCTTGAGCACATGCACATACTGTATGTTAGAATGGGACGTCCTCATGACCGGTGATGGTGTGCATGCGTTGGCGTTGTTAGTTTTTTTTTGCCATTGTTTGTCCACACATATTCTGAACCACACTATCCATATAATGGATTGCATTTGTTTTAATGGAATGAAAATGTTAGAGCTTTTCCAAGTGCTCAAAGTACAGGTCCGGGGACCACCAGTGGTCCTTGAGAGGGTTCCAGGTGGTTCCCAGGCTAAATGATGCAAAGTTGGTGCAGATGTAACTCTTGAGAATGTAAACATGAAACCAAATGGACCCTTGCGGGTCCATTTGGTTTCATTTTTACATTCTCAAGAGTTAAATATTCATCTGAATTAGCACTATTTAATTAAGAAGTCTACACTGTTTTGTTTGCAAAAATCCAGCCTGGAATTGTGAACAAAACCAAAAGAATTCTTTCGTTTTAGGTCTTTGGGGCTAAAATGTCATCAAATGGTGGTCCGTGGCTCAAATGCTGAATAAATGGTGGTCCCTGGTGTCAAAAAGGTTGAAAACCACTGATACAGTACATTGGAAGGTGAAGCGGTGAACAGTTAACGCCAGTGTCCTCACTTCACAGATTCACACTCTAATGGTGGCCAGCCACACACCGACCAACTCCTCACCAAGGACACTTCGACAAGAGGAGCCGGGACTTGAACCGCCGACCCACAGTTCTTTGGACGACCTGCTCTACCTCCTGAGCCCCAGCAGCCCATATACAGTACGCTTCATGTTCATGTTTTAAATGGGTAATCCTGAAACTGCGCGTATAATTATGTTGGTTATTGGTTAAGCACACGTGTATAATAACTTTTCTGTGTTATCTCTAGTGAAACGACACGCGTAGCTTAACACATAGACCACAATCGCGTGTGCGTGCTTTTCTGCCCTATATGCCACGGCTCAAACCAGTGGATTCGGTAAAAACCCTTATTTTGAAGCGCCAGATCTCCTAAACAGGATGCGCGATGACGTCATGCTGTTTCTGGTGTCTTGATTAACGTGTCCTCTCACGATCTGAGCAAAAAGTTCCGGGTCAAAAGTCAGGAAGTGACGTCCAAGCCCTAGTTGATTTACCCATTCAGGGGCAGAATCTCAGGAGAGGCTTTTGAATGCATTGGATTGAAAGGGTGCGAATGGGACAGTTGTCGCGTCAATTCTGTTCCAAACGAAAGTCAGCCACGGGATCTTTATCAGACGATGCGCTGGGACTAATAGTTGGATTAAAGAATGAAATGTACTGTACATTTCGCCCGTTTTCTGTGCCTTCGTCGTTACCGGCGGACGGGACCGCGCATGACGAGCGTGGGATCGGCGGGCCAGGAGTTAATCCGGCATGCTGGGATGGCTCCCTCGGCGCTCTGTGTGTGTGTGTGTGTGTGTGTGTATTGTTGCTGGTTGTCTGTCTTATTCTTATCGGTAAGCAGCTGCCAGCCTGCACGTCTGCAGGAGCTGACACAAAGCTCCGCTGAAGAGCTGACCAGGCGTGAAGAATACACACCGAGAAGGAGAGAGCGAGAGAGAGAGAGAGAGAGAGAAGAGAATATGTCTATTCTCATTTTCCAAGTCCGAAAAAGGAGTGCAGACACAAATTGACGTGTGCATACGAGGGTGTTTATGTGAGTTTTTTGCGCGTGAAGGCCCGTGTGCTTTGTTGTTGTGCACATCATGAGATCGAGGAGTGTGTGTGTGTGTGTGCGCGCGCGCGCGTGCGTGTGAACGTGCGCGCGTCAGAGAGGCGGTGACAGTTTGCAGTGGGATCTGCGCAACAGTGAATGTGTTCTGCCTGTGCCTTTTCTGTTTTTAACGCCGCCATGCTACTGCAGGTGTCTCCCGCTGGAACGCTGTCACAGAAGGTGATGAAGATGCTACAGTGTATGTGTGTGTGTGCGTGTGCGTGTGTGTGTGCGTGCGTGTGTGTGTGTGTGTGTGTATTGTGCAGTTAGGAACTAGGCGCAGCGATTCCACTTTTGGTAAATGTGTCTACTGCTGCCTGAGGCTGTGGGCCCTCTCTTCAGTAGGACCGCTGGGAGTTTTCCCTTGGTATCTTTACTCGAAAGCAGATATATATGCGTTAACCCATTGTGTCCTGACTAGGTTCTAGTTTCTGACACTAGATGGCGCCAGATTCTAGTTTGTGGCACTTGTTTCTGATGCTAAATTCTGGTTTCTGACGCTAGATTCTTGTTTTTTCCTGAAAAATCCATGCTGTGTCAGTGATGCTCAACATATTTCACAGGACCACCAGAATTATCTATATTTGGCTGTGGACCCCCCCATCTAAAAAAAAAAAAAAAAAAAAAAAAAATTCTAGGGATCACCCCAGAAGCAAAGATTTGAGGTAAAATGTTTGATTCTGAAATAATATAATATAGATTTCTGCAACAATTTCATGATTTTTCAAAAAATAGCAGAACAACAAGCTCATGTCGCGCCACTCGGTGGCGCGACATGAGCTTGTTGATCTGCTATTTTTCAATAGCTAAAACACCAAAACACGTTCAGGACACAAAAGGGTTAAAGAAATAAAAGAAATGAAACATATATGCTGGGTTGAACACCAGGGAATGTTATTGGTTAAGATATAGTCGAATATTTACCCCAGAAATGTGTTGTTGTACGGGGTGGAAAAATGTTTTGTTTTGTCTAG
The DNA here is from genome assembly GCA_039105355.1 of Benthosema pterotum. NCBI lineage: Eukaryota > Metazoa > Chordata > Actinopteri > Myctophiformes > Myctophidae > Benthosema > Benthosema pterotum. Next base: position 55,015,080 of record CM076969.1, on the reverse strand, counting down.
CTGAATGCGGTCGTTCATTTTCTGTTGACAAGGTTTTCTCATATAGGGAAGAGTGCAGAGGGAAAAAGGCAATAGTTCCCAGGAAGTTATGTACCAGGAAACAGCTGTAAAAGAACAAGAAATGAGGCGGGTAAGCATAGGCGTGCATACATAGACGTCAAGGGGGGTTTGAGCACCCCCATTGGCCCTCTCTGGACCAACATGCCCTTTTTAAAAGAGCAAAAAGACGCTGAAATGCTGTTTTCTATGCGTTTTTAACCCCCCAAAACTCAATTTTCCTAGAGTGCCCTCCTGGTTACATTTGAGCACCTGCCCTTGAAACTCTCTGTGGACGCCAGTGCGGGTAAGAGTTTAGATTAAAACAAAGGTAATCCAGACTTGGCTTGTGCACTGCGTGTGTTTTAGGCTTAGACTACAGTATATATTGAATAGAGACGACACCGGAAGTTCCCCTCTCATTCACTTGCATTAAGTTGCTCACCCAGCGCATGAGGCGATTTCACTCGTCTCGGAGGATAAAAAAAAACAGAGTGCATTCTGGGAAAATGGGCCAAGAACGCGAGGCATCATGCACGAGTTTCCTCAGGATGTCGTGTCTATTGTAGTCTAAGGTGTTAGGCCAAGCTGTGACATCATGTCCTGCTTTTTTCAATGGGTGTCAATGGGCACTTCCAGCTTGTTCTTTTCGGCAACGACAGGATTTTTCCTGCAAGCTGGCCACCACCGAAAATGGAAGCAGAAACAATTAAATAATAATGAAAAAAAAAATCAGGACGTGACGTCACAGCTTGGCCGAAAACACGCGCAGTGCACAAGCAAAGTGTGAAGACACCTATAGTGTGTTTGGTGGTGGTTCGTCAAAGCGACAACTTTTTTTTAATGGTGTTGATTTTTAACGCGTTAACGGCGTTGATTAAAATTCTACGTTGTTTGCGTTAAATCTTTTAACGCAATTAACGCACATGCACGCGCGTGCGCGTGCGTGCGCACGCGCGTGCGTGCGCACGCTCTGTCTCGGATGTGATTCCACTCGCTGGCGACTCTATCAAAGGGGGACAACAAATAGGGACAAAGTTGCGGAATGCATTGGAGTCAGTCTATGGGCTCGAGCGAGTATATCAGGGCTACTAAACTGGTGGCCTGACATCTCCGTTCACTTCCATGGAATGGTCTAATGGCGGCTGCTCTTCATTTCCACTGAGCATGAGTACAGCTAAATGAATAGCAGCGCACGCTCTGTTCTGTGACCCCTCAATGTCGCTAGTCTGTCACTAGTCTCTATGGTCCCTTCCACTTCCCTTCCAGAGGAGTTCTACTTCCTCCACGTGAAGTGAGATGTAAACAAAGTTACAAACCAAACACGGAGCTCTTTCGGATCACTCCCAACTATTGTGGTGTGAATGAATGAATGAACAAATGAATGAATCGTGTGTTTGTTTAGCCGCGTCGCCATCGAAACTTAGAAGAAAAGTTGATTCAGAAAATCGCCAGTTTAATAACGAGTGGACCGAGAAATAATGGCTAAATTGAAACTCCATAGGGAGCGCAAGCAGACGTATTGCTCTGTAACCAAGTCAATGCTGTCGCAAAATAATCCGATGGTAAGAGACGCCACTGTTGCATGGATTATTGTCAAGAAGAAAAAAAAACACCCAGAGATGATGAAGAATCGAGTGCATGCTGGCTGCAGGAGGTAGATTTCTATTTCTTTCCCTGTTTACCTCTACTATGATTTTCTGCTTTTGGCGTTGCATTAGTGAATATTTGTATTTGTCTGTCTTGATGAAATGAACGTGGTGGGCCCTATTCTATGGCCACTGGCCAGTCAAAGATGTGCCATCACTGTCATTAGTTGCCTGTGTGTAGGCTAGTCCTGTCCCCTGTTGCAAGCCTTTTGAGAATTAAAGAGAGAGCACAATAAGTGTGCCTTAGATGTTGTGATTTGCTGCTGTTGTGCAGATATGAACAACCTTTTCATAAGCTGCACTATAAACTTGTATTTTGATTTGGTTCAAATATGCTGCATGTTAGAAAGACCAGATGCACATTGCACTTTTCTTATAAATGGAGCATTTTAAAAGTGAAATACTTTAAAAAATGTGGCTGTGTGTGTACACATGTCATGGTGGAGAGTAGTCTCTGTGGCAGTCTGGCCCCCGGGCCCCTTGGGTTTTTGGCAATGCGGACTCCTGAACAATTTAGTTGAATAGCCCACTGTCTTTCCATTTCCGCAACGATACACAGGAAAACATGGCATATTGTCCGAAATAGTCCGAATGGTGATTAATCATGATTAAATTAATTTTGAAGGTGTGATTAATTTGATTAAAAATTTTAATCATTCAACACCCCTACCTTTTTTTATATAATTTTTATCCCACCAGTGCCTATTCCTAATGTGATCCTGGGCTCTACACACCCTCCACCAACCTGAGGAGGCAGCGGACTGGCCTCATGCTTCCTTCAATGCATGAGGAGTCCACGCTGCCTTCGTTTCACCTGACAGGGTGGAGTTTCACTGGTTGGACGTAGCGCTTGGTAGGAACACGTTATTCCAACCATTTCCTGTCCCCTCCATCAGGCGCCCCGGCTGGCCAGGGGGAGGCAGTTTAGAGCCCAGGATTACAGCATGCTTTTGTGAGGGTATCTACCCTATAGGGTACACAGGGAGAACATGCAAACTCCACACAGAAAGGCCCTTTCGCCAACCCCGCCTCGGGTATGGGCACTGATGACGTGGAGGAGCAGACATGCCGCCAGCACCCACAGCAGCGCCCCTATCGGGAATCGAACTCAGGACCTTCTAGCTGTGAAGCGACAGCACTAACCACTCTTCCACCGTGCCCGTGTAAAGTGACAACACTTTTAAGGCCAATACTAAACCAGAATCAGCAGAGTTGTTAAACCACTTAGTAGCGTGACCAAAGAATTTTGTGAAGGGGAAGAGGAAGAGGAAAGGTTTGGTCAAGGAACATTTCTTAGCATTCATAGCTCTGTATCCTTTCAGAGGTTTTGGACAAAGTGAGAACCCTGCTATGGCCTCCTGAATTGGACATTCGGTTGAGCCATATACTATACTATATTATTATAGTATAGTATATAGTACTAGATAGTATATAGTACTATATTTATTTCCACCGTTTTTAGCAAATAGTCATTTTTATTTAATGACTTTAAAGATTAGCCTACTTTTGAAAAATATAATAGAAGGTCCACAGTTTTTGGTTTGATTACTTTCGGATTACTTTTTGGGAGCTATACTCATGGATGACACCTTTGCATTGTGGGACTTTTTGAGTTTGGACAAAAAATGAAGTTCGAACATGACATGACAAATGCCATGAAATGACATTTGTATTTTGAAATCTATCAAGTCTTCGATTTAAATGTATAGTAAGTAGGGTTGTCCCGATCACATTTTTTTGCTCCCGATCCGATCCCGATCATTTGAGTTTGAGTATCTGCCGATCCCGATATTTCCCGATTCGATCACTTTTCTTTTTGCTCCCGATACAACCCAGATCATTCCCGATCAGATACATTTTGCAAAGGCATTAAGAAAAAAAAGGACTAAATAAGGACTAAATACATAAAGTAAAAGACCTTATAAGTCCACCAAATAGCAGAATGGTATTGCAGACTAGAATAGCACTCCTCACTCATTTATTTAATTGCCATAGTGTCCGATCTCTGGTTATACTGGTATATTTACCAATACCGATACAGTATTTGCCGATACAGATATGAACCGATATGACAGAAAAGGGCCGATCCGATACTTTTCCTGATACCGATGCAGTATCGGTACATCCTTAATAGTAATAAGTGATTTCACTTTTTTTCTTCTTTTTTTGAATAATCCTCCCTACTATAGTGGTGGTGACCACACGGCACTTACCCCCACTCTATACAGTGTGTGCATGCCACCCAGGGACGGATGTAACATTTCCCAATGGGGGGGGGGGGGGTAAGAGAAAATGGTATGGGGGCGGCTTCATCGCCCGTGACGCATCGCGCCATAGCCGATGAAGCCGCACCCATACCATTTTCAGTTACAGGGCTTTTATTAGGCATGTATAACCATCAATAATAACATCAGTTGTTGTTGAAGTTGCAACAGACACGCAGCATGCATAAAGCTAAAGGTCTGACTCAGAGAGTTTTCTGTTTTCAATGATGAAATGCTGTTGGTTTAGTGGTGACACAGCTGTAGTTAGTTAGTAGCAGTAGTAGTGTTTCAAATAATTTTAAATATAAATGCTTTAATTGAAATATCGTGAGTTGCTTGGTGGGGCAGTCTGGGCATTTAGGGGGGCATTGCCATGCCTAGATCCGCCCATGCGAGACAGAGACTATAGAATGACAGAATCACAATATTTTGTGAGGGGGCAGATGATGTACTACAACTACAATAATACTAAGTGGAGAGTTGAGTGGGAACAAAAAGATTTGGTGGATTTTTATGAAACAAAACGCTTTGCCAGTTGAAAAGAGGATAATTTTAACCTAATTCACAGTAACAGAAGCAGATCGCAGATGCAAATAGGACGAGTAGGAGTAGTAGTAATAGATGAGCAATGGAGGGTTTCAAATTGCAGATAATGAGAAGCAGAGGATTTTGGTATAGTGGTTCTGCATGGGCATGACATCATCGTACACATAAGTTATGCAGGAATGTGACAAAGGAATAGGCATATATCATAGCGTTCTTCAGTACAGATTTTCAAGATATGTCATTTGAAAATCAATTTAGTTTCTTGCAATGAAAGGTCATAAGCCTGTATTGTTTCAGATGGGAGGCAGATGGGAGGCAGAGGGGGAGCCGAAAGAGACGTCACAGTGTATTTGTAAAAGGCCTAACCCTAACAAAAAAGGGCACCATGTTTGTACTGTATCAATCAAATATCAAAAGTAGACGTTGTTGACACTGCAAGGGGGGATCTAGGCACGTGCATGGGGGGTGGGAGCAATGCCCCCCTAAATGCCCTGACTGCGCCACCAAAAACGATGGCATGCAAAACAAGACAAGACATTTCAAATTATCATCATGACAAATAAGGGCTGATACTGATACTTTTCCATTACCCATACAGTATTTGCCAATACTGATTTGGCAAAAAAAAAAAAAAAAAAAAAAAAAAAAAAAAGGCGATCCGATTCTTTTTCCGGAGACATCTCTAATTTTTAAGTCACACTATTGTTCTGTAATTCAGTGGTTTTCAACCAGCGGTCCGGGGACCACCAGTGGTCCTTGAGAGGGTTCCAGGTGGCCCCTAGGCTAAAGGATGGACAGTTGGTTAACCAGATGTACTGTAACTCTTTGAGAAAGTAAACATGAAACCAAATGGACCCATTTCATGTTTACAAACCTAAGAGTTAAAATATTCACCATCTGAATTAGCCCAAGTCTATACACAACTAGAGAATGTATAGAAGATTAATGCTCATGTTTTATCTTTGTGTTCTGACTGTTTTGTTTCCCAAATCCAGCATGGAATTGTGGACAAAAGCCAAAGACATCTTTAGTAGTGGGGTCTGTGGGGCTAAAATGTCATCAAATGGTGGTCCTCTGTGGCTCAAATTCTAAATAAATAGTGGGCCCTGGTGTCAAAAAGGTTGAAAACCACTGCTGTAATTAGTTAATCTCAATTAATCAGTTAAAGTCCCAGCCCTAAAATAAACACTTCAGTCATTCAATCCAGGGGTGGTCCAGGGACCACCAGTTGCTGAAAATGAAACAAAATGGAACCGCAAGGGTCCATTTGGTTTCATTTTTACACTCTCAAGAGTCAAGATATTCATCACTTGGAATTGTTTTGTTTCCCAAATCTAGCCTGGTATTGTGGACAAAAGCAAAAAATAAATCTTTAGTTTTGGGACTAAAATGTCCTCAAGCGGTATAGTCTGTGACTCAAATGCTGAATAAATAGTGGGCCCTGGACGGTATAAAAAAAGGTTGAAAACCCTTGAATCAATCAATCAATCAATCAATGAAAAAGAGGCAGTTCTGTGAGCAGATGAGAGCCATGGAGCTGTGGATGGTTTGCAGCGAACAGCCTCTCACTCTCTCACTAATGTGTTTTGTGGCGTCCAGCAGGTATGGCAATTGAACATGTGCCCAATCTGGTGCAATGGGAGGGGGGCACATGAAACTGGCAGACAGATGGAGGAGGCAGGGACGGATGTAACATTTCCCAATTGGGGGGACAGGGGGGGGGGGGGGGGGGCAGGAGAAAATGGTATGGGTGCGGCTTCGCGCCACGGGCGATGCAGTCGCCCCCACACCATTTTCGGCTACAGGACTTTTATTAGTCAAGTAAAGCATCAATAATGACATCAGTTGTTGTTGAAGTTGCAACAGACACGCAGCATGCATAAAGCTAAAGGTCTGAGTTTTCTGTTTAGAACAGGGCTTTTCAATCTTTTTGATACCAGGTCCCACCATTTATTCAGCATTTGAGCCACGGACCACCATTTGAGGACATTTTAGCCCCACAAACCACAAAACTAAAGATTTATTTTGCTTTTGTCCACAATAACAGACTGGATTTGGGAAACAAAACAGGCAAAACATACAGACCAAAATGACCATTAATCTTCTAATTGTGTAGACTTGGGCTAATTCAAATGATGACTATTTTAACTCTTGAGTGTAAAAATGTTTACGTTCTCAAGCGTTACATCTGGTTAACCAACTTAGCTGAGGACCACCTGGAACCCTCTCAGGGACCACTGGTGGTCTCTGGACCACCAGTTGAAAACCTCTGGTTCAATGGTGCCACAGCTGTAGTTAGTTAGCAGCAGTGGTAGTAGTGTTTGAAATCATTTTAAATATAAGCACTTGAAATATCCTGGGTTGTTTTGCATGCCGTCATGTTTTGGTGGGGCAGTCTGGGCATGTAGGGAGCATTGCCCCCCATGCACATGCCTAGATCCACCCCCGAATGAAGGGGGGGGGGGGGGGGACCAGACCCAGAAAAGAAGGTTGAAAATGAATGAGATCCGGCCAAGTCAGGATACAGGCAGGTGAGAGGGAGAAGAAGGGTATGGGATGAAGCCATGGGCCGAGACTCAAAGACACCATGCGCCCGTTTAGCCATAGGCCAGCGGTTTTCAAACTCAAACCTTTTTTTTCTATATATCAAGGTCCGTTATTTATTCAGCATCGGGGCCATGGACCACCATTTGATGAGGTTTAGCCTCTCAGACCCGAGACAGGATATTTTGTTGTTGTGGTGGTGATGTGTCCATAATTCCATGCCGTATGAATGGTCTGATGATGACAAATTAGGGCATATACTGGTATATTTACCAATATGGAATGGTCTGATGATGACAAATTAGGGCCAATACTGATACCGATGCAATATTTGCCGATACCAATATGAACCGATATCACAAAAACGGGCCTATCCGATCCTTTTCCCGATACCGATACAGTATCGGGACATCCCTAATAAATACATTATACGTGTCCAGAACTAGAATTGAACATTTAAAACATATAACTATTCTATAACTGTTCTATAATATGACATTTTCCCTGGAGCCCCCCCTTACCAAATGGACCCTTACGGGTCCATTTGGTAAGGGGGGGCTCCCGGGAAAATCTTGCCTAGGGCTCCAAATTGCTTAGAAACGCCCCTGCCTGGAGCCCACTGAGGCACCACTGTGTTGTTCTTGCTTACAGTCACTCTTAAGAGCATCTTCTAAAGGACCTAAATTGAAAATGTAATATCTGTGGTGTGTGTGAGGCCGCATGCAGCCTCGGCACGAAGCAGAGTTACGGTTTGAAGCCAAATTCATATACTTTCTCACACCGCGGCGTCACCCATCAAATATGACAGATTCCCAAGATAACGGTTTGCCTGAAAATCGAGTTTGTTCGGCGAGCAACACACCATCTTGCAATGAAAAGGCTATAAGGCTTTATTGTTTGCTAGAGCGACGGGTAGGCCGTGGGTGAGACTGAAAGAGATGCAGGGAGAGAGAGAGAGAGAGAGAGAGAGAGAGAGAGAGAGAGAGAGAGAGAGAGAGAGAGAGAGAGAGAGAGAGGCCATATGGCATCCCTTCAGGAGGAATGTGCTAATAGTGATTGATACAGGTGGAGGTGACTTGATTCACATCCATCCACCACTGTAACATGTACTACTGCACACACTTACAGTACACACACACTGTACATACAGTATACAGGTATACGCCGTAATGAAATGAAAGTATCATTTGATTCTGGTAACACATCGGCCGCGATCGCGTGTGCGTCTTTTCTGCCCTATGCCACGGCTCAAGCCAGTGGATTCGGTAAAAAACACTTATTTTAAAGCGGCAGATCTCCTAAACAGGATGTGCGATGAGTCTTGACGTCATGCTGTTTCTGGTGTCTTGACTAACCTGTCCTCTGACAGGTTAGACAAGTTCCGGGTCAAAAGTCAGGAAGTGACGTCTAGCCCTAGTTGATCTACCCATGCGCCCACGACATTCAGGGGCAGAATCTCAGGAGAGGCTTTTGAATGCGTTGGATTGAATGGGTGCGAATGGGACAAAAAAAAAGTTGTCGCAGCAATTCTGTTCCAAATGGAAGTCAACAACGGGATCTTCATCAGACGATGCGCTCGGACCAATAGATGGATTAAAGAACGAAATTTACATTTTGTCGTTTTCTGCGCCTTCGTCGTTATGGGCGGACGGGACTTTGGTGGTACAGGAGTTAATTAAAGGACCACTTCACCACTGTTCAAAGTATCTTCCAGTGACATCATCAATGGGGAGTCAAAGCAAATAGAAACTGCAGGTTTCTATTCATGAAAAGTTGCAAAGCGATTTTCGATTGTGAGTGAATGGCATTTTATTTGTCGCCCTATCACTAAACACAGGTAAAATTTACCTGACACTTTCTTGGAGAAAAAACTTTGTGTGCAGGGAACCAAATGGACCCTTGCGGGTCCATTTGGTTTTATGTTTACACCCTCAAGATAAAATATTCATCATGTGAATTAGCCTAAGTCTGCACATCTAGAGAATGCAGAAGATTAATGGTCATTTTTATCTGTATGGTTTGCCTGTTTAGCATCTTCAGTTTTGGCGTCTGTGGGGATAAAATGTCCTCAAATGGTGGTCCGTGGCTCAGATTTGGAATAAATAGTGGGCCCTGGGATCAAAAAGGTTGAAACCCCATGTTCTAGAGTTGTACAATCTAGTTGCAAAATGTGACATGATTAAGAGCAAAACATACAGCTTGAATATTTATTTAATCACCTATTTGAGTTCAGAAGCGTAAAAATTCAAATGCATGTACTGAGACTAAACCTAAAGACACCTTGAGTTTGCTTTAATTAATTTGCCAAATTAGTTTCCTCAAATGGTGAAAATGGTGTGTTTCCTCAAACAGAGTGAAATACAAAAATAAGGTGTGAATAATGCTCTTGGTGACAACAGCCACGGGGGGGCTGCTGTTGGCTGGCTGCCCAGTGTGGGAAACTAAACCTTTCCGAGGCTTAAAAGTGTTCATTGAAATATCGCTTTTTGTGCCAAGCTAGTGGAATAGAAAAGAAGAAAAAAAAACACCCTTTTTCCCCCACCGCCAACAAAACCAAATTAGCTCCTTGAATTAACCAAATTGTGTTTAGATTCGTAGCGGAAAAATTGAGGATAAAAACACGACACTAAAATAGGCGCTGTACTTTGATGCTGTGACGTGACGCATTTAGATAACCAGGTTTGATTCTGTCAGCGACACGGATCTGAGCCCCGGAGTTTAACCCTTTGTGCACTGAACGCGTTTTGATGTTCAAAGCATTATTACACTTAAGCTATTGAGAAATATCAGACCTACAAGCTCACAGCGCGCCACTGAGTGGCGCACAGTGAGCTTCTAGGTTTGATTTTTTTTTTTGAAAAATTGTGAAAATGTGATGCAAATCTTATGTATATTCTTTCGGAAAGAAAATATTTTGAACAAAAATTGTTGCTATATATATATATATATATATATATATATATATATATATATATATATATATATATATATATATATATATATATATATATTATATATATATATATATATATATATCCTGGGCATGAAATATGTTGAGCATGAGAATTTTCAGAAAAAAATAGAATGTCAAAATCTGTCTAGAAACTAGACGGAAACTAGTCCATCCAGTGTCCGAAAATACAACCAGGTGTTAAATAGAATATATTCTTAGATTGGTGCATCATTTTCACAATTGGCATGAAATATGTTGAGCATCACTGACACAGGAACATAGAATTTTCAGAAAAAAATAGAATCCGTCAGAAACTAGCATCAGAAACAGAAACTAGAAACTAGTCAGAAACTAGTCCATCCAGTGTCCGAAACTACAATCAGGTGTTAAATAGAACATACTCTTAGATTTCTGCATCATTTTCACATTTTTTCAAAAAAATATCAGATCTACAAGCTCATATCGCGCCACTCGGTGGCTGGTAGATCAAAGATATATTTTTCAACAGCTAAAGTGTAACATAATGCGTTGAACACAAAAACTCGCTCAGTAACAGAATGGGTTAACGTTGACGACGGATAACGCATGCCTGCATCGTCGAGACGCGCGTGAATCATCAATCAGCGCCCCGCTGTCTGAAACGCCAGCGCCGTCACGTCATCATGCACTTTGAACATTGTGGATGGCCGTGGCGTAGACTGTGCGTGCGTCCGCGTATGTGTGTGTGCGTGCGTGCGTGCGCATGCAAGTTTATTTGTCGGCTGGTATTTGAAATTTCCTCCTATAACTGCTGATCCGTGAATAGCCCCACGCAGCGAGCTCCTTCACCACATGTCCTGTCATTGAGTGCCTAATTGGCAAGCCCACACACACACACACTGTTGCTGTGCACACACACAGAGAGATAAATAAGCCTGCACACATACACACACACACACACACACACACACACACACACACACACACACACACACACACATAAACACAAGGTGCACGCCATCGCACACACGCACATATGCACACCATAACGAAAAAAATAGGAAGAAGAAGAAAACACAACACAATTAAAGGAGAAAAATGTCAGGCCTGCGCCGTAGTGTGCAGACTTCTCAAGTGGCCTTCCAAAAAAACCTCTGTCTGCGTACGTGTGCTGGGAATGGGGAATTAACTGGGCCCGTAAATATGGAATGTTTCCAGTGGCTGGAGTGGAAGATGGAGTTGCCCTCGCCCTCCTCCTCCTCCTCCTCCCTGTCACCCGCGTTGCCTGCCTGAGTTCTGAACCAAAGATCCGTTGTTATCATCCCCGACGGAACGTTACATTACTGGACATCAACGGATATTAACAGCTTCACCCCCAAGGACGACTTAACCAATTCTCAAACAGATTGGTTTGTTGTAAACATCAGATATGTCTGCACACATATGAGCCTTTATATGATGTTTTTAGAAAGAAATAATAATCAATTAATTAAGTATAATAAAATAATAATAAGCATCCTAAATCATAGCCACTTCGTGGCATGTTTCTAACAAAGCAATCCGTTTGTAAATCCGTCGAGTTTTGAGCGAAGTACCCTAGTAAGATGGCCGCTGGTAAACTACATCAGAGACTCTGCCTCTAGCCATCTAGGCTTTATATAGTATATAAATCTGTTAGCCTGGCACGTCGGGGGTCTTAGAACGCAGAGGCTTCTGGGAAAATGAGTCCCACTGAAGTCAACGGGGGGGTTCATGGATCAAAGGCGCAAATAGTTTGACGAGACATTAAATCAGCGGTATAGTAGCCAAAGGGTCGTTTGCACCATGAGATTAAATAAAGCTTAGTTTATTGCTAATCACAGATTTGTTGATCAAAGATTAATTTTAATTTGAGTTCTGTTGCACCACTTAGTTTTAAGCATTGCTTAACAGATCTAAGATCTAAGATCAACAGTGCTTCACTCTGTGGTGCTCAGTACAGGGAGTAGGACAGTGACAGTAGGCTATCAACAGCAATTGTGTACATTAACATTTCTATGGACGATCGAGTCAACACGTGTGAAAACATTAGCATAACAATGGGAAGCAGGCACGGCGCAGCCATCAGGTAGAAGAGTTGCGACATTGAGGGGGTCAGAAACTGAACGCTAGAGGGCTGTTCATGCCGCCTGAATAGGGACAAACGGTTTCAACGAACGTGATATTATTTTCAGTCAAATCAAGCGGCACAGTGCCTTTTAAATTCATCATAATCATAAAATTCAACTGGATTCAAACAGCCCCCTGTGTTTATTTGAGCTGCACTTTTGTTTTCTCTTTCATTTTCATGAATCCATCTGATACATGCTGCCTTGTTTACATTTAAACCACCTCTACTGCAGGTTTAGAATTAAGCTCTTATTGGTACTTAAATCAAAGTTTAAAGTTGTGGTGCAACAGGTTTGACATTAATCCAGGTTTACTGTGAAAAATAAATCTACGATTATAAAACAAAAGCCAAGATTAAAAGGATGGTTTAAAACTAAACCGGATTAGTGAAATCTAGGTTTAAAGTTTGGTGCAACTGAAATTAGAGATGATCCTTGATTTAAACCAGATTAGGGTTTAATCCTTCTTGGTGCAAACGACCCAAAGTGTTTTGTATAACTGTATAATTTTGGGTCTGTACACGCAGAATGATACCTGAAAAACCTACCCACACAGACCCACAGAAGAACCCACATTTGCAGGAGGGGTGAAATCAACTTGTGACAGTTTTCCATTTTCCAACAGTCACCAAATCATTTTGCGACCACGGCATGTGTCGCAACCGTTGCCCTAACGGTCGGTTACGTTTTATGCATAGGTTTTACTGAGTTGAAGTTCATAAGGGTTAGGGGTTGGGGATAGGTTCTGTATTAGTAAAACGGTCAACCGTTCTCACCGGTTGCGATGTATGCCGCGGTCGTAAATCGATTCCGCCCTCTCTCCACATTTGTCGTTTGTATTGTTTGCTCCTTCTGTCATTTGCATGTCGTTAGGTTTTTCGAAATGATTATTGTGCTTGTACCTCCTCCAATTAGTGTGATAAAGTGACGCAGGGGGAACGGAGGTGGCGTGTGCAGCGAGAACAAATGTGCCGGCAAAACGAACATGTTGCACTTTCCGCGCCCGTGCTACCCCTCGTAATCCATCTTGCATGGTCGGTTTGTTTGCACGGCGATGCTCGTTAGCTTCTAATTCCCTGTTAAAACTCGCATCTGCGTCGCATATTTTGACTGATTGAGATAAGAGCGATAAATAAAAGTATAATAAAATGATGACGACGACGATGATGAGGTTGCAGAGGAAAGTCATCTGAGGGGGAAAAAAAAAATTGGGGGAAGAAAATGCACACCGAGCATTTTTTTTTTGTCTCTCAATGACAATATGCTGAGCTAGCCTCTCTCTCTCTCCCTCATTCTCTCTCTCTCTCTCTCTCTCTCTCTCTCTCTGACTGACTATCATAGCCAATTTTACAGTAAATTACTCCCTAAACAAGCTCGATAGAGACAAGCCCAGCAGTCTGGCAACCCGGCGCGGCACATGTAAACATGATTATATGGGGAGGAAGTGGCTTCGCGTTTTTTTTTTTTTTTTTTTTGCGAGCCACTCTGTGACAGCCAATTAGGGCCCACGTTAGCGTGGTCTAATTCTTCAAATGCGGTACGTCGAGGAAAGAGGCGGCGAGGAGGAGGGAGGGAGGGCAGAAGGGAAGGAAGCGGAGGAGAGAGAGAGAGAGAGAGAGAGAGAGAGAGAGAGAGAGAGAGAGAGAGAGAGAGAGAGAGAGAGAGAGAGAGAGAGCGAGCATCTTCGGCAATTATAAGGGAAAACAGGCGAGACGCCACAGATTGCGATGCAATTGTAGTGTGCGATGCTGTGCACCGTACTAGGCTGCATTTACGTTTGTGTGTGTGTGTGTGTGTGTGTGTGTGTGTGTGTGTGTGTGTGTGTGTGTGTGTGTGTGTGTGTGTGTGTGTGTGTGTGAGAGATGGGGGGGGGGCACAACAATTCTCATTCAATTACACCTGCCATTAGGAGGGTGATCCTCTGGCGGTTACACAATTTTCACACAATTGCTTCCTCCAACTATTTTTTTCCCTCACACATCTAGCGTGGTACTAATTGCTCCACAGCAAAAGGATCATCTTTTTTTTTCCGGTCCGCGAGATCAACATCAACAACGGCGATGAAAAAGACCACTAGGCAGTGGTGTTGTGAATTGGCCATTAAATTCACAATGTAGGCCCATATTAGACAAGTAACGGGTACTGCAAAATGTACTTAAAGTAGTTAGGCCCTACCTAAAGTAACCAGGCTATATGTGGCACAGCGCTGTCAGCCCACAGCTAGAAGGTCATGGGTTAGATCAGGGGTCAGCAACCTGCGGCTCAGGAGCCGCATGCGTCTCCAGAACACAGCCCTAGTGGCTCAGTGGTTGTAGCATTATTACATACACACACTGGGGTGATCCACACCAAAATAATATAAACATTTCAGTCACCCAAAACGCGTTGCGCTGTCTGACAGTCGCCAGTTAAAGTAGCACTTGGCCATGTCAAAAAAGCCCAGCAGTGATCAGAGGTGGAGCTTTTAATCTGAACCACCCATTTTCAAAGGTTTACTCAGTTTACTATGTCATTAATATACCTTAGAGATGTTGTGTGGACTAGAAATGGAGTTCTGTAAAACTCCTTTATTTTATTTTTTTTTGAAACCCAGGACCCGCCAGGGTCCATTTGGTTCACATTTGCACACTCTCAGGAAAAAAATAATAATAATAAAATGCGGCTCAGGTTTTGAATTTAATTTTGGGTCGAAAATGGCTCTTTCAACATCTTGGGTTGCCGACCCCTGGGTTAGATTGACTCCAAGTAGATCATTTGTGGACGGTAATTTCCTGGGGTTTATTAGGACTCCCATGGCTAACATCCCTAAAAATAAAGAAAGCAAAGGAATCTAAAACAATTAACACATTTATCTTTTACTTTATTCTATACTTTACTTCTATTCTATACTTCTACTTACTACTTCTAGTTCTATCTTTACCCTAAAACAGGGGTTTTCAACATGTGGTCCGGGGACCACCAGTGGTCCCTGAGAGGGTCCCAGGTGGTCCCCAGCTAAGTTGGTTAAGCAGATGTAACTCTTGACAGTGTAAAAATGAAACCAAATGGACCCTTGCGGGTCCATTTGGTTTCATTTTTACACTCTCAAGAGTTAAAATATTCATCATCTGAATTGGCCATTTTGGAATGTATGTTTTGCTTGTTTTGTTTCCCAAATCCAGCCTGGAATTGTGGACAAAAGCAAAATAAATCTTTAGATCTGGGGTCTGTGGGGCTAAAATATCCTCAAATGGTGGTCCGTGGCTCAAATGCTGAATAAATGGTGGTCCCTGGGGATCAAAAAGGTTGAAAACCCCTGTCCTAAAAAATGAACCTTAGTAAAAAAAAAAAAAAAAACAGAGTTATCCTTTAAGTAATTGTAGTTAAAGGTAGGGGAAGTGATTTCACTTTTGTCAGATATCACCCATTTTTTTTTTTTTCTGTTAAAATGCTCTATTATAAGGTGTGGAAACCACATATGGAGTTTCCCCCTCCCCCACGTTAGCAGAGGAGCTAATAAAAGTTCCCCAGGTCACCACAATTCTCCTCCAATCAGGAGAGAGCAGCAGGTTCACATAGTGTATAGCTACTTTTGGGGGCCCCTAGTGCACCAGGCTGGTACTACACCATGAATTTCAAACCACTTCCCCTACCTTTAAACTACCAGGATATTAATTGGAGAAGCTGAATGACAAACTGTAGAGTGTGTCCCGTTCTCTCCTGTCACGCAGGCCTTCCATATCTACAACCGCCATGAACTAGCACCAAAAAAAGAAAAGAAAAGAGAAGTAGAAACCATTCATCAGGCATCGATCGCTGTGAGTTTGCCAAGGGGAAAGGAAGCGCGTTAGCTGATCCGTAATGAACTGTCGCGTGGCGTTTGTTGCCGGGGGGCGCTGCGGGGAAAGCGGTTTATCCTCCTGATTCTGATAATGAAGAGACTCCCAAATTGGATCGACTAAAGAGGGGGTTATTACGATGTCTTTCACGGGCGATTTAATTTACCTGCCTTTCTCTACTGAGCTCCGGGGCTGAAAAGGCTTAGGCCCCATCAGGACGTATTTTAGTATAGCGTTTTACCAGGGTTTCCCCCAGCAATGATTGATTCTGTCCTTTTAAACCCAGCGATCAAGGCTACTACACACTCCCTCCCTCCAGTGTGTGTGTGCTCCGTGTGTGTTGTTGTTGTTGTCCCCACAACAGGGGCGGATCTAGGTATGGGCATGGGGGGTGGGGCAATGCTCCCCTAAATGCCCTGACTGCCCCACCAAACATGATGTCATGCAAACGACCCAAATTTCAAAAATATTTCAAATTAAAATGCTTTATAATTAAAATGATTTGAAACACTACTGATGTTATTATTGATGCTTTACTTGACTAATAAAGAATAGCTGCACCCACACCCACAGCTGCACCCACACCATTTTCGCCTGCCTCCCCCATCTGGCCCTGCCCCACAAGCGGTCTGAAAAAAGAAAACCTACATTCAGTCTTGTAGTCAAGACCACCTAAATCGAGACCAAGACAAAACAAGACCTAGGGGGGTGGCGACCAAAACAAGACCGAGACAATCACAGACTTGGTCAAGACGAGACTATAGCACCTAAAGGGGTCGAGAATGAAGACAATAACGACACCAAATGGCAGTAATTTGTGCTAGCGTATTTAGAATGTCCTGTTGCCACCTTTAGGGCGAGGACACATTTGGGTACAACAAAGTCTTTGACATGTGACAGGTGACATCAAAGGACTTCCCTTTGAATGTGTGATTATATTTGCTTTGGTTCTAAGAACAACCCTTTGGCGACAGATGTCTATGTGAAATGTGTATTCCTGTTTTGAACCTGCATAAAAAGCCATGTCACTGTATTAGTTTTGGTCAGACACCACACCGTGTGGCTGGCTGTAAGCCGAGGGCCCTCTGGAGCCCGAGGCCTGATGCTGTATGTTGCTACGCTACTCTACTCTACTCTACTCTACTCTACTCTACTCTACTCTACTCTACTCTACTCTACTCTACTCTACTCTACTCTACTCTACTCTACTCTGCTGTATGTTGGATAAAACTCCATCCATCCATCTGAGACCTGAGCTGCCTATCTCAACTTATTCTCCGCAGGGGCGGATTTAGGCATGGGGGGGCAATACCCCCCTAAATACCCAGTCTGCCCCCCCAAACACGATGCCATGCAAAACAACCCAAGATATTTCAAATGAAAATGCTTATATTTAAAATGATTTGAAACACTACTACTGCTACTAACTAACTACAGCTGTGTCACCACTAAACCAACAGCATTTCATCATTGAAAACAGAAAACTCTCTGAGTCAGACCTTTAGCTTTATGCATGCTGCGTGTCTGTTGCAACTTCAACAACAACTGATGTTATTATTGATGCTTATACTTGCCTAATAAAATCCTATAACCGAAAATGGGGCTTCATCACCCGTGTCGCTTCGCGCCACGGGCGATGAAGCCGCACCCATACCATTTTCTCTTGCCCCTCCAACATGTTCTCTTGCCCCCCCCAAATGGGACATGTTACATCCACCCCTGATTCTCCGTGCTCCGATTTTGGGTTGTGTATTATGGAAATACACGACAAGAACAATATCAAGACCTAAAGGTGTTGAGACAAAAAGACAACTTTAGATTGTTCTGTAGTAATAGCACAACATAACACATTACAGCGACTATTTGCTCCGAGATTGTGACAAGACCATGAAGACAAGTTGAGGGCGAGACAAAAACAAGACCAAGACAACAAAACCTTGTCTTGAGGCTGGCCTCGAGCGGAGACAATGTCTCGAGAACTACAACACCACTACCTACATTGTATATGGTTTTATATTGTGCTTGCTTTGTTTACGATAAAGTGCAAGGATTGTTGAAAATTGCAGGTCGAACCTTGCGGTCAAACCTTGCTTGTGTGTGTGTGTGTGTGTGTGTGTGTGTGTGTGTGGGGGGGGGGGGGGGGGGGGTACAAACGGTGCAGGCCGATGATTTTCCGCGCACCAACGATATGGCACGTTGGCTGTTCTTTGACTGATTTCCTGCCGTCGTTTTAATGCATACCGTAACCCATGCATAACCTACAGTATGCAGCCCCAGTCCCCAGGGGTATGCTACTGTATGGCCATGCAGCGGAGTGTCTGTGTGTGTAGGGAGGCTTTGTGACGTTGATAGCAGAAAATGTGCTCACAATCGCAATCTTTCTCCTACTGTATGCCAAGTTATGTGTCCTGTTCCTGTTCAATGTGTGTTGTGGGGAAAAAAAAAAAACTACGATATTTGAGATGAGTGCCCATAACGGCCGGCAGACATGCTGATGTCTTCTCTACTGCCATGCATTGTGTGGCAGCTAACTAGCTAAACTAACCAGCTAAACTAACGCAGGGACGGAAACACGGTTCTATGGGGTCTGATTTTGTTGTAGCCTGGAAAGGGCAGTTGTTTTACAGACAGGCAAATGGGCAGAGTTGGAATCCTCCTTTAATATCGATGTGTTCACGTCCTCCCCGCAGAAAACTGGCAAAACAGAGATGCGACTCCACGCTGGAGAGATTAGTACAACAGACTGAGCAGAGCCTCTTTTTAAAAGAAAATACGATGGAACGAGCCGTCGCTGATTCATGCAATGCAGCCATGCGTCGCACGCACACGCACACACCATGCAGGGAGGACGAACTACTAAAGGAAGTACACCGGAAAAGTGACATTATTTAGATATACCTGCGCTGGTTGTGATCGCACTGGGAATCTGGGATTGTAACCGAAGACAACAGCGTTCCATGACCAATCACAATCATGTATGCAAATTGCTGATTTGCATACACAACAGAGAGCGTAATAACTCACTACTTTGGCGAATAAATACACATATTTAATTTTTCCAAAGCATCTAACTGTTCGGAGGAATAGTAAGATCAAAGTTCAATCTGTTTTAATGTGAAAAAAGCAAATTTAGGTAAAAAAAAAAAAAGAAGAATAAACTTATTTTGGCTATGAGCCAAATGAGCCTTGCGCGACATGTGGAACAAAGCACCAGATGCCATCACATTTAACATGCTTGTTGCTAAAATCGTGAGTGTATAGTTGCATTATGTATTTATCTATTATGTATGTATGTATCTATTATGTATGTATGTATGTTATGTATACGACAGCCCACATTCACCGATAGAAGGTCCCGGTTGTTTGGTGCATCCACTACATTGGGATCCATTCAAAACAAAAAACTTCTCGCCCACTGTTTTCTCGAAATAATGATTTATTTTGCAAAAAGCACCCTTCATTTATAGTATATGCTTATAGTGATCTTTGACTGCATCTCGTCAAAATACAGATTGGAACGAGAGCACACACATCAACGTCAACTCCTGGAGCTGCCTTGTTTAGGCTACTTGGTGACTTATCGTGCTGTCAATCCTGCATCGAAACTTCCGTTTTCCAATAAAATATGTATCATATCTTATGTTTGATTACTTGATTGACTTAGTCTTTAATGATTCTACTATGAGATGATGGGATCACAATTCTTTTTGTTTTGTTTTTTTAAGCAACACATCTCTTCAAACATTTCTAAGCCCACGTCACTCCGTTTTAGAGCAAGTCACTGCACAATCTCAGTCACCACTTTAGTAGTAAATATAGCACCAACCCTAGATTGCCAAGAGCAAGCGTGGTGCCCCACTCGTAGAATCATTCAAAATCTGTTGACACAGTTCTGTTGCAGAGATTACACAGAGATTATACAAAATGTTTGGTGTGTAAAAATGGGACTTTTTAACAGTTTGTGCCCCACAATGATAATACTGGGACTGTATCATTGTTTTATATTCAGCCCTTCCACAAACATTAAATTCCCATTGAAATTAATAGACTTTACATCATGTGTTCAAGCAAATCTGTATTTTTGGGGAGTGCTAGCCCCTCCTCTATTTACAGGTTTAATGTTTGTTTTTGTTTTTCGAGAACGTCCTCCACTACAACAAAATGTACCATACAAATACAAGCCAAGTTTTCGACACAGTCTTCGACCATGAAGTGGTAACTCTGTGTTACATTAAAGAAAGGAAGAAAAACAAAGGTCTTGTATCTGCGACAGCAACTTGTATTGCTGGAAATGAGCTGTATGCATAACAAAACACAACAAAATGCAAAACTATATTGAAATGAAACTTAAATCTTTGTTATCTTGTTTAAAGTTCCAGGTTCAAGTCCCAAAGTCCAAAGTAAATCAACAGAATTAATCCAACTACAAATAAACTCCCACTATCCGTATAGCCTGTGTGATCTGTGTATTATTCCAAATGATGATACTTCTATACAAGATAATCTCCCAAAAAACTGTATAAAGCAATGCACTGCAATGAAAAGGAAAAACAAGAAATGTCCAGCTCACCCAACCTTTGATGTTAGGAGTCCTTTTCCTCTCCTGGTTCTCCTTTGTTTGTTTGTATGATTAATTGTTACCAAACAAAACTTGTTTCAAAGCTTCAAAAAACTTGGTCGACCAAACAAAACCCCGTCTCAGACACTATAGGCCCTTTAGTCACTGTACATTATTTCACTTGAATTAACTTTGAAAGGCTTAAAATACTTTGTTCAACAAAAGAACACCAAACATCTAGTCCTCCACAGCCACATGGTACCAGGCTCGGCGCCCCACTTCCTGGTTCTTTTATAGGGTCAAGGGGTCTACTTCCTGGAACTTGGTCTGCTGATGGAACACATTTTCCCCACAGCGCCCCCCTATGATCACTCTTTGACACATATTGTCCATAGAAAATTGATGACCCTGGTTTAAATGGTAAAATTGTGTGATTCATTTTCTCTCAATACAAGTTATTCAATACAGTCTAGAGCAGGGGCATGACATCATTTGGGAATTGGCACCCACGATAGACCAGGCAGGTGAGTCAGTATAGGGTGAGCCAGCAGTAGGCTACAGCAGCACAGAAATGAAAAAAGACTCAGAGAGATTTAAACCCCCATGGCCCAGATATATTTCTACTTAAAAAAAATAATAATAACAATAAAAAAAATGTTTTCAACCTTACTACTAGTTCATACTACCATGATCTATTAAAAAATGGGAAAATATTGTATTTATGCTAATTAATTAATTATAATACAATAATATAATGATATAATTAATGTGCATGTTCTAGACATTCTAATAATCACAAAAATATATTTATTGCAGTCATTGTACTTACTGTTATTAGGGTTAAAGGCTACAGGTCAAAGGTTAAACATCATCAAATTGATGAGATTAATTGAAGAGGCTAATTGCAGCCTCCGGGGGGGGGGGGGGGGGGGGTATTGTTATGCAAATAACATGACCCATTGCAATGAAATTCTAAAGAATAAACATCAACCATGATATTTATGTGAAAAAAAATAATGATAACATTTTTTTTTTTTTAAATAATGAAAGGGTTAACGTTGCTAAAAAGCAACACTTTGCCTTCAAGGGTTTAATCAATTGCAGAATCAATTGCAGAATGACTAGCTCTGGGAGGGGAAAAGGGTGTATGTATTATGAAAAATAAATAAATAATAATAACGGATTACGAGTGAAAGCCGGACCCATTGAGTGACACACTAACTCTTAGCACCATGTATTATAGAGATCCTTAACTGCTGGCGAACTGCAACATGAGATTGATTTCTTGTATACAGGGACGGAGCGAGCTTTCCTTTCATTAGTAGGAAGAGAGTTATTGAGGCGGTGTTACCGCCTGTTTCAGATTATTAGGACATAATGTACACACATGCAGCAGCATCCACCTTTAGGTCCCTTGACTCTGTTTACCACTCATCAATTAGATTCATCACGGGTGATAGCCGTGGCACTCACCACGGTGTTCTATACAACAAGGTTGGACCGAACTCTCCCTGGCAGAGAAATGGGAACTGCACAAGGGCATCTGTTCATGTATAAACCATATACTTGGAGGTTGTCCTTAGCCCCTTATCCTAAACCCCTTATCATTTTTTTTTTTACTATTTTGAAAGACTTTTTGGAATAGTTCAACGTGCCAATCTATTGACACATTGTGAGCTTGTAGACTGGCCATTTAAACTATTGAAAGATGTTTTTTTTTAATAGTTTAAAAAGGCAAAGAAGTTAAGGGATAAGTGACGACAACCGCTGACGAAGTCAGACTTAAGCTTCTGGAAGCTGAGCTCGAGTCTGATAATCAGACTAGGTCGTCCTCATCATTCCTGGAATACAGCAACTGACAGAGTACGTTCCCCACATTCAAGAGACTCGAATCAACTCTGAACTTGGTTGTGTTGTCCTGACCGAGGGATCCATCTTGATTTTGATAAAGCGAAGTGTAATGAAATGGTACACATCTCAAAGTCTATGTAAAGGAGATTTAGCTTAGCTAACTGCCAACTTAACCACCCTGAACCACTGACAAGGCATCGGAATTTAACACCTCTCCCCAGCCAAGGCTGTAGGTGGTGATTGTTTTACACATGCTACCGTAACAGGTCCATTTGGTTCCATCTGTACGCTCTCTGACGAATACATCCTAAAAGAAACCCTGTTAACATGGTGAAAACACAACTTCTTTATTTTGTCCACACAACATCTCTAAGGTATATTAGTGGCATGGTAAAATGTTCAAAATGGATGTAATACCCCTTTAAAGGTAGGGAAGTGATTTCACTTTTGTCAGATATCACCCAATTTTCTTTTTTTTTCTGTTAAAATGCTCTATTATAAGGTGTGCAGACCATATATGGAGTTTCCCCCTCCCCCACGTTAGCAGAGGAGCTAATAAAAGTTCCCCAGGTGGAGGGTGAATTCTCCTCCAATCAGGATCGAGCAGCAGGTTCACATAATGTAGCTACTTTGCGCGCCCCTAGCGCACCAGGCTGGTACTACATGCATTTCAAATCACTTACCCTACCTTTAACTATAACAGTTTTTTATGGTAAAAAAAAAACAAACCTAACCCTGTAACTCAGCGGTTTTCAACCAGTGCTCCGAGGACCACCAGTGGTCCTTCAGGGGGTTCCAGGTGGTCCCCAGGCTAAATGATGGAAAGTTGGTTAACCATTTGGTGTCATGTTTCAGGTCTCAATTCAGCCCAAGTCTACATGACTAGAGAATGTAGAAGATTAATGGTCATTTTGATTTGCATGTTTGACTGTTTTGTTTCTAAAATCCAGTCTGGAATTGTGGACAAAAACAAAATGAATCTTTAGTTTTGTGGGCTGCGGGTTGAAATGCCCTGAAATGGTGGTCCATGGCTCAAACGCTGAATAAATAGTGGGCCCTGACATCACAATGGTTGAAAACCACTTACTGTTTTAGTCTGTCCTTTCTTTCCTTACCATCTCTGAATCTCTCTCTCTCCTCTCCCTCTCTCTCTCTCTCCTGTCCTCTCCCCTCCCAGCCCACCTGTTTTTAATCTTGTCGAGCCGCCGCTACGCTACACTTGCGCGTGTAATTCCCATAATTCCCATGTTAAATGGAACATAATCACACAAGCACCCGAAAGGCAATTGTGTTCGACCTCAGAAATGAAAGGTAGGGAGGGGGAAGGGGGGGCGGTCGGGGCATGGGCGGCGTGGCCATCGGGACCACCGGGACTTTTCCCGGTGGCCTGCGCCACCTAGTGGCCTGGACAGGGTACAAAAAAAAAAAAAAAAAAAATTTTTTTTTTTTTTTTTTGAAACCTCCAGGGCAGGCCAGCGCGACAGGCCCAGGCCAGCCCAGGCCAGGCAAACTAGTGTTTCTCCTTCCAAAAATAAAAGGTGTTCTAGTACTACAGAGTTTAGTTAAACAGTGTGAGTGACTGAGTGTAACCTGATACCCTGCACCAGTGCACCTGCATGCGCCGGACTGGAGAGAGCGAGTTAGCGAGAGGCTCCCAGCTGGCCTGGGATCCAGGGGCGTAGCTACGGGTGGGCTGGGGTGGGCCACTGCCCACCTAAATAGAGAGCTGGCCCACCCATTGAAAACATGACTAAGAACTTGAGAAAACAAAGGACAAAGACCAGAGAGCCTCTAGAGAGAGCTTGAGAGGTCTAGACTCACTGTAGTTACAGTTTAATGGGTGATTTGCGGGCACTAATCACCCAGTATAATGCAAATGGAGCTTTTCATTCACCCTTTGTTTGTAAACCTGCCAGATCGTTATCATTTGGCAGGTATCAAAACAATAGCGCTTGTTTCTGTGGGGGGACTTTCACAAGGATTTTTCAAAAGTTAACTCTGGTCTGTTCTCCTGAAAGAAAATCTGTCATGATCAGCAGACACATTGGTAACTAATTTATAAATGGCTGTGATTCAATAGTGAACAGCTGAATTCTATTTCATAATGATTGTGCTAATGAAACAAAACACTGTGTTGGTGACAGGATTATTATTTCATGTTTCATGACATTAATTCAACCATTGTACAGTAAAGGTTATATAAACTGAAATATAACCGTATATGGCAATAATAGCAATAAATAGATTTCTTGCACGTGCAAATTTGCGGCCATCACGCACGCAGCATGCCCACTCTGAATAGCTCATGCCCACCCTGAATTGAGTTTCTGGCTACGCCACTGCTGGATCAGTGGGGGACACACCCCCTGCCAGCCCCCTTCTTGTGTGTGTGGTGGCCAGTGTTGCCAACTGCCAAAATCCAAAATGCACTAGTGGCATTTCCAAAATGCACTAGAATGCGCCAGATGCTTGCCTGGAAGGTGTGTAGACTTGGGATAATTCACATGAGGAATATTTTTAACTCTTGAGACTTGAGTGTGAAAATGAAACCAAATGGACCCGCAAGGGACCAGTTGGCAACACTGGTGGTGACCAGTGTTAGGACATGTGCACTACCTAACTTAATATATTACCAACCAAAATTCAGTAACTTGTAATATAAATACATTACTTAACAAAAAATGAATACATTATACTTTTCTTTCTGCCATTACTGCACTACTTTCTATATTACTTTCTGTCAATATGTCTCACTGCAAGTGTTCATGTGAAATTATCTCGACATCTGCAGAAGTTAAATAATTACTTATTTTCTATAATTTCTCAAATTATTTACTGGCTTCCATGAATTCAAGGAATACATTTAACTCCTTTTTCAAGTTGATCTCAAATGGATTTGGCTAGATGGTGTTTGCTTTATTGTAGGTATGCCACTGGCCTACACAATATTTTATTAATAGTGATACTAAATATTTTGTAAAACATTTTTAAAGTAATATGTAATAGTAATATTAGTTCGTTTGAAAATAAACCTTTGAAGGCACAGTAGCTTTGTCATGCTTCGACTTTTGCGAGGTGAGGTGGGGGGGGGGGGGGGGGGGTGGGGGGGGTGGCCTGGCCAATGGCAAAGTCCAGATGGCCTGGCCAGCCCCACTCCGCCCCTGGGTCGGGGGATGACCCTGCGCCGGTTATTGCTTTCTGCCGAGCGTACGTCAACAACACACTTGAATTTAATGCATTCCTGCGGCAAGTGCATGCGCGGCCCCACCACCAGCCCCTCGAGGGAAATAACCGCCTGAAGCCTTTAGGGGATATATGAAAGGAAATAACAACTAACGAAAATACACCTGGGGTCAATGTCACTTGAAGTCAAAAAAATAACAACTAATAATAATAATCATAAAAAAGAACGGGGGAAATACACTTGTAAGTCAATGTCAGGTCTCGAGGCCTGAGGGTATTTCCCAGGCATTATCGATGGATTGATGATCTCCTTTGATGCAGGATCGGGGCTACATGGTAAATGTCGCATTTACAGTATATATAGCGCCTTTATCCAAGGCGCTTTACATAGATTGTGCATCACATTCACCCATGCACACACACACAAACGCACACATTCATACACTTATGGCAGGAGAAACCATGCAAGGCACAACTAGAACATGAGGAGCAATTACTGTCTTGCTCAAGGACACGGCAGCACTCTGCAGGAGCCCAGGTTCGAACCGGCGTGGTATCTGAGGAACCCACATCATGTCACATTATGGTAGAATATTCACATTATCTATGATGCTGTTTGTATTTGTGCAGAAGTAATGACTTTTTGTGTGAGAACATTGATATCTGCTAAAGGAGAATTCCGGCCCCAAAGTTTTTTTTTTCTTTATTTGCAGTTCATTTTTTGAAAAAAGTGGTCCAAAGTGGTTATTTTGTGAAAATACTCCTTTATGGCTGTTTCCCCTACCCCAAAATAAGCTTATAATGGGGCCAATGGGCGTTGTGCAAGTTCACCTATATACATCGCTCCAAAATGCAATTTTTTGCTATTTATTGTGTCTCCACCATGTCAGTAGTGTGTTAACACTCACACTTTCACTTTCACTTTTGTTTCAGCAGTGGTTCAGCCATAAACCATGTGCCACGCCCCCAGCTTTTGAGACAGCTGGATCACTGCTGAACTAAAAGTGAAAGTGAAAGTGTGAGTGTCAATTCACTACTGACATGGTGGAGACACAATATATAGCAAAAAATTGCATTTTGGAGCGATGTATATAGGTGAACGCCCATTGGCCCCAATATAATATTTTCACAAAATAACACCTGGACCACTTTTTAAAAAAAATAATAATAATAATAATAAAATAAAAAAAATAACTGCAAATAAAGATAAAAAACGAAAACTTTTGGGCTGGAATTCTCCTTTAAGAGATAAGTGTGTTTCTGCAGTGGCCTGTACGTGCCATGCAGGGGTAAATAGTGAGTCAGCAGAAATGCCACTGGGTCAAAAGGTCGGGAGATTTCTAGGTTTGGGGTAATAAACCTCCTTTGTTAATTTGTGCTCGGAGAAACAAGGGTAATTAAGTGTGCACGTACATACACACAATGATTAAGTCAATTATAAAAAGCTCTGCTGAGGTGCAGAGAGGGTCTGTTCTTCAGGGGCTGGTTTTCAGTCAACTGGGGTCAGTCACTCTCGTCAGTTGGGGAGAGTAGGGCAGAGGGAGGATGGCTGCTCTAAACATGATTTGGCGTAACTAAGCTGCCTGGACTCTTCTTCACTCCCCACACACGTAAAAGTACTCCTGTAGACTACAATGAAAACACGACACTGGCAACCGTGCGGTTACCATCCAGTGGCTCAAACCCTGAGCCACATCCGCCCCACATGAACATTCACAGCATTGGACTACAGTAACGTAAGTAATGTTTGTGTGTGTGTGTGTGTGTGTGTGTGTGTGTGTGTGTGTGTGTGTGTGTGTGTGTGTGTGTGTGTGTGTGTGTGTGTGTGTGACATACAATATTACAAAAATATTTTAAAAGATATTGCCAAAAAAATAAAATTGTAATTATAATATGAATTATTATTACCCTTATTATAAAAACTATTAAAATTTGCTAGTTGTACAAAGTAGTAATGCGGTTGAATTCACTTTTTTGCAAGTATAAATCTGTCTGCAGGGATATTAATATCAAAGTACAGCAACACATGGCAACTCTTTCTTCAATATTTCATCATGATCTTTCAAAAAAAAAGTGTTGGGACTGATATCAGCAACATTATGATGTCTCTGAGCATCATGAAGCTACTGAAAGACCCGCCCACCTCAGACATCAGCTACATTATGATGTCACTGAGCATCATGAAGCTACTGAAAGACCCGCCCACCTCAGACATCAGCAACATTATGATGTCACTGAGCATCATGAAGCTACTGAAAGACCCACCCACCTCAGACATCAACATTATGATGTCACTGAGCATTATGAAGCTACTGAAAGACCCACCCACCTCAGACATCAGCAACATTATGATGTCACTGAGCATCATGAAGCTACTGAAAGACCCGCCCACCTCAGACATCAGCTACATTATGATGTCACTGAGCATCATGAAGCTACTGAAAGACCCGCCCACCTCAGACATCAGCTACATTATGATGTCACTGAGCATCATGAAGCCACTGAAAGACCCGCCCACCTCAGACATCAGCTACATTATGATGTCACTGAGCATTATGAAGCCACTGAAAGACCCGCCCACCTCAGACATCAGCAACATTATGATGTCACTGAGCATCATGAAGCTACTGAAAGACCCGCCCACCTCAGACATCAGCTACATTATGATGACCCACCCACCTCAACATCCGATCTGTGTTGCGATCTGATTTGATCTCACAGACGTGTTGTCATCCCTGGCCCCATGCAGGCTTTCCATTGTTGCGCAACGCAGAAGAAAATGAAAGCCTGGGTGTCGAGCCTAATCGGTGATATACAATAGTAACAATGCACGGCTTCATGCGGCTTCATCGTCGATGAAGCCGCACCCATACCATTTTCAGTGACAGGACTTTTATTAGTCAAGTAAAGCATCAATAATATCTTCAGTTGTTGTTGAATTTGCAACAGACACGTAGCACACATAAAGCTAAAGGTCTGACTCAGAGAGTTTTCTGTTTTCCATGATGAAATGCTGTTGGTTTAGTGGTGACACAGCTGTACAGTTAGTAGCAGTAGTAGTGTTTCACATCATCATTTTAAATAGAAGCACTTTAATTTGAAATATCTTGGGTTGCCCATGCCTAGATCCGCCCCTGTATATACGTCCGCAGCCATCTGCAGAATTAACCATAAAACAAGCTCTCTCAGTACATTGTGTAAAAGCAGCGTATAGGCCTATCCATCCTTTAGTGGTGACGGCACTTCTGCGTTATCTGTATAGGATGAGTGCCTGTGTAATGTGACAGCGACGTCTCGATTTAAACGCGTCCGTGCACGCCCACGTGCATGCGTGTGCACCATTAGAATAACATGCAGCATTAGAATATTAGCTTTTACAACCCAGCGGTTTGTCAACGGGGCTCTTTAGGGGCCGTAAACCTGTCCGGATGTGTGGATTTGTCATTGCCATATAAAGAACCTGCTGGCTCCTTAGTCGTGAAATATATGGAGAGGCAAAATACAGCTAGGGCCACCATGAAGTCCCCAACTAGAGATGAATCCTCAGTCTGTCAGCGTGTGTGTGTGTGTGTGTGTGTGTGTGTGTGTGTGTGTGTGTGTGTGTGTGTGTGTGTGTGTGTGTGTGTGTGTGTGTGTGTGTGTGTGTGTGCGTGTCTGTGCCCGTGGGCATGCACTTGCATATTGTATGACCCGGAGATCCAATAGAGAATGAGCATCCACTAAAAGTGTGTGCAGGGGCGGATCTAGGCCCAATACCCAGTCTGCCCCCCCCAAACACGATGCCATGCAAAACAACCCGACATATTTCAAATTAAAGTGCTTATTTTATTTGAAACACTACTACTGCTACTAACTACAATTTTGGCACCACTTAACCAACAGCATTTCATCATTGAAAACAGAAAACTCGCTGAGTCAGACCTTGCACCCAGCCATGAGCCAGCCACAACAGCCCCGCTAATCGGGCTCAGCCCTATTGGCGCGACTTGTTGTGCGTTGGACTGGCGAGTGGGAGTCCCGGGTTCGATCCCCGCTTCTGCATAATACTACAATCTGGCGTAGTCGGCAGGATTTGGAGTGCGGGTGTTATCCCCAATATACCCGTATACGTCCTTGCGGGTCCACATGAGGACATCGTGTACGGCGGTCCGTGGTGTGAAGTGTGAAGCGCGAGGACGCGCTCCAAAAGATCAAGGGGTGAATGTAGCACCCAGCCATGAGCCAGCCACAACAGCCCCGCTAATTGGGCTCAGCCCTATTGGCGCGACTTGTTGTGCGTTGGACTGGCGAGTGGGAGTCCCGGGTTCGATCCCCGCTTCTGCGTAATACTACACATGCTGTGTGTCTGTTGCAACTTCAACAACAACTGATGTTATTGTTGATGCTTTAATTGACTAATAAAAGTATTGTAACCGAAAATGGTATGGGTGCGGCTTTATCGCCCGTGTCGCTTCGCGCCACGGGCGATGAAGCCGCACCCATACCATTTTCTCCTGCCCCCCCAATTGGGAAATGTTACATCCGCCCCTGGTGTGTGTGTGTGTGTGTTTGTGTGTGTGTGTCTTCATTGGGAACATGAACCCCAAAGCAGGAGGTTTTGAGCTGTATCTACGAGCGGGATGTGTTTTCCAACATTGTCCTGAAATAATAATTCACGGCACGTGTGTGTGTGTGTGTGTGTGTGTGTGTGTGTGTGTGTGTGTGTGTGTGTGTGTGTGTGTGTGTGTGTGTGTGTGTGTGCGTGCGTGCGTGCGTGCGTGCGTGCATGCGTGAGTGTGTGTGTGTGCGCGCAAGCAAACAAGCGCCTCTTTCTTTTTGTCACATTCATTTCCGCGTTTCAATATCCTATTCTGTTTCATAGCGCTCAATTGTATTCTCGTCAACCTTGACACGCGCACGCAGGCAGGCACACGCGCATGGACAGCCACGCACACACACACACACACACACACACACACACACACACACACACACACACACACACACACACACACACACACACACACACACACACACACACACACGGTTCTATGAAGAAGGATTGTGCCATTGAAGATGATGACAACTCCCATCTGACATTTACTAACCTTTCAAAAGAGAGATGGGGATGGACGAGGTGGAGGAAGAAAAAGAAAGGAAAAGAGAGAGAGAGAGAGAGAGAGAGAGAGAGAGAGAGAGAGAGAGAGAGAGAGAGAGAGAGAGAGAGAGAGAGAGAGAGAAAGTAGCCCACACATCACATTCTTGTTTGAAAGTTTTATGGTGTTATTCGTGTTATTCTGTTCAGTAAAATTCAATTATTTCAAGCTTTTTTTCTTCCACCCCGGAAGGCTTTCTTACCTTATTACTTGCAGTTTATTTATAATTTAAAAAAACATGGTCCAGTTGTTATTTTGTGAGGAAAAAAAAATAAAAAATAAATAAATCCTCATTGCCTGTTTCCTGTCTGGAATATTCAAATATGTTTGCATGACATTTGCTTAAAGATAGAGTGCCATGTTTTTTTCCAACCTAAAACATGATCATCAGGCATTATTGTAATATGAGGAAGATTTTTTTTTTCCAAAAAAGTGTACAGTATGTTCAGTAGGTTCAGCCCTCAGGAAGAAACCCTAAATACAAAGTGAAGACATCATTGCACATAAAAACTACACCAATGGGTCTAATCAAGTACTGTCACCTTTTAAACAAAATTGGAAAAATACAAAAAGCATGGCCCTCCATCTTTAACAATATCAATTTTTATTTGTTTTATTGTTTTTATCTCTGATTAGTGATTAGTCACCTTTACAACAACGTATGGCATGATGTACAGCAGGGGTTTTCAACCTTTTTCATACCAGGGAACACCCTTAAGGGTCTATTTGGTTTCATTTTGACGCTCTCAAAGAGTTACATCTGGTTAACAAACATTCCATCATTTAGCTGGGGACCACCTGGAACTCTCTCAAGGACCATTGGTGGTCCCCGGACCACCTGTTGAAAACCCCTGATGTGGTTAGTGCTGTCGCCTCACAGCTAGAGGGTCCTGGGTTCGATTCCCGCTAGGGGCACTGCTGTGGGTGCTGGCGGCGTGTCTGCTCCTCCACGTCATCAGTGCCCATACCCGAGGCGGGGTTGGTGAAAGGGCCTTTCTGTCTGGAGTTTGCTTGTTCTCCCCGTGTCCCCTAGGGTAGATACCCTCACAAAAACATGCTGTAATCCTGGACTCTAGACTGCCTCCCCCTGGCCAGCCGGGGCGCCTGATAGAGGGGACAGGAACTGGTTGGAATAACGTGTTCCTTCCACGCGCTACGTCCAACCAGGGAAACTCCCCCCTGTCAGGTGAAAAGAAGGCAGCTTGGACTCTTCATGCATAGAAGGAAGCATGAGGCCAGTCCGCTGCCTCCTCAGGTTGGTGGAGGGTGTGTAGAAGCCAGGATCAAATCAGGAATTGGCACTGGGTGAAAAAATGGGTTGCAAAATTGTGGGATGAAAAAAAAAATCAAAAGATAAAGTAATAGTGCAACTTCTTGGCCGATGTGCACTTTGAACTGTGCGCGTGAAGCCTGCGAACCACAGCTTTTCATTTGTTTTGAAAGAATTGCTTCTTTGCTGGCATTTGTATTCTTTTATATTCATTTGTAGAATTTGCGTCTGTTTGATTTCATTCCTTGCTTTGATCATATTGTCTCATCTGCAGGATATGTGGCCCCACGACGGCAGACGGATCACGCGCCTCTATTGGCGTCCGCAACACACTTAACAATGCTGTATCGCCTTGTTTTATGCCGGCTATACTGTAAAACCAAGCTACTTCCCGTCAATTTGACACAGTTCTGCTGAGGTTATCCGATACAGCAACCGTCGTTAACGTTTCAAAAAGATGCTATGGGTCAATGGGAAAAGAGACCATGCAGGAATGAGAGAGAGAGAATAAAAACAAAGTTAATGGGAGGACTTAGCTCCGTATGTACACCACTGTATGTACCGTGGTGTAAAGCACATTTACTGTACTCAAGCACAGTACTTAAAGGGGTATTTCACTTTCAAAAATGCTTTTGGTCATTTTATCATCTACTCAGTCTCATGTGAACACCCCAGACGTTTTTTTTTACATTACTTGATTCAGTATTTAGATATCTGATGTTCATTTTAGCTGCCTGCTCCTACACAAACCCATTATACAAGGTCATTTAAAACTCCATTTTAACCATAATAGATGCAAGTGTACAGTGTTTGTCAAACTGTCATTTAAGTATGCCTGGTTTGCCTGGTGGGTGGTGATGGGTGGAGGTATACCTGAACTGATGCAACGCCCACAGCTTTAGTTGTATGATAAAGGGGGAGGGGTTAGGGGAGGGGCTGAGAACATGATGTCACTATATTGAAGTTTTTTTATTGGCACGTTTCACTGGAAAGGTTCAGCCCCCAGGAAGAAACCCTAAATATAAAGGGAAGACATCATTTAACATAAAAAACACAACAAGGGGTCTATTTACATACTGTCACCTCTTAAACATGTACAAAATTGGAAAAATGCAAAAAATCACGGCACCCCCTCTTTGAAATATTGTTTTGTAAAATGGAGAGAAGCTCCTGTGGCATCATCATCTACCTCACTCCTCCCCCTTTATCGTACAACAACAACAACAGCTGTGGGTGCAGCATCAGTTCAGGTGGATCTGGTGAGTGTATCAGCATAAAAGAACACTTAAAATATATATATCGGATGATGTTTTAGGGTGAGGAAAAAGTGTAATTTCACGATATAAAAGTTAGTCTAGTACACCACATGGAAATGTAAAAGAAAGCACAACAAAAACAAACATTCAGTCATTCCCTGAGGTGGGCATGAGGAAAAACCAAATACACATACAGTAAGTGTTGCCTACAAATGTGTGAGTGTATATTTCATATTATTGTTGCACCTACTTGTGCACTCTTTGAGACAAGTGCCATCGATATTATTGCAGCAACACGGAATAAAACATTCCCTCTCTACCTCCACGGGTATAAGCCTATACTGACGAGAGAGCAGTAGCAAGAACTTAAAACAACAAGTGGAAGGAAATTATTCAGTAGGTTTTGCCTCATTAAAAAGTGGATTTAGTGTGCTGCTGCCTTTACATGTTATATTATTTTCAGTGATTAAGCATGTAGCTATTCTCCGCTCTGGACCGCGTGATGGTCAATGGCCACGTCGCGAATGTTGCTCCAGGACAATGGATCTTGAATAACTGGCTTTTAGCATGCTACGTTTGTGCTGTCTGTATATTATATAATAGTAGTAACCGCACAGTATACGTGCTTGGTGTTGTGAGCCTGGCAGTCATGCTGTGCCAGGCATGTTACTGTTACTGTTTTAATAATCATTTTTAATGAGCGTCCCACTGTGCTACTTTTCGCTAAGCATGGATTCTGTCGACTGTGCGCTGCCGTATTCTCCTCCCCTTCTCGCTCTCAGATATTTTGTCTGGTCTTTTGCCCCAAATAATCTCTCTCTCTCTCTCTCTCTCTCTCTCTCTCTCTCTCTCTCTCTCTCTCTCTCTCTCTCTCTCTCTCTCTTTAAACTCAATTATCCCAGTGCCTTTTTTTCCCATATACCCATGGTTCTCGCTACCTCTCGCACGTGCGCACAGATATGTTCTGCTACCTTCAGTCAATGTAGCGACACAGGTAATAATAACATTAAATAATAAAACTGTAGATGTAGGATGGGATTAACGAAACACAAAGCAAAGTAATTACCGGTATGTAAAGATATGGGGCTCCATTTTTGTCACACACCCCTTATCTCTAACTTCTTTGCCTTTTTTTTCCTTTCTTTTTTTTTACTATTTTGAAAAACATTTTTTTTTAATATTGCCAATCTACACTGACATGTTGTGAGCTTGTTGAATGGCATTTGAACTATTCAAAAATGTTTTTTCAAAATAGTAAAAAAAAGAGCAAAGAAGTTTAAGGATGAACGAAAATGGAGCCCTTGGTCATTTTGCATGTCCGTGGATTAGTCCGTTTTTTTATGAAAAGTGAAAACAGAGAGAGGAAAACATCTGTATGTGCACATGCATGATTCTGGCATATAGCCTACAACAACATTTCTTTCAGTATATGATTATTTGTTCACTACGCTATACAATATACTGCACTTTTTACACATCTCACATGAGATCACACCTACATTTTTCCCCAACACTCCATATGCCACCCATGGCTCCATATAGAGCTATAATCAGTTTAAAAACATAACATTGATATATATTGCATATATATATAATATATATATATATATATATATATATATATATATATATATATATATATATATATATATATATATATATATATATATATATATATATATATATATATATTTTTTTTTTTTTTTTTTTTTTTTTTTTGCATAGAAGTCCTTATACAATGTAGTTGTGCGCATGCAAAAAGGGTGGATGAAACATTACTCATTTTATGGTCAGCACTTTGAGTTTTCATATTAACAAACAAACAAACAACAACAGAAAAAAGAACAGCAATGAATAGAAAAGACTAAGAACCACAGTAGCTTACACAACCATTAATGCAGCAGCATCAGCCATATCGTTTGTACTTTAAGACCATCTAGACAATCATTTGGGCATTGCCTGACCATGGATCATATCAAGGGCCTGAGCGAAAAACACATTCCACTTCAAATCATATTTATGTAATTGATTATAAAAGATCATTTCTCCAAGGCATTTGGCTACAATGCCAAGCTGATTAGCCTCGACACCCAGACACCCTTGGATTACTTGTTAAATTTGTGTGAGTGGAGCGGACGCTGGAGTTAAGCGATCGATATATGGTGGTGGTGTGTGGTGTACGGTGTGTGGTGTGCAGCATATGCTGCGCGGTCGATGGTCGTCGTTGGGGCACTCCGATTGGCTGGTTTAGGTGGTCACATAATGGTGACGTAGGTCACCGGTACGTCATCATATTAGCAGCTCCACTCCGTAGGTGTTTTAATGGCAACGCATCACCCAGAATAAAGGTGTGTAATTGTCACCACCAGTATGGTGGTGACTATGGGCTCGATTTTGGTTACATTAGCCCTTATACGCAATTAACACACTTAGCATTGGGGAAGAGGCGTTCCCCCACTAAAGTTGATAATTTCGTTACCATCCGATCTCCCTTAAACACCTCCTATACCCGTTAAATTATGCATAGGTGTGGTTTGGGCGTTTTTTATAGCTCTCATCCAATCCGTGTGACCGACAGCAGGCAACAAGGAAGTGACCGACAGCAGGCAATCTACAGCTGTTTATAGGACAATCCATAAATAAGGAGATGAATTGAACAGGCGCCTTTCCACGTGGAGTCGTGGACATCTCCAAAGGCGCACAGACACCCGCACCGTGCGCACGTGGCTCTGCCTTCTAGTATCGGTTAAGAATAGTGGCTGAGATGGCCGTTATCTAGTTCCCAAATCTATTTGACGAAATTAGCAATTTAAAGGACTGCGCAACAAACACGCCCATGACCACACCTCCAGTCACAAATAACGGTGTCGGCATAAAGAATAGTGGCTAAGGGAAGAGAAAAGGTGACCAAAATAGCAATAAGGGAATTCGCTGCGGGTAACGTTAGGGACAACGGGTGGAGCGAAAATCGTGCCATATATGTTTTACCCAGAGCCTTATAGTGGGAGAGTTAGGATATTCCCGTTTACTCCTATGTGCCAGGTCGCTCACGCTGCTGGAGGAGCATAGAGCCAACAGCACCCCATTCACACACTGTGTTAGCAACTGACAATCTTGCGATACGGGGCAACTCGCGAGATCGTCTGTGAGGCTGCAGCTGAGACCAATGTAGCAGTAGGAGTATGCAGAAATGTGTTGGACTCAGGTATTTAATCAGCTTTAATGACTTTAACACCAGTTTTTCCTTAATAATAGTGCAAAAAAAAAAAAAACATTACAGAGACGGTATAGTTGTGACGAACCATGCTTTAAAACAGCTGTCGTTTTGCATACGTACCTAAAATAGCTCTTATTTGCGCCGTTCTCGTTGAAAACAATGTATTCCCAATTGCAGTTAGGACTCGGAGAGGCTCTGTATAGTCACATGCTCCGCTCTGGTTTCTGACCCCTCAATATCCTAACTCTCCCACTATAAGGCTCTGGTTTTACCCCCTGTCCGTCCCTATGTCTGTCCGTGCAGGGGTAACACATGTTACGTCACACCCTCACAGGGTGACGTAACAACTGTTTACGTCATGACGGGTACTGGGCAGCTGCGAGCGACCAAATCCCTCCCCGACTCTCGATAAACATCCCATAGCTGGGAAGGCTCAGCCTCAGAGTGGTATCCTATAGCAACGACTGAAATGAACGGGGATGTATTGGCTGGATTGCCACCATTGCCACTCATTTCTCCCGGATAGGTCTCTGCAGGTGGGGGAGCGCCACCTGCAGGTGGGGGAGCGCCACCTGCAGGTGGGGGAGCGCATGTGGAGCAAGGGGGAGCGGCGCTCCGCCTTGCTCCGGCAGAAATTAACCCCTGCCTATTTAGTGAAATATGTTGTGGGGAAATGAAAAGAAATAACCGATTTTTACCGATATATAATGGAAAACTAACCGAAAATAACCAATTTTTTTCCGCGCGCTATGCGCGCGCGAATGGTGTGCGCGCACGTGCATGGAGGGGCGCACTGTTACTAATTCGCCCGGGGCGTCATAAAGCCCAGAAACGCGCCTGCATGTCCATAGGCGGATTATGAAATGAAGGGCCCCTGGGCCACCACCAGCCAAAGGGCCCCCCTACACCGGAGGATTTTTCTGCCAAGCGCGGCGGCATGATGGTTTAGGACTTTTGAGGCTATTTTAGTGACACAAAATTAGTAAACACATTGTTAATAAGGACCGTGTGCACCACTATTATTCACTTTTACCCCTTTTTTAGGTGGGCCTTGAGCTTGAGCCTCTTAGCGATCACGCGTACACTCAAGCTCATGGCCCCCCTAGCTCAGGGGCCCCTGGGCCTGGGCCCAACGTGCCCGTTGGATAATCCTTCCCTGACCATGTTTCACCTCTCTGCACTCTAGAGAGGCACCTGCGGTGTCAAGAGTTCTGAGTGTGTGTGTGTGTGTGTGTGTGTGTGTGTGTGTGTGTGTGTGTGTGTGTGTGTGTTTGTGTGTGTGTGTGTGAGAGTGTGTGTGTGTGTGTGTGTGTGTGTGTGTGTGTGCGTGTGTGCGTGTGTGCATGCGTTGTGCACGTGAGCATGCGTATCTGTGTCATATTGCCCCTCCTGTTCGTTCCATTCTATAGCTGCATTGCAGCAAATGGTGCATCCAGTGCAAAAATGTATTATAATGCCATGTTCAAGCAGTGTGCAACTGGAGAGGATAAAAGCATTATGCATACACCGGTACAAATCACTGTCAATTCTCCTAGAAAACAGTTTGTATAGTGAGTTGGAGTTGGAGGTTTATAGGATTATTAGTGCAAAAAATCTACCAAAAAAAAGTATAATTGATATTCTGATAAACGACACCAGGATTTTTTTTCCCAAGGGAAAGCATTGATTTAAAAATGTCAGCGGCGCTTACACTCCCAAAGAGTAGGGAAAAACACCCACTGTGTTAAAAAGGTCTTTGTCACTGAGAAAGGGTGAGATTAATGCTCTTCACTTTTCACATCTGTGTAGAAATAGTACTCTTTGGGACGTTGTATCAAGTCATCATCAAAATTGGTCCTCACTATGTGTGTCTGTGTGTGTGTGTGTGTGTGTGTGTGGGGGGGGGGGGGGGGGGGGTGTGTGTTGTGTGGATGAGGCAGAGTTTTATCCA
Organism: Benthosema pterotum; assembly: GCA_039105355.1. NCBI lineage: Eukaryota > Metazoa > Chordata > Actinopteri > Myctophiformes > Myctophidae > Benthosema > Benthosema pterotum. Next base: position 54,976,744 of record CM076969.1, on the reverse strand, counting down.
GTCACAGTGCAGCAGTCTCCAGCAGTTTCGTAATGAGCGGATGAGTAGATGTGAGGTGGAGTTATGTTTTTTTAAACAAATTTGTTAACAAACACAGAGTGTGTACTTTCTAAAGTTGACCATATTACCTTTAAACTAAGGTATATGCGTAGAAGAGCCTCTTCTGTGGAATCTTCATCAAAATGTGAAAAATGCACCAGTAAATATAACTTTTGGGCAAGTCTCAATATTTTGTGCCTTATGCTGAGCACTGGAAGAAATGTGTTGCAGTCAATCGTATTCTTTCCTGTGTGGTATCTGTATAGTAATGAGGCTCCCGTTTTCAACTTCTTCTTCCTTTTCTTTCACACAATTCACATAATAAAACAATCCAGTCGCTGCAGGTCATAGTCAAGAGAGAGAATTGTAAAGCAGGGTAAACACCGTTAAGGAGCGACTCAAATCCAAACCGCTGGAAAAGGCACAAGGCATCATCCAAATGTCTGCACACCTTTTGAGGATTTTTTTTTTACAAATATTGTGAGGGTTAAAAACAAGGTTGTACCAGAAAACAACACCTAAGGAGAATAGGGACGCGCTGATACTGTATCGTTATTGGAAGAAAAATCGTATTGGCCACTATTTTTGTCACATTGGTTCAGTACCGACCCCTATTTGTCATTATCAGTTCATATTGGTGATGTCATACACCAGTCTAACCAGTGATGCGACACAGAGCTAAGGGGATGACCCCATGGCAGTTAAATGTTGTTGGTAGAGGTGGTCAAAAAATCGATATGCCAACATAGTGCAATTCTTAATGATATCCATTATCCATATCAAATCGCCAGGTCCAAAATCGATTTGTAGGCCTATTCATTAATTTGTTCATGTCAGAAAGACTCATTGATGTTGTCAGGCTGCACTGGTGTGTACTTTTTGTCGTCTATGTTGTTTAAATTTGCTTTAAAATGTCCTAGTGGATTGAACTTGTCATGGTCCATATTGTTCAGAATTCTGCCCATTTTCAACATTTTACGGTAGCCTACTGTATTTTACTTGTGTATGTGTTGTTTGTTAATGATTTTTTTTCCTTTTAGGACCTTTTTTTCCCTAAAAGAAAGCCAAGCCAGATCTTGAAAATGGGTGGAATCCCCCTTGTTCTAGAACAGGGGTTTTCAACAGGTGGTCCGGGGACCACCAGTGGTCCTTGAGAAGGTTCCAGGTGGTCCCCAGGCTAAATGATGGAAAGTTGGTTAACCAGATGTAACTCTTGAGAATGTGAAAATGAAACCAAATGGACCCTTGCGGGTCCATTTGGTTTCATTTTCACACTCTCAAGAGTTAAAATATTCATCATCTGAATAGCACTATTTAATTAAGAAGTCTACACTGTTTTGTTTGCAAAATCCAGCCTGGAATTGTGGACAAAACCAAAAGAAATCTTTAGTTTTAGGTCTTTGGGGCTAAAATGTAACCAAATGGTGGTCCGTGGCTCAAATGCTGAATAAATGGTGGTCCTGGTGTCAAAAAGGTTGAAAACCCCTGTTCTAGAATAATAAAATCACAGTCATTTGTGGGGGAAAAAATGTGATGTATCGATATATCAAATCGAATTGCAGCATAACTAAGGATCATATTATAAATCAATTCAGAACCCTGAATTTCAATTCCCCCCCCCCCCCCCCCCCCCCCCCCCCCCCCCCGCTGTTAGGGCAATGTGAAATTTGCTTTGGAGTTACCTTTACCTAAGTGCACATTTGAGTGAGAGTCTGCTATTTCTGGTTCATATATAAGAGCTTGTTTCTTTTTTTTTTTTTTTTTTTCTTTTTCATTATTATTCTTACAGAGATTGTGCTATTGGGAATCTGATTGGAAATTAAAAAAGTATCATGAAACCGTTTCCTGTCTCAGTGTTTTCAGCAGTATATTGTGCTAATGTGTGACATGGGTGTTGGTGCACAACGCCAATGAATTAAGTGATGAATCACTGCGGTAACTCGTCATCAAATGATGAGTAACTGTCCGTTATTAGCATAGACTTCATCCCATCGCCAGGAATCATGGTTGCTCTGCGATTGGCTAGTTTGCTTTTTTGGCTGAGAAGACACAATGCACCTTTAGCTAAGCCCCGCCCTCTTGTCCACCCCAAGACACTTTCCAGCCGGGGCTCATTCATTCCAATGTAAATAAATATCATGGACCTTACACAATAAATACTGGTTCATTTTTGGAACCAGACCTTCAAAATGTCTTCCAATTCCATCAACAAGGCATGCCCTATGCAGTGGAAAAATCTGTGTGTGGCATTTCTTTTTTTTTTTTAAAAAACAATGTTTTGTCGTATAGGAAATGCTACTGGTGGAGACGTTTGTCTATCATATGTTATGCTTAGCTGTCATTGGACCATAGCAGTTTGGGGATGGGGTTAACTAAAGGTCTATTGCATTTACACGGTTGATGGTGATGTGGACAGAGAGAGAGAGAGAGAGAGAGAGAGAGAGAGAGATAGAGAGAGAGAGAGAGAGAGAGAGAGAGAGAGAGAGAGAGAGAGAGAGAGAGAGAGAGAGAGAGAGAGAGAGAGAGAGATTAAACTCAGCAGGATTTGGATCTTGGACAATTTTTCAGCAGTAAGACCACTCCACCTCTCCCACATTGAGTATATGCCGCTCTTCCCTGACAAACAATGAGCATACACACACACACACACACACACACACACACACACACACACACACACACACACACACACACACACACACACACACACACACACACACACACACACGCATGCATGCAAGCAAACAAAAGGAAAGAAAAGACGTTGCCATGTCATCTTCGCAAGGTCAGACTTCCTCTTCTCCTCTCCTCTCAGAGTACAACACATCTCTCTCTCTCTCTCTCTCTCTCTCTCTCTCTCTCTCTCTCTCTCTCTCTCTCTCTCTCTCTCTCTCTCTGTCTCTCTGCATGTGTGTGCACCGCGTGTGTGTGTGAGCATGCATGCGCATGCGCGCACGCTCGATAGACTACGCACAGTATATGAGAGCATAATATTCTCCCATCGAATTTTCCCTTTGCTGACAATTTTTCTCCTTATTATTACTCGTTATTCTCTTTCAGCGACTCCAGCCCCCATCCCACCCCCACCCCCCTCTCTCTCTAACTCCATTCACCTACTCTCTTCTTCTTCTTCTCTCCTCATTAGGGGAGTAGAGCCGTCGCATTCGGCCTGCCCTAAACATCTGCTTTCTCCCGCTCCATATTCTTTATATCCTCTAGTGTCCTGAACGCGTTTTGGTGTTTTATCTGTTGAAAAATAGCAGATCAACAAGCTCATGTCGCGCCACCGAGTGGCGCGACATGAGCTTGTTGTTCTGCTATTTTTGAAAAATTGTGAAAATGTGCTGCAAATCTCTGAATACATTATTTTGGAAGCAAACATTTTATCTCAATTTTTCGCTTCTGGGGAACCCCGAGAACAACATGTTTTCAGATGTGGGGGGTCTGCAGCCAAATATGGATAATTCTGGTGGTCCTTGGCTAGAAATATGTTAGCACCACTGACACAGGAGCGCAGATTTTTCAGAAAAAACTAGAATCTAGTGTCAGAAACTATAGAATCCAGTGTCAAAAACTCGATTCTAGCGTCAGAAAGTAGATTCTAGTGTCAAAAAGGAGATCCTAGCACCAGAAACTATCATTTAGTGTCAATAACTAGAATCTAGTGTCGGAAATTACTGTAGTGAATGAAACTCGAATCGAGGGTCAGGACTCAATGGGATATATACAGTACATTGACTGTCTGTCTGTCTGTCTGTCTGTCTGTCTGTCTGTCTGTCTGTCTGTCTGTCTGTCTGTCTGTCTGTCTGTCTGTCTGTCTGTCTGTATCTCTGTCTGTATGTCTGCCTGTCTCTCTGTCTGTCCCTCCATCGATTACCCCATAACAACACGTTTAAACTGCAATCTGCCTGTATTAACCGATGTTAAAATAATTCAGCGGACGCCATTTAATTGATGTATCAATTCTTGTTCCTTTCTCAGGTTATGTTCATTGACGCACTTCGGCTCAGAATCAGATTGACCATGCACCATTTATTGCAAAGCTTTTGCGTGTTTGTATGGCGGCGTGGCTCTTGCTCATGTGATATCAGACGATCTATGAACTGAGTCATAGGTCTGATATCACATTTGATATCTCTGATTATCTGTGTACCAAGGCAGAGCTCTGATATCAACAACCCCCCTGAGCAGAGCCAAGGTAAAGTAACCGAAAACAGTAACACATGAGCATCATATCAAGAGCAGACTGACAGGAGACATTTATCCAAAATACATGAACCACATGGATACTGATACTGATTAATCACATACTCATGTACTCGGAACTAGTGCTACAGGGAGGAGGCCGGGGAGGTGGAGGAAATTTGAACACTGACATCTGATCAACAGGACACAGAGTCAGCTAACAGGAAGACTGAGGACAGAGTAGTGACTGCTTATAAAGAACACCTGATTGAATGTGGGTGTGACTGACTTAGCGGACAGCCAATGAGAGTTAGGGGAGTTGACATGGAGAGACGGCTGATTATAATAAACCTTCTGCCCTCCGGCCTCAATAAACTATGGCTTCGCTGGACCTTAATGTACGTGTTCTGTGTGTAATGTAAATCTGTATTGCACATAAATCTACAATGGATTTGTCCAAGACCGTAAAAGACTGGCCTAGATTTTCGTCACCGCTAAACCCCTTATCCCTTATAACTTCTTTGCCTTTTTAAACAATTAAAAAAACATTCTTCAATAGTTCAAATGGCCAGTCTACATGCTTACAACGTGTCAATAGAATAGAGAGAGAGCGAGAGCGAGAGAGAGAGAGAGAGAGAGAGAGAGCGAGAGAGAGAGAGAGAGAGAGAGAGAGAGAGAGAGAGAGAGAGAGAGAGAGAGAATGAGCGCACATGTCTGGGCATGACCTTGTGGAGGAAAAAGAAAGTCTTCATCACTCCCTCTTGTTTTTTTTTTCTCCCCTCTTACTCCTCACCCCCCCCCCCCCACTCACACCCCACCTTTGTTTCACCCCCCCCCACCCCCCCCCCCCCTCTCTCTCCCTCTCTCGCTCCCCCCAGGTGATAGAAGGCTGTTTTTATAGGAAGTGACAGAGTAAAGAGCTGCATAAAGGTTACAGTGGCTTCCTCCCTGGCACGGCTATATTACTTATCGCACATGCACCCACGTGCACGCACGCACGCACGCACGCACGCACGCACAAACACACGCACACCTTTGCACTCCATTTTGCTACACAATCATTTGCAACCATCCAACACCCTGACAGTACGAGGAGGAGGGAGGACCGATCATGAAGATGGTGTTGAAGGGGGAAAAAAAGGAGTGGAGTAGTGGCACTTTAAACCGGCGTGCTGCTGCTGCCCTGTAACGCCCTGTATAGCACAGCCAGCGGCATACTGGGGCAGGGATGGATCTAGACATGGGCATGGGGGGGCAATGCCCCCCTAAATGCCCTGACTGCCCCACCAAACATGATGGCATGCAAAACAACCCAAGATATTTAAAAAATGAAGTGGTTATATTTAAAATGAATTGAAACACTACTACTGCTACTGCTACTGCTACTAACTAACTACAGCTGTGGCTAAACCACTAAACCAACAGCATTTCATCATTGAAAACAGAAAACTCTCTGAGTCAGACCTTTAGCTCTATGCATTGCTGCGTGTCTGTTGCAACTTCAACAACTGATGTTATTATTGATGCTTTAGCCTGGTCTAGCCCTCAATGATTTTGGCCTTGGGGGGGGGGGTGTCGTGGGATCCACACGGCGGAAGTGCTGCGCTCTGATTTGATCTCACTAACGTGTCGTCATCTCCGGCCCCTCCCGCTCCCGTCCACTGCTGTTCTACGTCACATCATTTAGAGCGACGCCCACCCCGGAAGGTTCACTCCCCCCTCAAGGCCACTTTCCAACGTGCGTTAGTCCAGGCTTTCCGTTTTCGCGCAACGCGAATGAAAATGAAAGCCTGGGTGTCGAGGCTGTTGATGCTTAAGTGCGTATTAAAAGTCCTGTAACAGAAAATGGTATGGGTGCGACTTCATCGCCCGTGGCGCAAAGCGACACGGGCGATGAAGCCGCACCCATACCATTTTCTCTTGTCCCTCCAACATGTTCTCTTGCCCCTCCAAATGGGACATGTTACATCCGCCCCTGTACTGGGGTGCATTCCATCACATGTTTATAACATGAAGCCACCTCTTTCACTATGTTGAGAGCATGGACAGGGGGCGCTATTTCACCAATACAGAGTACATGATGAAAATCAGTACCAGGAGTCCTTGAGAGAGTTCCAGGTGGTCCCCAGGCTAAATGATGGAAAGTTGGTTAACCAGATGTAACTCTTTGAGAGTGTAAAAATGAAACCAAATGGGTTCTTGCGGGTCCATTACTACCAAACACTCACTACCAAAAGATTTCTTCCTAAATTATTTGGTTTTGTTTTGTTTTTTGTTTTTGTTTTTGTTTGTTTTTTTCAGCTAAATGTGATGTTTTTATCCATGTGCAACAGTAGAACTAGAGCTAGAACTAGTAGAACTAGAGCTAAAGGTAAAAAAAAAAAAAAAAAATAGATGAGGTTGTACACCGAAACAGTCACAGTGCAATATGATAATTTACTGTGTAACAAATAGGTGTCCCTCAGATTTGGTGCTACATGAATATGGTCAAAGGTTTTCCAAATTAGGATATAAATTCATATCAGTCATTTTTCAACTCTGAATTTGGTGGAATGGCTCATATACAGTACATGTCACTGTTATCTTTACATATCTTTAACGTCTTTATGTATGAAAGGTGTGTGTGTGTGTGTGTGTGTGTGTGTGTGTGTGTGTGTGTGTGTGTGTGTGTGTGTGTGTGTGTGTGTGTGTGTGTGTGTGTGTGTGTGCGTGTGTGTGTGTGTGTGTGACCCTGCGTTTAAGGCTCTCAAACGACCAGATGGCTACTGCTGTGAGTGCCTATGCACCAACCCTGGACTCACAGGATGAGGACAAGGAGGCCTTCTATGCAACCCTAGACCAGGTTCTATCGGACATTCCGAAAGAAGATAAGATCTTTCTTCTCGGAGACTTTAATACCAGGGTTGGCAAGGACCACGCGCTCTGGAAAGGCACTCTTGGCAAAGAAGGTGTTGGGAATGTCAATTCCAACGGAGTCCTCCTCCTGTCAAAGTGTGCTGAACATGAGCTTGTGATTACGAACACCCTCTTCCGCCAGAGAAACAGGCTCAAAACCTCTTGGATGCATCCAAGATCGAAGTGCTGGCATCTTATTGACTACGTCATTGTCAGGGCTAGAGATCGTAGAGATGTTAAACTCACCAGGGCCATGATCTGCACAGACGACTGCTGGACCGACCATCGCCTCATACGCTCAACAATGAACATCATGTTGCGGCAGAAGAGGAGGACACAGAGGAAACAACTTCGCCCTAAATTTAACATCGATTGCCTTGGAGACACAGACATGGTGCAACAACTCCAAAACACCCTGTCTGTGAGACTCCCGGAAGCATATCCTGAGGATGTGGAAGAACATTGGAGTGCTCTTAAGACCACCCTACTTGAGGCCAGCAAGGACACTATTGGCTACAAGACCAGGAAACACCAGGACTGGTTTGATGACAACGTGGAAATAGAACAACTTATTGATGCCAAAAGGAAAGCCTTTTGCTCCTGGCAGAATGACATCAGCTGCAGGAAGAAAAGGCAGGCCCATGCCAAGGCAAAGGCACTTGTCCAGAGCAGAGTGAGACAGCTGAAAAACCAATGGTGGATGGAGAAGGCCCTGGAAATCCAGATGCTAGCTGACTCTGGGGATACCAGGGGTTTCTTCAATGCCACCAAGGCTGTTTATGGGCCCAGTTATCGTGGCCTAAACCCTCTCCGCTCCAAAGACGGACAAACCTTGCTGAAGGATGATGCAGGTATCAGCTCAAGGTGGCGAGAGCACTTCCAAGAGCTTCTGAATCGAGACACAACAGTCGAGATGGATACCATCAACCAAATCCCTCAGCAACCCATCATGGAGCATCTAGGTGATCCCCCCACTGAAAATGAGGTCCAGGACGCCATCAGGAAAATGAGTAACAACAAGGCTCCCGGACCAGATGGGATTCCGGCAGAAGTTTTCAAGCAGGGTGGACCAGACCTCGTTTGCCACACCCACAGCCTCCTTGGTAAAATCTGGGAGAAGGAGCAACTCCCAGCCGAACTAAGGGATGCCCTGATTATTACCATCTTTAAAAAGGGTGATAAGGCGGACTGTGGCAACTATAGAGGCATCTCCCTCCTGTCCACAGCTGGAAAGATACTGGCACGTATCTTGGCGAACCGCCTACTGCCTCTGTCAGAAGTGATCCTCCCAGAGTCACAATGTGGTTTCCGTCCTGCCAGGTGTACCTCAGACATGATTTTTGCAGCCCGTCAACTGCAAGAGAAATGTCGGGAACAACATCTACCACTGTACATGGCATTTATTGACCTCACAAAGGCCTTCGATTCCGTGAACAGAACTGCACTTTGGAGTGCCCTCTCCAGGATTGGATGTCCAGACAAATATGTGAGGATCCTGCGTCTGCTGCATGACGACATGTCGGCGACCGTAGTCGGTAATGGCGGTTCTGAAACAGCCCCCTTCAAAGTTGACACGGGTGTCAAACAGGGCTGTATCATTGCACCAACCCTGTTTGCCATCTTTATCTCTGCCATTCTCCACCTCACCAGTCAAGACCTCCCTGAGGGAGTCAAGTTCATGTACAGGACTGACGGCGGACTCTTCAACCTGAACAGGTTTAGGGCAAAGAGCAAGATTTACACATCATCTATCACAGAGCTCCAGTACGCAGATGACAATGCTCTAGTTGCTCATTCTGAAGCGGATCTCCAGAAGATCTTGGATGCCTTTGCTAGAGCCTACCGACTCCTGGGACTTGATATTAACATCAAAAAGACTCAGGTCTTGTACCAGCCAGCTCCTGACACACCCTTTCAAGCCCCCACCATCCAAGTGGACAACAACACACTGGATAATGTGGATCAGTTCGCATACCTTGGCAGTCTTCTTTCCACAAGAGCTGTCATTGATTCCGAAATTACCCACCGTATAGGGTGTGCCAGCGCAGCCTTTGCCAGGCTAAGGAAGAGGGTGTTTGAGAATCGAGACATCCAGGTGAACACCAAGCTCCAGGTCTACCGGGCTGTAGTTTTGCCCACTCTGCTCTACGGGGCTGACAGCTGGACCACCTACAGCAGACACCTGAAGGCTCTGGAGCGATACCACCAGCGATGTCTCCGTAAGATCCTCAGGATCAGTTGGGAGGACAGGCGAACCAACATTAGTGTCCTGAAGGAAGCAGACATCCCCAGCATCACTACAACCATCATCCGCCACCAGCTGCGATGGACAGGCCATGTCATCCGCATGCCTGACTACCGCCTCCCGAAGCAGATGCTGTATGGCCAGCTGAAGGAGGGGCAACGCTCCCAAGGAGGTCAGAAGAAAAGGTACAAAGACAACATCAAAACTCACCTGAGAAAGTGCCACTTCAACCTCAACACCTGGGAGGAGTCTGCCCTTCAGAGAGGCGCGTGGAGCAGGATGGTCCATGAAGGCTCTGCACGTTTTGAAAAGACCCTCCACAGTGCCGCAGAAACAAAGAGGCAACTGAGAAAGGATAGATCTACCACCAAGACGGCTCCTCACACCTCCACTACCACCCCCACGGCAACCATCCACATATGCACCCACTGCAATAGAGACTGTGGATCCAGGATTGGCCTGTTCCAGCACCTGAAGACCCACAGATGACCAGACCCACCGACAGGAGGGCAATCATACTCGCTCCGAGTGATCGCCGATGATGATGATGTGTGTGTGTGTGTGTGTGTGTGTGTGTGTGTGAGCGCGTGCGTGCGTGCGTGCGTGCGTGCGTGCGTGTGTGTGTGTACGTGTCCATGTTCTTTATTCTTCCTCCATCTTCCTCGTGTCACTCTGTCTCAGAGAGTGATGCCTGTTTGTCAACCTGTCAGACACATTCACGCTTGCATGCACATGCACATGCACACGCACACACACACACTCTCTCTCACACACACTAGCTTCACACAGCAGCTTGCGTTAGTTCAGTCTGGAGAGGTTACATGCGGTGCTCTAGGGCAGACACTGAAGGGGTTAATATGCTATAATAAATTATAATAAAAACATAAATTCTATGTGTTGTCAATGTGTGTGGGCGTATTCCATAGAGTAATAAATTCTAGAGACTGGACTGCAGCGATTGAAGTTTCAGCAGTGTGTCTTGTACAGAATAGAGTTGCCACATCGCTACAGGTACATTTGTTTTGTTTTGTTTTTGTTTAAGTCTTGGCAAAAACTTCACATGATGGTTCCCCTTTAACCTTACAATTCCTTCAACAGCAGGATGGAAAACGACGCGCCAATATATCGCAGTTCTTAATGCCATGGTATCAATATCGAATTGCCAGGTTCAGAATATATTTTTTAATATATATATTTATGTACCCTAACAGCCTGAATATAATGTGTTGTTTTTTGTTTTGTTTTTTCAAAGGAAATATTCTACAAAGTTGAGTTGTCTTATTCAGCGGCGGTGCTATTTGACATGTTCCTTTTAAACAAATGAAAAACGGGGTCCGTCGTATACCCAGAGTCGTCACATTTGTGACAATACAGTGTTTATTAATTTGTTCATGTCAAAAAGACTGACTTGTTCATGTCAGAAAGACTGACTAATCTCATCTGGCTGCGTTGAAGTGCATGGTTAAACTCTTCATGATCTATATTGTTTAGAATTGTTAGAAAATGTTCCAGTTGACTGACTGACTGAACCTGTCTTGGTCCATATATTTTAGGATTGTTTTAAAATGTTCTAGTTCAAGAAAAGCCAAGTCATATGGGAGAAAATAGAATATATTCATATATCGAATCGCAGCATAATTAAGAATCAAAATATAAATTGATCCAGAACCCTAAATACCGATATCATATTGCAGGGGTTTTCAACAGGTGGTCCGGGGACCACCAGTGGCCCTTGAGAGGGTTCCAGGTGGTCCCCAGTTAAGTTGGTTAACCAGATGTAACTCTTGAGAGTGTAAAAATGAAACCAAATGGACCCTTGCGGGTCCATTTGGTTTCATTTTTACACTCTCAAGAGTTAAAATATTCATCATCTGAACTAGCCCAAATCTACACAACTAGAGATCTAGGTTTGCCTGTTATTTTTTCCGAAATCCAGCCTGGAATTGTAGATAAAAAAAAAAGAAGAAATCTTTGGGTTTTGGGTCTGTGGGGCTAAAATGTCATCACATGGTGCTCCGTCGCCCAAATTCTGAATAAATAGTGGGCCCTGGGATCAAAAAGGTTGAAAATCCCTGCCCTAGAAAATAGCAGCCAGGAGAATGAGACCTTCAACACACGAACACACTCATTATTATCAAACAGCCATCTAAGTTCACATGTTAACACATCCAAGCGTGTCCACTGCATGTCACACATTCATCTTGTTTATGATGGCCGCCAAAAACACTGCCACCCCCCCCCATATACTCACATTCACACACAGATGCTCTCTCTCTCCCTCTTTCTCTCTCTCCCTCTCTCTCTATCTCTCTCTATCATTTTCTATTCGCAACGTCGGTTGCGTTTAATGCAAAGCCACCGCAGCTCCGCTGGGAATTGGATCGACAGTCGAAAGCGGAGTTCTTTGACAAATGACGTTTTGCGGCGTAACTGGACTGGTTTTGTTTGCAGTTTCCAAGTCATCCTTTATTCACATCAAAAAGTTTAGAAAAAATAAAATAAAACAACTCTGCAGGGCTCCATTGAGTGGATCAGAGCAGATCAGAATGTTTTTTGAAGATCAGACCAGCCACTTAAACTGAAAGCACGTCTCTCTCCTTTGGTATACAATTTGGTGCTTCAAGGAAAAAATGTGTACGTGTTCCATCTCCTTTCATAGATCTGTTCAGTCATTCATGTTTTGTTTTCTTTTCATGTATGGGGCTGCTCCAATGATTCGCCATGCAACTAACTCCTTGCAACTTGCACCCATTATCGCCAACAGGCCGCTCCCTAAAAACTGCTGTGGTCCAATCACAGCTAAGCTGAATGAATGAGCCCCGGCTGGAAAGTGTCCAACATTCCAGCCGGAATGGGTAGGCTCTGGGGAGAGGGCGGGGCTTACTGCAAGGTCTATTGCAGTTGCAATGAGTTGTCTGTCATATTACGCGGGCTACTGTTTTGAACGTTAACTTTTTAGCCAAAAATCAAAATAGATATACAGCTATATGTTTTGCTGCAGCTGTTTCCCTGCAGACAGACACTTGCTTCGTCCTGCAGAAGCCCAGAACTTTGCTGTTGTCAACAAATCATGAAAATAAAACATGTGTCGGGCTCAGGACAGGCGTGTGTGAGGGCGAGGGGGGTTTGTGGGGGTGAGGCAGCATTTTAGCCAATTCTGTTTTTTAAACAAATCTGTTTTAACACAGTGTTCGTACACACTAAAGTTGCCTCTGTTACCTTTAATAATATCTCAAACAGTATATACATACAGAAACATACATACAGAAAGCAGAATCCAAGTTTGAGATCTCCTGTACTGCTCTATCTGAGACATACCAAATCTATTTCTCATGCAGGAGAAAACAATGAGAAACATACTGTAGCTTTGAGATACAACAATTGAGCAATATTTAACAGAGGGAATGCACTCCATGGGATATTGTACTGCTGTGAGTCTAATCCATACCTGGGCATTATGCGGCCCGGGGGCCACATGCGGCCCTTTGGCTGACTCTGACCGGCCTGAGAAAGGGTACCGTGGTTTTCAACCAGTGGTCCAGACTCCAGGGTGGTCCTTGGGAGAGTTCCAGTTAAATATGGAAAGTTGGTTAACCAGATGTAACTCTTTCAGAGCTTAAACATGAAACCAAATGGACCTTGGCGGGTCCATTTGGTTTCATGTTTACGCTCTCAAGAGTTAAAATATTCATCATCTGAATTAGCCCACAGTCTACACAACAAGAGAATGTGGAAGATTAATGGCCATTTTGATCTGCATGTTTGACATGCAGGTGTTTGTTTGTGAAATCCAGCCTGGAATTGTGGACAAAAGCAAAAGAAATCTTTAGCTTTGGGGGTCTGTGGGGCTAAAATGTCATCGAATGTTGGTCCTCTGTGGCTCAAATACTGAATAAATAGAGGGCCCTGGTGTCAAAATGGTTGATTTGGTCTTACCATTACTTTTATCTTGAAATTAAATTGATATTACGCAGACTTTAGTTCAGCCATTAGTCTTGGCCCACCAAAATATTTTATTTTATATTCTAATTTGACCCCTTGGGGCCAATAAGAGGCTATTTTAGGTTGTTATGTAAGTGTAAAAAAAAAGGTTGGGGAACAAAAAAACACAATAATGAAAATAGCAGATGTACTATAGAAGCTCACAACAAGCTCACAAGTCAGGAGCTCCTAGATTGCCTATTTCCACTATTTCTGCACGGTGCTGCCGCTGTGCAAATCCATAGTCACAGTCAGGAGTACAGGTATCATCTTACTCCTCAGTCTGTGACGCAACGCGTCTCCTCCTCCTCCTCCTCCTGACCGGCGCCGCTGCCCTTCTGGTGGTCCTCCTGCGACGCCTCCTGCCGGTGCTCCTTCTCCTCCTCCTCCTGGGCGCCGACGCAGCGCCGCGTCTCCTCCTGCGCCGCCTTCTCTTGGGAGCGGCCGCCATGGCGCTCTTCCTCCTTCGCCTCCTCCTGGCCGGCGCCTTCGCTGAGAAAGCACCAACTGGGGCCATGTCCATTATGCCCTTCGCTGAGAAAGCACCAACTGGGACGATATCCATTATATTCCCTGTTTTGACGCTTAAAAGAACCAATTAGTTAAATGAAAACCAATTAATTAAATGAAATTGGACAAAAGTATTTTTGGAAGCCAAGTTAAACAACCAGTTACTAAACTCCGTAATACTGAACACTGAACTCTTGCGGTCCGCATTGATATAGTATGCCTGTTGGTAAACGTATGACGTCATACGCACTATTGTACCGTCGGGCGAAACATTCAAAGTTGGATTAGAGACATTAGAGTTGGATTAACACAATTTGAGTCGCGAGATTATGTACATCGCACATCTTCCAGGCCAAAAGTGCAAGGTTTCAGATATAAATATAACGATGTATTACTGTATCGATCCGTTGCGACCATGCGCACGCTTATTGTTACTCCTTTTCCCGGTTCAAAACCAACCATAATCCACCATGATGATCATTGCGACAGCAACAAACGCTTCACGTTAGAGCCATGGGCTCAGAGGGTGTGATTACGTCATACTATATTCTGGGAGCAAAACACTTCTGGATGTTTACACATTGTGTTGCAAAGCATAATGTTGGCTACATATAGCATTACAAACACAATACTTAAAGGGACATTTCCCTTAGATCACTTCCCTGTGGGTCTTTATGTGTGTAGTGGTTTTAGGTATTTTAGATTAGCACTCACTGCTAACATCTAAAACATACCTGGGCATCATGCGGCCCGGGGGCCACATGCGGCCCTTTGGCTGACTCTGACCGGCCCGTGAAAGGGTACAGTGGTTTTCAACCAGTGGTCTGGGGACCACCAGTGGTCCTCGAGTGAGTTTCAGTTAAATATGGAAAGTTGGTTAATTTTTACACTCTCAAGAGTTAAAATATTCACATCTGAATTAGCCCAAGTCTACACAACTAGAGAATGTAGAAGATTAATGATCATTTTGATCTGTGTGTTCTGTTTGTGAGAACTGTTCTGTTTGTGAAATCCAGCCTGGTATTGTGGACAAAAAGCAAAATAAATCTTAAGTTTTGGGTCTGTGGGGCTAAAAGGTCATCAAATGGTGGACCTCTGTGGCTTAAATTCTGAATAAATAGAGGAACATGGTGTCAAAATGGTTGGTCTTACGCTTACTTTTATCTTGAAATTAAATTAATATTACGCAGACTTTAGTTCGGCCTTTAGTGTTGGCCCTCCACAATATTTTATGTATCTCATTTGGCCCCTTGGGAAAATAATTGCCCACCACTGGTCTAATCTATACATTCTTGTTTCTTCTCAATTTTGCTGTTGTGACAATCAGTGTTGGGAAATATTACTTAATCATGTATTCATGGGTATACCTCATCTGTAGTCCTCCACCAGCCATGTTTAGAACTCACAGGTGATTCAATGTCTGATTGGGCTAACCAGACCAACTGTGAGGTCTTTAAAATGGCTGGTGGAGGACTACAGATGAGACCCAATGAATACAATACAAAGTGCAATAGAGCTGAGCAGTCCCACTCCTTTCATGACATCGCCCGTGGTCTAGAAATAGGTTATGTTACCTTATATTTCCCACATTCATTTTTTCTCATAGACTTCGAAAATGATTTATATCAAGACGATTGTGCCGCAGACTAAGCCAACTTGGGTCGTGACAAATCATCACAACAAACACAATATTACCATACAATATCTAATTAGCAAGAAGAAAACTTTTTGTTTCGTTTTTCTTCTTAGAAATTATTTGCTTGGCCCAAAAAAAACATTGTGTATGTAGTTTTGAAAGGTCTATGAGGAAAATGAATAGGGAATACAATTCTGGAGCAGTGTTGGCAACTTCCACAATCCAATGATCAATATTTTAACTCTTGGAGAGTGTAAAAAATGAAACCAAATGGACCCTTGCGGGTCCATTTGGTTTCATTTTTACACTCTCAAAGAGTTACATCTGGTTAACCGACTGTCCATCATTTAGTCTGGGGACCACTGGTTGAAAACCACTGTCATAGGAGGAAAAATGGTGAAAAACAAGGGTTTTAGCCTGTCAATCAATTTTGCACCAACTCACCAGCAGAAATAAGCACTAGATTTTCTGCCATGAGTTTTTCCACTATTTTTGGCGCTAGGTGGGTCTGGAAAAAAAGCTTAATATACCGAAAAATGCGCCAAGTTGGCAACACTGTTCTGGAGCAAGGACAATGGAGTTGTTAGTTTTAGTTACCAGAGCCTTAGCGTTCATTGAGTTTATTGTGTGGTTTCTGTCAGTAAAAAAGGGTATAGTCAATACTGTACAGTACAGTGTATGTCATCTCCTTTGTGTTCTGGTTTCTGTTGCTGTATTTCGTTGACACAAGACAATTCAAAAACCACACTAACCACATTAGCAAAGACAGTTGGACTATAAGTTGCTTAGCTATACAGCATCGCGCATAACTCTCTCTCTCTCTCTCTCTCTCTCTCTCTCTCTCTCTCTCTCTCTCTCTCTCTCTCTCTCTCTCTCTCTCTCTCTCTCTCTGTGGGTTTTTATAATAGAAATGTATTGTTCATGAACTCGCCACAATGAGATTTTGTCTCCTGCTTCTGACCTCATTAGTATTGACCTGATCCCTCGGTGGTGATGTCACAGATGGCTGCTATATAACAAGCTGACCAATCCCTCCAGGAAGACAATTGGGTTGTCTAGACTTCGTCTTGCACCGTTTTTATATCTGTACCTCCTCCCCAATGTCCATATATACTTCATTCTAGAACAATAGAAAAGTGAGGTGTAGGCGTGCTCTACTCAGTTCTATTCTCAGTAGCTGAT
The DNA here is from genome assembly GCA_039105355.1 of Benthosema pterotum. Lineage (NCBI taxonomy): Eukaryota > Metazoa > Chordata > Actinopteri > Myctophiformes > Myctophidae > Benthosema > Benthosema pterotum. The sequence goes on along the minus strand of CM076969.1, from coordinate 54,960,071 downwards.
GGGTGCGGATTCTTGCAGATCAGTGTAAAAAGGAAATATCCACACTGGCATTAAGTTCATGGGTTTTCTTTTATTTCATAACTTACTGAGGAAGGACAGGGTGCCGAAACACGTTTGTTTCTCTGGGTAGACTGCTACTGTGTGTTATGAAATAAAAGAAAACCCATGAACTTTATGTGAGTGTGGATATTCCTTTTTACATATGCTTCGCTCTCTCTCTCTCTCTCTCTCTCTGTTCTTGAGATCTCACAAGGTCCATATATTCTGCCATTTCTGTTATTACTCTCGTAGACCGAACTAGAATGAGCTCTTCTCTAAGCCCCACCCTTTGGGGTGGGGTTTGCTCACTGTCCAATGGCAATCCATATACTTTAACAACTGTTGCAGGTCAAGCTTTCCTGGTCAAGCTTTCCTCTTTCAACGTCCCCATTGGACAAGGCCGGATTGGGGAGGGGCTTAGTGAAGAAATATATACAAATATAAAATCTCATTCGAATTGTGGAATTCAGTAGAGTAAAAAAGCAGTAAAAACATACTCATAAGAACTAATACAAACAAACATAAACAAACAAACAAAAACATTGAAGTCATTTGTGCTGTATTCAAGTGGAGAGAGCAGTGAGAGCAGGAAATCAAAAGAGAAAGATCATGCTGGACAACAACAACAATATGAAGGATTTGTCAGGGAAATGATTTTGTGTTTGTTTTTAATCCTATTGAGAACCTTCTTTCATGCTGGCTGGACTTAAACCGGAGTGCTATATAGGCTTTTATAGACAACTTGTGCTGAACGGGGAGGTACTACTATGTGCAAGACTGAACACTCTTCCAGTCAGACGACTGTGAAATAATGACAGGGAAAGTTTGTGCAGGCACAGACATTTTCCTGGACCTGCCTAGCTGGAATGCTATGTGTTCAGCCCCAATACACCCCGTATCAACACACTGAGAATGTCTTTATTCAGTTTCCATAATAGATGCTTGTGGGAGATATGAAGTAAAAGTTGTCACATTGCAGGAAACTGTGGAAATGACAGTTTTCTCACCCGTTCTTTCTTTCATACTTTAACCCCCCTCTCTACATTTTCTCCTTCCTTCTAGGCTGTTATCCAAGTGTGTGTGTGTGTGTGTGTGTGTGTGTGTGTGTGTGTGTGTGTGTGTGTGTGTGTGTGTGTGTGTGTGTGTGTGTGTGTGTGTGTGTGTGTGTGTGTGCGCGCGCGCGTGCGAATGTAACATTTCCCTATTGGGGGGCAGGAGAAATGGTATGGGTACGGCTTCATCGCCCGTGTGAAGTCACACCCATGCCATTTTTGGTTACAGGGATTTTATTAATATCATAATAATATAAATAATAATAACATCAGTTGTTGAAGTTGCAACAGACACGCAGTATGAATAAAGCTAAAGGTCTGACTCAGAGTTTTCTGTTTTCAATGATGAAATGCTGTTGGTTTAGTGATCTTTGGTTGTTTTGCATGCCATCGTGTTTGGTGGGGCAGACTGGGAATTTAGGGGGAGATTGCCCCCCCCCCCATGCCCATGCCTAGATCCGCCCCAGGCCTGTGTGTGCATGCATGCATGCATGGGTACGTGCGCACATGTCTGTGCGCGTGCCTGTGTCTGCTTATTAGACTTGTGACAACAATAGTTGAATGCAAGACCTTTTCTTTTTTAGGTTTGGGTTGTGTAGTAACTTGCTTGCAATAATGTATAAAATATAACTGCTCCAGTGATCAGAAATTGTTGATTCAAAATGTGCTACCCTCATCGGCTTACATTGTATGTTTGACATTTTCACAAGCAGGTTTCTGATCCATAAAAACATAAGAAGCAGCTGCTATACAAACATCATTCTGATCCTGGTGAGGCATCCAGTTTAATGATAAATGATGTGGAAATGTGAGCGCCGTCCTGGGTGCTGAACACGATCTTGTTGTTTCTTCATATTTCAAAGCATATACAGCATTAACCATGTATTTCTATTCAGTGAATCCTATTGAATTCCTCCTAGCAGATTTTGGAACAAATCCTATAGGGTTCTATTGGAATCCCATTGGATTCCTGTTGGAGATCCAATATGATTCCAATAGAATCCTATAGGATTTTATTGGAATCCTATTGGATTCCTGGAGGATTCCAATAGAATCCTAAAGATCAAAGATCCTATAGGATTCGATTCTTATAGGAATCCTATTGGATTCCTATTGGAAATCCAATAGGATGTGTTCCAAAATCTGATGGGACTTTTCTATTGGAATCCTATACGATAAATACAATACACAATTACATAAAGCTGTACTCAAACACTAGGATGTAAATGTCACATGCATATTCATGAAGTTATGTCACTATGTCAAACTGACTGGAAGAATCAGGAATTGTGTGCTTATATTTTGCAAGAGAAATGGTTGTTGTTTAATTGGTATTCATTTATTTGTGGATTAAATGTCCCCATTGACATGATGGGAAAGTGTGAAAAGTCACATTCAAGTATTTTTCCCTTGGACACAATAAGGCCTATAGTTGCAAAACTTGGCGAGGAGATTCATAATACATACATACTTTTAAATAATATGTTTTAAATAAAAAAATAATAATAACTTACAATTGTATCGGTCAGCCTCATGGCGCCCTAGGCAACTGCCTAGTCTGCCTAAATGCAAAAACGCCCCGGCTTTCAGACTGAATAAAGGAGTCGAATGAAATGATGATTCAGACATGGGTGTCAGGCAAATACTTCCCAAGCTTTTAAGCCAATTAAAGACAATGTCAAGAATTGAGCAATTGAGAGCAGTTGAGTCATGGATAAGTGGTCAGGAGAAAAATAACTTTCCGGCGAAGTCAGAAATGAACTGGTAATTCGTCTAAATGGCTAAATTGTCATATTGACCCATTGGTCATTATAATATCTAAAATCAGACTGCATGGGAGATTTTTGCAAGGCGCTGTCATGGGCATTCTGTATCTGCCACTGTCTGGTACCTGTTTTAACATGGGTTGGATAGCAGGCAGTGTCTTTATTAAAATGTTAAGGTCATTTGGGATACCCTGCTAGCTCTTATCGTGGTAAAGTGTATGTTAAAATCAGGTAAATCATTGGCACAGAAGAATTTTGTTTCTAATGGTTCTCAGCAGTGGCATTTCTGGGTGTACTGACACCCTGACACTGATATAAATGCTTCTCCATTAATGACACTGGTAGAAAGTATGCATTATGACACAAATGGTACCAGATTATCTCCAACATCTCCTTCAACGCCTGCTATCTAGTAGGTGGTTTAAAAATATCCATCAGTTATTTTCCCCAAAACATCCAAAACGCTGAAATTATGAAATGAGACACCATAGAGATTTCTATCTATTTATATAAGTTAAATTATTAACCCTAAAATCAAGCCATCATGCAGAAACATTGTGAATCATAACATGAAAACATTTAATTCTCAGAGCTTCCATTGTGATTCTGCATGAGGTTATAGACCTAAATCACCAGACAGGCTGTCTGTATTTTTGGTTTCGTGTTTATAACTTTATATGTAAATTTCACCACTTTTGCAGTAACATATTTTTATACAAGAATCCGTTTCATGTATGAGAGGCCTTAGAGATCATGAAAAACTACAGTATGTTGTGTTCGATCCTAAGCCTGGTAGTAGTAGGCCTATCTCAAAAATTAAAGCACTCTTGCGCTATTAGTCACAGATTACACTTGACTAACTACAATCACAATCAGAGCACGAAGACTTGAAGATATTGTATATGCAAGGTGCATGTGTGTGTGTGTGTGTGTGTGTGTGTGTGTGTGTGTGTGTGTGTGTGTGTGTGTGTGTGTGTGTGTGTGTGTGTGTGTGTGTGTGTGTGTGTGTGCACAGTACACGTTGTATGACATTATGCAAGCTTCTTTACGGCTGTGATAAATGTATGCAATATGTGTACACATGCCAGAGGGTTTCTATCAACACTGCATGAGGGTAAACTCACACATGATACATATGCATGTCATGTGAGAGAGAGAGAGAGAGAGAGAGAGAGAGAGAGAGAGAGAGAGAGAGAGAGAGAGAGAGAGAGAGAGAGAGAGAGAGAGAGAGACAGGGAGCAGGAGAGAGGGGGCTGGGTGCTGATATATAGCAGGGATGGGAAATATAACTAGTACTTTTACTCTGTACTTAAATACATTCATTTCAATTTGCAGTACTTTTACTCTACTCAGAGGCGGATCTAGGCATAGGCATGGGGCATGCCATCAAACATGATGGCATGCAAAACAAAAACAACCCAATATATAGGCTATATAAGATTATATTGTAAGTAATTCTGAAACACTACTGAAACTGGCGTGAAGCGACACAGGCTGCCCCCGTACCATTTTATTCTACTCCACTACGTAACATATAAAAAATCACACCCGTGTGAAATAAGTGCTGCCTGTGTGGTGGTCTGTGGGGGGTGTCCTGTACTGTCCTGCTCCTGCAGGAAAAAATGCTGTCCTGTCCCACTCCTGTAGAATGGCTCCTGATCCTGTCCCACTCCCACTCCAAATTACTCCCACTCAGTGTTGTAGCGGTATTTTTAGAAGTGGGGGGACGCCTCTTAAAGGGTAATTCCTCCCATTTTATTATATTTTTAGCAGGGTCCATTTGGTTTCATGTGTACACTGTCAGAAAAAAGGGAAGTCATTGACATGGTGAAAGATGTATGTCACCATGCTAATGATTAGTTTCAGAGTCAAAAATATTTTAGATGTGAGAAGTGGGGGGACTATGTCCCCCCGCGGCCCCCCTCCACTACACCCCTGCTCCCACTCCTGTCCTGCTCCCGTTTTATTTGTAATTTTGTTGTTTTTACATTGAACACGTTTTCTGTCGTTACTGGGGGGCGCTATAGACTGTAGACTTCATGAGCATGTAGTCAGAACTAAAAGATGTAAAAGCTGACATTACAGTGACACACATAAAAATCAAGAAAGGGTTCCTTGTATCCTAAACAGCATGAAAATATGGCATGGTTGCAAAAGGGGTGAAATGGCCCTTTAATGTTTGTCTTTTGTAGACCAGGGGTTTGCAACCTTTTTGACACCAGGGCCCAGTATTTATTGTGCATTTGAGCCACGGACCAGCATTTGAGGACATTTTAGTCCCACAGACCCCCGAAATGGAGCAACACAGGTCCATTTGGTTTCATGTTTACGCTCTCAAAGAGTTACATGTGGTTATCAAACTTGCCACCATTTAGCCTGGGGACCACCTGGAACTCTCTCTAGGACCACTGGTTGAAAACCGCAGGTGTAGGCAAACAGAAGAGTGCCCCTCATTTGGCATGGGTGTGATTTTAAGAAAATCTGATGGGCAATAAAAATATATATCCATGAGGTAACTGAGAAGGGAAACTTCTGAGTCTTAACAGTGTTTGAATGAAGTTGTGGTTGAAATGTAGTAGCCTGTATTTTGTAAACGGTTAATCCATCAAAGACTTGGTTGGGACTGGATAAAGGGAGACACAGTGGCGTCGCATCGCATTATGTTGGCCGCAATATAGAACGGTGTGGTGAGTAAACCAACTGTTAGCGTTGTTAGCATGCTGGAGGAGGACAACAAATCCGTCAGACTATTATAGATCACGGCGACACGAAATCATGCACAGCTGCTTGTAAGCAAACTGTCTTTATCTCAAACTTCATTTTTTTAAAAAGTCCAGTCCATAAGTTGTCGGCTGTCTGTCAGTCGTCTCGTTTGCTACACTGGCAAGGCAGTCGGCAAGCTGCAGCAATGGAGCAGTGTAGCATAACCATCCCATAGCTTGTAAGGATAGGGATAGGTCGTCTGATTGGCCAATAGTACAGTTACCATCCCATAGCCTGTAATGAATTATAGATGGTTCGGCCAATCGAAATACACAGCTACAATGACGATGTCATGGCGACGGTGTGCTCTGCATGTTGCCACATAAGAGATAAACAAGCAGCATCAAGCAAAAACCGTGCCGCTTAGGCACGGACGTCTCGCAGCGACTTGCAATTCATTTCCAATGGGAGCGTGGCCAGCCGTGCCGCTTAGCCACGGAGCCGCGCGCCGTTCCGTGCCGACAAAGCTTGTAAACCGTTTAAGGAAGTGCTGAGGCAGCACTTAAAAACATACTGCTGTACTTTTATGCCATTGTACAATTATTTGAAGACTTTAGTTGCTTTGTGGATTGGATCCACAAAGTCCACATTATTGCCGACAGGGACAAGGTGGAATGAATTATGCTGACATAACATGCAGGGAGTTTTTGTAGGGGCGGATCTAGGCATGGGCATGGGGGGGGGGGGGGGGGTGTGCCCCACCAAACATGATGGCATGGAACACAACCCAAGATTAACAACCCAAATTAAAGTGTGACTATGACAAACTATGATAACTCTGTCAGTTAGCATAGACTTGCGGCTCAGGAGGTGGAGCAGTGAACAGCGTGACGCCGGTTCAAATCCCGGCTCCTCCAGTCAACATGGATGTGTGCGTGAATGTAACACCCTATGTAAAGCAGGGCTGCCCAAAAGGTAGATGTTGATCTACCAGTAGATCACACAGGCCATGCAGGTAGATCACATGACAGTCCCCTAAAATGTATAGATGTGTAACTCTTGAGAGCGTTAAAATGAAACCAAATGGACCCGTAAGGGTCCATTTGGTTTCATGTTACACTCTCAAGAGTTAAATTATATTTAAACATCTGAATTACATAATTTCAAGAGTCCACACAATTAGAAAATGGAGAATAATTGTTATTTTAACCAACGTTTTGCCAGTCATGTCTCCCAATTGTGCACAAAAACATGAAGTTCTTAGTTTTGGGTGCAAGAGACTAAATTCAACATCACGAACTGTCAAGTCAAACCCCAAATACTGTTTTCAAACGTTAGTAGTAGCATATACAAGAAAACATTCCAATTCTCCCCCCTCCATTTTTCATTATAATAAGTGCATTATTCTTAAACATTATTATAGCAAGTAACACCTCCGCCACTATTTTAAAGTCAAACTTTCTTGGGTGCCTTGAAATAGATTTTTTTTTTTCTTTTTGATGTAGATCTTTTGAGCCGGTCATTTTGAAAGTAGCTCTCAAGTCAAAAAAGTGTGGGCACCGCTGATGTAAAGTGTCTGGGATGAAGTATACAGATGCACATTTTACCATTTATAGATGACAAAAGCCATGCAGCCATGGAATCACACATGTAAATCACATTCCCTGTTTGCAGTCCCTGTCACAGTTTGTCTTCCTCCTCCAGGCCACGCTGTTTTTAATGCAAATAAATATTATGGGTGCATACGGCCCCTTAGATCATGGGTGTCAAACTCTGGCCCGCGGGCCAAATTTGGCCCGCCGTGTAATTTCATTTGGCCCTTGTGACATTATCAAATTAAAGGGGAAGACCACCCATTTTCAACATTTTAATATGTCATTAATATTCCTTAGAGATGTTGTGTGGACATGATAGAAAAAAGTTCCCCCAATTCTGTATTTCCTAAAAATGGAGGTATGAAAAAAATCATTAACATGGTGAAATACATCTGATGACATCACCAAGATGTATTTCACCATGTTAATGATTTTTCTTTCAGACCCATTTTTCCTGAGAGGCTACAAATGGAACCAAATGGACCCGCTAGGGCCCATTTGGTTCACATTTGTACCCTCTCAGGAAAATTTTGAAAATGGTTAGTTCGTTCAAACTTGGCCCGCGCCTTTGTTCAGTTTTAAATTTTGGCCCACTCTGTACCTGAGTTTGACACCCCTGCCTTAGATTAGGCTATACTGTCTCCAAGAGGTACTGCGTAAGCACAGAATCTTTAGACATCGGAGCCGCGAGGCGACCGCAAATGATCTTCTCTGGTGACCGAGCGGCCAGCAGTGTCAAGATATCACCACCATCTCCTCACCTGTGGCGGCATCACGCCTGCGAGTGCTAGTGTGTGTGTGTGTGTGTGTGTGTGTGTGTGTGTGTGTGTGTGTGTGTGTGTGTGTGTGTGTGTGTGTGTGTGTGTGTGTGTGTGTATATGTGTGTGTGTGTGTGTGTGTGTGTGTGTGTGTGTGTGTGTGTGTGTGTGTGTGTGTGTGTGTGTGTGTGTGTGTGTGTGTGTATGGGCAGGGTGTGTCAGGTCAGTGTGTTAATCTGTGCCTATCAGAGATCCGACTGGCATCAGCCTTCTCTTCCCTTGGACTGATGCTGTCGCGATAAGACTGCACGTGCGTGCGTGTGAGATTGTGTGTGTGATTGTGCGCGCACGTGTGTGTGTGTGTGTGTGTGTGTGTGTGTGTGTGTGTGTGTGTGTGTGTGTGTCTGTGCGTGTGCGCACACGCACGAGCGCACATGCAATCCCCAGAGGCTTGTATAGAAGATAAGGACGGTTTCTCAGAAAAGTGGTGAGGATCACAGTGAGTCCTATTATCAGCCTGTCATACACACTCACATGTAACCCCCACACTGTCTGTCTGTCTGTCTGTCTGTCTGTCTGTCTGTCTGTCTGTCTGTCTGTCTGTCTGTCTGTCTGTCTGTCTGTCTGTCTGTCTGTCTGTCTGTCTGTCTGTCTGTCTGTCTGAGCCACACACACACACACACACACACACACACACACACACACACACACACACACACACACACACACACACACACACACACACACACACACACACACACACACACACAGCCACGCAGGCACGCACCCAATCCCATCGGAAGGTTAGCAGTTTTTCGCCCAGGAGCCGTGTTTTAATTGTGTTATTCTGCATTTTAATCTTTTTAGTTTTTGATCGGGCATTCTGGATGGACATGGTTCCATGATGCGACGCTCTGGCGAGCAGGGTTGTGCCACTCGACTTTGCCTCGTTGAAGAGTGCTAAAACAGCCAAGACACCACCACTTTTCATGTTTTTCTACACCACTATTTACAGTACATATATGTACTGTATATGTACACAGTTTTGGTTGCAATCATTAATTGTTTCATAATAGACCTGGTGGCCAATTATGGTACTGCAGGCGAGTGGAATGCATGCACGAGCGCCCCGAGAGCACGCACGCTTGTTTGCTTTGTGCACGCGGACAGGGCAGTTTGTTTTTAAGTTGTTTTCCCATATACTACCTCTCAAAACATAACGGATGTATTATATGACAGATAATGAGCTCACAGCAAAGCTTGTTTTTTGATGCTGTTTAGTTTTTTTTTTATCCTTTGCTCGTTCTCGGCAGCGCTCGTTCATGAATCCTCTCCGTTCCCATAATCCCTTGCTTCGGGCGCGTTCATGGAGAAATACTTCCGCATTTGACCGCCAAATTTTGGTGGTCAAATGCGGAAATAGGCACACTTCCGGCGGTCTTCCGGGTGCTTCAAAACGACTGGAGCTGACGCTCCAGTCTGGTCTCTATATGTTTTATTACTCTATGATTGCAACTAGAGATGGCAGATATTATCGGCCTCCGATATTATCGTCCGATAAAAGCTTTCAAATTTCATATCGGAAAATATCGGTATTGGTATTTACAAATTGGAAATTATGACTATTTACAGAGATGTAGACTCAGCGCTACGGTCATTACTTTTGTACTTTACTCAAGTAGGCTACATGTTGAATTTATAGTTGTATGGAGTATTTCTAGGCTATAACATGAATTAGTATTTATACTAAATGTTTATTTATATTAAATATTTGTATATTAATAGTTTCTGTTATTTTTCCACCACTGGAGGCCGCATATATCGGTATCGGTTGATATCGGTTGATATCGGTATCGGGAATTAGAAGTTGGACAATATCGGGATATCGGATATCGGTAAAAAAGTCAATATCGGGCATCTCTAATTGCAACACATCTGGGTGTTCTCCTGTTCCCAGCGGAGTTGTTCTATTTACCACTCCTTTGAACCAAAAAGTGGTAGAACCAACGTTATATAACCTCAGTAAATCTATGCCTAAACCTAACCTTAATCCTAAACCTAAACTCAGTAAAATGATGCCTATGAAACTAACCATAACCCTAAAGCTAACCTCAGTAAAACTATGCCTAAATCCCTGGAAAACGGCAAAAAACAATAACAAATATAGCTGCAAGCAGCAATAAGACGTGAACAAGCAAGCAGCAATAAGGAGTCAGAACAATACGCGCAAGCCACAGTAACATGGGAGCCTGAACTTGAGAAATACATCAGCTAATTGTGGGAGCAGGGTAGGGTTTTTGAAGACTGACAGACTCGCGCTTTGGATTGTCAGTCGCCAGACTTGAAACCACAACATTCTGTTCCGAAGTCTGGCGCTCTACTGACTGAACTATCCAGACTGAATAATTTCCTTCATTGTTGTTAACAGTATGGCAGTATGACAAGCACAATAAGCCATATGTAACCCAGGGTAAAACTCAATGTAATGGTAATGGTGGTTGTCACTATTTGGCCATGATCGAGTCGAAATGGTAATACTGTGGTAATAATGTGTTATTACCATTTTTACAGTGTGTACCAGTTCCCACTAATATCCAGCAACTTCACATTGCCATTGAAGAGGAGTGGACCAACATTCCACCGGCCACAATTGACAATCTGATAAACTCTATGCGAAGAAGATGTGTTGCACTGCATGAGGCAAATGGTGGTCACACCAGATACTGACTGGTTCGGAGTCCCATACCCCCAATAAGGCAAAGAAAAATTGCACATTTAACGGTGGCCTTTTGTTGTGGACAGTCTAAGGTACACCTGTGCACTAACCATGATGTCACATCTACATCTTGATGTGGCACACCTGTGAGGTGGGATGGATTATCTTAACAAGGCAGAAGTGCTCAATATCACACATTTAGGCAGATTTGTGAACAGTGTTTGAGAGAAATGGCTATATTGTATATCTGGAATGAATTTTAGGTCTTTAAGTCCATTGCCTGAAAAATGAGAGCAAAAACAAAAGTGTTGCGTTTATATTTTTGTTGAGTATAGTTTGTGAGAATATGTTTTTGGACCAGTACTGCGACAGAAGTAGGTAGTTTTTAGAAGGAAATTATAATGAACCATAAAGAACACAGGACACTGTAAATTATGCTTAATTAAATTATTATTGAATTAATGAAAAGAAAATGAAAACCAAAAACCAAATAAACAAATGCAAATTAATTAAATTAAACCAACATAGATTTGACCCAAGTCAGTGTTTAGTCAATTGTCCAAAGTTCATCCGGGATCAGTGTCATTGAGAGTCAGTGTGTGTGTAGTCAGTAGTCAGAGTGTGTGTTTGGACATGGAGGGTCCTACCGTCAGGTTAGGACAGAAACAGAACAGTAGGTTTGTTTTGGGTTAGCTTGCCATTGTCTTCACTTTCATCGTCACCATGATCAGACGGTCGAAGAGTTAACTGGAAAAACCTGAACACAACAAGGCCAAATTAAACATCTACAATAAAACAACTAACTGATCTACAAGTTCAAATAACAAAAATCAGTATTCACAAATAATGTCAATATTATACCATCAAATCCAAACAAAACGGATCAAACAAATGTTTCCAAAACAAAACTCACCAATTCTGTTCAGATTCACAGCTCATTCATGCTCAGTACGCTCACCTGTGGGGTTTGTATGTAGGTCTAAAAGGATGTTAATCTGTGTTAGTATAATGCTTTATATTGCAATGTTTGGGAAAATGTTTGAGAGAAGGAGAGCATACAGACCTGTCCCCAGCCAGTGATGTGCACCTCACTGACTGAGACAGAGTACTGGCTTTATACTGGGGGTGTGGTGTGTGTGATTGCAACCTGGTGTGACGGAGTGAATGATTGGTGAGCTCTGAGTGAGTGGTGAGCTGAGCTGTGAACTGTCACTAGTGACAACTTGGCCGAATAGGGACAGTCAAAAAGATACAAGCGAGCAATTTTCATATATATATATTGTGGGAGGTCTGAGACAAATCGAGGACAGAGACAGTACCAGTGTGTGGACGCACGGTGGCGCCCCTTTGGTTTATTAACAAAAAACGTAAATAAATTGCCAGTTTTCAATCAGCAGCCAAGGATGGTTAACAGTTCAATCAAGAAGTGTAGGGGGTTCCAGAAGTCTTCGTACTGCAGGGGGCGAGAGAACAAAGTTAGGTGAGTCTACATGAGAGGTGGAGTAGTAGTTGGGGCCTCAGGCTCCTGTCTGGGCTGTCAACCAACTGATCTCTTTTCTTCTAGGGTTCGGGGGGGTGGAGGCGGTATGGAAAGGTAAGTATGGTCTCTTTCCGGTAAGTATTAGCATAGGTTGGGGTCCTCCAGGGGGTGGTTTTGAAAGCAGGGCGCTCAAATTACAGGTTTGAGTATTTAGAGTAAAAATACTTTCAGGAGGTAAGTAATCTGGGTAAAAGTACTTTACAGGCTATGTAATTGGAGTACAAGTACTTTCTTTAGGCGGAAAATAATTAGAGTAAAAGTACTTTACAGGCTATGTAATTGGAGTACAAGTACTTTCTTTAGGCAGAAAATAATTAGAGTAAAAGTACTTTACAGGGCAAGTAATTAGAGTAAAGTACTTTCTTCGGAGGTAAGTAATTAGAGTGAAAATACTTTTTAGTTAGGGACGAAAGAGCACCTCGTAGGGACCCCGTGGGTTCGGCCGTCAGGTAAGTGCTCAAGTAAGTATTTATACTCAATTACACGGCGGGGGGTTGGGCTGATCTACAAACTCAGTGGCAGAATAAAGGGACAAATAAAGTTCTTTCACGACGTGAAACAAAAAATATCCTCTTCAGTTAACGTCAACTTGTGTCTTCAAACAAAATCTTTATCCTTAGCGACTTCTAGGCAGTGCCGCTTTAATTCCATTAAGTGGTAAAAAAAAAAATAGTCTTTTCTTACGACCTTGGGTGGCTTGGAGATTCAGGCTTCCTCTTGTCCTTGCATCAATCCAGCTCCAGGTACGTCCAATGTAAACAAAGGGTTTTTCTCCGGGCACAGGTTACGGGGGACACAAGCTCCTGTTCGTGTTTCCAACCCCACTCGTAGTTGCCTATTAGGTTGGAGCACAGAGAAGTGTTAACATCCAGTTTACAATGTCTTTAAAAGTACACCTATCTAATAGCGAGAGTGTGTTCAGCTTACCGTCCAGAGCCAAGAAACAAACACGCTGCCTGTCAGGGTTTGAGGTGAACCAGTCTATACTGCTGCACTGTTTGTGTGGGCTTTATATAGTGCCCAGCTGCTGCTGATTGGTAACGAGCGGGAGTCGGCTGTATTAGGCGCAGCTGGCGGAGGAGTGACTTGGGAACATACACTCCCTCTATGACACGTCCGTGGGCAGGCCGTGCTGTTCCTGTTTGACCTGTTACCCTGGAAACACAGTTATGGCTCTGGATCCCCAGTGAGACACCACAATATATATATATATATATATATATATATATATATATATATATATATATATATATATATATATATATATATATCCTATGTGGGTGTACACTTGCCACTCATTCATCACATGATGGGAGCTTTTATATCTTGGTACCAAGTATTCGAACTTTGCACATTGACATGCTCGTAACACATCATCACATCACAGATACATGCAAGACCACCAAACCGTCTGACAATATGCAAACAGCACTATATGCACAATAAGCCATATAAAAATGGAAAACTCGCCTTGCAGAAGACCATATTTCACATGCTTCCATAAGTTCCACATGCTTATTGCTCTCACACAATCTGGCACAATATACTTGCTCCAGTGTTGCCAGAGAGAAACAAGCAGAAGAAGACTGTAGCTAGTGGCGCAATGGATAACTGAAGTAATTAATTAATAATTGAATAATTGACTGAATTGTAAAAATAACCATTAATGACTGCGTACAACCAGAAGTAACTAGATTCGGCAAAGGAGCTCAATAGAATGGGGTGAAACCAATGAGACACAAAAGCAGTATTAAAGTTTTAAACACAAAATTATTATTGACCTTGTTTGTATTGAAGCACAGTACATTTGGGTGTAGAAAATAAAAAAAGAAGAATGGGGGGCCCTTTAAGTCCAGTCAAGGTTTTAGTCTCTGTGAGTCAAGTCTCTTTCTCCTTGATGGAGAACCATGAACTACATACAAAGACTGAGTGGGTCTGAGGTGGGGTTCCTGGGTCGGCTCGCCAGGTCTGGAACCAGCCGGTTCCAGAACCATCCAATGTTGGGTCCAAGGTGTTCTGGGCACACAAAAAAAAACCTGGCCTGGAGGGCCAGGTGTCTACATCAGTTCCCATTGTTGTACAAACAAAGCAATATAAAACATAAATTAAATCAAATATCATGATGAAATGACTTGATGTGATCAAGATCAAGTCATTTCACTCATTGATCATTTTCATCCATTTTCATTAATTTAAATTGTTTCCATATTAGCATGCTTTTAATCTTTAGTAGCCCTACTTAATGTTTTAGTCATCTTAAATATCTTTGAATCAATTCATGAATTCATTTCTCTTAACTTAAAACCAACTTTTAGCTTGACCAATCATGTAAACAAAATGATTTACCTAAAAGTATCTTTTCAAACAAAAATGCCAATTCAAAACCACATAATGAAATCAAACATAACTCAAAACAATTGTAAATAACTCAAAATCAAATACATCAAATAATCAAATAAGTGAACCAATGATCAAACTAATGATACCAAGCCAACTAACTCACCGCTGAGTGGAGTAAAGTCTAGTACAAAGGAGTTGTTGTGGAGAAGAGAGGAGCTGCTGCACATGTATCAAACATTTCGGCCATCTTGCCACAGAGGGTGAAGATGGGAGTGGAGTGAGTGAGAACTATGTGTGAGTGGATTGCCAGGTTGGTGGAAGGTAAGCGGGTTGCCATGTTTGTCAGAGGTAAGCGGTTGGCTGGGTTACAAGACTCTTCACAAAGCAGCAATTTTCATTGGCTTATAAAAATGTCATTTTTTGATGAAAACAAATTTGCTTCGGAACTTATGTCCGGATGGGGCCAAAGTTCTCATGTAGCAGGTGTCATGCAAATTGATCAAAAATCCAGGCAGAAAATCAGGCATGAGCACTTTTCAAACTGCTTAAAATGGCAGACACTCTGGGGGTGGAGTTTACCGGTCAAAGTTACAGATGCGTTCCACATGAATCAAGGAACATGTAGAAACAAGTCCCATGATTTTTGGCCAAACGAGGCCCGAGTTGTGGTTATTCAAATGTTTCAGTTTCAAAGAATTGTTATAGCGCCCCCATTTGAGCAATTGGAGTAAGACTGGTTTTGCTGCTATTTGGCATCCCCCTCTACAAAACTGTAAAATATCAGAAGCAGATTACGCTGCATGTGTAGATTAGGGGCATTAGAATCATTTTCACAAACGAGCAATTTTCATTGGCTCGTAAAAACATCATTTTTTTCACTAAAAACATGATTCACACCCATCCCATGTTTGTATGGCTCCAAAGTTCATGTGTAGGTCATTGTTATGCATTTTGATCAAAGATTGTAGGAGAAGAGACATTTTAACTGTTTTACATATAATTCAAGATGGCGTTTCATCTAAAGGTCAGAGGTCAAAAGTCAGACTACAAAAGTTGTTCGGCATAAGCAGACGCATAAGTGAATATAAGTTACATTTCTGAGAGTCGAGCAGTTCATGAGTTATAAGTGTTTAAAGTTTGCAATTTCAGTTGAGTGCTATAGCGCCACCATTTGACCAGTGGTCACAGGCTTCGCATCATCACCGTTTGGCATCACCCTCTACCAGATTACCAATTTTCGCGAAAACCGACTGCACGGTTCAGCCAGAACAGCTATTTCTGGCGGAAAAAGAAGAAGGAGAAAAGCAGCAATATCAATTAAGTGAACAAGTCACTTCGTGACTGCTTGTTCACTTAATAATGGTCTTTTTAAATTCAATGTCCTTCAACAGCAAGATAGCAAAATGGTTTGGCCATGCATGGAACACATTAATAGCAACGCTATTAAAGTAGTGAAAGTGTTAAAAGGGAGAAGAGAAGAGACAGGGTTGCTGAACAGGTCATGGCAGGGAGGAGGCGAGGAAGGTGGAAGAAAATGTAATTAATTATGGTGAAATTAAATTAATATACATATAGCATATTTTTATTACGCGCGCGCGCGCACACACACACACACAGATATTCTCTCTCCAGTTCTATTTTTGACTGTGGGGTAAAATTGGCCAGTGCTGCTCTTAGCACTGATCTGTTCATGCTGATGAAACGGAGCAGAGAGTTAGTGGACGCCCGCCCACACACACACACACACACACACATGCACGCACGCACACATACACACACACCCACCACTCACGCACGCACACAGCCGTGTAATCGGTCAGACTCCCCGAGGTTCGGTTTGAGAAGGCTCATCCTTCCTGAAGTCATTAGCCGGTCCTTACACACACACACACACACACACACACACGCACACGCACACACACACATGCACACACGCACGCACGCACACACGCACACACACACACGCACAGGCACACACACACACAGGCACACCCCCACGCGCACACACACACACACACACACACACACACACACACACACACACACACACACACACACACACACACACACACACACACACACAGGCACACACACACACTATTAAGCACTTGGCTGCTAATAGCGAAGATGAATTCTTGATGTTATGCCCGCCGACAATTACCTGTGACACCGTGAACCCTGACGGTGTGTGTGTGTGCGTGGAGACATCAGGGGATGTGCGTGTGTATGTGTGTGTGTGTGTGTGTGGGGGGGGGGGGGTATGTGTGAATGGAGGACATTGTGTGGTTTGGTGCAGGGGAATTATAAAGCAATAAAAGGAGGGAGATGTGTTCATGGTATACTGTATATCTATATAATGCCCCCTGTGCAGTTTAGTTCACGCTGATTTGTCGCTGAATTGTCAAAATGCAGTAATGTCAATAGGGACTTCAAGAAAGCAGTCAGCGCGACGACAACGCGGCGAGAACTAACATCCCCTGCTCCTCCCTTTTGGCTTCCATCTTCTCCTCCCTCTTTTTCTTTACTGATGAAGGTGTGGTCAACACCAGGGGTTTTCAACAGATGGTCCGGGGACCACCAGTGGTCCGGGGACCACCAGTGGTCCCCGAGAGGATTCCAGGTGGTCGCCAGCTAAATGGAATGTTGGTTAACCAGATGTTGGTTAAACCAAATGGACCCTTGCGGGTCCATTTGGTTTCATATTTACACTCTCAAGAGTTGAAATATTCATCATCATTCATCATATTCATGTAACTTAGCCCAAGTCTACACAACTAGAGAATGTAGAAGAATGGTTTTCGATGTAGATTTGACTGTTTTGCCTGGAATTGTGGACAAAAAACAAGGAAATCCTTACATTTGGGTTTGAGGGGTGAAACTGTCATCAACTGGTGGTCCGTGGCTCAAATGCTGAATAAAGAGTGGGCCCTGGTATCAAAAAGGTTCCCAGGCATTCCCAAAGCCCGTTGCTTGTGTTGCGTTAATTGCTACCGTCAGCATATTTTTTTGACAGGTTACTGGTTGGAAAGAAATGTGATGTTTGAAAGATTCTCTTGTACTTTCCTTAATTAAATTCAACCCTATTCAAATTACTTTTAGTCTGGTCTCTTACTCTGAGGACTTTCTTTTGTATTAAATATATATCCAGCACAATTCAACTCAGCTATAGCGTAGGGTAAATCAACAGAGCCTCTCTGGCTCCACATCAACAGAAAGTGAAACTCACAGACAGGCCTTATAAAGGCAGTGCCGCCACATTGTAACCAAATATGGAATGCCAATGTATAGCAATGCCAATGTGGTGCGATGCGGAGATGCAATGATCGGATATGCGATTATCGGACATGTGCTTCTTTCTCCTTAATTGTGGTAGAGTTAGCTTAGGCCCTAAGCTAAGGAGCAGTTATCGACAAACAACACTGGACGCCGTGCGAACGGTTATTGCATTTTATTGCATGGCCTTTTCTAGGGATGTCCCGATACTGCATTGGTATCGGCAAAAGTATCTGGTCAGCCCTTTTTGGCCCTCATTTGTCATTATCAGACCATTCAGTATTGGTAAATATACCAGTATAACCAGTGACCAGACACAGGGGTAAGGGGTTGACACTATATGGCAGGTAAATAAAATGTTGTGGAATTTGCTATGGAGTTGCCCAAGTGCACATTATTGCCCAACTGCTATTTGGTGGACTTGATAAGATCTTTTTTATATATAATTTTCTGGTATGAAAATTTGGTATTGGTATTGGGTAACAGAAATTGTGATATCAGTATCGGATCGGAACTGAAAAAAGTGGATCGGGACATCCCGAGCATTTTCTCAGCACAAAACGCCGGCCCTGTTGAAAATTAACTAGAAGGTGCAACTTATTACTCCCTGTCTGTAAAGCCCTTTACTTAATGAACAAGAAGTAGAATAGTTGTTACCGTACGTCGATCAATGTTTGCCTCTTATGTCTAACAGGGAATGGTTGATCAAAATCAATGTTGCATGAACCTCCAAAACACTTGGTAACCCTTCCATTTACGGTACAGTAATTACCAGGTAACAACCAGGTAAATATCTGGTAATATTCAGTAAATTGTCTGGCAATTACATGGTAACAACCAGGTAGTTACTATCGTAAGGTACTAAGCACTTTCCCTGACAACTACCGGGTAATTTCCAGCTAGTTCTATACCCATTATTTACCTGGTAGTTACAAGGTAACTTGCAGATACATTACTCAGTAATTGCCATATAATTATCAAGTAGTTTTCCTGACAACTACCAGGTATTACCTGCAGGCAACTGTATTCTCTGACTTTGCATAGGTATTATTGAGGGATTGATTGATTGCCAAAGAACAGGAAATCATATAGTCTGTAAAAAGAGAAAGGAAACAGTGAGGGGAAAAGAAGGAAGGGTTACCAAACATGGTGATGGTTAACAGCTATACATGTGCTGTTTTGACCTATTCTAACAATGTACAATGAATCATTACCTGTGAAAAGACTAACATGTTCCACATAATGAAAGCTGCCCTCCAGTTGCACAAAGGGACAAAGTGCAGGGTGGGTGGAGAGTAGACGGCAGACACAGAGAGAGAGAGAGAGAGAGAGAGAGAGAGAGAGAGAGAGAGAGAGAGAGAGAGAGAGAGAGAGAGAGAGAGAGAGAGAGAGAGAGAGACATAACCAGGATGGCGGAATTGATGAAAGAGAAGAGAGAGAAAGGGAGACAAAGGCATTATCCCCCACTTTTCGCCGTTGCATATGACAAGGGTAAAAATAATTATTATCACACAAACAGTAATCCGTCTTACCCGCGCTGTCTCTCTCCCAAGTCGCTTCCACTGCTCCAGGCACATAATATACTGGACTGGGCTGAGATGCATTTGAATATTTCTTTGGCAGGAAATCACATTACTGGCTATTAAAAAGTAATTATTTGTACATAAATTCCCTGCGAGTGTGAGCCCTGCCTTGGCAGATGCCTATGCGGTTGGGTGTGTGCGTGTGTGTGCCTGTGTGTGTGCCTGTGCCTGTGTGTGTGTGTGTGTGTGTGTGTGTGTGTGTGTGTGTGTGTGTGTGTGTGTGTGTGTGTGTGTGTGTGTGTGTGTGTGTGTGTGTGTGTGTGTGTTCATGCATTTTTTTTGTGCCTGCGAGTGTAAGATGGGTTCGATGCTAAGGCAGTTAGCGTGTGCGGCGTCGTGCTCTTGTGTTTATTAAAAACGCAGACAGCCTCTCCATCATCAATGCCCCCCCACCCACACAACACACAACACAACACAACACACACACACACGCACACACACACAACGTATGCACGCACGCATGTACGCATATGCGCGCGTACGCACACACCCTGCCACTCTCTGTGACACAAAGACTATATTTCATAGCGGCATGCATGATAATGTAATTACCGACACTTAGCTGAGAGAGTGAAAGACAGAGTGGGGAGGAGGAGACAAAACTGCACTAAGTAAGAAGAGTTAAAAAGAAGAAGAAAGAACAAAAAAATCACAGCTGTGTGAACTGAGCGGTACTGAACTCCATGTGAAGGAGACCGGAATGCACCCTGGTAGGTTTCTGACCCGTGTCCGCAACGCAGGAGCGGATCTATAGGCAATGCTCCCCTAAATGCCCTGACTACCCCACCAAACACGATGTCTTACAAACAACTCAAATTTCAAAGATATTTCAAATTAAAGTGGTTGTATTTTAAATGATTTGAAACACTACTACTGCTATTAACTAACTACAGCTGTGGCACCACTAAACCAACAGCATTTCATCATTGAAAACAGAAAACTCTCTGAGTCAGACCTTTAGCTTTATGCATGCTGCGTGTCTGTTGCAACTTCAACAACAACTGATGTTATTATTGATGCTTTACTTGACTAATATAAGTCCTGTAACTGAAAATGGTATGGGTGTGACTTCATACGCTACAAGGTAAGCTACAAGGCTAGGTAAACAAAGTGTTGGCACGATGATTAATATGACAAACGTTACGTACGCTTCTGAACGTAACTTGCAGCATGAGGGTCTATATATTAGCTGTATGCTTCTGGCTGTAGCTGGCAGCAAAAAAAAAAGTTAATAATTGTGAGACGCCTATTTATTTTGTGCACCTCACCTTCTATGCTGATCATTTACAGGATGTTATAGGCCAACTCGCATTTGCATACAGTAGAGATGTCAACCACTCCACACTTTGCTACAGTCAATGTTTGGGTAGGCATTTAGTGAACTGCACAGCACAGACAGTCAACTGTGCCGTGCTATTTTTGCATTGTTATTAACTGCTGCCATCAGGCTCAGAAATAGCAATAAGGCCGGGCTGTTTGAATATAGCCTAATGTTTTAAAAATGAGAGGGTTTATTCAAAGTGTTTGCTTGGATTCGTAGTCACGTCTGTTCATGGAATTATTAACTAATAATTCCAGTAGTAGTCTTAGCACTGGCTGCTACTCTCAGCTGTTAAACAGGTGGATGTCTGTACTCTGTCTTTTTGCGGCATTATGATGCCTGAATATAGACTGTGCATACTCTGTCTTTTTTTTATCCCACGATTTTGTAACCCCATTTTTTCACCCAGTGCCAATTCCTAATGTGATCCTGCGCTCTACACACCCTCCGCCAACCTGGGGAGGCAGCGGACTGGCCTCATCCTTCCATTGTTATTTCA
The DNA here is from genome assembly GCA_039105355.1 of Benthosema pterotum. Lineage (NCBI taxonomy): Eukaryota > Metazoa > Chordata > Actinopteri > Myctophiformes > Myctophidae > Benthosema > Benthosema pterotum. Next base: position 54,938,886 of record CM076969.1, on the reverse strand, counting down.
GACTGGGGGGATGGATGGGCTTTTGTTGGGGGAAGAACAGTTTCCTGCACACGCCTAAGATGGTTGGTTGTGTTAGGAAGAAAATCAAGCATGGAAGTAATACATGGGACTAAATTAAGCCTAAAGGATTACGCAAGCAAGTGTAACGCCCGGGATTCGAACCCGGGTCTCCCACGTGAAAGTCCAACATCTTAACCACTAGACCAAGAGGACATCCCCTTGGTCCGGGGGCAAATACTAGACTTTGGAGGCCATCACGACAGGCTGTAGCCACCTGCTACACTCACCTCCCTTTTGACCTCCTTCCACAGGGAAACCCGATCCGGGTCACGGCACCAATGTAACACCCGGGATTCGAACCCGGGTCTCCCGCATGAAAGTCCAACATCTTAACCACTAGACCAAGAGGACATCCCCTTGGTCCGGGGGCAGATACTAGACTTTGGAGGCCATCACGACAGAGGCTGTAGCCATCTGTCCCTCCCCCGCACACCTGCGGATCGAGCCTTCTCTTCGGAGCCGCTCTATCTCACAGTAACATAAACACTGACACTTTCACACGGCTTTGTGCCCGGAGGATTGGACTGTAACGAACTCTCGCTTTCCATCGTAGAGTACAGAGACAGACAATCTTAAAAGGCCTTGAGCGTGGACTGATAACTACACATGCTGCCTCCTACCCCCCTCCCTCCCCCCTCTGCTTGTAACTTGTCTGTCTAATGAGGTTGTTTTTGGAATGCCATGTACCTGTTATGACCTAAATCAAGGCCTATGACATGAATATTGTGTTCTTTTTTGATATCTCTCCCTGTGTTCTCCTTCACCCCCCCCCCCCCACCCCGCCCAGCCTGTATTATGTTGGCGCTGCACTGCTTGGCGACACGCTCAGTACAGTCTGGGTACCCCCCACCCCCTTATGAGCAAGACAAATTCCAATTCAACTTGTTGAAATGGCCAATAAAAGAAACCTTGAACCTTGAACCTTGAAGGACGGTGAAAAGCATGAACAAGCACAAAAACAGTGAAAAGAAGAAAACAAGCAACAAAAAAATGAATAAAACCAATGCAATCGACAAAGCAGTGGGAGTAACAGAAGAAGAAGACAGAAAAGCTCAGTCTTAAAATTGTCAAGTGAGGGCGCTAGTCTAATGTGGGCTGGAGGCTTACTCCAGGCCATCGGCCCATAGAAGCAGAAGGCTGCTTCATGGCGGTTTTTTGTGACATCCTAGGGGGATTTTTTTTTGGGGATATATCAAATTGAAAGTCACAATCAGTTTATTGCTCCTGATCCGTTTCAGATTATTTGAAAATGGCGTAATCATCCCCGAAACCCTGATTATACATGTGATCAGATTGAGACGACACTATTAACCCCTTCGGTCTTATATAGGTACTGTACATTTCAGGCATTTGGACATATTTGTCATTTGTGTAAAATGAGACATTTTACGTTTTTTTCAATTGCACTACTTTTAACAGAATTCCTATGTTGCAGTATGCCTATGTATGTTTTTACCTGAGAAATATGAATGCTGTTTCCGCCACTGTTCAAACCCCCGATGTGAGAAGTTTAAATCACAAATCTACAGTATATCTGCATGCAGATGGTCTGGAAATGTTCTAGTTCTAACCTGACGCTTCCCTGTAATTGGACACACCGGGGTGATGTTTTTCATAAATGGGTCATCATTTTTGGAAGGATTGCAGCTGGCACAATGCATGTACTGTACTGTCTGTATTTTGACTTGCACAGTTGCACAGTTCTGGCACACTATCAATGTATGTGCTGTATATACAGAATATTCAGTATATTTTAGGGAGGGTCACAGTCGGTATTACCCTCTTGCACAATTTGCTGGAGTGGGCGTGGCCAACCTGGCTTCACGCTCGTTCACTTCCGGTGTCATTCCGAGACTACTCTACTCCATATTACTCCTGTCTACTCGAGTACTACTGTCACGCGGATTAAAACTTTTAGGAATACGTTACGAGTTTCGGGTTTTTTGTTTGTCGTGTGTCTTTGTGTAGTGTAGTGTCAGTGACATGAGCTGAAATGAAGAAAGGGACAGTGAAGTTGATGAAGAGGGCGGTGGGCTCTACGGAGCATTGTTCAGTGCCTCTTTGCTCTTCATCAGCTAGGTTTACATCTTTGAGTTTCCACCGTTTCCCTGAAGATCCTGAACTGAAGGCAAGATGGCTCGCTAATATAAGAAGGGAAAACTTCACTGTCACTCCTCGGTGCTATGTCTGCAGTAAGCACTTCATGAAAGAGGATGTGATCGAGACTCCAAGTGGACTTCATCGGCTTAGAAATGGAGCCTTGCCGGTGTTGTTTGAGTGGAACGGATTTAACATTCGTCAAAGAGTTGGTGTTTGGCAGAGGAAAGTCAGAGTTATGGATGCTGCTGCTGTTGCTGCTGCTGCTGCTGCTAACCCGGAAGTGAACGAGCGTGAAGCGAGGTTGGCCACGCCCACTCCAGCAAATTGTGCAAGAGGGTAATACCCCTGTCACCTCAGAGTCAGAACATCCTGTGGGTTATGGACCCTTGCCGTTGGTACCACCAGTCATTGTTTTACTTTCTCAACTCACTCGATCCATTTTCTCCTTTTCCAACAAAACTAGTGCTTGGTGAGGATCATAGAACAGGAAACTGAGCTTTACTAACCACAGTTTCATCTTTGCATTTATCTTGCTATTAAGGGACATTCGCAATTTTTGAAGGAAAATCATTTTTGCCTGGGACATTCTCGTAAACCATGCAGTGCCCATGTGTTGAAACACAGTACAGCAGATCCGTCCGACTTGTACCGATATATATATATATATATATATATATATATATATATATATATATATATATATATATATATATATATATATATATATATATATATATATATATATATATATATTTTTTTTTTTTTTTTTTTTTTTTTTATTATTATTTTTTGGCCTGCTGTGTATTTGGGTTTGACATCCCTGACCCGCAGTATAGCAAAGACCCGGCCTTTCCCACTCCAAAACTATCCAGCCATGCTCATTCATTCCAATGTAAATATTGTGGATTTGTATTCAGTAAACATTGGTTAGTTTTTGGAACCAGACTGCATCTCTCCAGACCACTGGGAGAGATATACTGTACCAATATACTAACATAACCAAATACAGTACTTATCAACAACAGATACACGTGGGCTACCGTATTTGTTATATGTTTTATGCCACCTTTGCCCCTTTCGGGGACCCACGGTTCCCTTTTCTGAATTTTGAACAGTGGTACCCAAGGGTCCGACTGACCACTGAAGACATTTTGTTTGCTTCTCTGAAATTCTCTCTTCCCACTACTGTTTCTAAAATGTCTGAGCAGAGCTGTAGAAGACACTGGGCACAACAAAGACGTGCGTGGATATGGATACAGTAGAAAAATATGGACACATTGAGGTAAGGTTGTGTTTTATGTCGGAACTGAAGGCATTTTGCGGTTCTTTTTTTGCACGGTTAGGCGTTTTTCCATTTAGACCTGCCTCATAAATAGCCATCATTAGTGCTCAATGAGTAGATCGGTTGGCAGACAGACTGAACCTGGCTGGGGTTCAGTCGAGCTGCAGGTCAGACTGGGACTGAAGGTAGAATTGTGTGTGTGTGTGTGTGTGTGTGTGTGTGTGTGTGTGTGTGTGTGTGTGTGTGTGTGTGTGTGTGTGTGTGCGTGCGCGTGCGCGTGCGTGTGCGTGTGCGTGTGTGTGTGTGTGTGTGTGTGTGTTGGGCGGGTACATGTGCGCATGTGTGCTTGTGCTGGTCTGCTTGGCTAGCTGCTCGTGAGTCAGCCAGTCACTGAGGGCAGGCAGGCGTTTATTGCAAACCGATTTGCTCATTAGCACATGTTTGAAGTAATTTATATAGACCTTTTGCTGCAACCCTATGACTACTAATTAATTAATATTAATTAATTTATTTTTTTAGGCGATTATCTTTTTTTTTGCATAATCGGCTAACGCCACTCACTTAGAAATGACCCAAATCGTCGGTGCTCATACAACCATCGCAGTGACAATACAGCTTGACTTATTTATGATAATAAACATAATCACAGCGATCGAGACGAACTAGGACATCATTATGGTGACGAAAGTTCCAAAACGTTATTTGACCCCGGTGAACCGGAAGAAGATACTCGTCTTCTATGTTTCCAATGCCACTTCTGGCGATTGGCCACTTACTGACACCTAGTGGTTATAGTGATATAGACCATTATGGATACACTAACGGAGGACCTATTTGGAATTATAGACACTAGTTGAATGGGAATAATTTGATTTTTAAAAAATCAATCTTTGGAGATGGCCTATATGGTCCAATCACCGCTAAACATAACACGTGATAGACACACCTCTCCACCAATAGTCTATATGATAAAAATGTTTTAAAACATAAATGTTTCAAAACATAAATGACACTAGTTGAATGGGAATAATTTGATTTTAAAAAAATCAATCTTTGGAGATGGTCTATGGTCCAATCACCGCTAAACATAACACGTGATAGACACACCTCTCCACCAATCGTCTATATGATAAAAAATGTTTTAAAACATAAATGTCACACAATTTCTCCCCTGCATACGGCATGCGTTCTTGAAAGATTTGGAAGAGATTTTGAAGGTCTGGTTCCAAAAACGAATCAGTACATTATATTTGCACAGGAATGAATGAGCCGGCTGGAAATTGTCCAACCCATGGTTGGACATTGGGGAGAGGGCGGGGCTTACTGCAAAGTCTATTGAGATTAATTAATTACACAAACAATAACGCAATTAAAAAAATAAGAACGTACATGTGCAAGTGTTGATAGGTAATGCAGCTTGAGACTATACAGCAAGGTTTAGCTGCAGGATGCTTCTGCGGCGATAGCATTCACTCAAGCCTGGATAGAGTTCCAATTATAGGAGAGAAACTGTTGAGGGGACCATGGATGAATAGAATAAAGAAATAATTAAAATTTACTTTGCATAATTATTCGGGATCCTGTTGAATGTTAGTCAGGCTGCACACACACACACACACACACACACACACACACACACACACACACACACACACACACACACACACACACACACACACACACACACACCCACACCCACACACACCCACACCCACACACACACACACACACACACTGTGGGACTACATGTGGCTTTGCACTGAATAGGCCCTTGGACTGACTGATGAGACAAGAGCTTAACACTTCAACTACTAAATTGATTAGTAGTACTCATGGGACTTAATTGATGTGTAGAACAGCTTCCCTACCAATAATGAACTAGCTTGTTGTATTTTCATTGTTTTTTCAGGTTTTAATTCCAATGGGCGATCTACTGGACAGTTATGGTTATGAGGGGCATGCAAATGACATCACTGCTTGGAAGGTCCATCTAAAGGCCAAGAGGCCAATGGCAAAAGTGGTGAACTTGCTCTGCTTCCTGACTCTAGATGAGGGGGCCAGGTACTATAGAGCTGCACCGCCCCTGGTTGCAGAAATAGAATCCTCATTCATTTTCCTCAGACTTTTCAAAAAATGGTTAATAAAAACACGATCGTGCCGCAGACAAAGCCAACTCGGGTCGCGACAAATCATGACAACCACCACAATATTATCATGCAATATCTAATTAGCAAGAAGTAGAAAAAACGGCAGGATGCAACACTTTTTGTTTCAAAGTATTTGATTGTCTCAAAAGATTCTGTGTGTCATTATGAATTGTCACGACCTGAGTTGGCTTGGACCTTGACGTAATCGTCTTCATATGATATCATTTTCGAAAAGTCAGAACAGGAACATTTTCAAGGAGAAATTTCAGGAGTGCCAGGAGTCAGGAGGGCTCTTTGTAATCTGCAATTTCACATATGACAGATAGGGGGCTCTGAGAGGAGAAACCCATAACTATTTAGGAGAGCATTTGTAGGCTTTGTAGTCTATTTCGCTTACAGTGGCACCAATGCAAGGTTGTGTATGTTCGTCAATAGAGTATCTTGGAGATGGAGCTGAAGATCCATCTAAGACAGGGGTCGGCAACCCAAGATGTTGAAAGAGCCATTTTCCTCCCAAAATTAAATTCAAAATCTGTCTGGAGCCGCATTTTATTTATTTATTTTTTTTCCTGAGAGTGTGCAAATGTGAACCAAATGGACCCTGGCGGGTCCATTTGGTTCCATTTGCACACTCTCAGAAAAAAAAGGTCCTCAAAGAAAAATCATTAACATGGTGAAACACAACCTTTCTTCAGAAATGGGAGTTTCTAAAATAAATAAATAAATAAAGGAGTTTTACAGAACTACATTTCTAGTCCACACAACATCTCTAAGGTATAATAATGACATAGTAAACTGAGTAAACCTTTGAAAATGGGTGGTTCAGATTGAAAGCTCCACGTCTGATAACTGCTGGGCTTTTTTGACATGGCCAAGTGCTACTTTAACTGGCAACTGTCAGACAGCGCAACGCGTTTTGGGTGACTGATATGTTTATATTATTTTGGTGTGGATCAACCCAGTGTGTGTATGTAATAATGCTACAGCCAGGGAGCCACTAGGGCTGTGTTCTGGAGCCACATGCGGCTCCTGAGCCGCAGGTTGCTGACCCCCGATCTAAGAGGAAGCCACGTCAAACCTTTTCCAAAACACATTCATGCTTTGTGATTGCGAATTGGTCAGCAGAGCTGATCAGGCTTTGGGATTAAATGGACAGATGGACTTGAATAGTGCAATTAACCAACAATTTTTCGCTTGACTTTTGTGTCCAGGGGGTGTACTGATGAGTCTGCTCGCCCTGATTAATTATTGTCAGCTGTATTGGGCGAGAATGATCTGCATGAACTGCGTTATGACTGAGTTGGCATTCAAACCGACAGGTAGGCACTAGCACTCATAGCCACGATTTACAATAGCTGTCCAAACGCAGCTGTAAGCAAAGGCAGGCAGAGCCATATGGCAGCCAATTTCAACCCGCCTGCCTGCCTTCCTTCCTCTCAATAGAACATCCAGTTTTTCAGCAATAAACACTGGACTCCCATAAGACTAGGCTGTCAACAGTGCCCACGTCTATTTAGCCACAAACAGACAGATTTCTTTTCCTAGAAAATGTCTTGAAGACAGTAAACAATTCAAACATGTATTATTATTTTTTTATTCTGACTAGTGAGGGGTGTCACTGTCAACTGTGCAGTTCCATTACAGCAAACACCACCATAGTTAGTTTGGGTATAAAAATATTTACATCCCATGAAGTCAAATTGTAATAATGATAACAATCTATAGTTGAAATAGCCCTTCCCAAACGCCTATTCAGAGATGGATTTTCGGTGCCCACCTCAACCACCGCGACCACTGTTTCCTACAATATGACGTCATACCACCGCAACCACCGCACTTTCCAGCCCACCTCTCGGATTTTACTAACCACCGCACCGCACCACAGCGGTTGCTTGTTTTTAACGGCTGGTTTAAAAAAAGAAAACACACAACACAACACAGCGCGGTGCGGTGCTGGTAGTGGACTATGGAATAGCGGTGGTCGCGGTGCTCTGAGCGGTGGTCGCGGTGGCTACCGAAATTCCAGACTCTAAAAGAGCCTTAAAGATAAATACAGCAGTTCAGGAACATATGCTATGGTGAATATGGTTGGGCCATATATGTCAAACTCAAGGCCCGGGGGGCAAATCAGCAAATCAGGCCCGCCAATGAATTATCTTTAGTCTTCGGGATGGTATTGAATTACTATTACAACTGACTATCTGGTATATTGCACATACTGTACCATGATAACAAACTAAGTGTTTTACTTTCTCAACTCAATTCACTAAGTCCCTCCCCAATCCGTCCTTGTCCAATAGGCACGTTAGAAGAGTAAAGCTTGACCAGGGAACCTTGACCTGCATAACAACAGTCGCTAAACAATTTGGACTGGCATTGGACAGTGACTAAACTGGAGTTTTGAGAAGAGCTCATTTATTTACCTTCTCGTTTTACTATGAACAACACATGTTTAGTTTGTAATCCACAGACTTTCATTTTTGCAGTTATCTTGCTATTAAGGGACATCCATTTTTGAAGGAAAAGTACCTTTTATTTGCTGTTTGCCTGTGACATCCTCATAAACGTGTTGAAACACAGCCTGGTGGCTCTGGCCCTCCCATTTTTCTATTTTGGCCCGCTGTGTATGTGAGTTTGACAACCCTGGATTATAGGTTGCCTGGCGAGGAAAAAACAACAGTTGAGTTGTCTAGCATTGTGTGGTTTGGTGGAAGTTTACTTACCAAAAGAAAAGGGGGGAAAATGCTTTGAGTTATATATGCGCTATGTTCTGTTCTATGTCTAGATAATGCCATGCTCTGCAATATCCAACATGCGTATTTAGTCTGCGTATGCCACGGTAGTGATGCATACAGCAGCTTTCTATGTCATTTATGGAGTGTGTACTGTGCATGACTTTGTTTAGGTCTGCTTCTCACCCGAGTCCATTCAGCAACATTCTATATTGAGCTCCATGACAGTATGCAAGGTTGTTTTTGTTGTTGTTGTTGTGCACATTCTGTTTCACAGCATACTGTATACTGCAGACCTCTGGATGACTTTACATTATTATATTATGGCTTCAGAACCAGTAAGACGTCCTTACAGTGTTGCCAACTTGGCGGATTTGTCACTATATTTAGCTTTTTTTTCAGACCCCCCTAGCGCCAAAATTAGTGGAAAAACTCCTGGCGGAAAATCTAGTGCTTTTTTTTTTTTTTTTTTGCTGGTGGGTTGGAGAGAAATTGGTTGACAGGCGCCAGAGATGATAGAGTCATCCTTCCTTCCTAGAAAGGACCATTGGTAACCAAAGGGACCCTTATAGATCTGTAACTCTTGAGATCGCAAAATGAAACCAAATGGGTCCATTTGGTATCATTTTGCGCTCTCAAGAGTTAAATTATATTTAATTAATTCTGAATTACCTCATTTTCAAGAATCTATACATTTGGAAAATGTATCAGAATTGCTATTTTGACCAACATTTTGCCAGTTATCTAGTCTGAGTGACTAAAATCAACATCAAATGGTGGTCCCTGGCTAAAATGCAGAATAAATAATGGGCCCTGGCATAAAAAATGGTTGAAAACAACTGCTCTAGCCCATTCCAGTGCATTTTGCAAGTGCCACTAGTGCATTTTGGATTTTGGCATTTGGCAACACTGCCATGCACACATGCACCCAATTGACGGCAGAATGCTGGGTGAGCTCTGGTGCTTTGCAACACCGGGTCAGATCAACATATGTTATTATGTACTGTATAGACAGTATATAGACTGTGTCTTTAGTGTACAGGGTCAGATCAACATGTGGAATGTCAGGGAAGGAAGGGACAGGTGGTGATCAAGGATCAACATATCTAATGTCAAAGCGGGTCAACTCCATGATAGAGATCTAAAGGGTTTGGAGTCGTATATAGAGCTGCCTATAGGCTGCATCTATATACAGTATTTAGGTGATGATCCACTCTTCTTCATTCATCCAGGGTTAGATGAGGACCATATATGGCCAATGGGGACCATGGTTTATGCCCATTAGGGCGGGTCATACTTTTTTTATTTTTGAAATTCAAAATGCTTGGGTGCCTATTTTATGTTTTTGGGTATGGGGAATTCAAATATGATATTCTTTTTTTGATTGGACAAACCCTAGCTACATCTATTTGCATTTCCATATCAGTAATTGTATCGATTTTACCTCAATTATGAGATTTAAAATCCAAAGGAAATTCTAACATGTGGGGTGTCTAAATTATGTGTTTTTTGATGGAGAATTCAAATGTAATATTGTTTTTTGGATAGAATAAGTCTAACCTACATTTTTCTGTACTTCAAAATTGCACATTTCGCCCGTTTTGACATATTTTTAGGATTTTTAAATACATAAAGGAAATCATCAACAAAGTCAAATCAAATTAACCTATTTATTAACAATTCAAGTGCAGGTATATCTGAATAAAATTGATGATCAATCACAGTATCACTTTCTGAGCGTCCAAAGTCCTGCTTTGACTCAACCATACACATCAGCCGATCTTCGGAGCCCTGATTCCTTCATCCCTCTTTTCCTGAGAGAAGTAGGTAGAGTAGAAGCTAAGTCACCATTTTGACCACCCTCTCAATGCTTTGAGTGTGGCAAGGCCAGTTAGCCACCTCCATGGGCCTGGATTCTCTCCACTCCCTAAATCATTTTGTCCTTATCCGTTCAGCAGGATTAGGATTTTTATATACTTAAAGGAAATATTTTATGTTGACAAAGTCAAATCAAAGTTATTTATTAAAAATTCAAGTGCATGTATATCACTGAATAAAATTCTGATGATCAATTTTCAGTATCACTGAAAATCACTGAACAAGTTCTCCTGAGCCCTGATTCCTCCATCCCTCTTTTCTTGAGAGAAGCAGGTACAGCGGAAGCCACTATGACCAGTTGACCACCCTCTCTCAATGCTTTGAATGTGCTGAATGTGCTCCAGTTAGGCACCTCCATGGGGGTTGATAAAGGTCTTCAGTTCAGGTCAAAGACACCTTTTTATCAGATAATCAATCCACCAATGTTGGATATGTTTTTCTGGTTCTTTTCATTGCTGTCTCTCACCTGAATGTCTCAGTCTTCTTATCCCCTGATGGCCAGGCTTCTCTCCCTCCCCACAATCATCTCATTCTGATTCTTGAGATGTTTTTGGAGGATGGCTTCATGATGGCTCCACTGTGTGGGCACGGCAAGCAGCTTGGCATCACAATTCCCCATACCTCCTTTCTCTGGGACTTGTCACAGGCCAAGTGAAACTTTTGCTGCCTAGGACCTTCAATCCATCATCTTTGTTGGCCCCTAACTGATCGATCTGTCTGACAAGGTCATTAAAGATGAAAGATCTTGACTGATCAACACTATGGCTATAGAATGGTTTATGCAGTCAGGGATAGTGATTCCTAGCTGCAAGGCTGGCTCTGAATGGGTCAGTAAACCACAGCTGCTGGCTCATTGCAACAAAAAGATATCTCAGACTCTGAATGTCAAAGCATGGTGAAAGTAAAGAATCATCTGCATCTGACAAATATGAAGTGCATTGCTGAATACACCATTATTTTTACAGTCATGGAAAAATTATTAAACCACCCTATTATTAGACCACCATACAACGGTGGTCTAATATTTTCCATGACTGGACTCGACTGTCCCAGAGGAAGGATGTATTGGGCATTGTGATGCCAACTGCTAGATCTGCTTGTTGTGATCACAATGAAGCCATCCTTCAAACACTGCTGTGCCCAAAGGATCAGGATGAAATGGTTGAGGGAGTGGAGAGAATCCAGGCCATCAGGGGCAAAGGACCAGAAGCACGCAAATATGATGCTCCCAGCATGGTGTGTCAGAGTATCTCACCTGTGCAATAAACACCTCAAAGATTAAGACCATCAATCAAAACTCCCATGGAGGAGGCTAACTGGCCTTGCCACACTCAAAGCATTGGAAGGGTGGTCAAAATGGTGACTTAGCTTCTACTCTACCTAGAAGCTAAGGGATGAAGGAATCAGGGCTCAGAAGATCGGCTGATGTGTATGGCTGAGTCAAAGCAGGACTTGTTCAGAAAGTGATACTGTGATTGATCATCAATTTTATTTAGATATATCTGCACTTGGATTGTTAATAAATAGCTTAATTTGATTTGGCTTTGTTGATATAAATGATTTCCTTTATGTATTTAAAAATCCTAAAAATAGGTAAAAACGGGCAAAATGTGCAATTTCAAAGTACAGAAAAATGTAGGTTAGACTTACTCTATCCAAAAATCAATATTATATTTGAATTCTCCATCAAAAACACATAATTTAGACACCCCACATGTTAGAATTTCCTTTAGATTTTAAATCTCATAATTGAGGTAAAATCGATACAATTACTGATATAGAAATGCAAATAGATGTAGCTAGGGTTTGTCCAATCAAAAAAAGAATATCATATTTGAATTCCCCATACCCAAAAACATAAAATAGGCACCCAAGCATTTTGAATTTCAAAAATAAAAAAAGTATGACCCGCCCTAATGACCATGGTGGCATGTTGGTTCACAGGGTGTGAACGTCAATGGAGGCATGATGGCACGAGAGATACATGGAGGCGTGCAGGTGTAACGCCCGGGATTCGAACCCGGGTCTCCCGCGTGAAAGTCAAACATCTTAACCACTAGACCAAGAGGACATCCCTTTGGTCCGGGGGCAGATACTAGACTTTGGAGGCCATCACGACAGAGGCTGTAGCCACCTGCTACACAGGGTCGGACTGGCTATAGGACATAGGGGGCCGCTATGTAGTGCTTAAAAGATGTGAGCCGCGGACCACCATTTTGGGACATTTTAGCCCCACAGACCCCAAAACCCAAAGATTTCTTATGTTTTATCTACAATTTCAGGATGGATTTCAGATCAAAAAAGGGAGGTTGGTCGCACGAGAGGTTGCAGGAGTGTTGTAGTTTATTCATTTCTGCTTACATTTATTTGTACTTTGCAGTAGATGCACACGACTCAGCTGAAGAAGGCCGGCGCGGAAGGCCGGCGCGGGCGAAACTGTCGTGTGCATCTACTGCAAAGTACAAAGCAATGTAAGCAGAAATGAATAAACTACAACACTCCCGCAACCTGTCGTGCGACCCACCTCCTTTTTTGATGTGATACATTTGTTTGGATAACGCACCAGCCAACGTTGTGGCGCGGTGGTAATAGAAGAATTTGCTTAGGATGGATTTCAGGAACATAACAGGCAAACCTAAATCTCGTTGTATGGATTTGGGATAATTCAGATGAATATTTTAACTCTTGAGAGCGTAAAAATTGCGGGTCCATTTGGTTTCATTTTTACGCTCTCAAATGGTTACATCTGGTTACCAACTGTCCGTCATTTACCTGGGCAACACTTGGAACCCGCTCAAGGACCACTGGTTGAAAACCACTGCTTATATTATTTATGTTGTGGTGCAAAAGTAGCGGTGTTTGTTTGTGTTTGAGCTGACAGAGTTTGTGCTACCTGCACGCTGGTTGTGGTGGGCCGGTCTGGGCCAAATTCATGCAAAAATTAAAAAATGACCGAATGGCCGAATTTTTGTCCAAATCCAGCCCTGGCTCAGGCGTGACAAAAACACTCACTGGCGCGAAATGCACAACCTCATGAGTTCACAGGGACGCTCTGCCACAACATCAAGGTCTATAGTAAAAAAAAATGAATAAATTCAATAACTGGACTTTTATTTTGAAAGAAGGACTGCTGCGATGTGTTTGTGTGTGGAACGTCTGAGACATCACACTACAAGACTGTGTAAGCTGAAGGTGTAATTGATACTTGGAGTGACAGGTGTGTCGACCCAAGTGTGTCCAACGTTCATGTTCTCAGTGACTCGACACAAGACGGAAGTGTGTGTCTCGTGTCTAACCCCGCGAGGCCGTCGGCTGTTCGGCGTAGCGACGACGCGCTCGCACTGTTGCGTGCTCTCAGTGGGGACGAGCACAAAGTTAAAGGTCTCTCAGTCGGAATGTGCCTACTGCCTGCCTTGTTGCAACAAAACAAGCGATCCTTCACCCAACAGTGTCACCTTGCTGACTAACCCATCAGTCAGTTTACGAGAGAGAGAGAGAGAGAGAGAGAGAGAGAGAGAGAGAGAGAGAGAGAGAGAGAGAGAGAGAGAGAGAGAGAGAAATGCATGACATTTTGCCAGCTTGTGTCAGCCAACAGCGCAACCCTGCGCACACCGTGGTTTAACATACAAACACCCATTTGCTAGAGCGTTTTATCCAGCAACAAGCTCATGGACATGAGCTTGTTGTCCTGCTATGACTGCAAATCTCTGCGGAGCAAACAGCATCTGCCCTAGAACAACCAGCTGCAGCCAGATATGGATAATTCAACATCACTGACACAGGAGCACAGATTTGAAAAACTATTAGTGTCAGAAACTATAGAATCTAGTGTCAGATTCTAGCGTTAGCTAGTGTCAAAAAGGAGATCCTAGCATCAGGTGTCAATAACTAGAATCTAGCAGAAACCACTGTAGAATCTAGCGTCAAAAGCTAGAATGTTGCTGCAGCTATAAAGCTACTGTATGATCTGAGAACTCTGAGTGTCAGGACACAATGGTTAAGCATTAGCTTTAGCTATTGAAAGCTACAAGCGAGAGGCGCACGTAGCATGCCTGTAAAGCTTGTAGATATACTACTGTAAAATCGTGAAATTTGCAGTGCAAATCTCGGAATATTATGTTCAGGGCAAACATTATGAACTCAAATCTTTGCTTGGAAGGTCCATGGTAAATGGTGCATTTATATAGCGCCTTTATCCAAGGCGCTTTACATAGATTGTGCATCACATTCACCCATTCACACACACATTCATACACTGATGGCAGTGGAAACCATGCAATGTACCTACTAGCCCATCAGGAGCAATTAGGGGTTAAGTGTCTTGCTCAGGGACACATCGACGCTAACTCTGCGGGAGCCCGGGATCGAACCGGCAACCTTGTGGTTACCATCCGGTTACTCTACCTCTGAGCCACTGCCGCCCTAGCCTCGACACCCAGGCTTTCATTTTCGTCCGCCTTGCGCGAAAACGGAAAGCCTGGACTAACGCGCGTTGGAAAGTGGCCTTGAGGGGCGTGTCAACCTTCCGGGGTGGGCGTCGCTCTAAATGATGTGACGTAGAACAGCAGTGGACGGGCGTGGGAGGGGCCGGAGATGACGACACGTTAGTGAGATCAAATCAGAGCGCAGCACTTCCGCCGTGTGGATCCCACGACACCCCCGCCCCCCAAGGCCAAAATCATTGAGGGCTAGACCAGGCTACTGCCGCCCCTATGCTGGGACATGTTTTCAGATGGAGGCTCGTAGCCAAACATAGATAATTCATTGGGTCCATGGCGTGAAATATTATTGGCAAATATTATTTTCCTGTCTCTCGGGTGGGGTGTCAGCTGGCACTTTCTGCTGGCCGGTCGTGCTGTTGCTGGTTTACAGTGTGATGACAAACTGATTGCGGCGCAACCGGAAGTGCCACCGCCCTAGGTACAGAGGTGCCATGCCGTTGTCTTCCGAAGGTCCATTTATCCAATTATACTAGCCCTGTCTCTACCCTCACCCTCAACATAACCGTGAGCATGTGGCCAATGAATACAGGACTTAAAACAAGGCAGCCAACCGGGAGTTGATTTTCTGGACGTGTGTGTGTGTGTGTGTGTGTGTGTGTGTGTGTGTGTGTGTGTGTGTGTGTGTGTGTGTGCGTGTGTGTGTGTGCGTGTGTTCATGTTGAATCATACTGGCTTTGGGAGTCCTGACATTTTGCAGTCTTACTGCATGCTTGCTTAACAATTACGGTAGTACAAACTGCAAATGGCTAACCCTCGCAGATTGTGTGTGTGTGTGTGTGTGTGTGTGTGTGTGTGTGTGTGTGTGTGTGTGTGTGTGTGTGTGTGTGTGTGTGCGTGTGTGTGTGTGAATGTGTGTGTGTGTGTGTAAACCGGTACATGTGCAAGCTGCAGTGTCCACATGTGTGTGGTGTTTTTCTTTTGTTCCTCAGTCCATCACGCCTTGTGGGTCCCACTCCATACTTCACAGTATATGGCCGGCCGTCTAGATACATAAAAATCACAACACTCACCTCATCAAACACTGGATAGCAGAAGCGTAAACTCGCATCCGTCCTCATGTAGGCTGTGACCCCCCCCCCCCCCCCCCCTCACCACCACGACCACCACACCTACCTTGCCTTCAGTATTGTTGTATGTTATCCACGGAAAAGTCTTTGCCCATGAAACTTGATATTTACGCACGAATGTGCGCCGTCGTGCAAGACCATCATTGCTTGATGCTTAGGACTCCATTTCCGTTACCGCTAAACCCCTTATCCCTTAACTTCTTTGCCTTCTTAAACTATTTAGAAAATGACATTGTTCAGTAGTTCAAATGGCCAGTCTACAAGCTCACAATGTGTTAATAGATTGACATGTTGAACTATTCAAAAAAAAAATAGTAAAAAAGAAATAAGGGGTTTGGGATAAGGGGTTTAGCATGTAACGAAAACAGAGCCCTTAGAGTATATATTGAATAGAGACGGAATCCGGAGAAAACCTAGAGGCAAAATGGACATAGTGGCCAAAGTTGAGAATGCAGTTTAGAGCTCAGTGGGCCATAATGAAATAGGCCACGCCCCCTCCAGAAACCTCCAGCTCTCTACGCACACACACACACACACACACACACACACACACACACACACACACACACACACACACACACACACACTCTACGCACACCCACACACACGCCGCTAGTGCATGATGCCTTGCGTTCATGTTCTTGGCCCATTTTCCCAGAATGCACTCTGTTTTTTTCCCCTCAGAGACGAGTGAAATGCCCTCATGCGCTGGGTGAGCAACTTTAAGGGGAATTCCACCCATTTTCAACATTTTACTATGTCATTGATGTACCTTCAAGGTGCTGTGTGGACATGGTAAGAAAGTTCCTCCATTCTGTGTTCCCAAGAAATGGAGGTCTGAAGAAAGCCACTAGCATGGTGAAACATCCTGATGACATCATCAAGATGTATTTTCACTAGGGATGTGAAAATACATCTTGATCGGAATCGGGAAATGGGTGGAATTCCCCTTTAATGCAAGTGAATGAGAGGGGGACTTCCGGTCACCGGTGCCTTCTCTATTCAATATATACTCTAAGGCAGGGGTCGGCAACCCAAGATGTTGAAAGAGCCATTTTTGACCATAATTAAATTCAAAATCTGTCTGGAGCCGCATTTTATTATTTTTTTCCTGAGAGTGTGTAAATGTGAACCAAATGGACCCTGGTGTGTCCATTTCATTCCATTTGCACACTCTCAGAAAAAAAGGTCCTCAAAGAAAAATCATTAACATGGTGAAACACAACCTTTCTTCAGAAATGGAGTTTCTAAAAAAAATAATAATAAAGGAGTTTTACAGAACTCCATGAATGGAGTGAATTAGTGAATTAGCCCAAGTCTACACAACTAGAGAAAATTAATGGTCATTTCGATCAGTACGTTTGACTGTTTTGTTTTTTCTGAAAACCAGCCTGGAATTGTTGACAAAAGTAAACGAAATCTTTAGCTTTGGGTTCTGTGGAGCTAACATGTCATCAAATGGTGGTCCGTGGCTCAAATTCTGAATAAATGGTGGGCCCTGGTATTAAAAAAAAAAGGTTGAAAACCACTGGTATAGGGAATGCATGACTGCGCCACTCTGAGTGTTTTTGACGGTTTCATGTGGAAGCCCCTTAAGAGCCGCATGTAACCAGCTGAAGAGCCGCATGCGGCTCGCGAGCCGCAGGTTGGCCACCCCTGTAATAATGCTACAGCCACTGAGCCACTAGGGCTGTGTTCTAGAGCCCCAGTGTGTGTATGTAATAATGCTACAGCCACTGAGCCACTAGGGCTGTGTTCTAGAGCCCCAGTGTGTGTATGTAATAATGCTACAGCCACTGAGCCACTAGGGCTGTGTTCTAGAGCCCCAGTGTGTGTATGTAATAATGCTACAGCCACTGAGCCACTAGGGCTGTGTTCTAGAGCCCCAGTGTGTGTATGTAATAATGCTACAGCCACTGAGCCACTAGGGCTGTGTTCTAGAGCCCCAGTGTGTGTATGTAATAATGCTACAGCCACTGAGCCACTAGGGCTGTGTTCTAGAGCCCAGTGTGTGTATGTAATAATGCTACAGCCACTGAGCCACTAGGGCTGTGTTCTAGAGCCCCAGTGTGTGTATGTAATAATGCTACAGCCACTGAGCCACTAGGGCTGTGTTCTAGAGCCGCATGCGGCTCAGGAGCCGCAGGTTGCTGACCCCTGCTCTAAGGCTTGATGTAGTAGAGAACTGGCTGATGGTCGGCCACTTCTCAGCCCCCAAAAATCACGTCCCAGACGTGTGAAAAGCTCATGCAGGCTGCATCCTCGCAGCCTAAACAGAGATTACGCCCTTGCCGGATAGCTTTATAAGACGACCCTCATTTTTCAAGACCCATTTACAGAAAAAAGAACATTGAATGTCAAATAGTATAGCCCCTGAATATAAGACGCCTTCATTTTTGGGATATTTCCATTGGGAAAAAAAACATAGTCTTATATTCAGGCCAATAGGGTATATATATATATATATATATATATATATATATATATATATATATATATATATATATATATATATATATATATATATATATATATATATATATATATATATATATATATATATATATATATATATATCACACACACACACACACACACACACACACACACACACACACACACACACACACACACACACACACTGTATATAAAACTCTGTATCAGCAAGATTTCCGTTTTAAATCTACAGTCAGGGAACACCCCCCTGCTGGTTAGTCTGACAGGGCGCTAGCTGTGCATCAACACGCACACACCAACTCACCTCCTCACACACACTTCACGTTGGCCTTGTTTTTTTTTTTTTTTTTTTTTGCTGAAACATAAACAATTACCACCCTTGAGGTAATTTATTTTGATGCCAGAGTCACAATGCCGGTTTTGAGGTGAATACAACTCCCCCCACCCACCACACACAGTCAGGTCATGGGGGGGAACAGCTCCACCAGACTACCCTCTCCTTCAGAGTATTAGTAGTCCACTGGAAATTACATGAACCCATGAATGAAATTTACATTATTTTTTGCCTTATATTGGGTGTTATGGTTTAGCAACCCAACCCTAAAAAGTTGCCATGTTACCCATCTTTTATGATTTATAATGCTTAATGTGCATATGTTTTAAAAGGATCCCTGTCTCATAAGATAAACATCGCTTAAAACATTATACTTTCCCTATATAACTAAAATAAACAAATAAAAACACCAATGGCATCTTATTTCTTTCATAAATAGAGAATATTTCACTCAACAGGAACTGCTCCTGGTGCAGGATGATGATGTCACGTGTGATCTAGCTCTATGGAATATATGGATGAACATGCTCTGTGACATCATCATCGAAGGCAAGTAGAAGGCAAGTATAGTGTTTTAAGGCATATTTGCCTTAAAACACTATACGAAAAGTTTTAAGGCTTTTCGTCATAACTTTAAAAGGATCCCTGGCTAATAGCCAGGGATCCTTTTAAAGTTATGACGAAAAGCCAGATTTATCACGGACGAGGATGACTGGTTACGATGCCGGAATCGGAAATCGTGCAGGTGACTGCAAGGTCCTCTGGGAAACTGAGTTCTATGCAGCCCCAGTGCAAAGTCTATGGGGGTTGTGGCATTGGCCAGTGTACTTGTGGTTATGTTTAGGGTTAGATATATGGTTAGTATGGTATAGGAACAATGAACCTTCGGACTAATTGCACATTGCACTGGCATTCCATGGCCACTAGTGAGTAGATCTGTCTGTTAACAATATCTCTACCGTTTTGTAGTACGTTCTCACCTGCATTCCTGCCCGTCTCTATGGCAAAACCCCCTCACAATTCTATGGTAAATGTAATAAACATTTGTCCGTCAGTTGCTGCAGTCACCAGAGTGGAACATGACTTCCCAACACTGCAGTGTTGCCAACCGCCAAAATCCAAAATGCACTAGTGGCACTTCCAAAATGGCCTAGAATGCGCTAGAGCAGGTTGGTTTTCAACCATTTTCATACCAGGGCCCACTGTTTATTCTGCTATTTTAGCCACGGAGGGCCACTGTTTGGTATTGAGATTAGTCTCTTTGCTTAATTTAGGAGAAATAACTGACACAATGTTGGTCAAAATAGCAAGTCTTCTACATTTTCTAAATGTGTAGAAATTAGGAAATTAGGTAATTCAGATGGTTAAAAATGATTTAACTCTTGAGAGCGCAAAACGACCCGAAAGGGTCCGTTAGATCTCAAGCTACAGATCTACAGTAAAAGGGTCCATTTGGTTACCAATAGTCCTTTCTAGGAACGAAGGATGACTCTATCATAGGAGGAAAAATGGTGAAAAACAAGGGTTTTATCTCTGGCGCCTGTCAACCAATTTTGCCCCAACTCACCAGCTAAAAAAACACTAGATTTTCCGTCAGGAGTTTATCACTAATTTTGACGCTAGGGGGGTCTGGAAAAAAGCTAAATATAGCGGTAAATGCGCCAAGTTGGCAACACTGCAACACTGGCTGTTTTTCAATACTCCAAGTTGTCGATTCCAGACTTGCTTCCTTGTGGGTTCAGACTTGTAGCTTGTCCCCGTGAGGTGATAACTCCACGGGACAGGAGGACAAGTATGGCGATTCTGAAGATTGGAATAGAACTTGTACTTGAGGTGACACCACCGTCTCAGCTTGATTCACCCAAATTGAACAATCACAGCATCGCTACTGTGTTCAGCGCATATCTTCTGTTTAGAATAGGCTTTAATGCCTAGAAAAGACAAAAAACAATCTGCCTGTGTTTCCAAGGCTATGAATGGTGTGGTAATTTATCAACGGTGGAAAAAGTACTTCATTTTTTCCACTTATCAATAATTCAACACAGAACTATTCTGAAAGTGTCGCAGATCTGTTATTTTCAAATGGTCCAAATGCAAAATTATTATACGCTGGTATACAGTTGTAGGGAAACCAAAAATGAAGTAATAAGGAATTTGCACTGATGAAATGCTGCTTCCACTGCATTTACTGCAAGTCCAATATTTTCATTACGTCTGGATTTTCTGGGGAAAATATTGATGTGAAACATTTGACACACAGTGGCTGCATAATGTTAGCAGTTTGCAGACGTTGTTTACATAGCACATTCACGCCAGAATGCGAACACGCACTCTCGCCTGTCCTGTGTGTACGCACACACATAAAATGCACGCAAATACTGTATTTGGATAGGTTTCCTGAATTTCTCCATATAGGCCAACTATAGGTCTATATTTCCATGTTGTAGCTCTAAACTGTCAGCATTAACTAGTTAATCGCGAGTTAACTCAGCCTTGAGTTAACTCGATTCATTTTTTTAGTGCGAGATTAACTCACAGTAAAACCAAAGGCCAAGTGGGTCTATTTGGTTCAATTTTGCCAAATGCAGGTGAATAATTGTTAAATATCTGCATCAGTTAAGTTACTTTAAAATAAGTCTACACAATTAGAGAATGTAGAAAACTTTCTACAAAATGTGCATGTTCGCTCCCAATGATACCAACATCAAATTGTTGACAAATTCTTTAATTTAGGTCTAGAAGTCTAAATAAATGTCATCAAATGGTGGTCTGTGGCTCAAATGAAGAATAAATAATTGACCTTGATATGAATATTCTTGAAAAACACTCATTTAAGGTATATTTAGAACTCATAAAAATATGCGATTAAATTGCGATTAATCAAAGATTAACTATGGGCAATCATGCGATTAATCACGATTATTTTTTTTAATCGATTGACAGCTATAATATACACAGACAGACAGACAGACAGACAGACAGACAGACAGACAGACAGACAGACAGACAGACAGACAGACAGACAGACAGACAGACAGACAGACAATAAACATACACACACATGTCATGCACTAGGGTATTGCATAACAAAATAAGGAAGATCCACACAAGAGAAGTGCATTTTAAACATGTATTAGAGTTTGTTTGTTTTTTTTCCAACAATGAAGAACAATGGCAAATAATCAATAATCAAAGGTAACCAAGTGTGAGGTTGCCAGTAGTCAGTAATGTGTGCAGTGTGGGTGTGTGCATTGTGGTTGTGTTGTAGAGAGAGTAAAATGTAACTTAATCCAAAAGGGTTAGGCCCCCAAGAGCCAGATGGTAACCCAGGCGTTGTTGCTCTGAGGGAGGACAGGAGAGAGTGAGCCTGTGGAGGGAGAGCTCCTTATATACCCTCCACAGGCCACACCCACCCATCAGCTGTGGACCGTACCATTGGCTGACGGCCTGCTCCACTCTGCCAGCACAGAGCCTGCCAGCCTGACGGCAGTGAGGCAGAGGGAGCAGCTTTTTGATTTCCAACTCCAATTTGGCCATTTCACAAACTCAAGCAAATTTCCAAAAAGCATATGGCGGCTGTGGCTCAGGAGGTAGAGCAGGTCGTCCAATGACCCGTGGGTCGGTGGTTCGAATCCCGGCTCCTCCTGTCTACGTGTTGAAGTGTCCTTGGGCAAGACACTGAACCCCAAATTGCCTCCAGTGAGTTGGTTGGTGTGAGCTGGCCACCATTGGTGTGTGAATGTGGGAAGTGGGGACGCTGGCGTCGACTGTTCTCCGCTCTACTTCCCAATGTATGAATGAATGGACCATTGTAAAGCGCTTTGAGCACTTGGAAAAGCGCTCTAAAAATGCAATCCATTATTATATCTTTAACCAAACAAATTGATTAATCAATTAACTACTCAAGGAATTATGTAAGGACGAGCCCCCATCTTGTCATGCGCTAGGGTATCGCATAACAATATAAGGAAGTTCCACACGATAGATCAACATTTAAAATATTTATTAAAGAAAATTTAAGTAACTATACATTTTATAGGCCGGGCCTATAAAATCCATGCTAGGGTCAGACCTCGGGCTACATGAAAAATGTGGGAGCATATAGTGTGGGAACATGTGGGAGCATAGTGAAGTGAAACATGTATAGTTTTGTAAAAGAATTATAGATGACATACAAAACAGATCCATAGTATTTTTGTAAAGTGGCTTGTAGCCTATAAGGTGCCACTTTTAAGAGCTCGGAAATATGACATTTAAAATGTTCCATATGGGAGGTCCTTCCTCTCAAACCTCTGTCTCTCTTCTGCCTGTTCTCTCTGCTTTTTCTCCCTCTCTTTAGTTTCTTCTTGCATTGTTTTTCTTTCATCATTCAGTCCTGGTTTTACCTCCTCTTTGCTCTTTTCCGTTACTATTTAGCTCTCCTCCCGTGGGTGGTGTGCTGGCAGCCTGGTACTCCTGACAACTCTAGGAAAAGACAGGTGACTCCGGACAATCAGTGACAGTGACTGAACAGTTTGTTTATGCATTTCTGTATTCATGAATCTAGCAGAAATAACAATTAAATGTATATTCAGTGCATTCACTTCAAATGTTACTTGTATGTAGGTACCGGTATGTATGTATGCATGCATGCATACATGCATGCATGCACATACATGCATGTATGTATGTATGTGCAGTAAGTGTGCAGGGTGTGTGTCAGGGGTGGATATAAAATTTCCCAATTGGGGGGGGGGGGGGGGGGGGGGGGGGGGGGGGGGGGGGGGGGGGGGGGGGGGGAGAAGCCGCCCCCATACCATTTTCAGTTACAGGACTTTTATTTAGGCAAGTAAAGCATCAATAATAACATCGTGGGCAATTATTTTTTACAAAGCGGCCACATGAGATACATAAAATATTGCGGAGGGCCAAGACTAAAGTCTACTAAAGTCTGCGGAATATTAATTTAATTTCAAGATAAAATTAAGAGTAAGACCAACCATTTTGATACCAGCGCCCTAATTCAGCATTTGAGCCATGGACCACCATTTGAGGACATTTTAGCATGACAGACCCCAAAACTAACTTTCTTTTGTTTTTGTCCACGCTACCATGCTGCATTTTTAGGGGTTTAGGGGATTTTGGGGTAATTCGGATGATGAATATTTTAACTCTTGAGAGCGTATAAATTAAACCAAATGGACCCGCAAGGGTCCATTTGGTTTCATTTTTACGCTCTCAAAGAGTTACATCTGGTTAACCAACTTTCCATATTTAACTGGAACTCTCTCAAGGACCACTGGTGGTCCCCGGGCCGGTCAGAGTCAGCCAAAGGGCCGCATTTGGCCCCCGGACCGCATAATGCCCAGGTATGCTCTAATGGATTGAGTTTGGCTCTCCACGTCATCGTTATCTTGAAACCCCTCGTTTTGGGAAGAGCTTATTTATACATTTTTGGGGGAAATTCCTTGAGCAGTCTACCATGGGCTCACTGCCGGACCAGGTATCCTCCGCTCTGACTAGCCCGGGGACATTGGAAGCCAAATTAGACAGCCTGGATCATAAACTGGAGCTAGCCCTGGGCAGAGGGGGACGTTCTGCACTGGAGACGTTTTTTTTTGCAGTGGAGAAAATGACGGTCGCAACGACATTCTACGTCAGTAACATGCGCCGGCCCGGTGCCATTCCACAATTCCGAACTGCCATTGTTGCGCCCTCCCATTGTTCCAAATTTACGAGACGCAAAACCCTAGACCCATCCAACCCCTAATCCTAAACCCTAATCCTAAACCCTAATCCTAAACCCCCGATCCTCAACCTAACCTCACAGGTTAGGTTGAGGTTAGGTTGTGTAATTCCATATTATACACCAGAGGCAGATTTTTTTTTGCAGGAACGTGGTTTCGTCAGATAAAGGTTCAAGAGGGTGCCCAGTGATATCGCTTGAGCAGTGTTTTTCGTGCAACGTGGATGGAAATGAAAGCCTGGGTGTCGAGGCTAATGGAAGCATTACTGTAGGATTACACTGGCTGCTGTGGGCTTTAAGCTGGTAGGGAAAAAAAATAAAAATAAAATAATAATATTCCTATGGGTCCACTTGGCATACTGCAGCAGAAAATTGGAAAATTAATCAGACTTTGCTGAAGTACATAGCCTACATCCCTTGCAGGATCAACATCACATTTATTTGTAGAACACTTGTTAATTAAACAACAAAAAAAAAAAACAACGCTGTAATTTATCTGGCATAATGGATAACACCTTTATTTTGAATCCCGGGGCGTGAAAGTCATGCGCTTCCGATCGATCGTCTGACTAGACGTGGGTTTTGCGGATTTAAAGCGACTCGGTGGAGATCTCCTGTGGTGAGTGATGATGAATGACACGTTGCCACGCACGCTACGACGCTAGAATTGCTGCTCCATTTATACCCTGTGGTGGGGGGAAAAAAATTCAGACAAAAAGCAGAAATAATGTCATTTAGGAATATTCCGTTACATATCCAAGTGATCTCAATCACTATTCGTTCCAAGTTGACATTTGTGTTTCTCTCTCTCTTTCTTCCACCGTTGATTTTGTCGACACAAAACTGTGAATAAAAATGTCTGTCGACTATATCGATTTCTCTGGGGAAATAAAACCCTAAATTGGCCTATACCAAATACAACGGATGCCGTGCCAATATACATTTAAAGAGGGGGTGCCGTGATTTTTGTATTTTTTTTTTTTTTTTTTCAATTTTGTACATGTTTAAGAGGTGACAGTATGTAAATAGACCCCTTGGCCGTGTTTTTATGTGCAATGATGTCTTCCCTTTGTATTTAGGGTTTCTTCCTGGGGGCTGAACCTTTCCAGCCAAACGTGCCAAGGGAAAAACTTCAATATAGTGACATCATGTGCTCAGCCCCTCCCCTAACTCCTCCCCCTTTATCATGCAACTAAAGCTGTGGGCGTGGCTTCAGTTCAGGTGGATCTCCACCCATCACCATCCACCAGGCAAACCAGGCATATTTAATGAACTGGTAGGGTGGACTCATAAAAATGACAGTTTAACAAACACTGTACACTTTTTTGGGGAAAATCTTACTTTTCATATAACATTAATACCTGATGATCATGTTTTAGGTTAGAAAAAAATCATGGCACTCCATCTTTAAGTGAACATATATCAACCATAGATTAAGTCGGAAGTCGATGTAATTCCTCCATCTCGTACTTGGTTTGCCGGGGGAGTCTCCGTCCAGCGGGACATGTATCGAGGACCTCCCTAGGGAGACACTCGAGTGGCATTCTAACCAGATGCATGCCTGAAAAGCGGCCAAATTAGCATTTGCTTTAATTCATATTTAGATTTTTTGATTTTTTTTTTCAGGTGACTAAAATTTCTGAGATGATATAATGATGATGGATGATGATGATGGTCATGGAAGGACCACCTTCTGAAAGCTTCATGGGCAAAGATAAACAACTTTAAAATATCCGAAATACGGTCAGAATGACCTCTCAGGCATGCTAGTGTTAAGGTTATTATGCAAATAACCTTGTCAATAATACGTAGATCAGGGGTGGGCAATTATTTTTCCCAAGGGGCCAAATGAGATACGTAAAATATTGTGGAGGGCCAAGACTAAAGGCTGAACTAAAGTCTGCGTAATATTCATTTAATTTCAAGATAAAAGTAAGCGTAAAACCAACCAATTTGACACCAGGGCCCTCAATTTATTCAGTATTTGAGCCACGGAGGACCACCATTTAATAACATTTTAGCACCACAGACCCCAAAACTAAAGATTTCACAAGCAAAACAGGCAAACATATAGATAAAAAAATGATCATTCTTTTACATTCTCTGATTGTGTAGACTTGAGCTAGTTCAACTCTTGAGAGAGTAAACATGAAACCAAATGAACCCGCAAGGGTCCATTTGGTTTCATGTTTACACTCGCAAAGAGTTACATCTGGTTAACCAACTTTACATATTTAACTGGAACTCTCTCAAGGACCACTGGTGGTCCCCAGACCACTGGCTTAAAACCACAGTACCCTTTCACAGGCCGGTCAGAGTCAGCCAAAGGGCCGCATTTGCCCCCCGGCCGCATAATGCCCAGGTATGACGTAGACCAAGTGAAAGGGCTGAGAAATTGCATTTAACTAATTTTATTTGGGACAACTGGCCTATTTACACATAATATTTCATTTGTCATTTTGCATGTATGCTACTGTATTTTAACTTATGGCATAATGGTGGTACAAGGAGAGGAAAATATCTTCTGAGGTGGTTGAGAAACACTGCAATGTAGATAGAGCAAATCGATGGGCGTTTGTGTCACTTTCACGTTTATTGATGTTAATCTACGTTATGAATGAAAATACAAGGCTGCAAAGGCTGGCGCTAAGTGGAGAAAAAACAAAGCCACCAGCTGGATCAAACGAGAACGAAGCATGGGATTTCTGGGTAGCACTTCGGCTGGAACATTCCGCCATCGCAGTTCCTGTTTACACTGCACATGTGCAAACCTCCCGCCGGAGCCTGTGCCACGCCCCCGTGCACTATCCTCTTCTTCATTATCATAGGTCTCTTGTTTGAAATTTTCTCTATTCAGGATTACCCCTTGAGATACGCTGTCTCGTTTTCGAGAGGCTCCTTACGATTAGTACAGACATTTTACAAAGGAAACAAAATACAGTACAACAACACAGGACAGAGTACAAACAGCACAAAGTGGACAAACCAAATACAAGGAACAAACACAAAGCAGTGAACCAAAACAAAACAAAACAAAACAAAACAAAACAAAACAAAACAAAACAAAACAAAACAAAACAAAACAAAACAAAACAAAACAAAACAAAACAAAACAAAACAAAACAAGACAAAGCACCAAGGCAGGGTATTACAGTAAGCAGTTACAGAAAGAAAGATGGATGGATCTTTTATAAGACAGTAGCAGTGAGTCATTGACAATAATGGTTATTATGGGTCAGCTTTCAGTAGTAAGTAATAATAATGGTACTAATATTAATAGTAATAGTGACAGTATTTTTTTTTTATTATTTATTTTTTAGCCCACAATTTTGCAACCCATTTTTTCACCCAGTGCCAATTCCTAATGTGATCCTGGCTCGACACACCCTCCACCAACCTGGGAGGCAGCGGACTGGCCTCATGCTTCCTTCAATGCATGAGGAGTCCAAGCTGCCTTCTTTTCACCTGACTGGGGGAGTTTCCCTGGTTGGACGTAGCGCGTGGAAGGAACACGTTATTCCAACCAGTTCCTGTCCCCATCAGGTGCCCCGGCTGGCCAGGGGGAGGCAGTTTAGAGTCCAGGACTACAGCTAGGGGACACGGGGAGAACATGCAAACTCCACACATAGTGACAGTATTAATTAGGGTAATAGTATTAATGGTAATAATAACAATATTAAATAATAATTAATTGGGTCAGTTTTGGTTCAGTCTCTCCCGACTCCCCGTGACTGAACCTCTCACCCTATATCTCTTAAGGGAGATGCCAGCCACCCGTCCGACAAAAAATCATTTCGGGCCCGCTTGTATTCAAGACCTTATTCTTTGGGTCATTAGGTGAGAGCACGAACGAAGATTGCTCGGTAGGCAGAGCGCTTTGGCTTCTGGCTCAACTTTCATTTGTTTTTTGTTTTTCTTCTGTACTAGAGGTGCTGGAAACTTTTGAATTATATTGAACTCATTGATGCATTTCTATTTCATTTCATTTGCAGGTGAAAAACGATTATATATTCTGTAGACCATGCGGTTTTCAACAGGTGGTCGGGGGACCACCAGTGGTCCCTGAGAGGATTCCAGGTGGTCCCCAGGCTAAATGATGGAACGTTGGTTAACCAGATGTAACTCTTGCGAATGTAAAAATGAAACCAAATGAACCCTTGCGGGTCCATTTGGTTTCATTTTTAC
This sequence comes from Benthosema pterotum, assembly GCA_039105355.1. Taxonomy (NCBI): domain Eukaryota; kingdom Metazoa; phylum Chordata; class Actinopteri; order Myctophiformes; family Myctophidae; genus Benthosema; species Benthosema pterotum. The sequence continues at coordinate 54,910,417 of CM076969.1, read as the reverse complement.
ACTCTCAAGAGTTAAAATATTCACCATCTGAATTAGCACTACTTAATTAAGAAGTCCACACCGTTTCGTTTGCAAAATCCAAGTTGGAATTGTGGACAAAACCAAAGGAATCCTTTAGTTTTAGGTCTTTGGGGGTGAAAATGTCATCACATGGTGGTCCGCGGCTAAAATGCTGAATAAATGGTGGTCCCTGGTGTCAAAAAGGTTGAAAACCTCTGCTGTAGACTGTTCCGATACTGTCATGGCGTGGTGAAAATAATTTCAGTTTCAGTTTGACACGGGAAACCAAATCAGTTTTGGAAACATAACGTTTAGAGCTTGATGGAGCCTCGTCCCGTTTTCCCCTTCTCTTGCTGACTCAGTGTTTATCTTCCAATCCCAGGGGGGACAAAATCCCCTTGCAACCTCGACCTATAGGTCAACTTGGCATCAGTCGCGTACAAACCGCTTTCCACCCCCAGGTGGAACAGGGGCGGATGTAACATGTCCCATTTTTTGTGGACGCAGTGAGTGATTTTTTTTGTGGACGCAGTGAGTAAGATTACTATGCAAGCCAGGCAGAAATGTCTGTGTGCCTGTGTCTGTGGGTCAAATATGGAGCGTGAACCAGAGATATGGGAAGCGAACAGCATTCACTCTACAGCATGTAAGTGTGCAGAAGTCTCCCTACATTTGTTATGCACCTCAGTTTTTTTTTTTTTTTTTTTTTTTTTTTTTTTTCGCAGTCTCTTCATAATTGACTTCACGGGTAAAATACTCGCATGTGAGGAATGACGGCACCGTCACTACTCCAAATAATATGGATAATATGAATTTATATGGGTTTTATACAGAGAGAGAGAGAGAGAGCGAAAGAGAGCGACAGACATAGGGGAGAGCGAGAAAGCCTTTTACGGGGAATGTGCCGGTATCACTTTGGAAGGAATGCGCAGTTGAAATCCAGGTCTTTAAGTGCGTGCGTGCACGTGCGCGCGCGCGTGTGTACGCAGGAAAGTATAACGAGTGTTGTCCACGAGTGCACAAAATGAGCTTTTGAGTGGACGGTGTGTGCGCTGCTCGCCGTCGTCTAAATTAGTATAGTGTTTTGATGGAGAGGAGAGGGTCATTAATATTCATGAGGAGGCGAGGAAAAACATCAACCAAACACTTGACTCTGCCCTCCTCTCCGGTAAAGACCGGCAGCCTCCTGCTTGAGTGTGTGTGTACGTGTGTGTGTGCGCGCGCGCGCACACTCGTGTGTGCGTGTGTGCGTAAGTATAATTCTCATCGTGTCTGTCCGCCTGTGCTTGATCAGAGGAATCCATGAATGGTAGCTTTTTTTTTTACAGATCGTTCGGAACAGCGCGTATGTGTGACTTTAGCGGCTCAGTCTTTGCTTGAGCGTCAGATTCAATCAGTTTACATGTGAGGCTTCACAGGGAATTATAGGGAAATCTCTCTTTTGTCACCATTGTCGCCTTTGTCTTCATGCATGTCTGGGCAACGACCAGACATGCTTTAAAAGGATCGACAGGAGATTAATACATTAGCCTGCTGCAGCAGTGTTCCTCTGTCCTCTATGATAGAATTGGACCTGTGACAGTAATGTCATGTACATATCTGGATAGTTATCCCATGTAATAAATACATTATGTACAGTACGTGTCCTCTGTCCTGACTAGAATTGGACATTTGAAACACATAACATGTTCCGTAGTTTAATCATTGTGTCCTGTTTAGATTTCTAGTTTCTGAATAACATTATTATTCAAAGATTTGCACCACGTTTTCACGATTTTTCGAAAAAAAATAGCAGAGATACAAGCTCATAGCGCGCCACTCGGTGGCGCGCTATGAGCTTGTAGATCTGCTATTTTTCAATAGTTAAAAGATAATGCTTAGAACACCAAAACGCGTTCAGTACACTAAGGTTAAAATAGTTGATATTTGTATTCCTGGCGGGGGATGTCATACCTGTGACAGGGATCCCTGTCACAGGTATGCTTGTGCCTGGGGCTCCAAATTTTTGCTTAGAAATGCCACCCGACATATTGAATATGTCCCTCAAGCTTATTTCTGGCTTGAGGTGATAGAGGCAACTTTAGTGTGTACACAAATACTGTGTTTGCAAACAGATTTGTTTAAAGATGGAGTGCCATGATTTTTTTCCAAATTAAATCATGATCATCACCTATTATTGTTATATAAAAAGAAAGAATTTTCTCAAAAAGGTGTACAGTATTTGTTAAAATGATGTTTTTTTTTTTTTCTTTTTTTGTTTGCCTGGTGGGTGGTGATGGGTGGAGATCCACCTGAACTGAAGCCACACCCACAGCTGTAGTTGTATAGTAAAGGAGGAGGAGTTAGGGGAGCCTTTGTCATTGGCACATTTGACTGGAAAGGTTTTAGCCTCCAGGAAGAAACCCTAAATACAAAGGGAAGAAATCTTTACACACCAAGGGTTCTAATGAAGTACCATCACCTATTAAACATGTACAAATTGGAAAAAAATACAAAAATCACGGCACCCCCTCTTTGAAAACAGAATCTAACTCCACCTCAGATCCACTATATTGGCTCATAAAAACTGCTGGAGACTGCTGTGCTGTGGCTCACCCCATGACCCCTGAACAAAGTTCTGGACCGTCTGCAGGACAAAACAAGTGTCTGTCTGCAGGGAAACAGCTGCAGCATCAAAGTAGAAGCAACATAGAGGGTAAAAATGTTGCTTCAATTACCTTTCGTATTTGAGTCATCATTACACTGATGCTAGATAAAACCCAGGCTTGTTTCCCTTCCATGCCAGCTTGGAAAATCAACAATGGTGGATATCGTAAACAAAGTAGAAATGCAAATTCAGAACTGAAGACTAAAGAGGAGGAATTACACAAGGCAGGGTGCACTGATGACTTTATTATGGGGCCAAAATCAAACAAGCTGTTCCTGACGGGCGAATTTCCATTAAAGCAACTCTGTGATATGAAAGCCTTTGTTGTTCGAACTTGGTTATTTGTGGGGATGGAAAATGACATGTTATTTCCGCTTTAAATGTAACAAAAACAGCGTCATGGAACCAAATATGAAATAAAAGGACTTCTGCTAGGCTATAAGATTTTAGTCCAGGCTTTATTTGTTGACTAAATTTGTCAAGGTTCAAGGTTTTTTATGTGTCACTCCAGTGTATGTCAGGACATATACAGGGATGAAATAGCGTTTCCATTTTCCACAGTGCAATAAGACAATAGACAGTGCAATAAGACAATAGACAAGACAATAGACAGTGCAATAAGACAAAAGTCGAGACAAAATGTAGACGAGACAAACAATAGTGCAGCAGACCAGTAAAGTGCTAACTGTACACCAGTAACTAACCAGGTGTGATAAAGTGGCAGTAGTTTGAAGCTAACAGACAGCTAGACAGGACACACAATATATATATATATATATATATATATATATATATATATATATATATATATATATATATATATATATATATATATATATATATATATATATACATATATATATATATATATATATATATATATATATATATACATACATATATATATATATATATATATATATATATATATATATATATATATATATATATATATATATATATATATATATATATATATATATATATATATATTTTTACAATAACAAACATTATAATAACATGAGCGCGACGCTCGCCTCTGCCATAGAAAGGTGCTTCGCTTCTAGTAGGGTCTGCCCCTGGCTTAAAACAAGTGCCGGAGCCCAGGAGGTCAGGGGCAAGGCTTCCCCTCCTTTAATACCTGGTACATTAATGACTAGTCGACTAGTAAACTAGGCAACTAGTCGACAAGTGAATGCCCTATATATATATATATATATATATATATATATATATATATATATATATATATATATATATATATATATATATATATATATATATATATATATATATATATATATATATATTACAACTAGAAACTACCGTATTGTCCCGAATATAAGACGACTCGTTTATAAGACGAACCTTATTTTTCAAGAGCCATTTACCGAAAAAGAACATTAAATGTCATATTGTATAGCCCCTGAATATAAGACGACTCCATTTTTGGGATATTTCCATTGGGAAAAAAACATAGTCTTATATTCAGGCTAATAGGGTACAACTATAAATAAAAATATACGAGACTATATAAAGCTACAACTAAACAAAAACAACATACAGCCTACTATATGAGGTGAGGTATACATGTGAGGATAGCAAGAGGATAGCATAGCAGCAGTTCGATACATTCATTCAGTTGTATACTGTATGTGTCAGTACATTTAGTTGTAGTTTTAGTCTTTGTAGCTACATGTTCAATAATTTTCGTCGCTGAACAAACACAGTCAATGAACATTTATCTGTGTGTGTGTGTGTGTGTGTGTGTGTGTGTGTGTGTGTGTGTGTGTGTGGGGGTGTGTGTGTGTGTGTGTGTGTGTGTGTGTGTGTGTGTGTGTGTGTGTGTGTGTGTGTGTGTGTGTGTGTGTGTGTGTAGAGGACATATAGAGGAGATTGGAGGAGTACCTGCACAGTGTGAACTGTCCATGGGGAAGGACAAGAGATCAGTACCTCACAGCTGTCCACACACACACACACACACACACACACACACACACACACACACACACACACACACACACACACACACACACACACACACACACACACACACACACACACACATATATAGAGATATTTCACCTGCATGCATAAATGTGTGTGTGTGTGTGTGTGTGTGTGTGTGTGTGTGTGTGTGTGTGTGTGTGTGTGTGTGTGTGTGTGTGTGTGTGTTTCATTCATTAGTCATGCAGGCAGAGCGGGTCAGCTGTCAGTGAGTTCTGACACCCCGCTGTCAAGAGCCAGTGATGGACGGACGCACACACAAACACGCACGCATGTGCACGCGCACGCACACGCACACACACACACACACACACACACACACACACACACACACACACACACACACACACACACACACACACCGCAGACTGAGCAGTGCCCAGTCTGCTGCTGGAAAACAGATTGGCGATTGGTCCACTCTTCATTCACCCTGTTAGAAAACAAATTGTGATTGGCTCACTCTTCTTCTTCCAGAATACGGACCGTGATTGGTCACAATGTGTCATTCATGAAGCATCACATCACACTCTCCTGTCTCCTGTTGTGTGTTGCCTTGTCATGACACGGTGCTGGAAAGCATAACTATAACTACATTTTCTGTTGTCTGAATCGCCCAAGCATCGCCCAAAAGCAACCACTATAGCTATATTTCCGGCCAACGTTGCTCCGCCCACTTTTCGATCAGTGTCGGACTCGTCAGGTCCTATATACAAATGAGTTACTCCATTTAGTTAGGCGATTTATGCCTTTCTATATCAGGGGTTTTCAACAGGTGGTCCCGGTCCCTGAGAGGATTCTACGTTGTTCCCAGCTAAACGGAAAGTTGGTAAACCAGATGTAACTCTTTGAGAGCATAAACATGAAACCAGTACCAAATGGACTCTCGTGGGTCCATTTGCTTTCATGTTTACACCCTCAAGAGTTAAAATAGTCATCATCTGAATTAGCCCAAGTCTACACAACTAGAGAATGTAGAGGATTAATGGTCATTTTGATCTATTACCTCTATTTGACTGTTTTGTTTCTGATATCCAGCCTGGTATTGTGGACAAAAACAAAAGAAATCTTTAGTTTTGGGTCTGTGGGGCTAAAATGTCATCTAATGGTGGTCAATTGCTGAATAAATAGGGTTGAAAAACCCTAAAAGGTTGACACTATAAGATAGGAATCCAGTCGATTATGCTCCCTTATCTCGGAGATACTCCCCCATCAGCCAGGTCCTAACAGTCATATTCAACCGTATTCACCACGCATACTCTATAATAACCAAAACTTTTCACCTTTTCAATTTTCACTTGAAGCAGATTGAAAGCTATATAAAACTGGGGGGAAAAATCCTTCGGAATGTGCAGTTCTGCATCCTCTTTCCTCTACCTCCCTAGTGTTTTTGTTACAAGGACTGGTAGTTAATAGAATAGTGCTTCAAGAGGGGGAAAAATCAAAATGATACAGCCTGCCAACACCTCCAGGGAGTCATTCACCGGTAATTCAAAACAATGTGTCAGACACGGAGGCGACTGAAGTCAAGGAAATCCTCTGTCAGTCTTTGTTATGACTCTGCGTCCAGTTGCTTTTGCTTTTTCTATTTTGCAGTTTAGTCATGGTGCTTTGGAATGAAATCTAGTTTCAGTCATATTTTAGTCATCTGAAATGTTTTAGTCATCTGAAATGTTGTAGCGTTAGTCTAAATATCATATAATTTAACGATTTCAGTGGACAAAATCTACAATTGATTGTAGGCCTATATTTTAGCCATCGAAATGACTGACATTACGCTTCCTGACAATAGCTGATCTACAAGCTCAAAATGGTGTTGCTATTGAATCAAAATAGTCAAGGAAATTGTTTCATTAAAAAAGCATGCATAAAATGGTTTTATAAAGAATTCATGATGATGATTCATGAGATTCTAGTAGCGCTCGTTGGCTGTGTTTTGTTTCATTTGGTTAGCACTCAGGACAGCCATATAGCGACACGACGACGCAGCGCTATCTGCGTTCCTACTGTTCTTATTGGTTGATACGAACCAATTGCTGAAGACTGCAGCTTTGACAACGCCCACCCCATAAGCCGCTGTTGTGAAGGAGGGCCAGTGGCGTTTCTAAGCAATTTGGAGCCCTAGGCAAGATTTTCCCTGGAGGGAAAATCTCCTGTGAAATGGCGCTCTCCCTCATGGTCACCCCCCCCCCACTCCCCTCATGGTGCCCTAGGCAACTGCCTAGTCTGCCTAATGGCAAGAACGCCCCTGGGGAGGGCTTTCAAACTAAATAATGAAGAGAAACAATGTAAAAAAAAAAACAGACTGAATATCAGGCTACCAGTGTTGGGCAGTAACTAATTTTAGATTACATATTACTGTAATATTATTACTTTTGCTCCAAAAAGTAAAGTAACGAGATTACTCTGCAAAAATGGGTAATAAGTAATGCATTACTTTGCAAGTAACGCCAAGTTACTTTTAAAATGAGCTTGTTGTTGCTTGCAAAAATAGAACAGATTTACAAGCTATCGACAGGTACTGTAACAACAGAGATTTGCACTAAAATGTATAATGTAGATGTTTATTTGTTTTTATCTAAGAAAGACATTTACAATGTCGGATTTTGTTGGCTTTGTTTTTAGGTGCAGTTTGTGGGATTGGAGACTATTATTATTCCAATAAATTGGATTCAGTTCTAAAAAGAGCTCGCTAAACAGATCATGTTGTACATCTCTATTTTTTCAAAGTTGGGAGTTGAGAACTTGGGAAAGTAATAACGTAATATGTAATATATTACTCTTCGATTCCAGTAATAAGTAAAGTAATGATATTACTTTGTCTAAGGGGTAATGAGTAAAGTAAAGAAGTTACTTTCCTAAGTAATAAAAAAAAAGACTGAATATCAGGCTACATAGTATGTATTAGTCGACAAAATCAACACTGGCAGCTAAACTAATTATAGGTTTTTCAAAGAAACTCCCAACTCTAAATCAGCTCAATGTAATACATGGAATAATAATAATAATAAAAAAAAATCCACATTGTCCACATCTCCATTACCATCGACATCGCACCTGACATGAATAATCATGTACAGACACACAAAGCTTTATTTTTCATTTTGTGAGATGTGCTCTAATACAAAATCCGGGCATGTGAAATCCTGTTTTTTTTGACAAGCAGGAGTTCACCGTCGCAACCATCCATCTCATTAAGTTTCATAATGGGATCCAATTTGGTATGAGGCAACCTTTCTATGGAAACTACCCTGAACCCCTAATAAACCATATCTACCTCCTTAAATGTACCCGGTGCTGAGTTCTGCAACTTTCTTCGGGGAAGCAATGCTTTTATTGGAGCTCTGCTCTATTTCGACAGCTCGTTCGCGGGGGCGTTATTATTGTCTGCGCCGCGTGTCAGTTTTGCATGCGCAACTGCCTTTGAACAAAGGGATTGTTTAGTGTTTACTGTCCTGTCGGTTCAGGCGTTCGCCAAACGCACTCTCTTCCAGGCAGTGACAGGCGTCGCGCGCAGCCGCGCACGCGCCGCTGCTGTGTGTGAATGACTCAGATGAAAAGGGAATTGAGTTAGTGAGTTTGAGAGTGTTTGACCCCTGATAATTAGTTTACTAGGTCTCTGTAACCCTCCTGAGAATACTGTTTACATCTACTGTCTAGAGCAGGGGTCTCAAACTCAATTTGCCTTGGGGCCACTAGAAGCAGAGCCTGGTTGAGGCCGGGCCGCAGCCACAGCGCGTCACATGGACAAACGTTTTTTGCCATTTCAAGCCTATTTTTCGCCATTTTCGCCTTCATTTCACTTAAATTTAAGTAGATTCAGACTCACCAATGTGGGATAAAGAGTGTGTGCATATGTGGTGTTGTGTCGCACAAAAAACAAAAATAACATTTCTATAATA
>CM076969.1:54889364-54896864 GCA_039105355.1 Benthosema pterotum | reverse complement strand
TCGTCGGGCTTCAGAGAATATCTTATTTGGTCCTCACTTTGGTATGCACTTTTATCATGGGATTCGCTTCATGAATACAACAGGTCTACAAAGTGCTAAGGCGGGTACAATGCGAGCATATATGATCATGTAGATCAGGGGTTTTCAACAGGTGGTCCGGGGACCACCTGTGGTCCCTGAGAGGGTTCCAGGTGGTCCCCAGCTAAGATGGTTAACCAGATGTAACTCTTGAGAACGTAAAAATGAAACCAAATGGACCCTTGCGGGTCCATTTGGTTTCATTTTTACACTCTCAAGAGTTAAAATATTCATCATCTGAATTAGCCCCAAGTCTACACAACTAGAAGATGGACAAAAGCAAAATAAATCTTTATAGTTTTGGGGACTGTGGAGCTAAAATTCTTAACCCTTAGTGTACTGAACGCGTTTTGGTGTTCTAAGCATTATGTTTTAAACTATTGAAAAATAGCAGATCTACAAGCTCATAGCGCGCCACCGAGTGGCGCGCTATGAGCTTGTATCTCTGCTATTTTTGAAAAATCGTGAAAATGTGGTGAAATCTTTGAAGGTATTATGTTATTCAGAAACTAGATAGGACACAATAGGTTAAATGGTGGTCCGTGGCTCAAATGCTGAATCAATGGTGGTCCCTGGTATCAAAAAGGTTGAAAACCCCTGATGTAGATCTGTTCTTTCATTGACGAGCACCTTTGCTTTCACCGTGGTGCAGTTGGTTTGACACTACATCCCGCCATGGGAGCTGTGCAAACAACACGATTTGGGGTTAGGATTTATCACTGGGGTTTTCAACTTTTTTCTTACCAGGGCCCACTATTTGTTCAGAATTTATGCCACAGACCACCATTTGATGACATTTTAGCCCCACAGATGCAGTGTTGGGCAGTAACTAATTTTAGATTACATATTACTGTAATATTATTACTTTTGCTCCAAAAAGTAAAGTAACGAGATTACTCTGCAAAAATGGGTAATAAGTAACGCATTACTTTGCAAGTAACGCCAAGTTACTTTTTTAAAATGAGCTTGTTGTTGCATGCAAAAATAGAACAGATTTACAAGCTATCGACAGATACTGTAACAACAGAGATGTGCAGTAGATTGTAGATCTAGTCCACCCGCTGCATCCTGCGCACAGTTATGTAAACTACAAATCGCTTACTGCTTTATTTTGTATTTTATTTTAAAATACAAGACCTCAACTGTCTTTGAAAACAATTGTCAAGTTTAAAAAGTCAAAGAGACAGATTTTGTTGGCTTTGTTTTCAGGTACAGTTTGTGAGATTGGAGACTATTATTATTCCAATAAATTGGATTCAGTTCTAAAAAGAGCTCGCTAAACAGATTATGATTATGTCTATTTTTTCAAAGGCGGTGTTGAGAACTTGGGAAAGTAATAACGTAATATGTAATATATTACTCTTCAATTCCAGTAATAAGTAAAGTAATGATATTACTTTGTCTAAGGGGTAATGAGTAAAGTAAAGAAGTTACTTTCCTAAGTAATATAGACCAACACTGCACAGATGCAAAAACTAAGGATTTCTTTTGCTTTTGTCCACAATTCCAGGTTGGACTACAGAGATAACAAAACAGTCAAACATACAGATCAAAATGACCGTTAATCTTCTACATTCTCTAGTTGTGTAGACTTGGGAATCTGATTTCAAAAAAATCTGATTTCAATGGTGAATATTTTAACTCTTGAGAGCGTAAACATAAAACCAAATGGATCCTTGCGGATCCATTTGGTTTCACGTTTACGCTCTCAAAGAGTTACATATGGTTAACCAACTTTCCATCATTTATCCTGGGGACCAGCTGGAACCCTCTCAAGGACCAATGACGGTCCCAGGACCACCTGTTGAAAACCCAGGACCAGAATTGATCATCTGATAACATCAGACGATTCAACTACGGCTTTCATGATTCCGATGTCGGTCTTCACGTATAGGAGCGAACAGATGTTTTAGAGATTTGTGAAAGTTAGACGCAACAGATTTCCGAGTGAAAACATTGGCAAACACCTACAGTAGAGTCCTTCTCATCAAAGCCCAGGGGCGGATGTAACATTTCCCAATTAGGGGGGCATGAGAAAATGGCATGGGGGCGACTTCATCGCCCGTGTCGCTTCGCGTCACGAAGCCACATCACTTGTTGGAGTTGCAACAGCATGCGTAAAGCTAAAGGTCTGACTCAAAGAGTTTTCTGTTTTCAATGATGAAATGCTGTTGGTTTAGTGGTGACACAGCTGTAGTTAGTTAGTAGCAGTAGTAGTGTTTCAAATCATTTTAAATAGAAGCACTTTAATTTGAAATATGCCCCATGCCCATGCCTAGATCTGCCCCTGTAAAAGCCTATGTTAGGCTCATAAGTCTAGCCCACGCCAACCATTGAAAGGCCATTAGTGGATATGAGTAAGCATAGCATAGCATAAATCTAAAGCGAGAATTGGACACAAAAACGCCAGCCGGTTTAGCATTAGATAGAAAGCTGAAATAGTTGATTGCGTATTCTCACGTTTCATTGTTATGCAGATGAGCTGTCATGAGATGTACAGTCCTTAGTCCTATAGCCATCCTGCAAATGAGTGAATATACAGACAGTGTCTCGGCCTAATATGGCCCTATAGGGGTGACACACACACAAAGGCATGAAACACTCCCCAGTATTTACTTCTAAGTGCACTGTTTGTTTATACATTATGCAACATCGCGCACGCTTGTCTTTTGACATTATTATTAGCTATCGCCACTCAGGAGTACCTACTACGGAGCGCTTTAATGGACGCCTCCGGAATAATGTTACGGCGAGACATAATGTGTGCTTGTGAAGCTGTCACGGCGCGACGCCCGCCTTGCGCTGTTGTTTGATGGCGTTTGATGGCAATGGTGCCATGGAGACAGCTTTGCCTTGAGGCGAGAGTGAAGGATTGAAGGCGCTTTTCACAAAGAGGTCGTAAAATATAGCCACACTTTCCAGCCGATTAGCAGGTATATATACTCGTTCTCCGTACATCTCAGTTAGAATCACGCGGGACAAAGTAAAACACATAAGTGGTTAAACACAGTATAGGTTCCAAAAGCGGGGTCCGAGGGGAATAAACGGCACATTTTATATTGTGCCTTTATTCAAGGCGCTTTACATAGATTGTGCATCACATTCACCCATTCACACACACATTCATACACTCATGGCAGCGGAATCCATGCAGTAGCAATTAGGGTGTTAAGTGTCTTGCTCAGAGACACATCGACACTAAAGCCTGGGATCGAACCGGCAACCTTGTGGTTACCATCCAGTGACTCTACCCTTGAGCCATTGCCGCTCCATGACCTTATGGGGGTCCTTGAGGGGCTTCCAAGGGGGAACAAAATGGAGCCTTATGGGTCTGCAACTCCGAGAGTGTGCAAATGCAACCAAATGAACCCGTTAGGGTTCATTTGGTTCCATTTGTACGTCGAAAGAAATCCATTATTATGGTGAGATACATCTTGATGATGTTTCACCATGATTTTCTTCAGACCTCCATTTCTAGGAAACACAGAATGGGGAAACGTTTTTTTATCATGTCCACCCAGCACCTCTAGGGTATACTAATCAGGGGTTGACACTAAGGTCTCGGAGGCACTTGCCCATCGGGCAAGTGCAAGTCAGGTTCTACTTGCCCTCAGCTCGTGGTCACTTGCCCCCTAACATTTCAGCACCACGGACAGAGTCACTACAGCTACCATAACAGAAAGCTCATTTCAGCACCACGGAGAGAGTAACAGAAATCTCATTTCAGTACCACGGACAGAGTCACTACAGCTACCATAACAGAAAGCTCATTTCAGCACCACGGACAGAGTAACAGAAAGCTCATTTCAGCACCACGGACAGAGTAACAGAAAGCTCATTTCAGCACCATGGACAGAGTAACAGAAATCTCATTTCAGCACCACGGACAGAGTCTCTGCAGTCAGGTTCTACTTGCCCTCAGCTCATGGTCACTTGCCCCCTAAAATATATTGTAAATTTTGCAGATGTAACTCTTGAGAACGTAAAAATGAAACCAAATGGACCCGCCCTTGCGGGGCCATTTGGTTTCATTTTTAGGCTCCAATTCATCATCTTAATTACCCCAGGTCTACACAACTAGAGAATGTAGAAGATTACGTCATTTTGATGTGAAAGTTAAATGGCCTGTTTTGTTTCCCAAATCCAGCCTGGAATTGTGGATAGCTAGAAAGCAGGGAAAGACACAGAGGCAGAGTGCAATGACTGCCTTCAAGACAAATTTATCTTGTGTTGTGTTATAGTGCACTAAGTTACAGTCTGGGAGTAGACTAATGCATGTCGAACGGGGGTCCTTGAAATTAATTACCGGATTGAGAATCTCTGCTATAGAGCCATAAAAGATCTTCTCTTATGGGACGTTCCTGCATGGCATTTGTTTTCACATGAGGACCACAGTAGCCTGGGATCAACTCTGATTTGTTTCCACACATCGAATCAGTAGCTTCATTTTTTTTTTTTTTTTTTTTTTTTTTAATATTCATGTATTTATTAACAGTAGCATGACTGAGAGGTCAGGCTGATCTGTCCTCTAAGTTCTGAGAAAGCTGAAGTTCTTATTAAGTTCCCCTTCTGTGACATTTTCCAAAATCCCTTTTTTTTCCTTTTCATCTGTATCATTTCCTAAATGAGAATTTAGAAGGTGGGGGGGGGGGGGGGGGGGCATCATTTCTAGATCCATCTATGGCAGGGGTTTTCAAACTTTTTGATACCAGGGCCCACTATTTATTCAGCATTTGAGCCACGGACCACCATTTGAGGACAGTTTAATTAGCCCCAAACACCCCAGTTACATCTGGTTAACCAACTTTCCATCTGGTTATAACCAACTTAGCTGGGGACCACCTGGAACCCTCTCAAGGACCACTTGTGGTCCCCGAACCATTGGTTGAAAACCTCTGAAAGCTACGGTCTGATTGACACGATCAGCTGACTGACAGCCGATTACTGCTGAGGCGTGAAAGAGTGGCAACACCGTGCTTCACTCCGTTCGTCTGTCCTGAGGGGAACATTTCACAATTGTTAGCCGTGTATCGGAAAGGTATGAATATATTTATGATGTATTTTGTTTGTGCATGTGACAGATAACCCCCGACCCCATTTGCATGCAGAAGTGTGTAATGGAAATATAATATTCTCTATATGCAGGCATGTTCCTGTTTTTTTTTTTTTTTAGAAGTAGCCACATGGGTATACAGTAGCCTAGCCCTTTTACGACTGAGGCCGATCCTATGGAAATGTCCAAAAAGTTGAATCGCTTTCTGAAAACCTATATGTTTCTATATGTCAGCGGTGCTCTAACCCAGGTGTGTCAAACCCAAATACAGAGTGGGCCAAAATAGAAAAATTGGTACAAGTCGATGGCCGGAGATACCGGCCTGTGTTTCAACACCGGTTTACCATGACATCCCTGTCAAACAGCAAAAAAAGTAATTTGCCATCAAAAGTCAAGATCTCTTAATAGCAAGATAATTGTAAAGATGAAACTGCCTGCATTAAAAGCTGTTTAAATTTAAGTCAGTTTAAGTCAGGTGTTCGCGTCTCATAGCGCCACAGAGTGGAGACCTGCTATTTTTTCAGGGAAAATCTTTTTCTTCTATGATCCTCACCAAGTGCTGAGTTAATTGAAAAAGTAAATGAGACCGAGTTAAGTAAAACAATTAGTTGCATTCATTTCTTATCACGGTGTGTGCAATATACCAGAGGGCCAGTTCTAATGCTAATTCAATATCATCCCGCGGGCCAAAGATAATCTGATTTGGCCCCCGGGCCTTGAGTTCGACATATGTGCTCTAACCTTTTCATGTCAAGGACCACAAGACTGATCTGTATTTGGCACCGCAAGACAAAAATACGTTGTTCCGCGGGACTCCACCAAAAGCAAAGACAAGCATTAAAAAGATTCTATAAAAGTATCTATAAAGCACTGTACACACCGTACAGACCAATGTTTTTTCAATCTTTTTGATAGAAGGGCTTACTATTTATTTCAAATCCAGGCTGAATTTGGAAAAGTAAACAATTGAACATACTGCAGATCAAAAATGCCTTTAATCCTCTAGGTATACATTCTCTAGTTGTGTAGACTTGGAGCTAATTCACATGATGGATATTTTAACTTTCGATAGTGTAAAATAAAACAAAATTGACCCGCAAGGATCCATTTGGTTTCATTTTTACGCTCTCAAAGAGTTACACCTGGTTAACCAACTTTCCTTCATTTAGCTAGGGACCACCTGGAACCCTCCTAAGGACCACTGTTGGTCCCCGGAGCACTGGTTGAAAACCGCTAGTATAGACCATTTTACTGCATCTATAGACCACTGCACTGCATTTCATGCTGCATCTCAACTCAGTACAAAACAAAACAAGAAACGTTTGCTGTGAATACACTCATACATAGATTCGTATTGAGCTTGTGGATCTGCTATTTTTTTTAACAGTGAGGTTCAAAATAATGCTTAGTGTATAACACCAATACGTGGTTCTCGTCCCGAAGAGACTAGTAGCTGAAGCTATGGATGAAAGGTGTGGAGGAGAAGGAGGGTGCAGTATGTAGGTGTGAATCAACATGCCCGTACAGGCAGCGACCTTCTCCTCTTTTGAATCATCGAAGGCGAACTGGAGGAAATTGGTGAAAAAACAGTACAAAGGGATGAGGAGAGGAGGGAGGGAGGAGGAGGAGGCATACGTAGGCAGCCAGAGACTGCGAAGAAGGTATAGTGTGTGTGTGTGGTGTGTGTGTGTGTGTGTGTGTTGCGTGCGTGTGCGTGTGCGTGTGCGTGTGTGCGTGTGCGTGTTGTGTGTGTGTGTGTGTGTGTGTGTGTGTGTCCTATTCAGTCCTGCTGGCTTTGTGCAGCTCTTGTGTTAGCCCTTTTTCTGTAGTGAACGCGTTTTGGTGTTCAACGCGTTATGTTACACTTTAGCTATTGAAAAAAAAATATATATATATATATTTTTTTTTTTTTTTTTTGAAAAATTGTGAAAATGATGCGCAAATCTAACAATATATTTTATTTTACCTGATTGTAGTGTCTGCCACTAGATTGTAGTTTGACTATTTTCTAGTTTATGATGCTAGATTCTGACAGATTCTAGTTTCTCTGAAAAATCCATGTTCCTGTGTCAGTGATGGTCAACATACTTCATGCCAAGGATAATAATTATTATAATAAATACAAATTAATAATTATCTATATTTGGCTGCGGACCCCCCCCCCCCCATCCGAAAACGTGTTGAAGGAACGATTTTAGTTCAAAATATTTTCTTCCGAAAGAATATATATTCAAAGATTTGCGTCACATTTTCACAATTTTTCAAAAATATCAGAGCTACAAGCTCGCAGCGCGCCACTCGGTGGCGCGCTGTGAGCTTGTAGCTCTGATATTTTTCAAATAGCTTAGGTGTAATGCTTTGAACACCAA
>CM076969.1:54874419-54888864 GCA_039105355.1 Benthosema pterotum | reverse complement strand
TACGATACAATCATCGATATTTAGGGTTCTGAATCGATATTATATATTGCGATTCTTAATTACTGTATGCTCTGATTCGATATATGGCATTTTTACAAGATTTTTTTTGTATGGAATAAAAGGTCCTAAAGAAAAAATTTACAAACACAACCTTGATGATGTCATCAAGTTGTGTTTCACAATGTTTTTGATTTCTTTCAGACCTCCCGATAACGCCAGTCAGTCTTTCTGACATGAACACATCAATGACCTACATAAGTATCAAAAATATCAATTTTGGACCTGGCGATTCGATATTGATATCATGGCATTAGGAATTGCAATATATTGGCATATCTTTTTTTTTTTTTTTTTTTTTTTTTTGCCCAGCCCTATTGCGTAGGCCCCTCCCACGACTTCTGCTAGAGCTATTTGCCCTTCCCTAAGTCCCTCCCCAAGCTTGACCAGGAAAGCTTGAACTGGATATCAACATTTGCTAATGTATCTGGATTGTCATTGGACAGTGAACAAACCCCACCCCTAAGGGTGGAGTTTAGAGAAGAGCTCATTATAACATCAACATCTTATCCAGTCACCTCCTGTGATCATGTGGAAGGCATTGGGAGAGGATATTATCCGTATAGAGATATAAACGTAGACACCCTTTCCAGCTCTGAGGCACGGCAGAGCCTTCTAGCAGGAGAGTTGCGATAATTCCCGTTCACTCCTGTGCGCCAGGGCGATCGCGCTGCTGGAGGAAGCATAGAGATTTGTCATGCCCAAGTTGGTTTTATCCGCGGTGCCATTGCATTTTTATTTATAAATGAATGAGGATTCCATTTCTGGTACGGGGCGGTGACGTCACTGCGCAGGTCTATAGGGGCCAGTATAAGTAACTTCTGTGCAACTTAACTATTCTTTGCCCAGTTTGTATGAGAAGAAGAAAAACGAGTTATGCGATGCAAGCGGGAAAACACATAACATCTATTCTAACGTTTGATACAGTTAAGCGTTCAAGCCTGTTTACTCAACTCGCTGTTTTCAGCAAGACATCTCCTGAATTGGTGCGTCAAACTCCAACAACCAAACATGTCAATTTGAACCTATGATTTCCATGTGAAAATGTAAAAAATATATTAATAACTAAACGGCGGCGGAATGCCAGTGGCCACTGGCCATGGTCCATATATAGAGGGACCTGCGGCCAGCAAAGAGGACGCACCGCCTCACCCTCCCTTCCATTCTTTGCTACTGTAATATAAATATCTATTCATTAGCGTTGCAACACTTGGCTTACATCTCTGCTCTGCTTACTCCAATTAGTACCTGTTTTCCTGCACTGTTATTCACCCCAGCATGCTCTCACCCTTTAAACATCCATTCATGCCTCCCTCCTTTATTATTTCATCTCTCCTCACTTCCATCTTGCTCTCCTCCTCCTCCTCGTTGAGGAATTATATCAACTAGAAGGCAGTTGAAATACAGTATGTGGCCTCTGCTCCTTGAGTGACATTTGGCCCCACAAGGCTACAACAGACAGACAGATAGACAGATAGACAGATAGATAGATAGATAGATAGATAGATAGATAGATAGATAGATAGATAGATAGATAGATAGATAGATAGATAGATAGATAGATAGATAGTTTGAGTGATTGTTCAGAGGAGGAGTGCAAGAAAAGACGGATTACAGAACAGGGCATGCGGCTTTACACTCCTTTATTATTGTTTGCCTTGGCTCTTTTGTATTGTATTGCTGCCCCCCCCCCCCCCCCCCTCACACACACACACACGCACGCACGCACGCAGCACGCACGCACGCACGCACGCACGCACGCACGCACGCACGCACACACACACACACACACACACCACACACACACTCCATCCCAATATGGAAAATATTGTAACAGTTTTGCTTCCAGGACCATAATGTGTAACATGTATCAATATGTGTCTGCTCACTCACACACAGACACAGACACAGACACAGACACAGACACAGGACACACACACACACACACACACACACACACACACACACACACACACACACACACACACACAGACACACAAGAAAGAAAAACACTAACATGGTGGGACTTCATCAAGATGTATTTCCACCATGTTAATGGATTTCTTTAGACACTTCTTTTTTTCTCAGAAAAAAATCTTGAAAAGGCTGGGAACTCCTCCTGCCTCCTGCCCCTCCCCCTTTTGTCGCCACGCATACCACACACACACACTCACACACACACAACACACACACACACACACACACACACACACACACACACAACACACACACACAGCGTTTTCTTTCCCAACTGATAGTGTTCATGGTCCATTTTTTTTCTCATAAATGCAAGCCTTGCCCATCGCACACTTTCGGATCTGCTGAGTACGCCAGCCCTGCACGCAACCTCCAGCCGTCAACACGCGAAGGCAAGGGCACGCCGCCCATAACACACCTGATGCCATACAAGACAACCTCATTAACATGAGAAGAAAGCCTCAGAAACAGGGGAAAGAGCTGTCATCTTCCTCTCTCCGTGTCTCTTCATCGGTCGGAACACATCGAAAAAAAAAAATCCAGCTCCTGCATGTCTTCGCCAATCTCCTTGTTCTGTGGACAATCCTTCGTTCGCCCTTCGTTCCATTCCTGCGTTTGTTTTGTATGTCTCACTCAGGGGCGGATATAACATGTCCTATTTGGAGGGGGGCAAGAGAAAATGGTATGGGTGCGGCACCCATACCATTTTCGGTGACAGGACTTTTATTAGTCAAGTAAAGCATCAATAATAACAGTAGTTCATTGACACACTTCGGCTCAGAATGACCATAGACCATTTATGGCAAAGCTTTTGCAAGTTAGCATGGCGGTGTGGCTCTGCTCGTGTGATATCAAATCTATGTAACGAGACATAGGTCTGATATCACCTTTGCTATCTCAGATTTCTGTGTCTCGGCACCGAGACACAGCTCTGATATCAACAACCCCCCCCCCCGAGCAGAGCCTAGCATAAAACACATTACAACCATATACACAATCATTCCAAACACACACCGAACATATCACAGACCATAGAACACATGACCATAGAACACATGGTCACGGATACCCATAACAGAACTAGACACCACAACGCTATAATTCACAATCACGATCATCTCATAATTAGCCACTCAGAACTAGTGCCACGGGGAGGAGGCCGGGGAGGTGGAGGAAATTTGAACGCTTACATCTGAACAGGGACATGGAGTCAGCTAGCAGAAAGACTGGGGACAGAGTACTGACTGCTTATAAAGACACCTGATTGAATGTGGGCGTGAGTGACTTGCTGACAGCCAATGAGACTGAGGGGAGTTAACATGGAGAGAGACTGCTGATTTAAAGAAACAGATTGAATTACTGACTGAGAATGATGAGTATAATAAAAACCATTCTGCCCTCCGTGCCTCCATGAACTATCGCTTACGCTGGACATGTTGTTGAAGTTACAACAGACATGCAGCATGCATAAAGCTAAAGGTCTGACTCAGAGAGTTTTCTGTTTTCAATGATGAAATGCTGTTGGTTTAGTGGTGAGACAGTTGGTAGCAGTGTTTCAGATCACTTTAATCATTTTAATTTGAAATACATTTGAAATTTGGGTTGTTTTTCGTGCCATCATGTTTGGTGCATGGGGCAGTCATACCCATGCCTAGATCCGACCCCCCCCCATACCCATGCCTAGATCCGACCCTGATCTCACTCTCTCTGTGTTTTGCCTAGGTCAAGGTTTACGCGAGAGGTGGAACATGGGTTGTCTCATCAAAAAACTGCTCTGCGTAGCCTATCTTTTCTTTTCTCTCGCCCGTAACTCGGCTTTCTATGCTCTCTCTCCTTTTCAAATAACAAAAGGAGGGAAAAAAAATAGTCCCTTTCTTTAACGGCAGAATGGGAGATGGATGAAAAACACTTCTGTCGCGACCTTGAGGATGAGAGATGGCAGCTAGGTACATACCACAGTGAGCTCTTTGTGTGAGGTGGGTGGGGGAATTGAATTTGACTGAATTTGATATTCAGTTCGACTCAATTTGATTTTGTTTCTTTGTTTTTTCGTTTACATGCAGTACAAAACAGCGTTGTAACAGGATGAAAACACGAAGAGAATGAACGGACCAGGACTGGACTACATGCATGGGCAAAAATTTGCACCGGTCATCTTTACACAAATCCAGCGAAGCGTTAGTTCATTGAGGCACGGAGGGCAGAAGGTTTATTTAATTCCCCTTATTTTCAATCAGTAATTCATTCTGTTCCTTTAAATCTGCAGTCTCTCCATGTCAACTCCCCTCACTCTCATTGGCGTCACCATGTCAACTCCCCTCACTGTCATTGGCCGTCAGCTAGTCAGTCACACCCACATTCAATCATGTGCTCTATATAAGCAGTCTCTTCTCTCTCCCTCTCCTCTCTGTCTCTTCCTGCTAAGCTGACTCTGTCCTGTTGATCAGATATGTGTTCAAATTTCCTCCACCTCCCCGGCCTCCTCCCTGTGGCACCAGTTCCGAGTACGAGTCTCTGATTAATCATGATTTAGGGTTGTAACTATTGTGGTATCTAGTTCTGTTATGGTATCCATGTTTACTGGTGACTATGATATTTTATGTATCCATGTAGTTCATGCATTTTGGATAAATGTTGTAATGTCTCATGTCAGTCTGCACTGGATAACATGCTCACGTGTTAATGTCTTAATATAATCGGAGATATCAAATGTGATATCAGACCTATGACTAAGTTCATAGATCGTCTGATATCACATGAGCAAGAGCCATGCCGCCATACAAACATGCAAAAGCTTTGCAATAAATGGTCTATGGTCAATCTTATTCTGAGCCGAAGTGTGTCAATGAAATTTGGCCCCCAAACCGGCCCACCACCAGCGTGCAGATACCCTCTGCTCCAGTAGGAGTGAAATCCTTTTTCACATGGCCTGTTGTGGTGCCCAAAATGGCAACTAAAAAACACGGTGAAGCAGGCTTTTGCTTCTATGGACCGACGGCGTGGAACAAACTCCCAATATACATTCGACAGGCAGCCTCTGTTGACATTTTTAACATTTTTAGCACAGCTCAAGACGTACTTCTATGCACTTGCTTTTAACTGATTCTCTGTGATTTTATATTTTATGATTTTATATTTTATGCCTTATTTCAGGTCCTCACTGTACTGCTTCTTTGATGTATTTTAATGATCTCTTTAATTCATTGCCACTGTTTTTTGTCTTCTTCTCTATTGCAATGTAAAGCACTTTGAGCTGCATTTTATGTCATGAAAGGTGCTATACAAATAAAGATTATTATTATATTATTATTATTTTGTCTGGTGGTTGCCCCCTCCCCTCGCCCCCTCCCCTCGCCCCCCTCCCCTAACTGCGCCCTAGGCAAATGCCTAGTCTGCCTAATGGCAAAAACGCCCCTGCATCGGTGGAGTTTTATCATGTTAAATGGATCTCACTGCTGCGAGGTGCGAGTCTGCAGGTGGACCATGGGATGTTTTTCTATGGAGTTTATGAATGCGCATTCATATGCGGGGACTTTGCCGATGCAAGGCAAATGGGGGAAAGCGACTTCAATGGCACTAAAAGCGACTGGATCAATGGACTGTCGAGGTCATACACCGCGCATACCCTCATATTCTCTATTCTGTGCCATTCCTTTCATGTTTATTATTTGCATGCGTTCCTCACACCTATATTATGAGCACGCACGTATGTGCGCACGCATGCACCCATGCACGCACGCACGCACGCGCGCACACACACACACACCACACCACACACACACACACCACACCACACACACACACCACACACACACACACACGTATCTCTGGTCTTCAATGTAGCCTTTGTGCCCATGCCCATGCATTTGTATATATCGGGGGTTTTCAACAGGTGTTCCGGGGACCACCTGCAGTGGTCCTTGAGAGGGTTCCAGGTGGTCCCCAGGATGAATGATGGAAAGTTAGTTGAATGGCATTTAAAATGAGTACCGTAAATGCTGGTGCTGTGGTGCACTGAAAAAGAAAAGTATGGTGGAGGAGGAAGTGGGGCAGAACTAGTTTCGGGTCGAGGGTCGAGGGTCTTGGCTCTGATTGGTTATACCCGGCCAAACGTCAGCCGATTTGGACAAAAAGCTCACCAATGTTTATTTTTCGCTCGCCAGTCGACGTCGCCCGTTCTGCTGCTGTTTTCCATAGAGGAAATAATGGATGTCGGGCGACATCGCTTTATCATCGACCGCCGTCCTCCGCCGTTAAAACGTAGGGTTAGTCCCTCCCCAATCTGTCCTTGTCCAATAGACACAATACCAGAGGGTGGGCAAGACAGGTTTGATTGATTGATTGATTGAATGAACAGCTTGGAGATTTGCAGTACAATTCAAGCACAACCCAATACAACAGGGGTTTTCAAACTTTTTGACTCCAGGGACCACCATTTATTCAGCATTTGAGTCACGGACCACCGTTTGATGACATTTTCACCCCAAAGACCTAGAATTAAAGAATTCTTTCGATTTTGTCCACAAGTCCAGGCTGTATTTTGCCAACAAAACACCTCTGAATTAAGTGGTGCTGATTCAGATGACGAATATTTTAACTCTTGAGGGTGTAAAAATGGAACCAAATGGACCCGCAAGGGTCTATTTGATTTCATTTTTACACTCTCAAGAGTTACATCTGGTTAACCAACTTTCCATCATTTAACTGCAATACAAGACTGAAAACTGTGAATGGACAAACTAGTTACTGTCATTAATGTACCATTAATAAACCTGTGGAAAAGAAAAAGGAAAGCTTGACCGGCATAGCAGCAGTCACTAAAGTATTTGAGTTGTCTAAACCCCACCCCCAGGGGGTGGGGCTTAGAGAAGGGCTAATTCCTCCTCCTTTTTGATAATAAAAAAAAAAAAAAAAATAAACAAACTAAACAACAAGCAAAACAATCCTCCTCCTCAACTTGTCTTCTGACAAATCTTCATTTCTGTAGCTTAAAACTCTTATTGCTGACTCTTATTGTTTGTTATTGCTTTGTTTTTTGTCTTTTTTATTTATTGTTTTCTATTATTGCATCATCATTGTTGTAATGTTTACTATTCTTTGCTGTGTTGTGAAACACATTGCAATATAAAAGTTTATTATTATTATTATTAAATCAAAACTACCAGTATGAACCCCAGCAGTGTTGCCAACTTGGCGGATTTGTCGCTATTTTTAACTTTTTTCCAGACCCCCCTACTAGCGCTAAAATTAGTGAAAAACTCCTGGCGGAAAATCTAGTGCTTTTTTTGCTGGTGAGTTGGAGCAAAATTGGTTGACAGGCGCCAGAGATAAAACGCTTGTTTTTCACCATGTTTCCTCCTATGATAGAGTCCTCCTTCCTTCCTAGAAAGGACCATTGGTAACCAAATGGACCGTTTGACCAACATTTTGCCAGTTATCTCTCCTAAATTAGTCCGAGAGACTAAACTCAACATCAAAAGGTGGTCCTTCTCTGTGGCTAAAATGCTGAATAAACAGTGGGCCCTGGTATGAAAATGGTTGAAAACCCACTGCTCTAGCGCATTCTAGTGCATTTTGGAAGTGCCACTATAGTGCATTTTGGATTCTGGCAGTTGGCAACACTGAACCCCAGCATGTCACCTCTGGCCCTACAGAGTCCGGACCGCTCTATTCCCATCCTTCATCTACCCTGCCAAGAGAGCATGTTCAGCTCCACCTCTTCTGCCAACATCATCTCCAGACAGCTGCCAAAATACCGTAAGGTGGGTTTGTCACAAGCTCCACACTATGCTATCAACATTCTGCCTCTCTACACAGTATATTCTCTGGCGTGTAACGACACACAGTGTTTAACCCATTGTGTCCTGACCCTTGATTGGAGTTTCTGACACCAGATTATACAGTAGTTCCTGACACCAGATTATAGCTGCAGCAACATTCTAGATTTTGACGCTAGATTCCATGGTAGTTTCCGAACACTAGATTCTAGTTATTGACACTAAAAGATAGTTTCTGATGCTAGGATCTACTTTTTGACACTAGAATCTAGTTTCTGACGCTAGAATCGAGTTTTTGACACTAGATTCTATAGTTTTTGACACTAGATTCTAGTTTTTTCTGAAAAATCTGTGTTCATGTGTCAGTGGTGCTAACATATTTCAAGTCAAGGACCAAGAATGTTGTTCTAGGGATACCCCAGATGCAAAATTTTGAGTTAAAAATGTTTGCTTTCAAAATAACATATTCAGAGATTTGCAGCACATTTTCACCTTTTTTCAAAAATAGCAGAACAACTAGCTCATGTCGCGCCACTCGGTGGCGCGACATGAGCTTGTTGATCTGCTATTTTTCAATAGCTAAAACACCAAAACGCATTCAGGACACACAGTGTTTAACAGAGGCTAAAAGACTCGCTGGAAGCCGTGCGCTGCATGCTGCTCCTTAGAACCAAACCCGACGGTTTGAACTCGCCTTTTACATCCACAGTTAATGGCCCTCGCTTTCAGTAATGGGTAAAAAAAAAAGATGAAAGTTCAGTGCGGTTCATCCTGCAATCTGCCAACTGGGCTATGTTATGAAATATATTTGCGATACAGTACATGCCGCTGTAGTACTCGAGAATGGACCGAGGTTATAGTAGTTTTTTTTTGTTGTTTTTTAGGTTTGTTTTACATTTTGGGGGGTGAGGCGGGTATATGACTGGGGAGTTGTATGTTGTCATGTCATTTTGGCCATGGAATGGAGTGATTGCACTCGGCTTGAAAGTTGGAGATGAGAGAGTGAGGGGTGTGGCTGGAGTGAAACGGGTCCAGCGATTGGTGGGGCATTCACCCCACAGCCTGGGATTGGTGGGGCGAGTTCCTGAGGCAGCCAATGGAAGTATAGGACCTTCTGATGGAGGCTCTCTATATAAGATATATCTATATCTTTACGCTGCGTAAGACGCTCCCTTCACCTTGCATTGGGACGGTAATGAACTCCATTTCCCAGATGCCCTTGTGTGCACGTGATCGACTCTATTTCCGTTTTTTGTCATCACAACCAGTCAGCATTAAGCCTATGTTGGCGATGATGATGGATTTTCACCATAACATGAAATTAATGTAATTTGATTCATCAAACTTGTCCTATGGTGTTTTCTACACTCCTCCATCTTAAAGATGGAGTACCATGATTTTTTTTTCTTACTTAAACCATGATCATCAAGTATTATTGTTATATGAAGAGAAATAATTTTCTCAAAAAGGTGTACAGTATTTGTTAGATGTTTTTATGTGGATTTCCCCTGCACCAGTTCATTAAGTATGCCTGGTTTGCCTGGTGGGTGGTGATGGGTGGAGATCCACCTGAACTGAAGCCACACCCACAGCTTTAGTTGCATGATAAAGGAGGAGGAGTTAGGGGAGGAGCTGATGTGTGATGTCACTACATTACAGCCTTTGTCATTGGCACATTTGACTGGAATGGTTTTCGCCTCCAGGAAGAAACCCTAAATACAAAGGGAAGGCATCATTACACATAAAAAACAGACCAAGGGTTGTAATGAAGTACCATCACATCTTAAACATACAAAATTGAGAAAAAAATACAAAAATCACGGCATCCCCTCTTTAACGATATGTTTCACAAGTCAACTCACAGAACTTTCATTGGAAATGAATGCATATGGACTCATCATGGCCGATTTGACACCAAGTCACTTGTAGTGTTGTTGTTAGTAGGAATAAACGCAGACGCACCTGAGGTGGAGAAGTGGACTCAAAAAAGTAGAGGAGCCAAAGTGTGTCCTTTTTTTCCCTTGTCTTTCTTGATTTAATCAGACGTGTGTGTGTGCGTGTGCGTGTGCGTGTGCGTGTGCGTGTGCGTGTGCGTGTGTGTGTGTGTGTGTGTGTGTGTGTGTGTGTGTGTGTGTGTAAGCAGGCATGGTGCTATGACCCTGACAGTGTGACAGGGCAGCTCCATCTCTCTCCCTGGGGTTCTGTCTGCAGACAGAGCAGACTTCATCAAGTAATACGTGTGTGTTGTGTGTGTGTGTGTGTGTGTGTGTGCGTGCGTGCGTGCGTGCGTGCGTGCGTGCGTGCGTGCGTGTGTGTGTGGTGTGTGAAGCTTTACCCTTTTTTTGCGCAACGATACTGAGAAAAAACAAGTGCAACATGACAACTGTTTCTTGAGTTTAGTTCAGGGGTATTCAACCTTTTTGACACCATGGGACCACCATTTATTCGGCATTTGAGCCACGGACCACCATTTGATTACATTTTCTTCCCAAAGACCTAAAACTAAAGAATTCTTTTGGTTTTGTCCACAATTCCAGGCTGGATTTTTGCAAACATTTCATTTTTACATTCTCAAGAGTTACATCTGGTTAGCCAACTTTCCTACTATTTATTCGGAATTTGAGCCACGGACCACCATTTGATGAAATCCTCACCCCACAGACCCCCAAGCGTTTGGTTTTGTCCACAGTTATAGGCTGGATTTTGCAAACATAGGTCAAATGTCCATTTCTTCAACATTCTCTAATTGGGTAGACTTCTTAATTAAGTCGTGCTAATTCGGATGATGAATATTTTAACTCTGCAAGGGTCGATTTGGCTTCATTTTTATGCTCTCAAAGAGTTACATCTGGCTAAACAACTTTCCATCATTTAGCTGGGGACCACCTGGAATCCTCTCAAGGTAGAAGAACTCCTATTTTGACCAACATTTTTTCAGTTTTTTCTCCTAAATTAGGCTAAGAGACTAAACTCAACATCAAACGGTGGTCCTCCGTGGCTAAAATGCAGAATAAATAGAGGGGCCTGGTATGAAAATGGTTGAAAACCCACTGCTCTAGCGCATTCTAGTGCATTTTGGAAGTGCCACTAGTGCATTTTGGATTTTGGCAGTTGGCAACACTGTGCTCACCTCCACCCCAGCTGCCACCTGTAGATTTGGATCTGTTGGGTGGGTACAGGGGATTCAGTGTCCTTATGGACAAGACTGTTGCGCTTGATCTGAGTACCCAAAAAAGCAGACGCAATTCATCCGCCAAACCCTAATAAATACATTGCTCATTTTCTATTCAATAAATGTACATTCCTCTTGAGTTTTCCTCACTGAACTTAGTAATAGTAATACTTTTCTCTGTAACGAGTGACATCACGAGATTACGTCCTATATACGGAACAGTGATAATATTACAGTTACTTTCGTCATGCTGCTGCTTTCGACAGCATTGCATTAGTGAATACGGGAGATGAGCTAATGCGACTTTACTTTGACCTCAAAAAGTGCGATGTTATTATTACAGTCAAATACACAGCACAACGACAATAGTGTCATAAAATAACATAAAAGTAATATGTTGCATATTACTCTTGAGTCCAATTAAAAGGTAAGATAACATTATTCTGTTTCAAAGGGGTAATAGGTTATATACTGTCTCATAAGTAATATTGCCCAACAATGATAATCAGAACTGAGGGAACTCCAATCCCCTGTATGCGCATAAACAGCAGATCCAAAATGACAGGTGGTTGCTGGGGTGGTGGAGGAGTGTGAGCAGGGAGCTGTGCCAACTTCTAGTTTTAATAGCCAGTATAAAAAAAATGGATGGAGTGAATCAAGACAATGTGATGCTGAGACGGCCTGCTTGGACCGTTATCAGTAGATAAGATCGCGGTTAGTTTTCGTCAGCAGTTACGGTTGGAGGGGTCTATTAGCTCTGGTCCAGAGCTCCACTACTTCTGAGTGACTTGCATTGGAGCTCTGTTGGTCTCCGTGCATTCAGCCATTACTCCACCCGACCAGCCTCTCTTCTCTAGTGGATATATAAGTAACGTTTTGCCTACTCACCAAAATAAACACGTCTTGTGTCATTAGAAAGCCTACTTACCTTAGTGGAAACACTTTGAGACCCCCACCACATGGATAAAATGGACTTTTTGGCCAGAACGCGATCGTTTTTCACCGGAAAAACAACCAGGATTTGCGCCCTCTACCGATATTGCCAATAGAAAAGTTCCATAGGAAATATTTTTCCTTCAGTGAAAAACGATCGCGTTCTGGCCAAAAAGTCCATTTTATCCGTGTGGTGGGGGGCTCAGAGAGTTTCCACTAAGGTAAGTAGGCTTTATAAAACAGTGACTAATGACACAAGACGTGTTTATTTTGGTGAGTAGGCAAAACGTTCTTTATATATCCACTAGAGAAGAGAGGCTGGTCGGGTGGAGTAATGGGCGAATGCACGGAGACGAACAGAGCTCCAATGCAAGTCACTCAGTGGAGCAGTGGAGCTCTGGACCAGAGCTAGGGGTCTATAGGGTTTTGCGTCTCAGATTCGACCGTTATCGGTGGATAAGATCGCAGTTGTCATCTTATGCATTATCAACTGAAAGAATCCATGATATCTACAGACTGCAAGATGAGTCGGCAGAGCATGACGATACCGAGACGAAATTGTTCTGCTGACGAAAACTAATAACTGCGATCTTATCTACTGATAACGGTCGAGCAACATGGCAACATGCTGCACTGAACTTCCTTGCATGCACGATGCTCACTAAACTATTTATACAGGTTTAGTGTTGTATAATAGTTTGTATTTGCTGACAATATTGCCGATATATTTAGTCTTGGTTTTAGTGATCATATATACACTAGTTTTCCTTATGCAATTTTCCCTGTGTGAAAAAAAAGGCACTCGACAGAGGATTTTGCTCAGTGTCGTTGACGAAATCAGCACCAAGGAGTATAAGCCCCCACCTCTTGCACACACACACACACACACACACACACACACACACACACACTGACATTTAGCAGAACCCCGTAGCCTCTAATTTGGTCTCAATGTTTGGCCTTCAGATTGCCACCGCCCCCTTTTTTCTCACATGCACTGTCTCTGTCTCTGTCTCTCTCCTCTCTGCCGCTGTCCTATCTTTCTTTGTCAATTTCTCTCTACAGCGTCTGTCTGTCTGTCTGTCTGTCTGTCTGTCTGTCTCCCCCCCCCCCCCCCCCCCCCCCCCCCCCTCTCTCTCTCTCTCTCTCTCTCTCTCACACACACACACACACACACACACACACACACACACACACACACACAATCTCATTCTTTCCAAACACAATCACAGAGCTTGTGGGCTATCCGCACAAATAACGAGGCAGACAATGCAATAAAGCGCACGTGCGGGCGCGCGCGCACACATACACACACACACACACACACACACACACACACACACACACACACACACACACACACACACACACACACACACACACACACACAGGAAAATAAAAGGCGCATGGGCAGCACACATACAGTTCCTCCTATACCTATCTCATATACAGTATGCTTTGTCTGCCCTCATTAAAAATGATGGGTTCACAGCAGAACCGTGTGTGTGTGTGTGTGTGTGTGTGTGTGTGTGTGTGTGTGTGTGTGTGTGTGTGTGTGTGTGTGTGTGTGTGTGTGTGTGTGTGTGTGTGTGTGTGTGTGTGCGCGCGTGCGTGCACGCTTGCGTGTGCCAGTTAGCTATAGAGCCAAACGTGAAATGATCTGTTTTGAAATAGTCGTTGCGGGACTTTATTATGGTTTAAACGGCAAGAGATACAATAATCTGCCTGCTGGACAAAAGCTTTGCCTCATAAACAAATCTATGGGTGAATATAAAACACATTAGGTAAAAGTCCAGAATTTAAAATGTACTTTTTGTAAAAGTATGTCAAAATCGACTTAAATTATAAACTTGCTCAGTATACAGCGAAGGCCCCATTTCACGAGTTTCCAAATGCATATAGTGTCTAAAAATAATTTAATAACATAGCAGATCTAGATGGCAATATACAGTGTGTACAATGTAAGGTAAAAGTACTGACAAGTGGAAAATACTGCATGCATGATGCAGTATGATGGAAGATGATGGAGATGATGGAAAGTTGGTTAGCCAGATGTAATATTCATCATGTGAATTGGCACCACTTAATTGAGAAGTCTACACAGTTTTGTTTGCAAAATCCAATATGGAATTGTGGACAAAACCAAAATAATTATTTAGTTTTAGGTCTATGGCGTGAAAATGTAAGCAAATGGTGTCAAAAAGGTTGAAAACCCCTGTTATACAGGCAGGTGTTTGGGTGCAGGCTTAGTGATTTGTGTTTTTTCTTCACTGGACCATTCTCACATTTATCTTCTCTCTCTCTTTCCACAGACAGGTGGCTCAAGCACCTGCTTAGGATGCATCTGGTTAGAATTCCTCTCGAGCGTCTCCCTTGGGACATCCCATATCCCACTGGGAAGAGACCCCGGGTGCAGATGGACTCGATCACCCCAGGTCACGAATGTTGCTCTGGAGAGCAGGTTCAACAAATGGATGGATGGATGGATGGATGGATGGATGGATGGATGGATGGATACATACAGGTATA
>CM076969.1:54831919-54869419 GCA_039105355.1 Benthosema pterotum | reverse complement strand
GTGTTTAATTGCATTTAAAACACAAACACCAGTGTTTAATTGCATTTGAAAACCAAACACCAGTGTTTAATTGCGTTTGAAAACCAAACACCAGTGTTTAATTGCATTTCATACACCAGTGTTTATTTGCGTTTAAAACCCAAACACCAGTGTTTAATTGTGTTTAATGCCCAAACACCTGTGCTTATGAAAATACATCTTGATGATGTCATCAAGATGTTTCACCATAGCCTGGCTCAGCCCTGAATCTTGAAACAAAGTGAAACAGAATGGCAATTCAGACTGAGGTCAGGCTAGTTTCACCATGTTAGTGGTTTTCTTCAGACCTCCATTTCTTGGGAACACAGAATGGGGGAACTTTTTTTTTTTTTTTTTTTATCATATCCACCCAACACCTCTATGCCAGTTTTTTTCACCCTTTTTGATCCCAGGGCCCACCATTTATTCAGCATTTGAGCTACGGACCACCATTTGAGGACATTTTTGCCCCACAGACCACAAAAACTAAAGATTTCTTTTGCTTTTGTCCATCTTCTACTTGTGTACAATTGGGGTAGTTCAGATGATGGATATTTTAACTCTTGAGAGGTACATCTGGTTAACCAACTTAGCTGGGGACCACCTGGAACCCTCTCAGGGACCACTGGTTGTCCCCGGACCACCTGTTGAAAACCCCTGCTCTATACTAATGACATATTAAAATGTTGAAAATGGGTGGACTTCCCCTTTAAGTCAGTCGGCAGGCAGCCAACATGCCTGGTCGAGGAACTCGCTTGATTTTTGGTAGAATCCGCTGCCCCATCAGCTATTTGCAGTATCCTGCTGCAAAATATCTGGTGGTTTGCATCAGTGGCAAAATGCGTCAGTGGCAACAAAGATCTGACCACAAGATTCCTCCATGTTTGATTGTTGAGTGGGATCTTTAGTGGATGCTGTCATCCATGACTCACCTAATGCATCCATTGTATGTTGTATTTCACTTGGTCAAGAGGTACATGGACAACAGGGGCGGATGTAACATGTCCCATTGGGGGGGGGGGGGGGGGGGGCAAGAGAACATGTTGGAGGGGCAAGAGAAAATGGTATGGGGGCGGCTTCATCGCCCGCGTCGCTTCACGCCACGGGCGATGAAGCCGCACCCATACCATTTTCGGTTACAGGACTTTTATTAGTGAAGTAAAGCATCAATAATAACATCAGTTTAGTTGGTTTAGTGCTGACACAGCTGTAGTTCGTTTGTAGCATTAGTAGTGGTTCAAATAATTTTAAATACAAGCACTTTAATTTGAAATATCTTGGGTTGTTAGTGTTTGGGGGGGGGGCAGACTGCGTATTTAGCGGGGCATTGCCCCGCCCATGCCCATGCCTAGATCCGCCCCTGTGTACAACCACATCCTAATGGGGTCAACTAGGGCTCGAACTGGAAGGAAGTCTATGCCTTTCCAATAAAAAGAAAAGAATAAAAAGAAAAAAAAATGCTCCTCGGACATCGGATGATGTGTAATGGGTCGAGTGTCATGCTATTCTTGGGTGCATGCTGTCTATTCATTACTCATGTAATACATTCATTGTATTTTTCTTCAGGAGGTACACGTTGAACCACATCCCACTGAATTCAGCAGGAGCTTGAACAAAAGAAATGCCTGTAAAAGTAATCAGTGAAAGTGAAACTTGGGACAATCCATTATATGAAGGGGGCATCTGGTGTTTGAATTAACACGAAAGCTCAGAGATATAATTAATAGCAGCCAGTCCATGTGGCTTGTATGTGATTAATAGAATTCTAAAATTGATTCTTTATTTGACAGGTGACATTAATTAATTAATTAGACCTCTGTTTTTTTTCTGTGTGATAATGTATTTCCTTTGTATTTAGGGGTCAAACAAGCCAATGAAACAAAATGCAATATAGTGACATCACACTATCAGCCCCTCCCCTAACTCCTCCCTCTTTAGCATATCACTAAACCTGTGGGTGTGGCTTCGGTTCAGTTGGATCTCCACCCATCACCACCCACCAGGCAAACCAGGCATACTTAGAAAAACAACATTTTACAGTGGTAAGTGGTGAGATTGTCAGTGGTGGTACCACCATGGCAATGAAATGGTAACCGCAGGAATGTGGTACCAGAAAGATGCATACTGTCACCAGGAGATTAACAGGTTAAAAACACATTTACATGTCCTACTACTTGGTTAGCGGTTCCTAATAGACAGATGCGTACTTTTATAACCATTGTTAATCAACCATTGACACCTTTTAAATGAATTGTGAAAAGCGTTACCATTCCAGGGCAGTGGTACCACCATGGTGCCCCATCAGCAGCCAAGTGTTAACAGTGACAATCTCAAGTGCTTACCACTGTAACAAATACTGTACACAAAAAATCTTCATATAACAATAATACCTGATGGTCATGTTTTAGCGTGAAAAAATCCATATTTAAATATAGAAAACTGAATAGTTAATGTGGTGTGATGATAATGGAGTTAGTCGTGTGTAGACTCAGGATTTTCTTTTTTTTTGCTGCGGGTGTATCATCACACCACATGATTACAGAAGAGCAATCGCTCCGTATCTCTCCGCCACTGTCATTGATCGTGTCTTATGATTTGGTCCGCCGCATGCGGACTAATATTTGCAATATTTCCGAATTGCCTTTTATTCGAAATTGGACGAGGTAACTTCGTAAGCGCGGCGCAAATGACTGCGGCGCGTTATTCGCTGTATAAAAAGCCACATCCACCCATCAAGGTTATTGAAATCGCCTAGCAACTGTGGGGCCCAGACATCAATCACTCTTTCTTCCTTTTTTTCCTTTGCTTTCTTTTTCCTCTCACTGTTGTTCTCGTGTTCATTTATGTTCATAGAAATCTGCTCCGGCTAGTTCACCGCTCTCATAAGCGGAGTGCAGCCTTGAGTCAGCTTCACTGAAATTTATGATGACATGCACGCGTGATCCCCACGCGTTGCATAGGGGAGGGGGGGGGGGGGGGGGGTATGTCGGGACGCACGCATGCACAGTTTTGCGCACGTGACATGACAATGCACACGCGTGCGCGCACGACGCGCACACAAATAAAAGATGCTCGTCGCAATTATACCTCCGATGAATACGGAAGGAACATTCTTTGGCAAAGTTACACATGCACAAAGAAAACGCTCCCGCAACCACCCACAGCACACTCTCTTTCTCTCATACACACACACATGTGCGCATGCATGCACGCACTCGTACACGCTCCAGGGCGGATCTAGGCATGGCCATGGGGGCAGTGCCCCCCTAAATGCCAGTCTGCCCCACCAAAAACGATGACATGCAAAACAACCCGAGATATTTCAAATTAAAGTGCTTATATTTAAAATGATTATTTTGAAACACTACTACTGCTACTATAACTACAGTTGTGTCACCACTAAACCAACAGCATTTCATCATTGAAAACAGAAAACTCTCTGAGTCAGACCTTTAGCTTTATGCATGCTGCGTGTCTGTTGCAACTTCAACAACAACTGATGTTATTATTGATGCTTTACTTGCTTAATAAAAGTCCTGTAACTGATAATGGTATAGGTGCGGCTTCATCGCCGCCCCCATACCATTTTCTCCCGCCCCCCCCCCCCCAATTAGGAAATGTTACATCCGCCCCAGGCACACGTGCACGTACACTCGCACATGGCTGAATGGCTTTGAGTCTAACAGAGAAAAGAAGTTACAGAGTGCCAACCAGCATCTCTCTCCCTCCCTCCCCCCTCCCTCCCAACTGACTACTTCGCCATTCTCTCGTCCAAGGACACGGAGGAGAGAGAGGGGGGGGGGGTCACGGTACGCTCCGAGCGAGTCTTTAGAGAGAGAGAGAGAAAAACATGATGGAGAGAGTGAGAGGGACGGTGCGCCACGCGAGGAGGAGGCGGAATGCGAAACATTCTCTCGTTCTTCGTTCCTACAGTACGTGATGTTTTTTGACCGTGAATAACGGTCAAAAAATGCGCACCAGTTCTCACTTATAGGGGCTCAAGGGTGGTAGTGGAGGGGGGACGCGGGGGACGGCGTCCCCCACTTCTCACATTATTTTTGGGGCAAAAGTAGGCCTATGTTTTTTTGCCTTGTCATTTACTTTTATGGATACAATTAGGCATTGCAAACAATCTTTCTCAATATGCTATACTTGTTTTAATAGCGTCTCTGTGTGTGCACGCAAATGTGCATTGTGCAAGTGTGTATGCTCACTCATTTTCAATATTTTACTATGTCATTAGTATAAGCAGTGTTGTGAATAACGCCCTTACAAGTAACGCCCTTACAGTAAGGGATTACTTTTTTCAGTAACTTCTAACGTAACTCCTTACATTTCTCAAATTCCTAACGACGTTATGATTATTGTACCATCGTTTACTGTCGTTACTCCGCGGCGGCGGCAGGACTCGCTGCACTGTGTGCTGTCTGTCTTCTTCAGCTCGCTTCTTCACAGTCTAACATAGAGTATATTAATAGAGAAGGCACCGAACGAAAGTTCCCCTCTCGTCCACTTGCATTGTTTCCTCCGGATGCCTGATCTAGTTTTAATATATCTATGTGTGTAACGTGATAAGTATAAGCCAATCAGAGCCAGTCTTATTCGTCGAGCAGAGCAGAGCCATCTAGTAGAACAGCTGCGACATTGAGGGGCAGAAAAAAATGCTTATGATCCCATAGACTTAAATGCATCCGGTAACCTCGGTTGTCCCAATTCAATAGAAGTGTATATAGATGAGCCGCCATTGAAGTGGCCCCATGAAGTGAACAGAGTTTTCGTGTAACTAAAGGCTCTGGCCTCTTGTAAGGAAACAGACACAACCAGGAGTGTTGCTGCGAACACACACTAGCATTTGAGCTGCGGTAAAATACGCTCTCAGACGCAATGATACGAGGACGACAGCGTGAATGGAGCCTTTGCAGCGCGGAAATATAAACACTATTTTACATTCTTGCTGGTAAAGCAGGGGTTTTCAACAGGTGGTCCGGGGAGGATTCCAGGTGGTCCTCACACTAAATGATGGAAAGTTGGTTTAACCAGATGCAATTCTTTGAGAGTGTAAACATGAAACCAAACGGACCCTTGCGGGTCCATTTGGTTTCATGTTTACAAGAGTTAAAATAATCATCATCTGAATTAGCCCAAGTCTACACAAGTAGAGAATGTAGAAGTTTAATGGTTCTTTATATCTGTATGTTTGACTGTTTTGTTTTTTAAATCCAGCCTGATATTGTGGACAAAAGAAAATAAATCTTTAGTTTTGGGGTCTGTGAGGCCAAAATGTCCTCAAATGGTGGTCCGTGGCTAAATGCAGATTAAACAGTGGGCCCTGTTATGAAAAAGGTTGAAAACAACTGTGGTATAGGACGTGGACGAAACAATACAGCCCATGCTCAGCATGCTGCCATTAAAGGGGAATTCCAACCCTTTTAAAAAAAAAGGTCCTAAAAGAAAAATCATTAACATGGCGAAACACAACCTCCATTTCTAGTAAACACAGAATGGGGAGATCTTTGTCTTGTCCACGCAACATCTCTAAGGCATATTAATGTCAGTAAAATGTTGAAAATGGGAAGAATTTCACTTTAAACTTGTAAGCACGAATACTACAGAAAAACACCCCCTTTTTTGTATGTTTAAAAAAAAAAAAAAAGTAAAGTAAAGTAACGCCCTTACTTTCATAATTTAGTAAGGAATAAAGTAACTAGTTACTTTTTCAGGGAAGTAACTATAACTATAATGCCCTTACTTTTTAAAGTAACTTCCCCAACACTGGTCATACCTTAGAGATGTTGTGTGGACATGATAACCCCCCCCCCCCCCCCCCATTCTGTTGTTTCCTAGAAAAGGAGGTCTGAAAAAAACATTAGCACAGTGAAACACACCTTGATGACATCATCAAGATGTGTTTCACCATGTTAATGACTTTCCTTTTTTCTGAGTGTGTACAAATGGAACCAAATGGACCCGCTATAGGGTCCATTCGGTTCACATTTGTTCACTCTCAGAAAAAAAATGAAAATGGGTGGAATTCCCCTTTAAAAAGTGTCCACCCACTTCTAAAAGTCCCACTACAACACTTTAAGGCCCAGCCAGACTACAGGATTGCACATTCCAACTTTCGGCCGGAAGTGTGACGTCACGTCCTCCTTTTTTGAATGGGTTTCAATGGGAACTTCCGGCTAGTTCCTGTCTGAATTTCGGCCGTGGGCGGGTCTTTCCTGCTGCCTGGCCGCTGTCCGAAATTCAGACAGGAAGTAGCAGGAAGTGCCCATTGAAACCCATTCAAAAAAGGAGGACGTGACGTCACACCCCGGTCCGAGACTTGGACTTTGCAAAACCCCGTGTAGTTGCAGCCTCACGGGCCTGTCATGGTGCAATAGGTTGACCAGATGTCCCTCTTTGCAGTGGGACAGTCCATCGCTCAATTTCCAGGACTTTTTTTTAGGTGTCGGTGTTTAGAGTTCAATGTTCAAATGCCCTAATAGTTGGCCTTGTGTTGTCTCTTTTCCTGCTATTAATGTGTTTTTAAAAGTAATAGAGAAAAATTTAGTGTGTACAAACCTTAGAGTATATATATTAAATAGAGACGACACCGGAAGTTCCCCTCTCATCCATTTGCATTAAGTTGCTCACCCAGCGCATAAGGCGATTTCACTCCTCTTTGAGGGGAAAAAAAACACTGCATTTTGTGAAAATGGGCCAAGAACATGAATGTGAGGCGCGCGTGTGCGTGCGTAGAGCGCTGCAGATTTCTGGAGGGGGCGGAGCCTATTCCGCGTTCATGTTACTGGCCCCCTGCTCCTCAAACTGCATTCTCAGCTTTGGCCACTATGTCCATTTCGCCTCAAGGTTTCCTCAGGGTGTCGTGTCTATTGTTTATATAGTCTAAGGTTCAAATACAGAATCTCGCTCCACTTCACCTCCACTCTATTGGCTCATTATGAATCTTCTGTAGACAGCTGTGCTAAAATGCTGCCTCATCCCACACAACCCCTCAGTTATTTTTACTATAATTGAATTGAAATTCCGAATATGTATATATTTTTTTGAATATGACATCAGGATCTTAATAATTTGCCGAACGCATTTGTCATGGTTTGAGGCAGACCATGTCTCCCTGTCAGCCACCACATCCCCATTATTCCTCAGTCCATGTCACACTTTCTCACTCATTCTGCAGCCCAACAGCACCAACAGTAGGAATTGTTCACCAAAATAATACAATTGATACAGTTGTGTCAGTCACCGACGGCTATGTAAGCAGCTCTATCTGATGGCTGCACCTTTTAAATCAGGGGCGGATGTAACATTTCCAAATTGGGGGAGGCAGGAGAAAATTTCTGCTTTCAATGATGAAATGCTGTTGGTTTAGTGGTGACACAGCTGTAGTTAGTTAGCAGCAGTAGTAGTGTTTCAAATCATTTTAAAAATAAGTGCTTTAATTTGAAATATCTTGGGTTGTTTTGCATGCCATCGTGTTTGGTGCGTGGGGCAGACTGGGCATTTAGGGGGGCATTGCCCCACCTCATGCTCATACCTAGATCCACGGCTGGTTTAAATGCAGAGAGAGAGAGAGAAATAGAGACAGAGAAACGCAGCCATGGGCGAGACAAACAACAATAGACATAAAAATGAATCCGGCAGACTAAAGGACTGGCGCACATCTCGAGGGAAGAGGGGGGGGACGGGGGGCAAAGAGAAAGAGAGAGAGAAAGAGAGGAAAAAACAAGGCTAAAGGGATAACGGAGCACGAGACGCGAACAGCCATTAGCATTCCACCGGCGCATTGTTTAGCGATGACAAGCGAGTGCTGTTGTGTGTGTAATTACGTTATTAGCCTTTTAATACACACATCCCCGTGCCGTCGTTTAATTCTAGTGGCGTTTTCCCCGTCTGCCGTAATGGGCCTCTGATTGCTGCACTCAGCCGTTTTATTAGGGCTAATTAAATTAGCGTTATTTTTGGTGCCTGCCTGCCTGCGTGCCGTCAGCACCGCGCGGCTCGCCTCGGAAGGCCCGTTATATGAGGAGTGACACGGGATGTACAGTATGCGCATGTGTGTGTGTGTGTGTGTGTGCGTCTGCGTACATAACCTGCGCACATCCGTTTTTTGGAGAGAATGACATTTTTGTGGCCCTGTGTTCCCTGAGAGGATTCCAGGTGGTCCCCACGCTAAATAATGGAAAGTATTTCCATAATACACAACTCAAAATTAGAGCACGGAGAATTGAGATAGGCAGCTCAGGTCTCAGATGGATGGAGTTTTATTCAGCAGTGTAGCAACATACAGCATCGGGCCTCGGGCTCCGAGAGAGCCCTCGGCTTACAACCAGCCACACGGTGTGGTGGTGGCTGGCCAGACTGAACCAAAAGTAATACAGCGACATGGCTTTTTATGCAGTTTCAAAACAGGAATACACATTTCACATAGGCATCTCTCGCCAAAGGGTTGTTCTTAGAACCGAAGCAAATATAGTC
Organism: Benthosema pterotum; assembly: GCA_039105355.1. Lineage (NCBI taxonomy): Eukaryota > Metazoa > Chordata > Actinopteri > Myctophiformes > Myctophidae > Benthosema > Benthosema pterotum. The sequence continues at coordinate 54,860,920 of CM076969.1, read as the reverse complement.
ACACATTCAAAGGGAAGTCCTTTGATGTCACCTGTCACATGTCAAACACTTTGTACCCAAATGTGTCCATCCTGTCTCACCATGGGGTCCACCAGAGAGCTGACTTTGCAGAAGCTCTCTGACCAACTCAAAGGTGTCAACAGGACATTCTAAATATGCTATAATTAACACATACGTCTTTGCCTGTGAAATATCACAAATTACAGCTATTTGGTTTCATTATTTTCTTCACATGACAAGTACCTAATAGGTGGGGACACCTGCGGGGGAATCCTCTGTAGAGGACTCTTTTTCAACAAGATGGTGAACGCAAACATTCTCTGTATTGCACTTATACATAATGTTGTAAGATAAAAAAACACTGAAGTCTTGTGGTATAAGGACTTCAGTGTTTTGTATCATACAACCTAACCCCTAACAGTTTGATTGGTCATATAGTATCTTCAAACTCACGTTGAGTGTGTGATTTGTGGGTATTTCCAGTATGTCTGGAAGTATGGGCAATTGGCTAGAAAGTGCATCTCTGTGTCTACCACATTTTGTGTGCAGTGTTCGTGTTTGCATGCGTGCGCACGTACGTGCTTGTGTGTGTGTGGGTCAGTGACAAGCAGACGGATGGTAATTAAACACGGATAAGGCTGCTCTTTACCAAGGGCTCTCCACTTGCTGAGCTAAATGAACCCATCACCCACGCATGCACGCACGCACACACACGCACACACACACGCACACGCACACACACACACACACACACACACACAGGTATATGCACTCTTATTGCTCTCGTTCGTGCAGACAAACACTTTTACATGCCCTGCGGAGAGACCTCACAGTATAGACACATGGGTAACATGTAATTACAGAGGGGCCAAGCATACAGGGGCAGATCTAGGCATGGGTATGGGTGGGGCAATGCCCCCCTAAATGTCCTGACTGCCCCACCAAACACGATGGCATGCAAAACCACCCACGATATTTCACATTAAATTGCTTATATTTAAAATGATTTGAAACACTACTACTGCGACAAACTAACTACAGCTGTGGCACCACTAAACCAACAGCATTTCATCACTGAAAACAGAAAACTCTCTGAGTCAGACCTTTAGCTTTATGCATGCTGCGTGTCTGTTGCAACTTCAACAACAACTGATATTATTATTGATGCTTTACTTGCCTAATAAAAGTCTTTTAACCAAAAATGGTATGGGTGCGGCTTCATCGCCCGTGGTGCGAAGCGTCACGATCGATAAAGCCGCCCCATACCATTTTTCTCGCCTGCCCCCCCCCCCCCCCCCCCCCCCCCATCCGCCCCTGCGGGGCATGCATTCACATGCACCACCAGCTCATTGAGATGCATTCCCTTTCCATGCGTGAGGTTCATTATTAGATCATGCTGCAACGATATCCTTATTTCCTTCTCGCCACGGGTGTCTTTTCCCATTCCTGTAAAAATGCCAGGAGGTGAGGGACTTTACTGTAAAATACATGGGGTAACATTTCAGGAGGTGAAAGTACATAGACATGACTTTTCGACATAGCACTGGTACAGGGCCGTTTCTAAGCATAAGCAAAATGCTTAGAACCAGTGGCGGCCTTAGGAATCGAGGCCCATTTCAAGAGCAAATATGAGGCCAACATATGCTGTAAATTATCCTGCAGGTGTTTTTGACTGTTCAATACTGCATCTGACAACTGATTATATAAATGTCTTCTAAATCGTGACGTTTTTTTCTGAAAAGCCTCATTATTTCTATGTTAGTGGTCCTTAATATCTCACGTCAAGGATCCCCAAAATGATCTGTATATGGCCGCCGACCCCTATCTGAAAATATGTCATTCCAGGGCCCTCCCAGGAGCAAATTATTTAAGTTGAAAATGTTCACTCTGACATAAGATCCTGATGGTCAGTCTGAGCTTGGAGGCCCCCCTGAAAGTTGAAGCCCCTTTCAACTGAAACTGCTGAAACATAGCTAAGGCCTCCTATGCTTAGAACCTGCCCTGGTCGTTTACGGCCACAGTGGGCCACATCACAGGATGTTTTTTTTTCTTCATATCGGACATGTTTTTTTTCCATTGGATCTGGACACACTTGTTGTAGAGAAGTGGAGGGGTGGCTCTTCCAGGAGAGATTCTGCACTCTCATTAGAAGGCAGGTCAGTGGCGTAGGGAGGGCAACGCGCATAACGCGCAATGCGTTGGGCACCACGTGACCGGCAGGGCACCATTAAAAATAAAATAAAAAATCTATAAATATGCATTTTCCCGAGAAAACTGTTGAATCTGCTTTGTGCCCCTCTCCAGAGACATGGTGCCCCCCTGTTTGTCACGCAGTCCCTTAAGCTAATTTCGTCAAATAGAGTTGGGAAATAGATAACGGGATTTCAAAGCCACGTGCGGGCACAGACTGTGCGCACTGCGCAGCATTGGAGATGTCCACAGAAGCGCCAGTTCAATTCATCTCCTTATTTAGGCTATGGATTGTCCTATAAACAGCTCTAGACAGCTGCCTGCTGTCGGTCACTTGCTTGTGTTTAGGTAATGTACAGTATATAATATAATTAAATACATTAATTAACTTGTGGCAATGCTGCTGCTTTCACGTTTCCACTGAAATCCCGACGGTTACATTTTTCTTGATTCCGCTTCGTAGAGAAGACCTACCTGCATATCTGATAGAGTGATTTTTGCCGGTCACGCTGCATTTTGAAATGTACAAAATGGTCCAGAATTGAAGGAGATATGAATGATCAAAAAGATGTCTGTTTTGCCGCGAATTTCGCAACTTTTTTTGCAATTTAAACGTTTAATTTAATAACGTTTTGCAGACTTGGGATACATGCTCGCCACATACAGCAAAAAACATGGAACATGTTTTTACAACATAACATGTTGAATGGTAAGAAATGATCGAGAATTGACGAGCTATAATTGTTTGAAAGTACGAGCTAAAATACTCAGCCAGGCTGCGGGCTTATTCAGGGCCGCAGCGCCACTACTAGGTTTTGGAGGCCCTAAGCATAACTGGTCAGGGATGCCCCCCACCACCACCTCACCCTACACACGCCCCCACCTCTCTGTGTAGGCTGCAAGGGTGCAGCCTACATGAGGATTTCAGTAGGATTTCACAGGGGCTGTGGTTAATTTGCTGGTCCAGGCTATAGCTTGGGCCAGGAATTCAGGGAAGGAAAAACAGGGGTTGACACTAAGGTTCGGAGGCACTTGCCATCAGAACGTAAAAATGAAACCAAATGGACCCTTCATTTCATCATCTTAATTAGCCGAGGTCTACACAACTAGAGAATGTAGAAGATTAATGGTCATTTTGATCTGTATGTTAATTTGCCTGTTTTGTTTCCCAAACCAGCCTGGAATTGTGTAGGCCTATAGCTAGAAAGCAGGGAAAGACACAGAGGCAGAGTGCAATGACTGCCTCAAAGACAAATTTATCTTGTGTTGTGTTATAGTGCACTAAGTTGCACACTTGCCCGATCGGGCAACCAGGTAGCAGTCTTCACTTGCCCGACCATTTTTTTTTTGGTGGTGTCAACGCATGAGAAAAATCGCCCTTGCAACTGAGAAACATGAGTAGTGGTGGGGGATTCGGGGAGCTATACATTACAATGGCATTAGGAAGGATGTTCCAAGGTGTTACACTTCATTAATTCAGCCTTTTGTTATCAAATGAGTCAAAACCTGTTTAACTGGTTCTGGAGACTGGAGGTGTTGGATCGTTCTGAAAACAACAGGATGGCTAATGGACCATCACTTGTGGGGGGGGGGGGGGGGGGGGGGGGGGGGCACCAGAAAGCATTTGTGCTTAGGGCACCCAAATGGCTAGCAACGGCCTGAGGCAGGTGTTAAGTGCCTCCAGCTGTTCCTCTAACTAATTTACTAATCCGGGATGACCAGATCTTATGCATGGCCGACCAAGCCGTACCCTTCCTAGATTGAAAACGTGTCAGACGAACATGCATTTAGGACCCAGAAACAGAAAGGACAGAAAGTTTTTTTAAGGACTCACAGATTTCAGCAGATCACAGAAAGTCCAACAGCAGTGAATAATTTAATCCACAAAAAAGGCAAACAAATCCAATATCCAGCAGGCAAAAGCAGGGCTGGATCTAGAGAGGGGGCAGGGGTGGGCAGTCCCCAAGAGTTGTGGAAAGTTGGTTAGCCAGATGCAACTCTTTGAGAGCGTAAAAATGAAACCAAATGGACCCTTGCTGCTCCATGGTTTCATGTTTACGCCAAATAATAAAAAATAAAATATTCATCTACAAAATTAGCCCAAGTCTACTAGAGAATGTAGAAGATAATCTGTATGTTTGACTGTTTTGTTTTCCAAATCCAGCCTGGTATTGTGGACAAAATCAAAAGAATTCTTTAGTTTTGGGGCCTGTTTTGGGAGCAGCGCTGATGTTCCAGGACTGAAAGCATCGATTAAATAAAGAGAAAAGATGTTACATGACTAGTCGGCTAAGCATGCCATCACTTTATTTTTGTTCGTTTTATTCTACTTCTTCCGCATTTTTCGGAGGAGACAGTAATATCATTTTGGGAGACCGACTCAGGTCACGTCCCGTTTTTAAAAACGTTGTTATTATACTAACATGGTTACAACTTTTTCCCCCAAAGCGCCACAACCCTTTTAAAACAGTCACGGCTTTTTTTTAATCAACTGTTGTGACTGTTTTACAAACAAACAACCATTTTTCCCAAACTGGCAAACTTTCTTTTTTTCTATTTTTAAAACAGGGCTGGCCAAACAGAAAATAACACCACCAAAAATTCTTAATTACTACCAAAAATGCATTTCCTCAAAACGTTTTCAAAAATACGGTTTATTTCATTTATTTAGTCAGCACAGTATAAAACGTTACAAAGAACATATTAATACATGGTGAAGTCCTAAGCTGAGGCAAAAAAAAAGCCCAAGGGGTCTATATGAGGCATCTGCCTGTAAGACAAAACCAGTTACAAAAAAATCAAAAATATGATGGCAGTGTAAGAAACAAAACAAAACCAAATAAAATGACAGCCAGATTAGACTAATTGGTTACATGATGATTACAGATTAAAATATATACATATGAAGACATATGAAGATTTACTAATCTGGTCATTTAAAGGGGACCTAAGTTTATGTTTAAAACAATTTAGTGAAGTAGAATTGGAGGAAATTACTGTGTTGGTGTTCCAAATCTGGGCCCCCCTGTATCTGATGGAAAACTGAGAAAGACCAGTACGAAACTGGGATATGTAAATGATTTGCCTGTCTTGTGTTAAAATGGTGTACATCACTGTTAAACTGGAAGATTTTTTTTTACATGGCAACGGTAATGAGTCTGGCTGGCACAAGACTTTTGCAAGTTATGTTCCAAGTTCCAAAATAATGTTCAGAAAAACAGTTCAAAAATGAAAATAATGAACTTACATTGCCTCAATTCAAGCAACATTTTCGATTGAACAGTTTCCACAGAGCTCTCCACACTGTCCTTCTCCTCCCCCTGTCTAGCCTTGGATTCACTTGGATAGAGGAAAGATGGCCTCAACCAAGCTGTATAAAGACATGCCACACTCAACAGTATTCATATTCATCTCCAATGAACAATGGCAAAGAAAACATTCCCCAATGCTCACATAATGTTTCAAACATGAAGAAATTTTCATTCAGACCTGAAAAAAACATACATACATAATAATAGTCAGCCATTAAGAACACCATGCACCCCTCTGAAATGAGTGGGATGGTGCAGCCCAATCTGAGCCCTCCAACTCAAAGCCTTGGAAATAGACAGAGTTACGCCAACTCCGTTCACTTCATGGGGCTAGTGCAATGGCAGCTCTTTTACATAGACTTCTATGGGATAGATAGTGACAACAAATAGTGACAGCCGGAAGTTACTGAATGCGTTGGAGCCTATGGGCTCACGCAAGTACTAGAACCACATGACCAGACTATTTTCTGCCCCCTCAATGTCGCAACTCTGTCTATTTCAAAGGCTCAGCTCCAACTATAAAAGGAGCTGGGGACACAGGGTTTACCCGTAGCCAGAAAATTATCAGTGGTGGGGCATTCGTGTTTTCAGGGGGGGCAATATTTTTCCAAGTTCCCCACCAAAGTTGCATATTAAGCACACACTCACATGCTCAAAAATACACACTAATTGGAAATTGGAGAAAATGGCTCCAATTATGTGCTCCAATTATACAGCAAATAAAGACTATATTATACTCACAGAACAAATAAACATAGTTATGAAACACGATTGCATCGCACCCACATCCCGCAACAACACAATGAGCAACTCCATGGGGAAGGAGGGAGGGATAGAGAGAGAGAACTTTGTTATACAAACACTAACCACCAACAAATAGTTGAGCATATAGGCATATACTGTATTATCTCCACGGCGGGAGGAAAATGAGAAAAGGGTATGCATCAACCAACAACAATAACATTTAGTCGGCCATTTTTGCCTTCATTCACTTCATTTAAGGTCGGGTTGCAGTTGTGGCCTGCCAAATAGCCTTAAGCCATGGACATCTAATTTGGCCACCTAATGCAAGTGCTCTAGTGATGCGCGGGTCAGGGTTTTTTATGACCCGCGGGGCCCGCCTGTTATAATAATTCTGACTCGGTCCAGCCCGCCCCGCAGCATTAGATTTATTTTCATGACTCGACTCGGCCCGCAGCCCGCCGACATTAAATACACGCCAAATATGCCTAAGAACGCGGCTTTTATGTGATAAAAAAAGCTTTTCTTGTGTCTTATAACACTGACAAGCATGGACATCATCACATCACAAACAAACATGCGAGGACATAAACGTGTGCGAAGAGAGGACGAAAACAGAGACGCGCCCACCACTCTCTCTCTCACACACACACACACACACACACACACACACACACACACACACACACACACACACACACACACACACACACACACACACACACACACACACACACACACACACACAGAGTTCCAACGATGCAAGGACTTAATTTTTTACACACGTGTGCGACACAGAGAAACAAGACAGCAGCGATGCGTCCGTGCATCGCTGATATAGCCTACATTATATAACACAACAACAACAGGTCTGGAGTCTGAAGACACAATGCTCAAACGCTAGTAAAAACCAGAAGAAAACTCACCGCTGTTGTCGCGCAGGGAAAAGAAAGTTTGGAAGTAAAATCCAGTACGTGCAGAGAGTGTTGGAAAGGGGCAGGGGCTGACAAACCAAAGGGCATCTGGACATAAATAGCTCTCAGAACGTCGCGCTGTCGCGCACTGAGAGCTTGTAGATTCTAGTAGATTCTTGTAGACTATATTTGGGGCTGCAGCCCAGCACCCTTTATCTAAAGATGGAGTTGTGTAACAACATGCAGAGCATTTGTTTAGTAAAGGGCAGGGGCGGAAGCCCCTCTTCTCTGTCTGTGCACGTCCCTGATGGTGATCGATTGTAGGCTAAAGCCAGCTACTGCTACGTTACGTTACTGACTGCTTTGTTGAGAGCGATCTGTAAGTAGGCTTCTAAAGTAGCTGTTTGTGGATTTATTGGTCACACTGGAGGATATACCAACCACCACGGCAACATGCAACAATCAGGTAGGATGCGCAAATGTTCTCCCAGGACTTGTGTTTAAGACAGTCATTTTGAAAACTCCCATTACACATTATTTGACCCGCCCCAACCCAGCCCGCGAATAAAGTGAACATTTCTTGACTCGACCCAACCCAGCCCGCGGGTAACCCGCGGGACCCGCGGGTCACGGGTCGACCGCGCATCACTAAAGTGCTCGGCAATTAGAAAATACTGAAGGCCCAGAAATATTTGAGTAAGACTAGGACTACTTGCCTTTTGCTCATAATAATTATCCCTGCAACCCAAACTATGGATAAGCGGTTGAAGATGGATGTATGGATAATACACAGGGCTGCACATTACAGAGCACCCTCATTAAGTGCACACAGCGAGGGTAGGGGTGAAAGGGATGTACACTTCTTTGCCAGTGACAGGGTTGTCCTGCACAGTGCTTACATGGCCAGATGCAAAGCTTGCATTTGGTGTCAAGCAGCAGGAGTCAGAATGCTTGTTAGCAGTTCAGCCTCTCACCTACAGCTATGATTCTAAGTAATGCTACGTTGTGACTTCAGTTTTCAATCTTGTAAATATGGTCAGGTGGTTGCTACAACAGCAGTGAAATGGCGAACTTAGAACATGCCATTGTTATATTCAAAACGTAATCATCATGTTCTACTATTGTTGACTATACTGGCGCAGCCTCTGATAGGACTGCTGCAGGAGGCGAGCTCTCACTCTCACCGTATTCAATAATAATCTGTCCAGTGTCCGTAACTTAACGTTCCACGTTAAATAACAGAAAATACAGAGCCAACAGACCGTTCCATTTAACTCACCTCAGCGTGCTGCCTTACAAGTCATTCATCCACCCGTATCGGGCAATAGAAAACGGCTTTGCTATGGTTAAACTTATTTATAAAAAAGTTTGCTGTCATTTTCCCCACACGCGCGCCGCGACAGTTAAACATAATACGAAGCAATGAACGTTCACCCGTCCCCAGCCAATGACATGCATTTGGTCAGATTGACAGGGGGACTCATGCTGCAGATCCGTTTCCTGTCCTATTCAACTCAACTGCATGGAGGGAGGAGGGCCCATGCTGCAGATCCGTTTCCTGTCCTATTCTGTGCAAATGGCAAAACCAGTAGGCGGGCTTTAAACAGGATCTCAGCAATGAGCAGTAAATAGACACCATTATCCATTTGCAAGGGAAACTCGCGAACGTTCATATTAAGGTGACGGGTACTGGGCAATCTGGACTGGGGGGGCACAAAATCTAATCAGGGGGGCATCGCCCCCTACTGCCCCCCCCGTAGCTACGGGTATCTGGGGACACAGTGTTTACTCTTTTGGAAGGTTTGCCATGGGACTGAGATTTGGTAAGTATGACTGTTTGACGATGGCGTTTTAAACTGTTTTAATAAACATTGCTTGACAAACCAATTGTTGCTGTTTTTAAACCCGAATAGAATTGAATGACAGGAATTATAATGAATAGTTGAAGGAAGTAGGCTGGATCAAACTGTTTGCTAACTCAGCCAGCTTGAGTTAGAGGGGAACTCCACCCGTTTTCAAAATGGATCAAAAGGGGTCTGAAAGAAAAATCATTAACATGGTGAAATACATATTGATGATGTCATCATGTATTTCACCATGTTAATGATTTCTTCAGACTTCCATTAAAAAAAAGAAAAAAAAAAAACAGAATTGGGGGAACTTTTTTATCATCACCACCACACAAATTATATTATGTTATATTAATGACATTAAAATGCTGAAAATGGGTGGAGTTCCCCTTAAAAACATTACAACGGTTTGTTTTTTTACCAATTTTTAAACCCAGAAATGAATATGGAAAATAACAGTTTATTATGACAGATGGGAATGATGAAAATGAAATTAACAGAAAATTAACATTTAATGAAATGAACATTGGGAGGCTCATATGAAGGAGAAAAACGTTCATCTTTCTCACATGGTAGTAACCAAACCTAACCTAAGCCACGTATGTCAATGAATTATCTTCAGCCCGTGGGATGATATTTAAATTACTAGCAGAACTGGCCCACTGGTTTATTGCACATACCATAAGAAATTAATGCAACTAATTGTTTTACTTTCTCAACTCAATTAATTTACTTTCTCATTTTACTATGAAAGCAGTGCTTGGTGAGGATCATAGAATGGAAAGCAAAGCATTAATAAAAGCATTAATTTTCAGATTTGAATGCATGTAGCTTCATAATATTGACCGGCAGATGCTTATCCGATGCTTCTTTAAAGGGGAACTCCACCCATTTTCAATATTTTACTATGTCATTGATATACCTTCAAGGTGTTGTGTGGACTTGATAAAAAAGGTTCCCCCATTCTGTGTTCCCAAGAAATGGAGGTCTGAAGAACCTCCATTTTTTTTTACTGCTTTTGTTGCAGGGCCGGATTTAGCTAGCCCTGCTAGGGTGGGCTGGAAGAATGGCAGGGTGGGCAACTCCAGAGGTTTTTCATATGAAGCCGGGGTTTTCAACCTTTCTGACAGGGCCCGCTATTTATTCGGCATTTGAGCCAAAATTCACAATTCCAGGCTCGATTTGGGGAACAAAACAGTAAACCACACAGATCAAAATGGCCATTAATCTTCTACATTCACTAGTTGTGTAGGCTTGGGCTAATTCACATGATGAATATTTTAACTCTTGAGAGCATTTACGCTAGATGGCTCTGACTCAATGGTGACACTCGCCGGCTGTGTTTGTTTGGTTGGCAACAGTAATGACGATAACAATGTTGTCTGCTTTCCCAATATTCATATGGGTTCAGGGGCGGATTGGCCATCTGGAGTACAGGGAGTTTTCCCGGTGGCCTGCGCCACCTAGTGGCCTGCGCCACCTAGTGGCCTGGACAGTTTTTTTTTTTTTTTTTTTTTTTTTTTTTTGAAAAGTCCAGGGCAGGCAAACTCGTGTTTCTCATACAGATCAACATACAGATGACCATTAATCTTCTACATTCTCTAGTTGTGTAGACTAAGTTGGGCTAATTCACATGATGAATATTTTAACTCTTGAGGGTGTAAAAATGAAACCAAATGGACCCGCAAGGGTCCATTTGGTTTCATTTTTGCGCTCTCAAAGAGTTACATCTGGTTAACCAGCTGCCCCCATCCCCAGGGTGGCCTGGGAAAGGCAAAATTGTCCCGGTGGGAAAATATGTGCCAATCCGCCCCTGTATGGGTTGGTATCACCATGAAGACTGCTGCTTTGATAACGCCCGTCCCAGAAACTGCTCTGAATAATGATCAGTGAAACGAAATGACAATTCAGACTGAGGTCAGGCTATGTTGGATTCTTTCGCCGGCATCATTCAAGCGAGAGCAACACAGTACAGCACTTTGTTGCTCTCGCTTGAATGATGCCGGCAAAAGAATCCAGTAGGTGTCTGTTAAAGGAGAATTGCACACCAAAAGTTTTTTTTTAAATCTTTATTTGCACTTAATTTGTTAGAAAAAAGTGGTCCAGGTGTTATTTTGTGAAAACACTCCTTAATGGCTGTTTTCCCTATCCCAAAATAAGCTTGTGCAAGTTCCTTATATACATCGCTCCAAAATGCAAGTTTTTTTTCCTACATATGGTCTCTCCATGTCAGTAGAGTGTTGACACTCACTTTCACTTTCAGCAGTGGGTCAGCCATAAACCATGTGCCACGCGGCGCCCCCACCTTTTGAGACAGCTGAATCACTGCTGTACTGAAAGTGTGAGTGTTAACACACTGCTGACATGGTGGGGAGACAATGTATAGCAGAAAATTGCATTTTGGAGCAATGTATATAGGTGAACTTGCATTAGACCCCTTAGCCCCATTATAAGCCTATTTTCAGAGAGGGGAAACGGGCATTAAGGAGTGTTTTCACAAAACGCCTGGACCACCTTTTTCTAACAAATTAAGTGCAAATAAAGATTGAAAAAAAAAAACTTTTGGTGTGCAATTCTCCTTTAATTGGTTTCTGTCTTTATGTTGTGCAAAAGTGGTAGGCTTGCTTGTTTGTAGACAGCGTGCAGATAGTTTGTACTATTTGCACGCATCTGCATCTGGGCCAGATTTGCACAAAATAATGATCAAGCTGAAAAATTCTGTCCCGGTCCAACCCTGCAGGCATGCATTTCTAATGTGTTTGAGCCTGTGTCTTGCATCCTTTTGTGCAGGTCTGTAATAGCGCAGACAAAAAAAAAAAAAAAAAAAACAGAAGAAAATGATTCATTGATTGACGTGTTTTGCTCACAGTCTGGCGTTGTCAGTGTCGGCCATCTTGAGCTTTTCCAAATGTCCCTGTCTAAACTGATGAGGGCTCTATCTCCATGAAATTACAGTGCCTCTGGTTGTGATATGCGCAGCGATAGCCACGTGCGTGGGTCAGGGGCGGATGTAACTTTTCCCAATTGTGTGTGTGTGTGTGTGGGGGGGGGGGGGCAAGAGAAAGTCACACCCATACCATTTTCAGTTACAGGATTTTTATTAGTCAAGTAAAACTATCAATAATGCCATCAGTTGTTGTTCAAGTTGCAACAGGCATAAACATGCAACATGCATAAAGCTAAAGGTCTGACTCAGAGAGTTTTCTGTTTTCAATGATGAAATGCTGTTGGTTTAGTGGTGCCACAGCTGTAGTTAGTTAGTAGCAGTAGTAGTGTTTCAAGCGCTTTAGTTTAAAATATCATGGGTTTGTTTCATAGGCGTGCATACATAGACGTCAAGGGGGGTTTGAGCACCCCCTAGTGGCCCTCTCTGGACCAACATGCCCTTTTTAAAAGAGCAAAAAGATGCTGAAATGCTGTTTTCTATGCGTTTTTAACCCCCCAAAACTCAATTTTCCAGAGTGCCCTAGAGTGCCCTCCTGGTTACATTTGAGCACCTGCCCTTGAAACTCTCTGTGCACGCCACTGGTTCGTTTGCATGCCATCATGTTTGGTGGTGGGGCCGTCTGGGCATTTAGGGGGGCATTGCCCCCCCTCCATGTCCATGCCTAGATCCGCCCCTGACCGTGAACGTTGTTTACTGCGCTGTCTGGCAACGCGGGCAGTCATCATCAGCCCCTTTGTTCTGTGTTTGTGGCTTTGTCTTGTTTGTGTTGTGTTATACAGTGGCTTGTCTTTGGCATCCCAGTGTGTCCAGGTGCGGCTCGTCTTACATCAGAGCAGTGTGTTTATGCAGTCCAGCTGTCTGGCCACCTGTGGAGGGACCGGAGAGGAGAGGAGAGGAGACAGAGATGCATGCGGGTGAGTGACAGACACTGGTCAGACAGCAGTGTCAGGGAACTGACTGACAGTGTTGCCGACTGCTCAAATCCAAAATGCACTGGTGGCCAGTGTTGGGCAGTAATGGATTTTAGGTTACATATTCCTGTAGTATTACCCTATTGGCCTGAATATAAGACTATGTTTTTTCCCCAAGGAAATATCCCAAAAAATAGAGTCGTCTTATATTCAGGGGCTATAGTATTTGACATTTAATGTTCTTTTTTCTGTAAATGGGTCTTGAAAAATGAGGGTCGTCTTATAAACGAGTCAGTCGTCTTATATTCGGGACAATACGGTATTACTTTTGTTCCAAAAAGTAAAGTAAGGAGATTACTCTGGGTAATGGGTAATAAGTAATGCATTACTTTGCAAGTGACGTCAAGTTAATGAGCTTGTTGTTGCATGCAAAAATAGAACTGATTTACAAGCTATCGACAGGTACTGTAACAACAGAGATGTGCACTAGATTGTAGACCCAGTGCACACGCTGTATCCTGCGCACAGTTATGTACACTACAAATCGCTTGCTGCTTTATTTTGTATTTTATTTTTACACAACCTCAACTGTCTTTGAAAACAATTGTGAAAAAGTTTAAAAAGTCAAAGAGACAAATTTCGAAATCTGGTTTTGTTAGTTGCAGGTCTGTTTTGTGATTCAAGGTTAAAAATGTTCCCATTGCTTCTCTCTGCGCCTTTTTTTATCTAAGAAAGACATTTACAATGATCCCCCCCCCCCAAAAAAAAAGGGGGGTAACGGGGTATAAAGGTGGCACATGGTGTCCTTTTCATTATTTGCAATGGGTTATTCATTTTTGGTCCATAAAATAACCCCAAAAGTCTTAAACATCATTTGCATTTGTTTGGCTTAGTTATTTTCGGTGTTTATTATTTTCAAGCAACCCCATGCTGTAAATCCTGCTGAAATGCCTGTGTGCCGCACCGGGAAGAAAAATAGCGATATTTTATGTACATTAGTGAGGACCTATTATGTGAAGATACATTTAAGTGGTTCTTTAATAGACCTTTCAGAAAGCCCCCCCCCCCCCCCCCCCCCCCTCACCACCACCACCCCCAAACTTCTAGGGTCCAATCACAGCTAAGCATGCCATGTGATAGACAAACCTCTCTGCCAATAGTTTTCCAACTATTGATAAAACATTGTTGTAAATCATAAATGTTCCATGTGCGTTTTTCCATTGCATAGGACAGGCCTTGTTGATGGATTTGAAAGTCTGGTGGTTCCAAAAATGAACTAATAATTTTTTGATCCAGACCTTCAAAATCTCTTCCAAAATTGAATGTGTAATGTTCATGATATTTACATTGGATTGAGCCTGCAGCTGAGTTGGACAGTGGAGAGAGTGTGTGGCTCACTGCCACACCCTCTATACCCACATACCCATAATGTCTATTGGACATTATGGGTAACTCAGAAAACTCTGAGTCAGACCTTTTATTTAGTTTTATGCATGCCCCGTGTCTGTTGCAACTTCAACAACAACTGATTAGGCCTATTATTGATGTTTTATTATGCTTGCCTAATAAAAGTCCTGTAACTGCAATGAAGCCGTTCCCATACTGTTTTCTCCTGTCCCCCCAATTGGGAAATTTTATATCCGCCCCTGTGTCTAACCATTATGTGATCCCACGTGCGGGTAAGAGGCTGAGACTATAGCAGCCTAATAAAGTGTTGGGGCATGTGGAGTTTGCGATTGAGTTGTCCAAACTGCAAGTTCACACTCGATTGAGGAGTCTTTCATTAATTAAATAAAACAAGTCCCTTTCTTTTTTGTCAGTATTCGGTATTGGCAATCACAGAAAGTGTACGTGTTGCAATGCGAATAATCACTATCGAATCGCTTTGTATCTGCTACATAGAAGTGTGTGTGTGTGTGTGTGTGTGTGTGTGTGTGTGTGTGTGTGTGTGTGTGTGTGTGTGTGTGTGTGTGTGTGTGTGTGTGTGTGTGTGTGTGTGTGTGTGTGTGTGTGTGCGTGTGCGTGTGTGCGTGTGCGCAGTTTGCACACGTGTGCGTGCCTTGGCCTAAAGTCTTTGTAGTCTCCCTGCAGGAGTCGTGGAGGCTCCTTGCTGACAGACAACACAAACGGAGCAGCCGTGCACGGATCTGTGTGTGCACAGCGTTGAGCTTAATTAGAAAGAACAACTCGCTGGCTGGCAGGGGAGCTGCACATCAACAAAGTTAGAACAACTGCTAAACTAAATGTATTTTTTTTTTGTTTTTGTATCATGTTCCAAGAATGTTACCATTAACCGAATGCCGAGAACGTGGAATTCCGTTTAGCTCTCACCCTCCCACCCACCTGCCTGTGCTGGAAATAAAGTTCATTGAAGGGATGTTTCACCGTTTTTAAGTTATTCCATTCAGTGACTTTATATTGTATTTGATATTTGATGTTCATTTTAGCTGCCCTGCCCCCTTCCTATACCGCAGTGGTTTTCAACCCTTTTCATACCAGGGACCACCATTTATTCAGGATTTGAGCCATGGACCACCATTTGACGACATTTTTTAGCCCCAAAGACCTAACACTAAAGAATTCTTTTGGTTTTGTTCACAATTCCAGGCTGGATTTTGCAAACAAAACCGTGTAGTAGACTTCTTAATTAAATATTGTTTAGTTACATCTGGTTAACCAAATTCCCATCATTTAGCCTGGGGACCATCTGGAACCGTCTCAAGGACCACTGGTGGTCCCCGGACCACTGCTATACTATAAATACCTATTATAACTTAAAACTCCATTTTAACCTTGATCGATTCATCAAAAACACCCAGTCGTTACGTCAACTGTTGCAACGTTGGGTGCAGTCACAAAATTATGTCACGGAAGTTGAAAACTAACATAAATTTGTCACGACCGTTTGGCCATCCGTTCGCGATGTATGGCACAATTTATCCCACAGTCGCAAATTGACTTTTCCCCCTCCTGCCCAGATTGTCATTGATGTGACAATCTGGATAAAGGGGCTACCCTGATGAAAAAACACTATTGAATCACCAGTCATTCAATAGTATTTCTACTATTGCGATTGAGTAGTGATTTTGTAGTGATTTGTGTTGTAAAATGTAGAGAAATGGCTCGTTTCACTACTTAATCACTATTACTACATAATTCCTATTCAAATCACTACCTGGCCTATGGCCTATTTTTTTCAGACCACCATTTTTTTTGGGGAAAAAAAAACAGAATTGGAACAAACTTTTTATCATGTCCACACACCATCTCTAAAATGTTGAAAATGGGTGGAGTTCCCCTTTAATTACTTCAGCCTCACTATATGCTTTTTGGAAAGAACTATACAGTTTGTTGAATTACTACACAATTACTGCTCTCTACACAATCCCTATGGAAATTATGTAGTGTTCAATACTGATTTACTTTTTGTTTAAGGCTTTCTGAAGAACAAACAGTAATTTATTCAAAGCAACGCTGTGTATTTTACCCCACATTATTGCTGTGAAGTGGCTGGGAATCATATCCAAACCTCAGATGACTGTCATGTAGAATCCTTTGATGTGCACCGCGCTGTACTGTATATCCTCCTTGTCCTCTGGAGGCTGACTAAACTAGGACAAATCAAATAATCTGCAGATGCATATTAAGAAGACAAGGGTTTCCACAGATGCAATTTCAGTCAGATAAACGTATGAATCAAAGGTGAGGTATCCATAAATGGTAAATGGTAAATGGTGCATTTATATAGCGCCTTTATCCAAGGCACTTTACATAGCTTGTGCATCACATTCACCCATTCACACACTGATGGCAGTGGAATCCATGCAAGGTACCTACTAGCACATCAGGAGCAATTAGGACTCAGAGAGGCTCAGTGTCTTGCTCAAGGACACTTCGACACTAACTCTGCGGGAGCCCGGAATCGAACCGGCATCCTAGCGGTCACCATCCGTTGACTCTACCCCCGAGCCACTGCCGGTACATAATTGTGCTCCATGCGCTGAGGCTGAATGATCGCTTGCATTTCTGCACACAACCCGATCTCACAGATAATGGTACATGGAGCGAATGGCAACCTATAAAATCGCGTGCCTACCATAGAGTAATAAGATATAGAGAGTTAACCGGAGCGATAGCCACGCCCACTTGCCGTTCATTTCAATACAAGTTGCTCAGTGGTGTTTTGAACCATCCGGAAGACTGCAGGAAGTAGCGTCTACTTCCGCATTTGGACACCAAAATTTGGTGTCCAAATGCGGAAGGGTTTCCTCCATGAACGCACACATGAACGAGCGTCCAATGTTAAACTTCGGGAGCTTCATTTCAATAAGTTATCAATAACTATATCAATAATAAAGCTTATGACGGGCCTGCCTGTCTGCCTTTGGATTATAATGACGGCACCGCAGGGGCGGATGTAACATTTCCCTTTTGGAGGGGGGGCAGGAGAAAATCGTATGGGGGCGGCTTCATCGCCTGTGTTGGTTTGCGCCACGGGCGATGAAGCCGCCCCCATGCCATTTTCAGGTACAGGACTTTTATTAGGCAGGTATAAGCATCAATAATAACATCAGTTGTTGAATTTGCAACAGACACGCAGCATGCATAAAGCTAAAGGTCTGACTCAGATTTCTCTTTCAATGATGAAAAGGTGTTGGTTTAGTGGTGCCACAATTGTAGTTATATAAGCACATATAAGCACTTTAATTTGAAATATCTTGGGTTGTTTTGCATGCCAGCATGTTTGATGGGGCAGTCTGGGGCACCATCAGATGAGCAAGGAAAGCTGTCATTGTGTCAATTCCACTTTTACAGTACTTGCGCTATTCTACGTTGCAGAGTGTATTGCCAGGTGTATCAGGTAACATAGCAATAAGAACGATGAGACTAGCTGACATCAAGAGCATCCTCGGCCAAAAAGCTTGTATACTGTTGAAACCGGCATCGATTGAGAGGACCTCCCACATCCAGCATACGTGGACGTACTACTGAAAGATAGAGAGCGCAGAGAGCACAAACGAGCTGAGCATGTTGTTATGGAGAACATGACATGACTACAGGCAGGGGCGGATTGGCCATCTGGAGTACAGGGAGTTTTCCCGGTGGCCTGTGCCACCTAGTGGCCTGGACAGGGTTTTTTTTTTTTAAGTCCAGGGCAGGCCAGGGCGCCAGGCCCAGGCCAGGCAAACTAGTGTTTCTATCCTTCAAAAAAGAAAAGGTGTCCTACACCAGAGCCTTCAAGTAGGAGAGATCTTCTACATTCTCTAGTTGTGTAGACTAAGTTGGGCTAATTCACATGAATATTTTAACTCTTGAGGGTGTAAAAATGAAACCAAATGGACCCATTTGGTGTCATTTTTACGCTCTCAAAGAGTTACATCTGGTTAACCAGTGGCCTGGCAAAGGCAAAATCGTCCCGGTGGGAAAATATGTGCCAATCCGCCCCTGACTACAGGCACCGAGAGAGATCGACATAAAAACATTTGAGTATTTTTTTGCACCAGTCCGCAGCCTTCACAGCTATAAGCTGAAGCTCATGCTGTTATACTGTATGCCAATCCCAGCTGAGCTCACACTGCTGCCGGTGTTGCTCAACCACAAGCATCACAATTTACAATGTATGCATTTAGTGGGGGGCTCTTAGAGGAGAATTCCACCCCACGAGGCTTTCTTACCTTTACCTGCTGTTTGTTTAGTGGTACGACAGTTGTAGTCAGTTAGTAGCATAGTGTTGTATAGTGTTGCATAGTATGTTATAATTAGAAGCGCTTTAATTTGAAATATCTTTGAAATTTGGGTTGTTAGCATGCCATCATTTGGTGGGGCAGTGTTACCAACTTGGCACATTTGTTGCTATATTTAGCTTTTTTCCAGACCCCCCTAGCGCCAAAATTAGTGAAAAACTCCTGGCGGAAAATCTAGTGCTTTTTTTTGCTGGTGAGTTGGAGTGAAATTGGTTGACAGGCACCAGAGATAAAACTCTTGTTTTTCACCATTTTTCCTCCTATGATGGAGTCCTCCTTCCTTCCTAGAAAGGACCATTGGTAACCAAATGGACCCTTTTAGATCTGTAACTCTTGAGATCGAAAATGAAACCAAACGGACCCTTTCGGGTCCGTTTGGTTTCATTTTACGCTCTCAAGAGTTAAATCACATTTAAATCTGAATTGCTTAATTTTCAAGAATCTACACATTTAGAAAATGTAGAAGAATTGCTATTTTGACCAACATTTTGCCAGTTATCTCTCCTAAATTAGGCTGAGAGACTAATCTCAACATCAAACGGTGCTCCTCCATGGCTAAAATGCAGAACAAATAGTGGGCCCTCGTATGAAAATGGTTGAAAACCCACTGCTCTAGCACATTCTAGTGCATTTTGAAAGTGCCACTAGTGCATTTTAGATTTTGGCAGTTGGCAACACTGTTTAGGGGGGGTATTGACCCCCCCCCCCCCCCCCCCCCCCCATGCCTAGATCCCCTGCTCCCTGGTCCGCTCTATCATGTTCTGCTGCATTGAGAACTAGGGAAGGACAGATAAGAGTTGTTGTAAACACTGCAGACATGCGGCAGGATGTGTGACATCCAAGCTGCTTTGCTGCTGCGGAGGAGGAGGAGTGGTGGTGGCTATTATAGGTTAAAGGTGATGCAGGGAGGGGTGTGTGTGTGTGTGTGTGAGGGGCCAGTGTTCGTATATCGTGTCGTATATGCATTCAATATTTACACGGCCTTGTGGCCAGGAACTGTGATATATTCATCCACTCCGACTCCTCTCCTCCTCTCTCTCTCTCTCTGTCTCGTTCTTTATCCACCTCGGCGTGTTCCTTCCTCTCGCTCTTTTTGTTTACAGAGGATATGGAAAGGTAAATGTCAGCCGTGTCATGTATTTTCTTTCCCTTCTTTCCCCGGTATGTCCAATTGTCCATCCTCCTTTACAGCCCCCCATCCCCATTTATTTCTATATAGGGTGGGACTCGATTTTTTTTTTATGTAATTAATTTGAAGCGTTGTAATTAAAGTGGAAGTCCACCCATTTTCAACATTCTGATGTTATTAGTATACCCTAGAGGTGCTGGGTGGATATGATAAAAATGTTCCCCCATTCTGTGTTCCCAAGAAATGGAGGTCTGAAGAAAACCACTAACATGGTTAAACATCTAGATGACATCATCAAGATGTATTTTCACCATGTTAATGGAGCTTCTTTTTTCTGAGAGCGTACAAATGGAACCTAATGAACCCATTGGGGTTCATTTGGTTGCATTTGTACACTCTCAGAAAAATGATGAAAAAATGGGTGGAATTCCCCTTTAACCCTTAGTGTACAGAACGCGTTTTGGTGTTCTAAGCATTATGTTTTAACTGTTAAAATAGCAGATCTACAAGCTCTACAGATCTACAAGCTTATGAGCTTGTATCTCTGCTATTTTTGAAAAATCGTGAAAACGTGGTGCAAATCTTTGAATATTATGTTATTCAGAAACTAGAAATCTAGACAGGACACAATGGTTTAACTAATGTCAATTAATCACATACTAACATATGATCTGAGAAGCATTTTTACTGTCAATTAAAACAAGTTGGTGTAGCGTGTGAGTGAGTTTTTCTAAATCAAAACTGTGTCCATACTGTAACATGTTATGTTGAGGGCGAGGGATAGAGACAGTGTTACTAATTTTGGACCAATGGGAGAATAAAACAGTAGGGCCTCTTCTCATATATATACTTTTTTTTTTCTCTCTGCCGTTCTCCTTATCTTATAGGATTGGTGTTTGTTTTTTGTCTTGTAAAGTTGTAAAATAGTATTTTTGGGGTGGGACTCGATTACATTTTTTGATCTAATTAATTTGAAGCTGTGTAATTAATTAATCTCAATGGATCACATACCAATATTTGACCCAAGAAGCATTTTTTTGTCAATTAAAACAGGCTTGTGTAGCATGTGAAGGTTTTTCTAAATCAAAACTGGGTCGACACAAGTTGGTTAACCAGATCAAAATTTGGTTAACTAGATCAGAACTTGGTTAACCAGATGTAACTCTTTGAGAGCGTAAACATGAAACCAAATGGACCCTTGCGGGTCCATTTGGTTTCATGTTTACGCTCTCAAGTTAAAATATTCACCATCTGAATTAGTCCAATTCTACGCAACTAGAGAATGTAGAAGATGAATGGTCATTTTGATTTTTATGTTTGACTGTGACATTGTTTCTGAAATTGTGGACAAAAGCAAAAGAAATCTTTAGTTTTGGGGGCAAGACACTATTTTTTCGCATTATTGTTTCTGTGATTAATTAATCTCAATTAATCAGTTAAAGTCCCAGCCCTAATTATTTTCCAACTTTAATATTACCAATATATTAACAACATAGCCGTTTTTATTAATAAAAATAAAAATAAAAAAACGATCCAACCATTTATCCATTTCATGTGGTATATCACCTAACAACACACTTGCACGTTGTCCTGACAACAAGCAACAATAGTTGGTCAAGCTGGAGTGAATCATCCACGTTATTACCTATCCTACTAGCCAGGGGAGCAGAGTGTGTGCACTGCAGCAGCCTCTGAGCTTTCACTAAATTTCAGTCAAATAACTATCTCTGTATGTATTTAAGCCTATAGTTGTATTGTATGAACGTCAGTAAGGCCATCGCGCTGTCTGTCTGCATCACTGCACGCATAATGGCACGTGGCTCTTTCACTGAAGAACTCACCACAGAGAACTATTTGGCAATCCCGGCATAGGCGTGCATACATAGACGTCAAGGGGGGTTTGAGCACCCCCTAGTGGCCCTCTCTGGACCAACATGCCCTTTTTAAAAGAGCAAAAAGACGCTGAAATGCTGTTTTCTACGCGTTTTTAACCCCCCAAAACTCATTTCTTTTGTAACCAGGAGTGCCCTCCTGGTTACATTTGAGCACCTGCCCTTGAAACTCACTGTGCACGCCACTGAATCTCGGTGTATATCTATATATGTCGGAGTGCAATGCAGGTAGTTCAGGCTCAAAAAGGTAGGTAAGGTAAGGGGGGGTCCATTTGGTAAGGGGGGGAGGTCCAGGGAAAATCTTGCCTAGGGCTCCAAATTGCTTAGAAACACCACTGATTCTCACGATGCTGGATTTACCCCCAGCTGAACTGAAACACCGACCAAAATGAATGCTAAGCGCATGAAGCTGTCATTGAAAGGAGAGAGAGGGGAGGAGGAGGAGGGTATATCGTAGGATGATGTCCGCAAGATGGAGGGAGAGAGAGGACAAATGGAGTGTGAAGAGAGAGAGGGAGAGAGAGAGAGGGAGAGGGAGAGAGAGAGAAAGGAGACTAGTGTCAACAGATGGTCGCCCAGCATCATCCCGAGATCTCACTCCTTCCTCTCATTTCTCCTCACTCGCCCTGTCTTTCTCACTCCTAATCTCTCCATGCGTTGTGCCTGCCCCCCTCCTGTTGCAATTAATTACCACGGCCGTTCATTAATAATTTACCTTGTTTTGTTTTTGGTAACGGTGGATTCAATCGGTGAAGACGGCTTGTTTTATTTTTACCGATAGGTTTGTCTGAAGTATAAAAAAAGAACCTGCTTGGTGAATGTACGTATTTCTTGAGTGCGGTGGTCGCAGGATGGTGCAAATTACATTTAAAGTGTTAGAGATGAGTGCCATGATTTTTTTCCACCCTAAAACTATTTTTTTTAATAAGTGTACAGTATTTGTTAAAATGTCCTTCCTTGGTTCTCCTCCAGCTGCTCGTTGTCACACTGTATTTATTGTTTCCCTTTCTTTTTACATCTAGAGTTGTCAAAAACAAGCAGTCTGGAGCAATCAACATTGCCTGGCGGATCCCGGCTAATGGGATTGGTTCAGCTCTGTTGGGTGGACGTTCCCGGTCAGCACCGCTGCGGTGGTGAGTAAAATCCATAGAGTAATAAAATAATAGAGAACGGACTGGAGCGATAGCCCCGCCCCCTTGCCGTTCATTTCAATACAAGTTGCTCAGTGGCGCTTTGAAGCACCCGGAAGACTGCCGGAAGTTCCCATTGGAATAACATTGTAAGCAACTTCCGGACACCAAATTTTGGTGTCCACCAGTGTGCCGCCATGACACCTGTGACGTCATGAACCCCGTTCACTTCCATTATAGGGCTGCACTTCCACTTTTCGCCACCGGGGCCGTTGCTTCAAGCCTGGGGGCGCTGTCGGTGGATGTGGTAAAATCTGAGTGGAGGGCTGGAAAGAGTGGTGGTTGCGGTGGTATGATGTCGTAGTTTTCCGGTGGTTGTGGCAGGAGGGGCGAAATCAAATTGACCTTGCTGTCTCTCGGTCGCAGTGGTCACCGAATATCAAACTCGGTATTACATCTACAGTGGATTCACAACTATTTCACAAGCATGTAGGCTGGTTGTTTTCAGCATGCAAGTGCAAAATGACTTCTATCTCATAATGTACAGTATCCTCTCAACATGTTAGTGTAGTTTTGATTTGTTGGAATGGTGAAATTGTCAGTATATTTAATTCACTCACTTTACATATACTGTATGTAGTTTTCATCTGTGGGTAAAAAAAGGTAGGCAACAGACACTTCTCGTCGACAAATGGAGCGTTGGACCGCCTTCAAAAAATAAACTCACATCCTTGTATGGGCTAAAGCCTGTTGTCTTGACACCTGCTTTGACCCCTCTGTGCTGTGTTGTCAAAGCCATGCAGCCGGTTGCATAATGCATACATGTGACATCTGACATATGCTGGGCACTCGTACAGCGCGTTTTCCTTTGGTCTCATGACGGAACGTGGACAGGTGCGGATGAAATATCATGGGTTGTTTTGCATGCCATCATGTTTGGGGCAGTCTGGGCATTTAGGCACCCCCCCGCACCCCCCCTGCCCATGCCTAGATCCGCCCCTGAACACGTACAAGAACAGTATGTTTTTATGTCAGCCTTTAGCCTATACAGTATACAAGGATGCCAGGGCTACACCTGCGATGGACAACTGAATGGGTCGTACTGTAACTGACACGTTGCATGCTGAAAAGAGATGCTCACGCTCTCATTCGCTTGCTTGCTGGAGAATTGAGTGTGATTCCATGTCGGACGTTTTTTCCAACAACAGCAGAGGTCACGGGCAAAAGGTTCCCTGGTCTACAAAAGTGGTAACAGGAGATGGATTCTAAAGACGTGAGCAGAACCGCGTCTTGGCGTGACCTGTGGATGACGCGTGGGTTTTGCATGCATGCCTGTGCTGTTACTTGTATTCTTGTAATGTAATCCATTTACACCCAAGGCTGATTTTTTTTTATCGACCGTGAGCGCGTGTTTGTTGTTTTCTGCTATATGCCACGGCTCAAGCCAGTGCAATCGGTAAAAAACCCTTATCTTGAAGCGCCAGATCTCCTAAACAGGATGTGCGATGACGTCATGCTGTTTCTGGTGTCTTGACTAACCTGTCCTCTCACGATCTGAGCAAAAAGTTCCGGGTCAAAAGTCAGGAAGTGACGTCTAGCCCTAGTGGATCTACCCGTGCGCTTCCACGACATTCAGGGGCAGATTCTCAGGAGAGGCTTTTGAATGCATTGGATTGAATGGGTTACAATTAGTTAACCAACTTTCCAACATTTAGAATAATCTCAGGGACCAGTGGTGGTCCCCAGACCGCTGGTTGAAAACCACTGGCTTAAAGCACCAAAGCGGGTTTCCCCCGCCCTGAATGAAGTATAAGGTCTGTGTCCAGTCGTCTTTTCCTTTTGGTTCGGGTCACCACAGCGATTCATCCAGCCTCCATCTTGCCCTGCTGCCGCCTCTGCTTTCACAGCAAATAACTTTGGTTGCAGTGCAGGAAAACGGGAAACAAAAGATTTTTTTTTGCCAATAAAATGAGCCTGCCTTCTATTATCTCTCCAACGTCATGCTAAATACAGTTCTATGGCAAGGTGACCCCGTTACAACTCTTATTTTGAAGCGCCAACGGATGTTAACGATGACCGGAGTCGTTGAAACACAACCTCGAGTGTAATCTTGCTTAATTCCAATGCAGAGCATAGAATGGATGAGAGTGCAAAAAAAATGGCCACACCCATATTGTCCTAAACAGTGTTGGTCAATATTACTTAGTTAAAGTAACTTAATTACTTTACTCGTTGCCCCTTAGACAAAGTAATATCATTACTCTACCTATTACTGGAATCGAAGAGTAATATATTACATATTACGTTATTACTTTCCCAAGTTCTCAACTCCCACCTTTGAAAAAATAGAGATGTACAACATAATCTGTCTAGCGAGCTCTTTTTAGAACTGAATCCAGTTTATTGGAATAATAATAGTCTCCAATCCCACAAACTGCACCTGAAAACAAAGCCAATAAAATCCGGCATTTCAAATGTCTTTATTCGATAATAATAAAAAAATAAATAAATAAATAAATAAATAAATAAATAAATAAATAAATAAATAAATAAATAAATAAATAAATAAATAAATAAATAAATAAATAAAAAGGAGCAGAGAGAAGCAATGGATCATTTTAACCTTGAATCACAAAACAGACCTGCAACTAACAAAAACAGAATTTGAAATTTGTCTCCTTGACTTTTTAAACTTTTTCACAATTGTTTTCAAAGACAGTTGAGGTCTTGTATTTGAAAATAAAATACAAAATGAAGCAGCAAGCGATTTGTAGTGTACATAACTGTGCATAGGATGCAGTGTGTGGACTGGATCTACAATCTAGTGTCTGTTGTTACAGTATTTGTCGATAGCTTGTAAATCTGTTCTATTTTTGCATGCAACAACAAGCTCATTTTAAGTAACTAGTAACTTTGCATTACTTGCAAAGTAATGCATTACTTACTACCCATTTTTGCAGAGTAATCTCGTTACTTTACTTTTTGGAGCAAAAGTAATAATATTACAGTAATATGTAATCTAAAATTCGTTTCTGCCCAACACTGCGTATAGTGTATGTGCATGACGTTGTGCTGGATACGAGTTCTGCACACAATGTATTAAGTAGACACCTCTTTGTTACTGCACCGTGTGGGGTCAATTGTGTGTGTATGTGCATACGCACGTACTTACCTGCGTGCGCATGTGTGTATGCGCTAGCGCGTGCACAAACCAAATTGGATGGAAGGCTGTTGATAAATGCTGTGATTATGCAACGGGCTGCTGCCTGCGATCCATCATATTGTTTCTGAGGCAGGGACGGATGTAACATTTCCCGAATGGGGGGGGGCAGGCGAAAATGGTATGGGGGCGATGAAGTCGCCCCCATACCATCAATGGAGTCGCACCCATACCATTTTCGGTTACAGGACTTTGGTTAGGCAATTAAGCATCGATAATAAAAGGTGTTGTTGTTGCAACAGACACGCAACATGCATAAAGCTAAAGGTCTGTTTTCAATGATGAAATGCTGTTGGTTTAGTGGTGACAAAACAGTAGTTGGTTAGTAGCAGTAGTAGTGTTTCAAATAATTTTAAATATAGGCAATTTACTGTGATTTTAAATATCTTGGGTTGTTTTGCATGCCATTGTGTTTGGTGGGGCAGACTGGGCATTTAAGGGGGCATTGCCCCACCATGCCTAGATCCGCCCCTTTCCTGTGGTCTCAAAACTATACACTACCTATGCATTCAGACACACAGCAGAGTCTCTTATATATTCGGAACATTATCAAAAACACACACAATCTCATTTGTCTTCTTCGTTCTCACTGGAGATGTCCCAATTTGGTGTCGGGACGGTGTCGGACAAAAAAAAAGTCTTTTTTGGTCATATTGGTCTCAAACATGTTAGACTAACCGCCAGGGGTGAGGAGTTGACACTATGGCAAGTAAATGTTGGGGGTATGGAGTTTGCTTTTGAGTTGCCCAAACCGCAACTCAAATGTGCATTATCTTTATTTATTTATTTATTTATTACTGGAAAAGGCAGCCCACTATACAGTAGGGTAAAACGTAGGGTGACCAGATCTTTACATGGGACAGTCTGTCATTTCCAAGATTCTTCAAGCGTCCCACAAATTGAGACTCCCACATTGTGCCCAGCATTCACCAGTGTTCAAAGTGTCCTTTTAACACTAGAAAGGCTAAGGGGTCATGAGGACCCCTTTTTGAGATTTTGAAGTGGATTTTCTCTGCCTGTGATGGTCTGAAAAAGTTCCCCTTCCATGACTTTCCTAAATATGCAATTCAAGTCATCTCTGTTTTTCTTTTCGTCTATAATAATTTCTAAATATGAATTCTACCTTACATGACTGGTCATTGCGTTCCTGAGGACCGCAATTACCTCAAAGCGCGAAAAACCTGTTTTCCAACCATTGTCCTTCCTCGTTGGAAATTCAATTGGAATGTAAATGAGCCATTAGCTGGAACAATAGAGCTGCTCTGGGCATGGAGGTGTGAACTCTTAAGGGGAGAGAATGGCTGAGGTTTGTACGGGTCTCAGAGACCCAAGAGTTAGTCTTAATAGGAGTATTTGTGTTCCCAGTCCTGCTTGTGTTAATAATCCGAGAAGTATTCCCCCACTGTATTTCCACATTCACTCCACAGTTGTTTGGAACTGGTCACCCTAGTAAAAGGGCAGCGGCTGTACCTCCCTTTCATGTGCATCGTATGTGTGTCCAGGTCCGTGCTACTGCTAGCGCTAGCTGCATAAACATCAGACACTAACAACGTTGTCTGATGATGGATACACAACACACTAACAGTCTATAATGAAAGAGTGAAAAAATACGACGTGTGTGTGCTAATATTGTCACATTCTTTCTGATGTTAAACAATAGGGATGGGACGATTCGGTTACCTCACAATACAATATCGATATTTAGGGTTCGGAATCGGTTTATATTGCGATTCTTAATTATGCTGTGATTAGATTGATATATCGTGTTTTTTTTCACAAATGGCCATGCTTTTATTATACAAGAATTTTTTTTTCAGAGAGCGTACAAATGGAACCAAACGGACCCTAACGGGTCCATTTGGTTCCATTTGTACACCGTCAGAAAAAAGGTCCTAAAAGAAAAGTCATTCACAAACTCAACACAAACACAACTTGATGATGTCTTCAAGTCATGTTTCACCATGTTAATGATTTCTTTCAGACCTCCATTTTGGGAAACGGAATGAGGGGAACTTTATCATGTCCACAGAACAGTATAAAAGGTTGAAAATGGGTGGGACCCCGCTTCGCTTTTTTAAACAATAACAAAACTTGCAATCTTATACATCAATGCAGCCTGATAACATCAGCCAGTCTTTCTGACTTTCTGATGAACAAAATAATGAATAGGACCTACATAAATATATTTAAAAAATCGATTTTGAACCTGGCGATTCGATATTGATATCATGGCATTAAGAATTGCGATATATTGGCATATCAATTTTTTGACCATCCCTATTAAACAACACACTATTACAGCGGTTGGTTTGCAGTACATGGGCTACTAACAGTGGCCTGCGGTCTCAATTATTAGAAATATTCTCTGATGTTGGTATATTCTGTATCGGTCACTGGCGTGCATAGAGTTTCAAGGGCAGGTGCTCAAATGTAACCAGGAGGGCACTCGGAAAATTGAGTTTTGGGGGTGGAAAATTGAGTTTTGGGGGGTTAAAAACGCATAGAAAACAGCATTTCAGCATCTTTTTGCTCTTTTAAAAAGGCCATGTTGGTCCAGAGAGGGCCACTAGGGGGTGTTCAAACCCCCCTTGACGTCTATGTATGCACGCCTATGGTATCGGTAGTAGATAGCCGACAGTCAGTTTGTCAAAAATACTGGTATTGGCATCAGCTCGGGTTCTCACCACTGCTGGTTGATTTCCCTACCTCTGTTGCGCTGCAATCCTCTGTCTCTTATTCACACCAGCATCACTGTTCAAGGTCGCTGCTCAATGGATTCATACCCATGCTTGTTGCCGTGGAAAGTAACAAACTATAAATACTGCATTCTGTACTGCGATACCGCAGTAGTACTGTGGTTGAGGTATTTCACTGTTTGAATTTCCAAATGTCTGTACTTTTACTTGGTATTCCACTACGTCTCAGCAGCAAATGGTTTACTTTTACTTTGACAATTATGACAAAACATACAGTACATTAAAGGGATAGTTATGTTTTGTTTTTTTAAGTTAACCCTTTATAG
>CM076969.1:54821919-54826919 GCA_039105355.1 Benthosema pterotum | reverse complement strand
TCCATTAATTAGGATGAAGTGAAAATTACCACACTATAATTTGGGTGCAGTGAAAAGATCTAATTTCACTTTTGGATCACAGGCAAAAAGTATATGATGGCCACTGGCCAGTAGGTGTCATTATATAAGCACATTCCATGCAAACAAACTAACAATCCATGAATCTCACTCAGCTCTCGTCCACGTTGTGACACGACGCCAAGAGCTGCGTTTTGCCGTCCTAGGAGAGGGTCGGACGGCCGCGAGGCTTATGTATCGAGCACAGAGCGATTGATTACGTCGGTCGTAGGCCTCACGTTCCCCCAATCTTAAATAGGCTAGTATTATGAATGGTCTGGCGAGTCTAAACAGTCTGGGCCAACGCAAGTCTGCTCACTGCAAGCTGGTTGGTTGTTGAACAGAAATTGTTGCCCATTATGCTCGTGGATCATGCATTGTTGTCAATATTATCCAATATGCTTTTCTTTCTATTTGAAAACAACATGAATCACCCGTTCGCTCGTGTTTCCAACGGCACTGCAGCCGTTGTGTGAGCACCGTGTCGTGAGCAGCAGATGCTATTTCAAATACTCTGATGCTGATGCGATACTGAGAGACAATGTGCAGATATTAAGTAATGTGTCCTTCTGTATGACCTCTGAGCGGAATATGTGCATGCACGACAATTAAACAATGATTCATTTGAACAATGTTCAGCAGGAATATTCTCCACAGTGACGCGCATGTGCTCTGGCATGCGTTCCCGACATGCGTTCTCTTGCGTTCCAACGCATTGCGCAGTTGTTTTGTCATTTGCCATTTATCATTTTAAAGTTGTGCATTCAGCTGATGGACGTGATGGCGTGCGCGCACACACCCCCCCACACACACACACACACCCACACACACACCTTCCGCCATACCCTCTTGAAATCAAACGCTCTAACCTCTGCCCGACTACACACAACCTGTCAATCAGCGACATCTGCGGTGTGACAAACCCGTCGCCGCGGGGGAGGGGGGGGCGCATGCAGGTGTCCTCGTCGCCCGAGGGACAGGATGTGACGCGGCGGGGCGTCTCGGCGCCGCTCTCGACACGACGGCGATCAATCAACGCCTTGATCAATCATAATTGGGTCGTTTGCATATTCGCCGGCAATTCGCGACAGTAATTCATTTATGCAGATCCGGCGTCGTGAGACGCCGTATGTATAAGCTCCAGGGGGAGAGGGGGGAGCGAGAGAAAGAGAGAGCGAGAGGTCAGAGCTGAAGCCCTGGCCCCGACGCTTTGCCGAGAGATTGAATTAGTGCTTTATTTAGATTTATGCAGATGTTAGCGGTAATGATATACAGCCGGGACACTTTTGTCCTTCTCGGATCTCAGTCAACACGTCAACATCGACATGGGGAGCTCGGAGATGGACCCCCTTTCCAGCGGGTTACCTTGTTCGAGGTGTCAACAGAATGAGAATTCCTTAAAAAATGACTTTGTGCGACAGAGTTATAGCTCCAAGGCAGTGCTGCATGTGTGAAATGTGCATGCGTTTGAATTGTTAACGGGGAGGAATGGAAATGACCCCCTGTTGATGCGCTGTGTTTGGTCTGAGATGTTTTCCTTAGGAGACTTGCATGACGGCGCGAAGAGTATTGCGACAAAAAAGGTTATAACCGACTCAGTGGCCTTGTGGTCTGATTGGAAGGTCGGGGTTCGATTCCCGGCCGGGTCATATAAAAGACTCTAAAAATGGGACCAAATGCCTCCCTGCTTGGCACTCAGTATGTCCCCGTGACATACTAGCGTCATGTCCAGGGGGTGTACTTGTACATCAAACTACCTCAGACTACACAAACATGGGCCTCATGGCTTGACAAGGCTTACTTACTACTTATGACTAGGTATGTCCCGAGTATTGGCGGTATAGGCGGAGTATAGGCGGAATACTGATTCCGCCTTGCAGGTTGCATGCCTGCAGACAAGAAATCCTGACCATGTCGAAGAGATTTGGAATATAGCAAGTAGTGTTCATTCAGCGGATTGGAAAATCAAGCGAGTTTCCCCCGTAGGCTGCGTATTAAGGCCAGTTCCTCGACCAGGCATGTTGGCTACCAGCCGACTGAGTTGATAAGCATCCTCAGCCCCGCAAGTGTGTCGCAATGCAGTTCGTTTTAACGCACAGTTGGCTACTTTATTGCGGTCGTTTTGGTCAATATAGTCGCCTCCTCTAACCCTAAACATAACCGCGAGCACGTCGCCATGCTGACACGGGGCTTAAAACAAGGCGGCTCCCCGATAATATGCCTTGTCGAGGAACTCGCGCTTAATAAGCAGCAACCTGGGAAATATCACTTGATAACGGTCGAAGCGGGTGGATCATTTAAAGAAATCTGTTCCTCTTACTATGCTGTGTTCTGGGGATGGGCTGAGAGTGTGGGATATCGGCGAGGTTTGAGACCATGTCTGGCAGTGGATTCGACCGTTGATCAGTGGATAAGATCGCAGTTATCAAGTTGTCATCAGCAGGATTTTTTTTCGCCTCAGAATGGCCATGCTCTGCCGTCTCCCATAGTTCCGAGACGCAAAACCCCTAGTCCCCTCCAATCGTAACCCTAATCCTAAATGCCTGACCCTCAACCTACTGTAACCTCACAGACCTGACGGTCTGTGCGATGGTTGAGCGTCGGGGGGCTATGAAGAAGTTCAGGGTGTGTCTCGTGCAAGGGCGAATGTACAGATATACTGTATATAAACTGAAGCTTGACTGCTGGCTCTTTGAGAGAGTAGTTGGTGTGCCAGATGCTTGCCCCATTTCGGTATTCAAATACTTTAAAGTCTGATACTTTGAAAAACTGAAATGTGCTCATCTCATTGTGTTATATAATGTCTCTCCAAACAGATGTGTTCTCCAAACAGAAATCCGACAAAACTAATATGTGAGGTATTTCACCATCCGCTCCAGACAGATTCATACACCCGAAAGGTTACTGCTGCGAAGTCTAGTGAGCTCCTAACACAGTGGTTTTCAACCAGTGGTCTGGGGAAACCACCAGTGGTCCTTGAGAGACTTCCAGGTTGTCCCTAGCTAAATGATAGAAAGTTAGTTAACCAGATGTAAGTCTTAGAGAGCGTAAAAATGAAACCAAATGGACCCTTAATTGCAGGTCCATTTGGTTTCATGTTTATGCTCTAAAGAGTTAAATTATCATCTGAATCATCTGAATTAGCCCAAGTCTACACAACTAGAGAATGTAGAAGATTAAAGGCCTTTCCAGACGGCAACGATAAACGCCTGCATTATCGCAGCGATTCTTGATTCTCTCTGCATGGTCGACATAAAGAGAATCGCCCGTCGATTAACGCCAACGGTGGACGAGACAACTGTAAAATCACCCACATCGTAGGCGCCGCCATGTTTGTTTTGAATTGCGTAGCGTGGGAAAAAAAGCGCACTGGATTGAGCTTTAGAAAAAACATTGTGCCTCATGCGCCAACCGTTCTTAAGATGTTCTTAAGAGGAAATTTGTTCTTAGGCACACTTAAGAAGTTTTTAAGAACATTTTGTGATGCCTCAATGTTTTCTTAGCTGTGATTTGTTCGTAGTTAAGGACAAAATCTACGCACACTGAGGAGGACTCTTAGGGTGCCTTTTTTGTTCTTAAATGCAATCTGAAAAAGAAAAGGGAAAACAGCGCCCTCTACAAGATGTGTAAAGTCTGGTGTGGGGACCTCAAGGGCTCCATGAGGATATCCCAGGCAGTCCACAGTAAACATTTTACCACTCTTCTAATCCCATTTTATTATGAAAGTAGCTCATCTACAAGCTCACAGCACATTCCATTACTCCTGTAGATCGGATATTTGATAAATCTTCAAACCAAAAAATATTTTGTTCCCCACCATGCCCCCCACAACCCCCGCCATACCCACCTCATAACCCCCCTACCATGCCCCCCAAACCCCCCCCGCCATACCCACCTCATAACCCCCCTCACCATGGACCCCCATAACCCCCCACCATACCCACTTCACAACCCCCCCACCATACCCACCTCATAACCCCCTCACCATACCCACCTCATAACCCCCCCACCATGCCCCCCATAACCCCCCACCATACCCACCTTATAACCCCCCCACCATGCCCCCCATAACCCCCCCACCATACCCACCTCATTACCCCCCCCCCCCACCATGCCCCCCATAACCCCCCCACGATACCCACTTCACAACCCCCCTACCATGTCCCCCATAACCCCCCACCATACCCACCTCATAACCCCCCGCCATACCCACCTCATAACCCCCCTACCATGCCCCCAAACCCCCCCCGCCATACCCACCTCATAACCCCCCTCCCCACCATGCCCCCCATAACCCCCCCACCATACCCACCTCATAACCCCCCCCCCCCACCATGCCCCCCATAACCCCCCACCATACCCACCTCATAACCCCCCCACCATGCCCCCCATAACCCCCCCACCATACCCACCTCATAACCCCGCACCATACCCACCTCCTAACCCCACTACCATGCCCCCCATAACCCCCCACCATACCCACCTCATAACCCCCCCACCATACTCTACACCCTCCCTTATCCCCATACACCCCCACCCACTAGCAATTGTCCTGTGAGTTCTGAGTGTTGCAATCACACACAGGTGTGACTGGAGTCATGCAAAACCACACCCACCTGGGTAAAACACAGGAAGGAGAGGGAATTCCCAATGCCTTATATGGGAATTGGTGGGTGGTTCCCTATGGTAATTAGGATGCAAATTAGGAAAGGTAGGGCGTCTACCTATGATAATTTGAAGGAACTGGCACACCCCTTCAACTTACAAGGATTTGGATTCATCACCATAAGAACAAATTTTGCGAACAAAATGTCTACTTAAGAACGCTTCATGAATCGGACTGAACTTCTCTTAGAAATTCTATTAGGAAGACATCTAAGAGGCAAATGTAAGAACTTATTGGCGCATGAGGCCCATTGTGTGTGTGTGTGTGCAGAAACAAG
>CM076969.1:54779419-54814419 GCA_039105355.1 Benthosema pterotum | reverse complement strand
GGAGCATCCTGCCTGCGTCAGCTGCGGATGCATTGGGAGACGGACGGGGGCCACCGCTGGACGCGGCTAATGGCACCCCTATCCGCACCTTTGGCACCAGATATGTGACTCTGTGTTTCCATGGACGGCAGTTCAGCTGGGAGTTTATTGTGGCTTCGGTGTCGGTGCCTATACTGGGCGCGGATTTCTTGTGTGCCAACAGACTGCTCGTGGACGTTGCAAACCGGCAGCTTATTGATTCGGTGTCCTTTGACACATACCCATGTACACTGGGGGGGCCGGGGCCACCTCCGCTCGCCAATATGCTCGCCACGGGGGACGTGTACCAGCGCTTGCTGTCGGAGTTTCCAGCCATCACTGTCCCCAACTTCTCCGCGGTGGTGGCCAAGCATGGAGTGGAACATCACATCACAACGGTTGGGCCTCCGGTGTATGCGCGGGCGCGCCGCCTGGATGTCGCCAAATTGGCGATAGCCAGGGCGGAGTTTGCCACGATGGAGCGGCTCGGCATAATACGTCGTTCCAACAGCCCCTGGTCATCTCCGCTGCACATGGTTCCCAAGGCAGACGGGGGTTGGCGTCCCTGTGGGGATTTCCGTCGCCTGAATAATGTGTCCACGCATGACCGCTATCCTGTCCCACACATCCAGGATTTCACCGCGCATCTGGCGGGGACCACCATCTTTTCTAAGATAGATCTGGTGCGTGGTTATCACCAGGTGCCCGTCCATCCGCCCGATGTGCCCAAAACTGCTGTTATCACTCCATTCGGACTGTTTGAGTTCTTGCGGATGCCGTTCGGGTTGAAAGGGGCGGCCCAGACGTTCCAGCGTTTGATGGACTCGGTGCTGCGGGGGTTGACCTTCCTGTTTTGCTTTCTGGACGATATTCCGGTGGCTAGCACTTCGGCCGAGCAACATCTGGTGCACCTCCGACAGCTGTTCGACCGGCTCAATGAACATGGCTTGATTGTGAACCCCGCCAAGTGTCAGTTCGGGTTGTCGACCATCGAGTTCCTGGGCCACCATGTCTCCCCCCAGGGGGCGGTTCCCCGACCCGCCAAGGTGGAGGCAGTTGCCGCCTTCCCCCGCCCCCAAACCGTCAAGCCACTCCAAGAGTTCCTGGGATGATTAACTTCTACAATAGATTTATACCCCGCGCAGCTCATCTGATGCGTCCCCTCTACGAGGCTTTGAGGGGGAGGAAGGATAAGGATGCCATTGAATGGTCCCCGGAGCGGGTCCAGGCGTTCGAGGACTCCAAGGCTGCTCTGGCCAACGCTGCCATGCTGGCACACCCGTCCCCTGCTGCTCCCATAGCCCTCACTACCGATGCGTCTGATTATGCAGTGGGGGCGGTGTGTGAACAGTGCGTGGGTGGCTCCTGGCAGCCGCTTGCCTTCTTTAGTAAGAAGCTGCGTGACAGTGAGAGGAAGTATAGCACATTTGACAGAGAGCTGCTGGCCATCTTCCTTGCCATACGTCACTTCAGATTTCTTCTAGAGGGCCGGAGGTTCACTGTGTTTGTCGACCACAAGCCACTGACTTTTGCCATGGCCAAGACCGCAGAGCCTTGGTCCGGACGACAGCAGCGCCAGCTTTCCGCCATTTCGGAGTACACTACGGACATACGACATGTAGCTGGCAAAGACAATCAGGTGGCGGACTGCCTCTCCCGGGCTCGTGCCTGCCCGGTGCACCTGGGTATTGATTATGCTGCTATGGCTGCGGACCAGCTCAAGGACACGGACCTCCAAGCATTCCGGACGGCGGTGACGGGGCTACGTCTGGAGGATGTGTCTTTCCACGAGAGCGGCGTCACCCTGCTGTGTGATGTCTCCCTTGGCCAGCCCCGCCCCATGGTGCCAGCAGGTTGGCGCCGCCAGGTATTCGACGCCATTCATTCCCTGGCACACCCCGGAGTCAGGGCATCGGTGAAGTTGGTGGCTGCCAAGTTTGTCTGGCCAGGGCTTCGGAAGGATGTGAAGGGCTGGGCGACCTCCTGCGTGGCGTGCCAGCGCGCCAAAGTGCATCGCCATACTAGGGCCCCTTTACAGCCGTTTCTCATCCCTGAGAGGCGGTTTGACCATGTCCACGTGGACTTGGTGGGTCCACTTCCATCGTCCCAGGGTTTCACGCACCTCCTTACGATGGTGGACAGGACCACCAGGTGGCCAGAGGTCGTTCCCCTCGCATCCACCACGGCTGCAGAAGTGGCCCGGGCATTCGTCTCCAGCTGGGTGTCTCAGTTCGGCACGCCGTCGGACCTGTCTTCAGATCGCGGCAGCCAGTTCACATCGGAGCTGTGGAGCACCGTGGCGGAGAGGCTGGGCGTGAAACTCCATCGTACCACAGCCTATAACCCAAAAGGGAATGGGATGTGTGAGAGATTTCATCGTTCCATGAAGGCTGCTCTCCGGGCTACACTGACAGACTGCAACTGGGTCGACCGTCTGCCGTGGGTCCTGTTGGGCCTGCGCTCTGCACCCAAGGAGGACCTGCACTCCTCTTCGGCCGAGCTGGTGTTTGGTCAACCGCTGAGGGTCCGGGGGAGTTCCTTCCGAGTTCCTCTGCTCCGTGGTCTGCAACATCCTCCCGTCCTGCCTTCCAGAACGCAGCTGAGAGGTTCTCTCCCCCGTTCCGCACATCATTGCCTCCCGAAGTCCTACATTCCGAAGGACCTCAGGGCTGCCAGCTACGTGTTCATCCGCCATGATGCTCACCGTTCCCCACTGCAGGCCCCCTATGACGGCCCTTCCGGGTCCTGGAGGTGGGCGACAAGAACTTTGTGGTGGACATGGGGGGGACTAAAGAGCAGGTCTCCATCGATCGGCTGAAACCTGCTCATGTGGTTTCAGACGAAGTGGAGCTGGCTGTGCCTCCACGCCGCGGCCGGCCACCGAGATCTGCCCTCGTGCCGCCGCTCATTGCTGCCCCAGCCGCAGGGTCGGCCAAGCCTCGTCGGCGGCGGGGACGTCCTCCTTCCCTTGCCCCTGCCCGTTCCGCTTTCCCTAGGGCTGTCACATACAGCCGTTATGGTCGGGCGGTCAGACCTCCTAAGTTGGACTAATGACACTGGGTGTGCTATTTGGGGGGGTTTGCAGGTTTATTGTGCTGCACAGGTCAATTCTGAGCGTTCGGGGGGGGCCTGTGTGGTGGACACGGGATGGAGGTGTGTCTCACCTCAGAATGACACTGTGGGTGGTGCTGGGTGGAGATAGGAAGTGATATGAGGAAGTGTTTGCTACGTGTGTGTATCCTATTGTTTGTTGGAAGTAAACGCTGAGACTCCCCATACCTCTGTCTGTTCGTCTCATTTCACAACTTCCACAAGGCATAATTTTACCAAGCTTAGGTTTAGGGTTAGGGTTAGGCATAGCCTATATAGGCTATAGTTTTACTGGTTAGGGTTGGGTTAGGGTTAGACGGTAATTTGTGCGCTTACTAACCCTGTAAAACTATGCTTCACCCTCCCCTACTAGTAGTAGCCGGCAAACCCATGATCAACCGATGAATAAATACAAAATATACCTGCCCAGCGGGTATCTGAGTATCTGCTCTACTCGTTGTATTCGATCTTGTTATTATTCGTGATTATGCTCTATTTAATCGATGGACAGAGGTCGAAGCGGCTAACCATATATACCAATGGTTTTCAACCTTTTTCATCCCAGGGCCCACCATTTATTCAGCATTTGAGCCACGGACCACCAATCGGGATATTTCTTTTAGTCCCAGAGACCCCAAAACTAAAGATTTATTTTGCTTCTGTCCATGACGATTAATTTTCTAGTTGTGTGGACTTGGGCTAATTCGCATGATGCACATTTTAACTCTTGAGAGTGTAAAAAATGAAACCAAATGGACCCGCCAGGGTCCATTTGGTTTCATTTTTATGTTCTCAAGAGTTACATTTGGTTAAACTGAGGACCACCTGGAACCCTCTCAAGGACCACTGGTGGTCCCCGGACCACCTGTTGAAAACCCCTGATATATACTGTTAAGTTGTGTGTGTGTGTGTGTGGTCTGTATTTCTGTAATTATCTGCCTTGGTTTTTATACAGTACATGTGGCCCTACAGCAATAATCAAAAAGGAAGGGGAATATGTCATTTGTTTTGACAATGATCCGCCCCAACGCTGCAAGGACCTTCATCGTTTCAGGTTTTTTTCTCTCCTATACAAGAGGTTTTACATCTATTCCATTGTTGCCGCCTTGAATGGCGAGCTTTTTCCGAGAGTGACAGAGTTAGACAGAAAGCAGACGCGTAATGACAAAACAGAGAGACGGCGACAAGCACAAAGCTTTTCAAAGGACAGCTCATCATTTCAAAGTGACGCAACATGCGCCAGACATGAGGGGAACTGTGTTCAAAACAACAAAGCGAAAGCCCTCCTATGATATGCTCACTAAAGTATTAGAAGACGCTAGAAAAGGAGACAAGATATATACAGTATAGATATATTTTTAGAGCTTATTGTTCAACAATGCCTGAGATTAAACGCTTGGATGTTGTTTGCCGCCGTACCATTCATGGAAAATAAAGACGAGTTCCAGTGTTGCCAACTTGGCGAATTTGTCACTATATCTAGCTTTTTTTCAGACCCCCCTAGTAGTGCCAAAATTAGTGGAAAAACTCATGGCGGAAAATCTAGTGCTTTTTTGCTGGTGAGTTGGAGCGAAATTGGTTGACAGGCACCAGAGATCAAACCCTCATTCTTCACCATTTTCCCTCCTATGATAGAGTCCTCCTTCCTTCCTAGAAAGGACCATAGGTAACCAAATGGACCCTTATAGATCTGTAACTCTTGAGAGCGTAACATGAAACCAAATGGACCCATAAGGGTCCATTTGGTATAATTATATTCAAACATCTGAATTACCTAATTTCCAAGAATCTACACATTTTCAAAATGTAGAAGAATTGCAGGTGGTCCCCAAGCTAAGTGATTGACCAGATATAAGTGTTTGAGAGTGTAAAAATGAAACAAAGGGACCCGCCAGGGTCCATTTTACACTCTTGAGTTAAAAATGTTCATGTGGCCCAATTAGCCCGAGTCTAATAACTATAGAATTATTGGCGATCATTTTGATCTCTATGTTTGACCGTTTCGTTTCCCAAATCCAGCCTGGTATTGTGGACAAAAAAACAAGGGAAATCTTTTGTTTCGAGGTCTGTTTGGGGGCTGAAATGTCCTCCCAAATGATGGTCCGTGGCTCAAATGCTGAATAAATAGTGGGCCCCGAGATGAGAAAGGATGAAAACCCACTGCTGTATGCTTTCAACACTGACCCAATGCTGTCTGCTTGTGTGTATTATTGTCCTTATAATTCCATCATTTCGCTTTGCCCTTTTCTTTCTCCAGCCTCTCTATACTTCCCTGCGTCAACTCCATCGATCGCTCTGACCTCTTCACCTTGTCTATGTCATTCATAATTGAACAGCATTAACTGCTGCTGTCGCCGAGCGCTCTTTGGTGTTTTATCTGTTGAAAAATAGCAGATCAACAAGCTCATGTCGCGCCACCGAGTGGCGCGACATGAGCTTGTTGTTCTGCTATTTTTTGAAAAATTGTGCAAATGTGCCCCCCGCCCCCCTCCTCTCTCTCTCTCTCTCTGTCTCTCTCTCTCTCTCTCTCTCCTCTCTCTCTCTCTCTCTCTCTCTCTCTCTCTCTCTCTCTCTCTCTCTCTCTCTCTCTTCTCTCTCTCTCTCTCTCTCTCTCTCATGTCCTCTACTGTTCCCTGATCTGTTTTTTTTCTCCTGCTCTCTGTGTTCTGAACGGAGGACTGTGGTGAACTGGCGCTTTCAGTTCATACTGCATGGGCTGCAGCTTGGTTTGTGTTTTCAATTCAGCGTTTGATACAGCCAGGCAGAGGTTACTGTGGCCAATGCATGAACTGGATGAACGGATTGAAGTATATTATCCTGGCATAGTACTATTCTACACCAATAAACTATACTGCTGCATTACCTATACCTCCCTGTTCATGTTCACACTCTTTTGTAGTCATTTCATGTTACTATTACAATTCCTCTTATTACCCAAAATACAGTTGCCTTTGACGAAAGATGCAAAGTGTCCAAAAAACACTTACTTGCTGCACAATGACGCGAACTCTAGATGTGAGGCCCCCAGAGTATGTCTAGTATACTCAAAAGCTCTGGATTTCTCTACACAGACTTCATCCAATTACTCATTCCAATAACTTCCTCTTGGCATGAATTTGAACTAGAGTTACAAACCCAGGGCCGTTCCTACACATTTTGGTGCCCCCCCCTCACGTTGGGCCCAGGGGGGTTTGAGGGTCGGGGGTTTGGGGTTATGGGCTTAGGGTTACGGTTGGAGAAGGGTAAGGGTTTTGCGTCTCGTAGTTTCGGAACGACGGGAGGTCGCGACGTTTGTGTTAACATTCTCTAGTTAACACAAACAGCACGTCACCACCTGGCTTCAAATGAGTCTTTGTTCTCCACCTGTTCTTTGTCATGTCAACACTTCATTGTCACACGAATTCCCGTCTCCAGGGAGGAGCTTCTTGAAAACAACACGGATTCATTCTAATCACAATTAACACCCTGGTTTCAGACTCTTCACCTCGCAGGATGATACAGACAGGTGAATGTAATAGCCCTAATTACGTTGTAGAACATAAGCCTATGCTTGCCAATCAAATATACTTTATAGATTTGTGTGTACTTTATGAAAATGATTTAGGCCCCGGCTACACGAGGAAAATATCCGTTCTTTTCCTCCTCCGTTGAAAAAATAAACCCTGTCCACACGACACAGACATCCGTGTCCACACATGCAACCCAAAACGGACATTTTGGACTCATCTTGGATTTAGCGCATCACAGAAAAATATAAGCTTGTGAGTTGGTTTCCATGGTTACCCAAATAAATTCTCCACGTAACCTGCTAGTAGTAAGGGACTATGTTATTGAAGTGAATTGAATATTGGAGGTATATGGAGGAAATGTGAACTGCACAAAAAATCATCACCCTCCCTATGAATTAAAAAACAATAAAAGTCCCCTCCACAACAGTGTTGATTTTATTTAAATACGCTATTCAACAACATTTTCCCAACCCCGCTGCTTTATTTCGGGTAGCAACTGAAAAGTCGCTACGCGCGGCGATGGCGGTGACATCATCGTTTTCGTTTCACGTGTCTACACGGCTCCGCTGCTCCGGATAGTTTCGAAAATCTTCACTTATTTATCCGTTTGCAGAAAACTCTGTGAGGCTACGTTTACACGGAGACTATGTGAACAGAAGACGCAAAAGTGGCGTCGCGTCTTCACTTATTATTTCGCGTCTATACGAGCGTTCTCATGAGGAAATCTGTGTGCATACAGTGACGCAAAAGTGTGTAGAAATCCATTGGGCGTGCTGCCCTGTGCCCCCGCCGGGCGCACTTTGTCCGCGGCGGTGCTTCGCGACCGGCTCTGGGTCGGCCTGGAAGGGTCCGGCGTAGGGTTTAATACCGGGATCCCGGTTTCCCGGGACGCCCGGGTACAACTGACTGAAGTTCCAAACATCACTGATAATTAGACTATGCAGCGAGGGGGCTATGAACAGGAGCCCCGCGGGACACAATATTGGCGACACGTGGTCTAAATGCGAGCAGTCAGGACTCAGGACTATGGACCGCACGAATGCTGCATCCTCCTTCATTCATTTAATCAGATGCAGACCAGCTTATACAGCCTACAGTAGCAAAAATATGAACTTCTGAAGAGAACATTGAAATTCCCTATACTGCACGGACTTATTTTCCTCGCGACAGATTGTCCCTGTTCTACAACTTATTGTACATCACATGGCCACTCAGCAATGTGAAATAACTTACAACACAGGTAAAAAAAAAACACACACACCAGCGCTCTCTCTGTCTGTCTCTCCCCCCCATGTCCACCGAGGCTATTGATATTACAATATTACAATATATACAAAATAAGTTATATAACCTGCATCCCGTAACTTGTTGTCATGTCAGACAGCGACTAAAACATGCGTAGTCAACAACGCTTCGTTTGCATTGATGAGCTGGAAACGCAGCTGCAATCAATAGTATTAATAAATGCCCATACCAAATATTTGATCATCAAGCCTCAATCATCGTATCTTACGCGATGTACAAGAGCACTTTTGAGGCGCGTTCTACCATCGTATCCTGATGTGCAGACAACCTTATTATGCGATATACAAGACCACATTTGAGACGCGCTGTCAGTCTCTCTCTCTCTCTCTCTCTCTCTCTCTCTCTCTCTCTCTCTCTCTCCCCAATGTCCTAACCTTCCAATAAGTAGCCTATTTTGCGTGCCGCATTGCTAATATTTGTGTAACCGGCTTACATTTGTATTGTTCATATTTCAACACGAGTCGCCCAAAGCGTCTGCGTTGCCTAGACAACGTGAGCAGAACAGCCAGTTTGCG
This sequence comes from Benthosema pterotum, assembly GCA_039105355.1. NCBI lineage: Eukaryota > Metazoa > Chordata > Actinopteri > Myctophiformes > Myctophidae > Benthosema > Benthosema pterotum. The sequence continues at coordinate 54,805,982 of CM076969.1, read as the reverse complement.
TCTTGGCCTGTTTAGACGGAGACGCTGCGCTGGAGCGTATACAACTTTTCCACTTTCAAGGGTGGTTTGAGATTTTTGCGTCTTCAAGCCCAAAAAACGCCGTCACCATATAAACGAAAGGCACTTCTGATAAAATATTTTATCGTCTTTACTCGCAAGCGTCTCCGTGTAAACGTGGCCTGAGTGACGTAAAACGCCGTTTGCGTGTAGTAGAAAGGCCCAAACGCAGGAATATTTCTGCGTATGACAAAAAATCCGGAGTCGTGTAGCCGGGGCCTTACACCGTACTATTCACCAGTGGTTCCCAAACCAGCACACAGACATGTGCGCACACACGCGCGCGCACACACAATTTCAGCTAAATGCATTCATCGGTTGCATTTACAGAAGCGGTCCCATGGGGACCATCTCTTGAGAGTGGGGGTTCGATGCTGCCATGGCGATCATCAGGGTCAAGGGGAGAGACAACACCCAGATTTGGCATCAAGAGACTTAACTCATTTACCGCGATCGCATCTTCTTTGTTTTCTCCCCATTGCCACGCCTCAAACCAGTGAGATCGGTAAAAAACCCTTATTTTAAAGCTCCTAAACAGGATGTGCTGTTTCTGTCATGATGTTTCTGTTGTCTTGGCTGACCTCTCTTCTGACGATCTCAGCAAAAACATCCGGGTCACAAGTCAGGAAGAGCCGTGTAGCCCAAGCTGATTTACCCATGCGCTCACGACATTCAGGGGGCAAACCGGAGGAGAGCCGTTTGAATTCATTGGATTGAATGGGTGTGAATGGGACAAAAAAAACAAGTTGTCGCCAATTCTGTCCCAAATGAAAGTCAGCAACGGGATCATTATCAGGCGATGCGCTCGGATTAAATAATGAAATCTACATTTCGTCGTGATACGCGCCGTCATTGTGACCAGTAATCTAACGGGAAATCCACAAGCAGCTCGAGAACGGCGTCAGAAGAATTAATTGCATTTCCTCCCTGCACACCACCAAAATGTGGAACACCCTACCTAACAGTCATTAAGACATGCGAATACCCTGATTCCTTCAAAACTACTCTCAAAGGGCACCTACAGACAGCTGCAATTCACATCTGGCCTCTGTAAAAAATAAATGAATACATGGGCGGCGTGATTTGTCACTACTTTGATTAATTAATTATTATGTATGCCTTTCTTTTTGCTTACATTTTTCCCCCCTTTTACCTCCACTATGATTTCCTGTTTTGAGCTTTTCACAAGTGTTTACAGAAGTATTACATTATTTGCATGTCTAAATGTCTTCATGAAATGAATATGGTGGCCATGTAAGGCTTAAAGGGTAATTCCACCCATTTTCAATTTTTTCCTGAGGGAAACAAATGTGAACCAAATGGACGCTAGCGGGTCCATTTGTTTCCATTTGTACCCTCCCGGGGGGTCTGAAAGAAAGATCATTAACATGGTGAAATACATCTTGATGATGCCATCAGATGTATTCACCATGTTAATGCTTTTTGTCAGACCTCCATTTTTAGGAAATACAGAATTGGGGGAACTTTTTTTTTTTTATCATCACCACACAATGGGCTCCATTTTCGTTACCTCCTAAACCCCTTATCTTTTTTTTTTTTTTTTTTTTTTTACTATTTTGAAAAACTTTTTGGAATAGTTCAACGTGCCAATCTATTGACACATTGTGAGCTTGTGGACTGGCCATTTAAACTATTGAAAAATGTTCTTTTTTTAATAGTTTAAAAAGGCAAAGAAGTTAAGGGATAAGGGGTATAGCGGTGACCAAAATGGAGCCCAATATCTCTAAGGTGTATTAATGACCTATTAAAATGTTGAAAATGGGTGGAGATCCCCTTTAACTGAAAATCTAAAAAAAAATAATTCATTCATGTAATGCCAATCTTATTTTGGGGAGAAACTCACACCTGCCTCGAAAATGCTGCCATGTGTCTGTGTGGCCCACCTGCTCGCACGCAAGGGGGGGGACAGACTGTTTGGACTCTAAATCTAGAAGCTCCAACAGCTCGGCACGGTTCCGCCGTGACGGCTGAGGGAAGGTTGTTTGCATCATCGGCTGAGAGGAAGAATAGTAGCTCTAGAGGCCTGCAATATTTCTGTTTTCCCTGCCATGTCTTTGTCAGGTTTTGGGGTTTCTATCGGGGTTTCTATCGGGTGGATCCATGAACACATGCTGGTGGTGCAAATCTTTCTTCAGAGCGTATGTTTTTAACTGTTAACACATTGAGTGCCCTTGTCGTTGTGAGGGGTTGAGTGCCGCTGTTAAGCACCTGTGAGTCCATGTTAGGGGCTTTACAGAGTCAGGAGTCTGAAACGCATGCATTATCGCCGTGATTCCGAGAGAAAAAAGCAGCAATTACAGAGTGCTGGAATCTTTTTCCATTTTTTACATAGTTCGAGCCGTGCACCTTTCAAGCTGAAATACTAAACCTGCGTCTCCTGCATTTTTTGCAGTCTTCTCCTAACAATTAATTTCTAACAATTAAAGTTCCTTCCTATATTTTCCTGTACTCCTAGTACCTTACTTTTTAAAACTTTGCCAACACTCAAGGGAGGTGAGAGGGGCTCAAAGGAGGTGAGAGTTCGAAACATCTCCCCTCCGACGTATCACTGCTGATATGCTGTACCTATAGGCATTAAACAGATGCTTGCATCCCTCTCGCAAGCGCGAGATCAAAGTGCCATCGACAAACAACAGCGAACATGATCAAACAACGCGGCATATCTTTACTATACGCCGAACAATGTCACACACACCGGCTACTTAGCATCAGTGTACTATTTATAATCATATGCACTGCACATCATCAGGCAGCTGCAGTTTCATGTCATTCTTATGTTGGAAATGTCAGAATAAAAGGTGAGAAAAAGTGCAGGGACCTTGCGCGGCGCTACCACACCTCTGTGGTAAGGTGACAGACCGCCTGGAAGGAAGGGCAGATGGGACTCGCTGTTTTAACTCTAATGAGGAAGAAAGAATGTAAAAGAAAGACACTGTATATGTGTAGAGGTCTGGTACTTTGTGCCTCGGAGAATACTATTTTCCCTATGGACCCTGATGGAAATATTGGAAATATTTAATATTTCAGAATTTTATTGTGAATGATTTACATATGTCATCAATGGGATTATAACTGGGCTGTGCTACCACCTTGTAGATCTAGTTGTTTTCAGGGTTGTTCAAGTTGCATATTTCTACACTCATTCTGAACCTTTGGCATACTACTGACGAGGTTAAAGATTTGTTTGTCCTTTGTTGATATTACCCAGATCACAATGTACTAGGTTATTATGGTTAAATTGTTTTGTTTTCCAGACGTTGTTATGGTTATTCTTATCTATGCACCTGCTAGCCTGTGAGAAGGATTCGTTTCTCTCTGTCGTTGGGCAGGATTAATTAGTTGCATCATCCCAAACTCCATCTCCATTGTATTAAAACTTCTTTTCCCATAAGTCTTTGCAGTTAACGTCATGTGGGAGGTTGTTCACTTGTATGCCACGTGCATTTCCTGATAACAAATGAAATATAATGTGTTTCTCAGCCATTATTCTTTGGGAGAATGTTTTACCATTTTTGTGCGACGTCTGTGGGCTTTTGGAATAAATCTTTTGCTTCTCCCCCATAATACGGACTTTTTTCATCTTTTCCACTGAACTGACTTGACGGCTGTGTGTTTTTCTGTGTTTTAATCCATGGGTCCATTTGGTTTTCTCAGTCTTGTCCTGGTTGTAAGTAATTTTCAGGAATTATGGGTATATTTACTCGTACTCGTAATCATTTTTAATCTTTTCCAGGATTACATTTGGAACTATTTCTAAATGCTCTTAAAGCTAAACATTACTTTATGGCAAATTGTACGTCAGGGCAGCTAAAAGGTTTTTCTCTGGTATATTTTACTCTGATTACATTTTGGGTTTGGTCATTATAGCCTGTTCTAAATTTGGCTCTCCACATTTTTGAGCTATCGAAAACATGCAGTCCTTTCATCATATCAATTTTAACAAATTCTTTATTCGGTCCTTTTTCCCAAATCCAACAGACCCATCAAAGTTTATTTTTCATTTTTTGGCCTAATTTCGTTTTTTCTTTTTTTTTCTTCATATTAATTCAGTTCGAATTTGGATCTGTCTATTCATCCGAAGAGTTAGATGGTTTGGAGAAATTAAATGTCTGTATTTATTTGCCAAAGTAGCGAGTTATTTTTGCTAAGTTTCCGTCTCTTTTGTGGGTGGAGAGGGGCGACTCAGCGATTTGTAGGGGATCCCCCAGAAGCACAGATTTGAGTTAAAAATGTTTGCTTCGGAAATAGGTTTGCACCACGTTTTCACGATTTTTCAAAAATAGCAGATACAAGCTCGGTGCGGAGTGGCGCGCTATGAGCTTGTAGATCTGCTATTTTTCAATAGCTAAAACATCATGCTTAGAACACCAAAACGCGTTCACTACACTAAGGGTTAAAATGGCCACTATGAACAGCACTACATGAGAAGGCAAGTGGTAATATACAAGCATCAAGACCGTGTGACTGGAGTGAGCACCAGGCTGCATCATCATAATCAGTATAGCCAACATCAAAGGCACAACAAGGCAGGTTCAGGAGCCGTAAACCCCCATAACCCCCTTGTACCAGAGCTCTGCAACAGTAAGCATTAGACTAAAGCAGGGGCGGATCTAGGCATGGGCATGGGGGGGCAATGCCCCCCTAAATACCCAGTCTGCCCCCCCAAACACAATGCCATGCAAAACAACCCAAGATATTTCAAATTAAAGTGCTTATAATTAAAATGATTTGAAACACTACTATACTACTAAACTAACAGCATTTCATCATTGAAAACGGACAGCTCTCTGAGTCAGACCTTTAGCTTTATGCATGCCCCCCCCCCCCCCAAAAAAAAAAAAAGTGTACAGTATTTGTTGAAATGTTTTTATGCGAGCACCCCCACCAGTTCATTAAGTATGCCTGGTTTGCCTGGTGGGTGGTGATGGGTGGAACTGAAGACACACCCACGGCTTTAGTTGTAGGATAAAAGGGGAGGAGTTATGGGAGGGGCTGGTGTGTGATGTCACTATATTACAGTTTTTTCTATTGGCACGTTTAGCCCCCAGGAAGGAACCTTATATACATAGGGAAGACATCATTGCACATAAAAACTACACCAAGGGGTCCAATTAAATTCTGCCCCTTCTTAAACATGTACAAAATTGGAAAAAAAAATACAAAAGTCACGACACTCCATCTTTAACTCTATGGACACTGAACTAAATACTGGACCCAAACATCACAATGCATATAATATTTACAAAATCAGGAGAAATCTCACTTTAACCACTTACTGTTATCAATTATTCTTTATCCCACAAACAAACTCTCACAAAATGTGTTAGGAGTCAGGAAGACTTTGTTAGCAATCTGCAATGTGACATGTGCCAGATTGGGGGCTCTAAAAGGGGAAAACCATGACTACTTAGGAGACCATTTATAGGATTTGTAGTCCATGTGACACCAATCTAAGGTTGCCTATCTTTGTACATAGAGTATCTTTCCATGAACGTTACATTGATAGCAGGTCCGTGTATTTTACGGCCATCTGAATTCTCATTTCATTATTGACAAACAGTATTCAGTTTAGGTTCTGTGTTCTGAATACTGTTTCTCAAAAACGGGAATTTGTTAATTAAAAATAGGAAAAAGGTTATTTTTCTTAATACTGTTTAGAAATGTGTCCTTGAAACTTAGAAATAGGTTTTTAAAACGCCTATATGACCTAATTCCTTACTTTCTTCGGTGCGGTCGCCCTCAGAATGGTGATTTCAGTACAACCGCGCTCCTGTACTGAATTCTGTTTTTCCTCTCGCTCAGAGCGTGGAGGCGTGGCGCGGAGCTCTTGATTGACAGCTCGGTTACTGCTGCAGTTACTACAAGGAGACACACGCGGCGCTGTTGGCGCTGTTGTACTAGCAGATAATATTATGGATTAGAGTAGACAATATTATTATACATTTATCCTTTATTATATTTAGATATATATTTACACCCTTTAGCGCTGCCGTAATTTTAAATAAATTAGCCTGCTTTTTGGTTGCATATTAACACAGCGCTGTTATTACATTCTGATTAGACATTGATGCATCCTCTGTGTCAACTCTTAAGTAGCCTAATGAAAAATAAAGTAGGCTAATAGAGACAGACAGACAATGAATACTAATAATAACTAATAATAAAAATTAATAGTATTAACACCATATGACACCTGGGCCGCCAAGGTGCCATATCCGAACTAGCCATTGAAGTAGGCTAAATGAATAGAAACACACACACACACACACACACACACACACACACACACACACACACACACACACACACACACACTCACACACACACACACACACACACACACACTTGATTTTATAGACACTATCTGTAGCCTACCATCTTCCACAAAGTTGGCTATAGAATGTTAAAACCAATCTGATGATGAGCCCCAGCAAGGCATTACCTCCTTAATTGTGTGTGTGTGTGTGTGTGTGTGTGTGTGTGTGTGTGTGTGTGTGTGTGTGTGTGTGTGTGTGTGTGTGTGTGTGTGTGTGTGTGTGTGTGTGTGTGTGTGTGTTCCTATTCATTTACTTCAATGGCTAGTTCGGATATGGCACCTTGGCGGCCCAGGTGTCATATGGTGTTAATACTATTAATTTTTATTATTAGTTATTATTAGTATTCATTGTCTGTCTGTCCCTATTAGCCTACTTTATTTTTCATTACTTAAGAGTTGACACAGAGGATGCATCAATGTCTAATCAGAATGTAATAACAGTGCTGTGTTAATATGCAACCAAAAAGCGGGCTAATTTATTTAAAATTACGGCAGCGCTAAAGTGTAAATATATATCTAAATATAATAAAGGATAAATGTATAATAATATTGTCTACTCCAGGGTTTTTCAACAGGTGGTCCGTGGACCACCAGTGGTCCCTGAGAGGGTTTCAGGTGGTCCCCAGGCTAAATGATGGAAAGCTGGTAAACCAGATGTAACACTTTAAAAGTGAAATGGACTCCCTTGGTTTCAATGGCTCTCATGAGTTAAAATATTCATCATGTGAATTATCCCAAGTCTACACAACTAGAGAATGTAGAAGATTAATGGTCATTTTGATCTGTATGTTGGACTGCTTGGTTTCCCCAAATCCAGCCTGGAATTGTGGACAAAAGCAAAATAAATCTTTAGTTTTGGGGTCTGTGGGGATAAAATGTCATCAAATGCTGGTCCTCTGTGGCTCAAATTCTGAATAAATAGTGGACCCTGGTATGAAAAAGGTTGAAAACCACTGGTCTACTCTAATCCATAATATTATCTGCTAGTACAACAGCGCCAACAGCGCCGCGTGTGTCTCCTTGTAGTAACTGCAGCAGTAACCGAGCTGTCAATCAAGAGCTCCGCGCCACGCCTCCACGCTCTGAGCGAGAGGAAAAAACAGAATTCAGTACAGGAGCGCGGTTGTACTGAAATCACCATTCTGAGGGCGACCGCACCGAAGAAAGTAAGGAATTAGGTCATATAGGTGTTTTAAAAACCTATTTCTAAGTTTCAAGGACACATTTCTAAACAGTATTAAGAAAAATAAACCTTTTTCCTATTTTTAATTAACAATTTCCCGTTTTTGAGAAACAGTATTCAGAACACAGAACCTAAACTGAATACTGTTTGTCAATAATGAAATGAGAATTCAGATGGCCGTAAAATACACGGACCTTACATTGATAGCACCACTCAACACACACAGCCTCTTCTAAATCAGCACCATTACATGAATAGCACCATACAGCCTTTTCTGAGTCAGCACCGCGGACAGCGCCACTCAGCCTCTTCTAAATCAGCACCACGGCCAGCGCCCCTCAGTCTCTTCTATGTCAGCACCATGGACAGCAACACCCATCCATCCATCCTCCACTAATTCAGCACCGCCGACAGCTCCACCAAACCTCTTATTAATCAGCACCACGGCCAGCACTGCTCAACCTCTTGGAAATCAGCACCAAGGACAGCGACATTGGGGCCTCTTAACCCATAGAGCTGCGCAGTGACGTCACCGCCCCTGTTCCGGAAGTCTTTTCCCCATTCATTTTTCTCATAGACTTTTCGAAAATTTATATCAAGGCGATTACGCCGCGGCCAAAGCCAACTCAGGTTGTGACAAATCATGACAACAAACACAATATCGTCATATAATATATAATTGGGAAGAAGTAGAAAACGGCATGATGCAAGACTTTTTGTTTCGTTTTTCATCTTAGAAATTATTTTATTGTCCCAAAAGTTTGTGTGTGTCATCATGATTTGTCACGACTCGAGTTGGCTTTGTCCGCGGCGTAATCGTCTTGATATAAATTATTTTCGAAAAGTCTATGAGAAAAATGAATTGGGAAAAGACTTCCGGAACAGGGGCGGTGACGTCACTGCGCAGCTCTATTGTGTCCAGATTAGATTCTAGTTTCTGGTGAGACTCTAATCTAGACTTTAAGTGGCTAGATTCTAGTTGCTGACACTTGATTCTAGTTTCTGAGGCTACATTCTAGTTTTTGACGCTAGATTCTAGTTCCTGATGCTAGACTCTAGTTTCTGATGCTAGATTCTAGTTTCAGACACTATAGGTTCTATTTTTTGGGTGCTAGATTCTAGTTTCCAATGCTAGAATTTAGTTTCTTCACTAGATTGTAGTTTCTGACAATGGATTCTAGTTTTTCTGGGGAAAAAGAAATCTATGTTCCTGTATCAGTGATGCTCAGCATATTTCATGCCATGGACCATCAGCATGATCTCTATCTGAAAGCATGTTGTGATTGGTCTTGGAATGCTGTTGTCTTCGGGTTACAATCGGAGCTCCAGCGCGATCACAGCAACACAGCCTGCAGCCTGCATTGGTGTCCAAAAGCTGGGTTGTTTAAATCTAAATAATGTCACTCTTTCGGTGTACTTCCGCGTATTGTGGCTTCCGGCTTGTTCCGTCATTATTGTGACGATCAGACAACCTCTGGTCCTCTGCCTGCATGGAGGGGTCCTACAAAATAAGTGTACCAAGTTGGGGGGGATAAAATAAAAAGAGGGAAAGTGGAGTGAATCCTTAGCAACAAGCCGTGTTGTCATAATCTGTGGAGTAGCTTCTGGCTTCTCTATTTTGTCAGTTTTCTGCGGGGAGGACGCGAACACAGCAATATTAAAGGAGGATTCAGACTCTGCCCATTTGCCTCTCTGTTAAACAACTGCCCTTTCCAGGCCACAACAAAATCAGACACCCGGCCTTAACACTCTCTTCACATCCCTGTGAAGAGGGCTAGTTAGCTTAGTCTCAGGCCGTAGATAAGTAAACTCTGTTTACTTCATGGGGCCAGTCCAATGGCGGATGTTCTGCATAGGCTCCTGTTGAATGGGGACAACAAATAGGGACAACCGGAATGCATTGTCTATGGGCTTGACTGAGAACATGAACCATGTGAGCAGGCTATTTTCTTCCCCCTCAACGTTGAAACTCTTCCTACTGTACCATTGTGGGTGTGTGTAGCTGGCAGCATGTCCCAAGACGTGACAAGACCGGCGTGACAAGAAGCAATCTACTAGGAATTACTGCTTGATATTCGTAGGATTGGCTAGCAAGTCTACATTGAATTATTGATAGCCAATGTTTACTTTACATACCCACAATGTGTGTCTTTGTCCACCAATGGTACACTTGCGTGTGAGCCACATGCTCTTTAGTGTCGACTTGTGTTTTCTCATCTGCTGTGGTCAAATGAACTCTATGGTATTTATTTTTATTATTATTATTTTTATTGTAGTGTGTGCATACATGTGTGCGTTTTCCACTCAAACACACATACAATATACGTGGACGTTGTACTCAGGTCTCGGTTCACAACCCAATACTGACATACAGTATATATATATACACGCTCTGCCAACTCTGACCACACAATCACTTCAGATCTGGTTATTTACCCACAATCCTCAGCGGGGTAGTAGCATGTCAGAACGTGATCTGACTGTGTGTTGCTACTGCGCACGTACGTGCGTGTGTGTGTTGAATATGTGCATGCGTGTGTGTGGCAAAACAGAATATCTCTCCTGTCCCCATTCAAAGCCATAGTCTCGCCTTAATCTTTCACTGTGTCCTGTCTATATTTCTAGTTTGTAATATTCAAAGATTTGCACCACGTTTTCACGATTTTTCAAAAATAGCAGAGATACAAGCTCATAGCGCGCCACTCGGTGGCGCGCTATGAGCTTGTAGATCTGCTATTTTTCAATAGTTAAAACATAATGCTGAGAACACCAAAACGCGTTCAGTACACTAAGGGTTAATCTTTCACTGTGTCCGAGCCGTTATACAAAATGACTTTAAGTCATTTTGGCTGCAGTACCAGAAATGTCCTCCTCCCTCACTGTTTCCCTGCGCGCACCTCATTGTTATCCTCTGTATCATTAGAATATGCACAATCCGCCTGGTTTCAGTCGCTTTCATTGGGCTTCTTTGAGAAGGACTATTAAAATTGGTATTTTCAGTGACGTGACTAACTCGGAGAATCTGTCCATTCATGCACCTCAGGCAAACAGAGAAAATTGCAGATGTCTCAATATCTGACTAGGATGTTAAAATACACTGGGGTTGTAAAAAAAAATCATCCACTTTAAATAGTCTCAGTACACATTCCCATATACTCCAGGCTAATCTCGCATTAACAAAGTCCCTAACTATTGAACTATTGAAAACTATTGAAAAATAGCAGATCTACAAGCTCATAGCGCGCCACTCGGTGGCGCGCTATGAGCTTGTATCTCTGCTATTTTTGAAAAATCGTGAAAACGTGGTTTGAATATTATGTTATTCATGCATAGATGCAACTGGGACGTATCCTCAGTGATGTATCCCAAAGTCATCAGGTTTCAGGTCTTGGCAACATCATACTCCTCACTCGAGTGGTCCAGCCGGGGTGATCAAGTCCCGACTTAGTAGTAGCTACCCATGATCAGTCGGTGCCACGTCATTATTCTGACCTTGCATGGTTCTGACCTCACTAAGCCTGTCTCTAACCCTTACCATAACCGCGAGTACGCTGTAGCGTGGACACTAGGCTTAAAACAAGGCAACTGATAGTGGACTTCCAGTGTATGATCGGCCTAATTCTGATCTGTGGGACTAAAGATCTGTGATCAGGCCCCCGATCAGACCACAAAGTCCGCCACTCCCAAACTACTCTGCCTGGGACTGTCTCTAAATACATGTGTTTAAAGACATCTCTATTATTATGATGGTGAGAGGGGTGACCTGGGAAAGTAATATTGTAATATGTAATATTTATTCTTTGATTCACATACTAAGTAAAGTAATGTTACTTTTTCTAAGGGGTCATACGTAAAGTAAAGATATTATTCTGCGAAGTAATGTTGCCCAACACTGGTCGCATCTGACTTGTCACCCTCTTAATCCGTCAAACTATTTACCGTAATATAAACACATTCATCCATCTCCAAAATAGACAAACAATTAAGCATTGCAGTACAGGGATCGGTCTGTGGTTTTTCATGTGTGCTTTTTGGTGACACGTACAGGAACATGAACAATGTTCTTTCAAAGGTCTTTCAAGAGTTGCCCCCGACAAAGACCTTTCTAGGTTGAAATGCGTCGGTCATATTATGTTGCCTTGCTCAATATAAATATATCGCTTTGGAATCATTTTCTTTGCCTGTCTGTAGTACACTTTTTGGTGGAGAAAAATGCAGTACTACTTTGAATAGTATATACTAAGCCATCTATCCATCTAAAGCATCTACCAGCTCTCACTCCCTCTCCCTCAACAACAGAGCAGACGGCAATGACGAATGACAGGTGACAGAAGTAGCATTGACACCTGACACTGCCGCATGAATGGGACACGACCAGGGGCGGATGTAACATTTCCCATTTGCGGGGGCAGGAGAAAATGGTATGGGGGCGGCTTCATCGCCCGTGGGGCGAAGCGACACGGGCGATGAAAGACGATGAAAGACGCCGCACCCATACCATTTTCAGTTACAGGACTTTTATTAGGCAAGTATAAGCATCAATAATAATCAGTTGTTGTTGAAGTTGCAACAGACACGCAGCATGCATAAAGCTAAAGGTCTGACTCAGAGAGTTTTCTGTTTTCAACGATGAAATGCTGTTGGTTTAGTGGTGATACAGCTGTAGTTATAGTTAGTAGGCCTAGCAGTAGTAGTGTCAAAATATAAGCACTTTAATGTGAAATATCTTGGATTGTTTTCCATTTTCCATTTTCCATCGTGTTTGGTGGGACAGCCTGGGCATTTATGATGTGAACTTTAACAATGTTACAAAGTGCTGTACAGATTCAGAAAAAAACAGAATCAGAAGCAATGTACAATGAGAGAAAAAAAACACAATTTGACAGAGAAAAAACAAGAAAAGACATTAGCCAAAGGTTATGGAGTTGTTAAAAAGTACTCCCTAAAAAGATGGGTTTTTAACCTATAGTTTTAAAAACAGCTACTCGAGCCTTACATCTATCGGCAGTGCGTTCCAAAGCTTGGGGGCGCGTGCGGTAAAGGAACGATCACCTCGGGTGGGACTAAAAGGGCCTTGTTTGAGGAAGGTTGCGACCAGAATTTGGAAGGGATAACATTTAGGGGGGCATCCCCCCCATGCCCATGCCTATAGATCCGCCCCTGGACACGACACTAAACTACAGTATGTGAAGTCGTGCAACATGCACATAGATATGCGGGCACTTAGCTCTATATATGTCCACGGCTTTGAGATGCTGTCGTCACGCATCCCTTGCCAACATGAATTGCATTCAGGCACACCTTTAGAAATGGATTCTCCTATATCTTGCATATTGAATGGTAAATGGACTGCACATAATGCAGTCTCCACAGCACTTTACATTACGATGGATGGACTCCTCCTTCACCCACTTTGACATTCACGGCATCACAACAGAGTATTTGGACTATAATGAAGCCGATACGACTTGACACCATCAATAGCCGATGTTGAAATGAAACCTGACTTGAAGCTTGGCTCAATGTTTCTGGTTGGCTGCATCACTTCCAATCTTCTCTCTCTGTTGCCCTCCTCTCCTTGAATGTGAATGTGCACCGTCACTGCGCGCACGCACGCACGCACACACACACACACACACACACACACACACACACGCACGCACGCACACGCGCGCACACACACACACCCCTACAGTATGCGTTACACTCCACAATTGGCCAAATACCATACATGCATGCAAACACACACACACGCACAAGAATGCAATTATTCTTTGAAACATGCACGGCATAAATGATTCATTAGGTGTGTGTGTGTGTGTGTGTGTGTGTGTGTGTGTGTGTGTGTGTGTGTGTGTGTGTGTGTGTGTGTGCGTGTGCGTGTGCGTGTGTGCGTGCGTGTGTGACCCTGGGTCACCCTGCATGTGTCCCAATAACCTAATTTCAGGGTGATCGTGTTAGAGGCACCTGCCCGACACACACACACACACACACACACACACACACACACGCACACACACAAATGCCTCTTTCAGCTCTGGGGTGTGTGCTTTCCGACAGGAGGCAAGCTTTCTAGAGGTTCCCTTAGCACAGGGGTCGGCAACCCAAGATGTTGAAAGAGCCATTTTCGATCTAAAATTCAATTCAAAATCTGTCTGGAGCTGCATTTTATTTTTTTCCTGAGAGTGTGCAAATGCGAACCAAATGGACCCTGGCGGGTCCATTTGGTTCCATTTGCACACTCTCAGAAAAAAGGTCCTCAAAGAAAAATCATGGCCAAGTGCTACTTTAACTGGCAACTGTCAGACAGCGCTACGCGTTTTGGGTGACTGAAATGTTTATATTATTTTGGTGTGGATCACCCCAGTGTGTGTATGTAATAATGCTACATCCAGGGAGCCACTAGGGCTGTGTTCTAGAGCCGCATGCGGCTCCTGAGCCGCAGGTTGCTGACCCCTGCCTTAGCACAATGGTATGGTATGGTTTTATTCTTTAATCCCCGAGGGGGAAACAAGTTTGGCCACCAGAACGTCACAGAAACAGATAACAACAAAAGTCATAAAAACAACATACAGCACAGACGTCACAAAGAACAACAACGTACAATACAAGCCACACACAAAAAGTAGGAGAGTCCTCTTGTACAACACTAAAAGTGTTGTACAAAAGGACTCTCTTGCTTTTCAATACCGCAGGCAATCATTTTCATTGAGATGTTGAGGGTAAAATGGATCCAGTTTTAAGCCCTTTTTCTTCATATGCCCGTTGAAGTTGCATGCATTGAATTGCTCTGGGCAATAGACTATTACATAGACTATTACAATAGTGTTTATAGGGTTGGATATTTATTTAAAGTAGTGAAAACACCAATTCTTCCCAGCATCATGACAACTTGCCATGGCAGCTTGTCTATCAACCGAAATGGACTTCCACTAACTTTTCAAAATAAGAGCCATTTCTAGTTATTAGTCAACATCGACCAATCATTCCAAGTGGCTATACTGTAGTTCAGTGTTTCCCAGAAGATGCAACCATCAGATCCTCTAACACAGAGGAAGCCAAGTCCAGTTGCAGCTATACACAGTTGTGGCGGGGTCCATTTGGTTTCATTTTACACTCTCAAGAGTTAAAATATTCATCATGTGAATTAGTCGAAATCTACACAACTAAAAGATTAATGGTCATGGAGAGAAGCAAAATAAATCTTTAGTTTTGGCGTCTGGGGGGCTAAAGTGTTCTCAAATGGTGGTCTGTGGCTCAAATTCTGAATAAATAGTGGACCCTGGTATGAAAAAGGTTGAAAACCACTGGTCTAATGTGATCCTGAGCAGGGGCGGATGTAACATGTCCCTTTTGGGGGGGGGGGGGGGGGGCAATAGAACATGTTTGAGGGGCAAGAGAAAATGGTACGGGTGCGGCTTCATCGCCCGTGTCGCTTCGCGCCACGGGCGATGAAGCCGCACCCGTACCATTTTCAGTTACAGGACTTTTATTAGTCAAGTAAAGCATCAATAATAACGTCAGTTGTTGAAGTTGCAACAGACACGCAGCATGCATAAAGCTAAAGGTCTGACTCAGAGAGTTTTCTGTTTTCAATGATGAAATGCTGTTGGTTTAGTGGTGAGACGGCTGTAGTTAGTTAGTAGCAGTAGCCTTGTAGTGGTTCACATCATTTTAATAATAAGCACTTTAATCTGAAATACATTTGAAATTTGGGTCGTTTGAATGCCATCATGTTTGGTGGGGCAGTCAGGTCATTTAGGGGGGCATTTCCCCCCCATCACCATGCCTAGATCCGCCCCTGATCCTGAGCTGGGTGACGGGTACTGCACCTCACGTTACCTTACGGCTGGAATTAAGCCTGCTGTGAGGCGACAGCACTATACCAACACTGCATTTTCATCCAAGTAACTTTGATGAAAATGCCAGACAATTAGTACTCTTTTTCCACCACTGGCCAATTCTGCCTAAAAAAATCCTTCATTCACCATTCATTGTCGACACGCTGCAAGTTTGTACACAGCAGATAGGCTGTTTTTTTTTTTTTTTTTTTTTTTTCAGCCAAAGACAGCTGGTGTAGCAAAAAAGAAAAGTGATCCAAGTACAGTTGCGAGTGCAGGTTTGTTTCTCTGTTGCTGGTAGAGGGGGTTGGCTAACACATATGGCAGACCGAAAGAGAATTACAGAGGTAGAAAGAGGGATTTTCAGGAGTTTTCATCAGGTGGCCATCTTGTAGCTGACAGGGGAGAGACTGTCCTTAAACACACAATGATGCAGACATCCAGTTAATGAGAGAACACACGCTCGCGCTGCACGCACACACACACACACACACACACACTAGTGTGCACGCGCGCTAGCACATGCACAAGCGCACACCACACACACACACACATCTGGCTGCCTGCACTCATTAACAGACTGAGAGAAAGACACAGAGATGAGACTCGGGGAAGGACACACATAGGACAGAAGCGCACCAGACAGGGAAAGGGAAAAATAATAGCCAATTTAGCCCTGCAGTCTTAAAGAGACACCTTGGCATTTTGATTTTTTTTTTTTTTTTTTTTACATAGTTATTTATCCCCCACTTGTCACGTTTCAGAATGATGATAATAATAAAATAAAGCTCTCATCAGCCTCACCCCTTCCTCCTCCCACTGCTACAACCAAAAATAAAAAAAGGTTAAAATACTACAAGTAACATACTCATTAGCGTCGCTATACCTTTTTTTTTTTCCTGGAGGGGGAAATTAGAGTCCGGGGGAACTCGCTTTTGTGTTGACAGAGGAGAAAACAATTAAGGTGTGATGGAGGAGTGATGAGGAGACCTGCATGCAGATAGTAGATAGGGAGGAGGTTGACTATATACAGTATAGCAAGTGGTTTCCCCAAATCGTTCATGTCAGGGACCCCCTGAATCGACGCCCTGCACTAAGAGTTGCAGACCCACAACGGTCCATTTTTGGTTCCTAACTATCATTTAGCTGGGGTGACATCCTGGAACTCCCTCTTAGATCCCTATAGGCATCTCCGGATCCCACTCTGGGACCCGTTGGACTGAAGTTATAAGCACGCTCTTGACCAGAACATCAAGTTATAAGCACATACAGAACGTGAAGTTACAACCCCAATTCCGTTGAAGTTGGGACGTTGTGTAAAATGTAAATAAAAACAGAATGCATTGATTTGCAAATCGTTTTCAACCTCTATTCAGTTGAATACACCACAAAGACAATATATTTAATGTTCAAACTGATAAACTTTATTGTTTTTTGAAATTATACAATCTTTTGTAAATTGATCCCTGCAACACGTACCAAAAAAGTTGGGACGGGGGCAACAAAAGACTGGGAAAGGTCATGAATGCACAAATAACGCCTGTTTGGAACATTCCACAGGTAAACAGGTTAATCTTAAACAGTTTAATATCGTGATTGGGTATAACAGGACCATCCCAGTCGTTCAGAATCAAAGATAGGGCGAGGTTCACCACTTTGTGAACAATTCTGTGAGAAAATCATCCAACGGTTAAAAAACAATGTTTCTCAACATTCAATTGCAAGGAATTTGGTGATTTAATCATCTACAGTCCATAATATAATCAAAATGTTCAAAGAATCTGAAGAACTTGCTATACTAAAGCGACAAGGCTGAAAACCAACACAGAATACTTGTGACCTTTGATCCCTCAGGTGGCTCTGCATTAAAAACTGACGTCATTGTGTAAAGGATATTACTGTGTGGACTCAGGAACACTCAGAAAACCATTGTCAGTTTACATAATTTGTCGCTACACCTGCAAGTGCAAGTTAAAACTCTACCATGCAAAGCAAAGCCATACATCAGAAAGGTTGGTTTTAAAAAACAACCAGAAAAACAACCAG
Organism: Benthosema pterotum; assembly: GCA_039105355.1. NCBI lineage: Eukaryota > Metazoa > Chordata > Actinopteri > Myctophiformes > Myctophidae > Benthosema > Benthosema pterotum. The sequence goes on along the minus strand of CM076969.1, from coordinate 54,788,518 downwards.
AAATGCCTTCTCTGGGTCCACTATCATTAGAAATGTGGACTCATCAGACCACAGCACACTTTTCCACTTTGTGTCTAACCATTTCAAATGATATTACCCAGAGAAGGCATTTCTTGTTTTTCTGGTTGTTTTTTCAAACCAACCTTTCTGATGTATGGCTTTGCTTTGCATGGTAGAGTTTTAACTTGCAATCGCAGGTGTAGCGACAAATTATGTAAACTGACAATGGTTTTCTGAGTGTTCCTGAGTCCTCACAGTAATATCCTTTACACAATGATGTCAGTTTTAATGCAGAGCCACCTGAGGGATCAAAGGTCACAAGTGTTCGGTGTTGGTTTTCGGCCTTGTCGCTTTAGTATAGCAAGTTCTTCAGATTCTTTGAATGTTTTGATTATATTATGGACTGTAGATGATGAAATCACTAAATTCCTTGCAATTGAATGTTGAGAAACATTGTCTTTAAACCGTTGGATGATTTTCTCACAGAATTGTTCACAAAGTGGTGAACCTCGCCCCATCTTTGATTGTGAACGACTGGGATGGTCCTGTTATACCCAATCACGATATTAAACTGTTTAAGATTAACCTGTTTACCTGTGGAATGTTCCAAATAGGCGTTATTTGTGCATTCATCATCTTTCCCAGTCTTTTGTTGCCCCCGTCCCAACTTTTTTGGTACATGTTGCAGGGATCAATTTACAAAAGATTGTATAATTTAAAAAAACAATAAATTTTATCAGTTTGAACATTAAATATATTGTCTTTGTTGTGTATTCAACTGAATAGAGGTTGAAAACGATTTGCAAATCAATGCATTCTGTTTTTATTTACATTTTACACAACGTCCCAACTTCAACGGAATTGGGGTTGTATAAGCAGCAGATTCTTATCAGTGGATAAGATCGCAGTTATCAAGTTGTCATCAGCAGGACTTTTTTTTGTCTCGGAATGGCCATGCTCTGCCGACTGCCATTATTCCAAGACGCAAAACCCTAGCCCAGGCCCTCAACCTAAACTCACAGACCTGACGGTCTGTGAGGTGGTTGAGCGTCAGGGATTTAGGCTTAGGGTTATGGTCGGAAGGGGCTAGGGTTTTGCTACAAACATATAGCTAAACCCTTCTCTAACCCTAACCCTAAACCTAACTACAAGCAGATTTGACTGTTATCAGTGGATAAGATCGCAGTTGTCATCTCATCAGTCGGCTCCCAGACAACATTCCTCCTCGATAAGATTGGCTGATAAGCAGCCTCCTGGGAATTATCGCTTGATAGCGGTCGAAGCGGGTGTCATCAGCACAGTCTTGATCAAAACATGAAGTTATAAGCGTTCCATGCCCTAGTCCTGCCTCCTGAGGTAAATAAAACCATGAACTGAACTCGAGTGCTGGCATCATTTTCCATTTTTTGATATTTACTATTGACATATCGTAACTTGGATGCGGCTGAGCCTAAGCAACGGCAATTCGTTCAGCTAGCGCCTCACTCAGTGGTGTTTCACAATGCGATGCCACTCTGTCATTGACAATGGGGACGTATTTCGGTATAATATGCACAGATTCATTTCAGTATACAGTTTTTCAATAGTGTTAACACACATTTTTCACAACCAAACGGCATTCTCAAAACTTCACGCGCAAATCTGAAAACATCACGCACAAAATACTAAACCCAGTTCGTTTCCATGATGACTATTTGCCATCAAATCTCTTAACTGCTCACCAAATTGTAACTCGTATTTTCATTTGGTACACACAGCAATATTTTCAAATGATACACTCATACCATTCATAGAGTGCACACAACTAAGCATTTGCTGCACATTGCCAAGCATTTACAACTCAATGAAGTACAAAATTGAAAGCACCATCATAGAAATGAAACACGCATGAATGACAATGACTTTCTTTTGGAATCTGACTCTGTGTTTTCTCATAGTCGAAGATAAAACAGCAAAGAAATATGCATAATTGCATATATATATATATATATATATTTTTTTTTTTTTTTTTTTTTTTTTTTTTTTTACTGGCTCTGTGAGCTTTGTTAATATACCTTCCACCTCTAAGTTGAAAAGAACCCCTCAATAGGAGTCCGGGTAGAATAAGTAGTATTGTAGAATAAGGTGGAAGATTAGAAGAGAAAAATGTTCTAATGACGCTAGCAACTGAACCCTCTGGCCAGTCTCGTGCTCATGGTCAAACCGTCATTGACCACATGGTCATAGTTCCCCGAATCTCTTTAGATATGACTGTTCTCCTTCTTCTTTCTCCTCCTCCTCTGCTGTGTCCACCTGCTCCTACATTTAACTTTTTTCGAGACCCCCCTAGCACCAAAATTAGTGGAAAAACTCTTGGTGGAAAATCTAGTGATTTTTTGCTGGTGAGTTGGGGTGAAATTGTTTGACAGGTGCCTATGATAGAGTCCTCCTTCCTTCCTAGAAAGGACCATTGGTAACCAAATGGACCCTTATGGATCTGTAACTCTTGAGATCGTAAAATGAAACCGTAGTTTGGTTTCATTTTATGCTCTTTCCCAATTGTGGACAAAAACGTGGAAGTTCTTAGTTTTGGGTGCAAGAGACTAAACTTAACGCCACGAACTGTCAACTCAAACCCGAAATACTATTTTTGCAATGTCAGTAGTAGCATATACAAGAAAACCTTCCAATTCTCCCCCTCTATTTTTCATTTTAAGTGCATTATTCCTAAGCACAATAGAGCTGCGCAGTGACGTCACCGCCCCTGTTCCGGAAGTCTTTTCCCAATTCATTTTTCTCATAGACTTTTTGAAAATAATTTATATCAAGACGATTACGCCGCGGCCAAAGCCAACTCGAGTCGTGACGAATCATGATGACACACACAAACTTTTGGGACAATAAAATAATTTCTAAGATGAAAAACGAAACTAAAAGTCTTGTATCATGCCGTTTTCTACTTCTTCCCAATTATATATTATATGACGATATTGTGTTTGTTGTCATGATTTGTCACGACCTGAGTTGGCTTTGGCCGCGGCGTAATCGTCTTGATATAAATTATTTTCGAAAAGTCTATGAGAAAAATGAATGGGGAAAGACTTCCGGAACAGGGGCGGTGACGTCACTGCGCAGCTCTATTGCTGGTCAAAAACGTGAAAGTTCTTAGTTTTGGGTGCAAGAGACTAAACTTAACGCCACAAACTGTCAACTCAAACCCCAAATACTATTTTTGCAATGTCAGTAGTAGCATATACAAGAAAACCTTCCAATTCTCCCCCTCTATTTTTCATTTTAAGTGCATTATTCTTAAGCACTATAAACAGTAAGTAACACCATCACCACTATTTCAAAGCTCAAACTTTCTATGGGGCTTGAAATGGATTTTCAGTAATGGAACAATTACATTGATGTGTAGATCTTGTTGAGCCGGTCATTTTGAAAGTAGCTCTCAAGTCGAAAAAGGTTGGGCACCCCTGTTGTAGAGGATTAGTAAGCAGCCTTGCCGCGGGCCATAATGTCATGGAGCCTGGCTGGGCCATTGAGGCCAATATGTCGCAGGGACTTACCCCCAATCCAACCCTTGATGCTGAGTGCCAAGCAGGGAGGCATTGGTTCCCACGTTGCATGAGTCTTTGGTAGGAATCGAACCCCGACCTCCCAGTCTCAGGGCAGACACTCTGACCACAAGGCCACTGAGCTGGAGAGGATCGGCATCCTCTTTTTCTCTTTCTCTCTCTGACTCCCTAGCTCCCAGTGTTGCCAACTGCCAAAGTCCAAAATGCACTAGTGGCACTTGCAAAATGCACTAGAATGTGCTAGAGTAGTGGTTTTCAACCATTTTTATACCAGGGCCCATGATTTATTCTGCATTTTAGCCACTGAGGACCACCGTTTGATGTTGAGTTCAGTCTCTCTGACTAATTTAAGAGAGATAACAGGCAAAATGTTGGTCAAAATGGCAACTCTTCTTCATTTTGAAAATCTGTAGATTCTTGGAAATTAGGTAATTCAGATGTTTGAATATAATTGAACTCTTGAGAGCGTAAAAATTTACAATCTCAAGAGTTACAGATCTATAAGGGTCCATTTGGTTACCAATGGTCCTTTCTATGAAGGAAGGAGGACTCTATCATAGGAGGAAAAATGGTGAAAAACAAGGGTTTTATCTCTGGCAACCAATTTCGCTCCAACTCACCAGCAAAAAAGCACCAGATTTTCCGCCAGCAGTTTTTCACTAATCTTGGCGCTAAGGGGGGGTCTGGAAAAAAGCTAAACATAGCATCAAATGCGCCAAGTTGGCAACACTGCTTGAATCTTACATCACAGAGCATGACATTGCCCAAAGAAAAATAAAGCACTTGATGCCAGGAATAATTCTCTCTGTCTGTCTATCTCTGTCTCCGATGACTCATCTTGTCACGTGTGCGAGCAAACTTAAGAGAGACAGTACGTCTCAAGCAGGAAAACACGCTGACCCCTCTTTAACCATTGTGTCCTGACCCTCGATTCGAGTTTCTGACACCAGATTATACAGTAGTTCCTGACACCAGATTATAGCTGCAGCAACATTCTAGCTTTTGACGCTAGATTCTACAGTAGTTTCCGACACTAGATTCTAGTTATTGACACTAAATGATAGTTTCTGTTGCTAGGACTCCTTTTTGACACTAGAATCTACTTTCTGACGCTAGAATCGAGTTTTTGACACTAGATTCTATAGTTTGACACTAGATTCTAATTTTTTCTGAAAAATCTGTGCTCCTGTGTCAGTGATGCTAACATATTTCTAGCCAAGGACCACCAGAATATCCATGTTTGGCTGCAGACCCCCCATCTGAAAACATGTTGTTCTCGGGGTTTCCCCAGAAGCGAAAAATTGAGTTAAAAATGTTTGCTTCCGAATAATGTATTCAGAGATTGGCAGCGCATTTTCACAATTTTTCAAAAATAGCAGAACAACAAGCTCATGTCGCGCCACTCGGTGGCGCGACATGAGCTTGTTGATCTGCTATTTTTCAACAGAGAAAACACCAAAACGCGTTCAGGACACTAAGGGTTAATTTTACAGCCCCCACGGGGTCATTTGATCACCAAAAAAAGGCCGTCGTCAGCCCTGCCGTGTCCACCACGGCTGTCACAGTCACAGAAATGACAACCATAACCCACAGAGGACGGAGAGGAGCCGTCAATCTATTTTTCGTCCCCCAAAAACCTCCCAACTCCATTATCCCAGCATGGGCCTGTTGTTACTCTGGGTCTACTTGACCCAGAGGAGAGGAGAGGAGAGGAGAGGAGAGGAGAGGAGAGGAGAGGAGAGGAGAGGAGAGGAGAGGAGAGGAGAGGAGAGGAGAGGAGAGGAGAGGAGAGGAGAGGAGCTACATAACTAATGTACGTTTGGTGATTGGGTACAGTATGTACAGTACATACCAGTGACATGCGCTGGGGTGACCTGCCAAAAAAAGGGCTCAGAATGGTTTCCTCAGCTGCCACCATAAGATATTAAAAAAGGAATAATATAATGAAATAAGTATTAATATTTGTCCTGTGGCCTATGCTTTTGATGCAATTTTGCTGTTTTTCCTATATGTCTTGATCCTTTTCATTGTCAAAATAGTCGTATTTCTTGTTCAAATAACAACGGAGAAACGAGAATCACGGGAGTTGAGGCAGTGACAGGTAGTGCCTCTCGGGAACGTGCGTGTGAGAGTGTGCACGCACTCACACACTGTATTGAGCGTGTGCAAACAGTGCGTGCTTGCAGCCGGCAGGAAAATGCAGCCCTTGAGGCAGCCCTTGGGCTAATTCAGATTATGAGTATTTTAGCTCTTGAGAGTGTAAACATGAAACCAAATGGACCAGCAAGGGTCCATTTGGTTTCATTTTTACACTCTCAAAGAGTTACATCTGTTTAAGCAACTTTCCATCATTTAGCAAGGGCACCACCTGGAATCCTCTCGGGGACCATTGGTGGTCCCCGGAATAATGTACGACAGTACTCTACGACATACTGTATGACAGTAAGTTTGTAAATCTGACTTCGAGTCAGTGCCTCCCCAACCCCACCCCTCACCGCACGTCACTGGTACATACAGTATGTAAACCAGGCAGAAATGTCTGTTTGTGTCTGTCTGTGCGTCACATTTGGGTCACATGCTCCAATATGGAGTCTCTGCACGAATCCTGGATAGGACTGCAAACTGACTGTGAAAAGTGGACTGGTTTACAATGTAGTAACGGATTGGCATTCATTTTGTAGTAAAAGACCTTTGTTACAGTTTTTTTCCACAATTGTTACGCACGTTTTCACAAACTTAGCCCATCTCAAAAGCAGCACACTGCATTAACCCTTAGTGTCTGAAGCGTTTGGTGTTTTATCTGTTGAAAAATAGCAGATCAACAAGCGCATGTCGCGCCACCGAGTGGCGCGTCATGAGCTTGTTGTTCTGCTATTTTGAAAAAATTGTGAAAATGTGCTGCAAATCTCTGAATACGTTGTTTTGGTGCAAAACATTTTATCCTCAATTTTTCGCTGCTGGGGGAACCCCGAGAAACAACATGTTGTCTGGTGGGGTCTGCAGCAAATATGGATAATTCTGGGGGTCTTTGCATGAATACATGTTAAAGCATCACTGACACAGGAACATAGATTTTTCAGAGAAACTAGAATCTGTCAGAATCTAGGCATCAGAAACTAGAAATCTAGTCACAAACTAGAATTACTGTCAGAAAGTACATCAGGTGTCAATAGAATATATTCTTGATTTGCGCATCATTTTTCACATTTTTCAAAAATAGCCAGAACAACAAGCTCATGTCGCGCCACTCGTGGCGCGTCATGAGCTTGTTGTTCTGCTATTTTTCAAACAGATTAAAACACCAAACGCGTTCAGGACACAAAGGGTTAATATAATAATAATAATATTGGGGAAGGCACTCTATCTGATTGATTGGATGAAGGCCCTTCTCACCCAAAATGAAAACTAGGGTTTTGAAACTATAGGGTCTTGTGACACCTCAGGGGCTCACTGGGGACAGGGAAGAACTCTATAGTTATGAGGATTATCCAAAAAATAAAACAATAATAATATTTGAATTAAGTCAAATCACTAGTGTTGTAGTTCTCGAGACATTGTCTCGTCTCGAGGCCAGTCTCAAGACAAATTTTCATTGTCTCTGTCTTGTTTTTGTCTCGCTTTGTTTTGTCTTGGTCTTGTCTCGACCTCGCGGCTCTCTCCACTTCATTTGTCTTGTGGTCTCGTCTTGTTCTCGTATAAGTTTGTCTTGGTCTTGTCTCGACCTCGGAGCCATTGTCTCGGGTCTTGATCGCCAACAAGACCACTCGAGACAAGACAATGCAAAGGAAAAGTTCTATTCATTGTGCGGAGCGAGGACCCATTCATAAAGACAGCTGCAGGCACAAATAGCAATATACTTTTTTCTTCTGTAAATATTGAATAGAAAGAAGACAGACACTGGGATGTGTCTGATTGGATTTTTTATATTCTTGTATCAACGAAATCGCCCCAGGGCCCATCCTATTATATTATTTGTAGTTTTGTTTAAGAATGTAATGGTGGAGGGGGCAAAACAATCAAATTCAGTGTTACTAATAATAGAAGATTGAAATCATTAAGAACGTTTTTTATACGTTAAAATGGGAATTGACAAAGACTAGGTCTTGGCCTCGGTCTTGACCTGTCTTGGTCTTGTCCTGTTCTCGGCCCCTCTAGGTCTTGGTCTTGTCTTGTTCTCGGCCCCGCTAGGTCTTGGTCTTGTCTTGATCTCGACCCTCTAGGTGCTAGTCTCGTCTCGATCTCGTCTTGATCAAGTCCGTGGTTGTCTTGGTCTTGTCTTGGTCTCGATTTAAGTGGTCTCGACTACAACACTAGAAATCACTTTACTATATCTTTAACCTTGGTCAAATGAGGACTTGCACTTCCAAGTGTAAATAAAGATGGTGATGATGATGAATTGAAACCAAAGTTTACTGTATTACTGTAGTCCAGGTATCTAAACCTGCCAGCTCATTCCCCTGCCACCGGTCCTTGCATTCTGCATCTCACACTGTGCGTATCTACTCTTGGCTATTTATCAGTCAAATCGTTATTTTTTTTTTTGCTGTCCCCTCCCTTACCCGTCAGTGGAGACTCCAAAGTATCCCTGCGTCTCTTTGCATGATCTAAAACAAAGTTAAAGGGTGCTCCGTTAGTTCCGTTGCCCGGGATCACAAATCATTTTTAATTATAATCCACGCGGATTCACAACAAAGAGAAAGAATCGTAATGAGCCGCTCGGCTACATATTCGCCTGCACTTTGCTACGGGCAGGTGAGCGCTCATTTTTCAGCGCCGCATTTGCATAAATTCTCTTCTTTTTTAAAGTCTGTGCTGCCAAAAGTGATAAAGTGTGCGTGGCGCTAGGCAAGGGAGGGAGGGAGAGAAGGAGGGAGGAAAGGAAAGGAGGGGACATAATACTGTACTACTGTGTCTACTGTATAGGTAAGGAATGGGAAAACAAAGACTGCTTCCCTTGCTTATCTGACGGTGCAAACCACCATTGTGGCTCAGGGGTGGGCGGCAGTGACTCCATGGTAAAGTCACCGGATGGTAACTGCTAGGTTGCCGGTTTGATCCCGGGCTCCTACATGTTAGTGTCCTTGAGCAAGACACTGCTATCAGTGTATGAATGTGTGGGTGAATGTGAGGCCCTATAATGCACCATTTACCAAATAGGCTCTGCTTTTGACAGGCTGCATCACCAACATGAAACAAGTTTTATTATTGATGGATTGGATTGTTGGATTGTGGTCTTCTGTATTGGCCTCTGCTGCGTTCTGTCGGAGGGAGTTTCCAATAAGTCACGGTGGGGAAAATGACCTGAAGCAGCATGATGCAAGCACAGATATGCACAAGTATGCAACAAAAAAAAAAAGGCGCCTCAAATATTGTTCTTCGCAAATTGAACTGCAGAGCAAGACAGGTAGCATCAGTGTATCAGTGTCCTACAGCATGGACTGCAATAATAAGTTGTGCAGTGCCATGTTTTGTGATTCAATCACTGTTAAGAAAACGCAATGTGGAAGAACAAAGCAGAAATGATATCAAGTGTGTGTGTGTG
>CM076969.1:54774419-54776919 GCA_039105355.1 Benthosema pterotum | reverse complement strand
AATGTAAATACAGTATACTGGATTTAGCAAGGTTGCTAATGTCATTCTGTAGTCCCCATACGAACCCACTCATGGAAATCGGAAACCGCACCTTCAGGCAGAAATTGTATTTAGTTGCACAGCGAAATGTACAGTATATTTACTCAAGGTGTCTAAAGGTGTTCTAAAAGTCCATGGTGTTGTCACCATGGTGGTCCGTGGCTCATTGCTGAATACATGGTTGGCCCTGGTATCAAAAAAGTTGAAAATCCCTGACAAATGCACCATTTACCATGGACTAAAGCTGGGTGGAAGGAGCTCTATGGACTACAGGTTAAGGAGGTCCATGGACTACAGGTTAAGGAGCTCTATGGACTACAGCTAGGTGGAAGGAGCTCCATGGACTACAGCTGATTGTAAGGAGCTCCATGGACTACAGCTAGGTGGAAGGAGCTCCATGGATTACAGCTGGGTGGAAGGAGCTCCATGGACTACAGCTGGGTGGAAGGAGCTCCATGGATTACAGCTGGGTGGAAGGAGCTCCATGGACTACAGCTGGGTGGAAGGAGCTCCATGGACTACAGCTGGGTGGAAGGAGCTCCATGGACTACAGCTGGGTGGAAGGAGCTCCATGGACTACAGCTGGGTGGAAGGAGCTCCATGGACTACAGGTTAGGTGGAAGGAGCTCCATGGACTACAGGTTAGGTGGAAGGAGCTCCATGGACTACAGGTTAGGTGGAAGGAGCACTATGGACTACAGCCGGGTGGAAGGAGCTCATGGACTACAGCTGGGTGGAAGGAGCTCATGGACTACAGGTTAGGTGGAAGGAGCTCATGGACTACAGCTGGGTGGAAGGAGCTCCATGGACTACAGGTTAGGTGGAAGGAGCTCTATGGACTACAGCTGGGTGGAAGGAGCTCCATGGACTACAGCTGGGTGGAAGGAGCTCCATGGACTACAGCTGGGTGGAAGGAGCTCCATGGACTACAGCTGGGTGGAAGGAGCTCCATGGACTACAGTTTTCTCCAATGACGTTCAGCGGTGTTTTATTATTCTGAACAGCGCATCCTTAAATACACAAAGAAGAGCCACACAATATAGAGCCCACTGTTTGCCCAGCATGATGTCATCAGCTCTCCTGTCATGTCTCAGAAGTGTGTGTGTGTGTGTGTGTGTGTGTGTGTGATGTGTGTGTTGTGTGTGTTGTGTGTGTGTGTGTGTGTGTGTGTGTGTGTTGTGTGTGTGTGTGCGCGCGTGCATGTGCGTGAGCTTCTAAAATACTCCCTCAGTGCAGTCCCTACTGCTCTCTCTCTCTCTCTCTCTCTCTCTCTCTCTCTCTCCCCTCTCCCTCTCCTCTCCCTCTCTCTCTCTCTCTCTCTCCCTCTCCCTCTCTCTCTCTCTCTCTCTCTCTCTCTCTCTCTCTCTCTCTCTCTCTCTCTCTCTCTCTGTCACACACACCCACGTCACATGGTGCTTGTGATGTGTGTGTGTACGCGCGCACAAGCGTGCGTGCGATACATTGGGAATGTGTCACGGCAGGGTGCAATCTCTTTCCCTCCTTCTTTCACCACAGCACACAGAGGCAGAGGGGATGAGAGGCAGACAGTGAACTAAAGAGGGACAGATGGATATTGAGCTCTATATAGAATGACTTGGTAGAGGTGTGAGTAGAGCTGGGAGGAAGGGGTGTGGTAGGTGGAGGAGACTTGAGTTAAAGCATTGTGTCCTGATCAGATTCTAGTTTCTGACACTGCATTCTAGTTTCTGATGCTAGATTCTAGTTTCTGACACTGCATTCTAGTTTCTGACGCTGCATTCTAGTGTCGTGGAAATGTTGTTGATAAACATCTTAAAATGTCCTAGTGTTTTTTATTTCAGTTGGGTATATTTGGCCCATTCCTGTTCTAGGGATGGGGGTTTCATTTTGTGACTGACCATTGTTGACCTGTGTCTAAAGCTGAATTGTCACCACCTGTTACCATGGGGGTTGGCTTCTGGTTAAGTATAATTTAACCAGTTTCACCAAAGTCTGTGTGTTGCTTTTGACTAAGGGAGGTCCCATACATGAGGTGTAAGTCATTGTCAAACCTTATGATATCATAAATAGAATCACTCACAATCACAATCATTTAAGCTCTGGTGTGTTGTCTCGTTATTATCTATGTCTATTTCTCCTGTTCCGAGTACTATGCCAAATTAGTTTCTGATGCTGCATTCTAGTTTCTGACGCTGCATTCTAGTTTCTGACGCTGCATTCTAGTTTCTGACACTGCATTCTAGTTTCTGATGCTGCATTCTAGTTTCTGACACTGCATTCTAGTTTCTGACACTGCATTCTAGTTTCTGATGCTGCATTCTAGTTTCTGATGCTAGATTAAAGTTCCTCTCACTAGATTCTATAGTTTCTGAAGTTAGATTCCAGTTTCTGACACTAGATTCTAGCCCATGACACTCGAGATTCTAGTTTTTCTGGAAAAATCTCTTTCTGTGTCAGTGATGCTTAACATATTTCATAGGAA
>CM076969.1:54644419-54769419 GCA_039105355.1 Benthosema pterotum | reverse complement strand
AGACCAGTAGATCACACAGGCAGATTAACCAGATCACCAGATCACACAGGCCGTGCAGGTAGATCACATGACAGTCCCCTAAAATGTATAGATCTGTAACTCTTGAGAGCGTTAAAAGGTCCATTTGGTTTCATTTTACACTCTCAAGAGTTAAATTATATTTAAACATCTGAATTACCTAATTTCAAGAGTCCACACATTTAGAAAATGGAGAATAATTGTTATTTTGACCAACGTTTTGCCAGTTCTCTTTCCCAATTGTGGACAAAAACATGAAAGTTATTAGCTTTGGGTGCAAGAGACTAAACTCAACATCACAAACTGTCAACTCAAACCCCAAATCTGTTTTCAAACATCAGTAATAGCATATACAGGAAAACCTTCCAATTCCCCCCCTCTATTTTTAATTTTAAGTACATTATTCTGAACCACTATTTCAAAGCTCAAACCTTCTAGGAGGCCTTGAAGTGGATTTTCAGTAATGGAACAATCACATATTTGATGTGTAGATCTTGTTGAGCTGGTCATTTTGAAAGTAGCTCTCAAGTCAAAAAAGTACCCCTGTTCTATGATGTCACGTGATGGTGTTACAACAAGGCCATGACCATATTTGGCAGTGAAATGTCACAAAACGTAAAAACGTTTCAAGACCGCAAAATTCCATTGCATCACAAATATATTTCATTTTATTTTAGATATACAGTAATACCGATATACTTTAGACGAACAATACACTTTTTGGCATGTGTGCACTGGGTTATTGTTGGTACTATTAACAATATATATTCATAAAGCTGTGTGATTTTAAATTGAATTGAGGCAGATCGAGATACTGAGGGATGGAAAAGCAGAGAAGAAAAATAATAGAACTTTAGCGTGTGGCTAATATGAATCTCGGTGGATGAGATATTATTAAAAAGAGATGTGTATGATAGGATTCTCTCTCTTCCCCTCCTGTTTTTTCACTTCCATCTCTCTTTCTCCATGACGTTGCACTTTCCCCTTTTTCAAGACTTTCCCCGTTTTCAAGATTTTTTCGGCGAGCGTACAAATGGAACCAAATGGACCCTGATGGGTCCATTTGGTTCCATTTGTACACCCTCAGAAAAAAAGGTCCTAAAAGAAAAATCATTAGGAAACACAACTAGACGAGTCATCATCGAGTAAAATACAGTAGGCTACAGTAAAAAGTTGAAAATGAGTGGAATTCTGAACGATATGGACAAGCTCAATCAACTATAGAACATTTTAAAGCAAATTTAAACAATATAAATAACAAAAAGTGCACACCATCACACACATCAATGCAGCCTGATAACGTCAGTCAGTCTTTCTGACATGAACAAATTAATGAATAGGATCTGCATGAATATAAAAAAATCGATTTTGAACCTTGCGATTCGATATTGACATCAAGAATTGCGATATATTGGCATATCGATTTTTTTTTTTGCCCAGCCCTAGTGTGAGTCACTCGGTCATCTCCGCAAGCGAAAGGAGCAACACGGTGATTGTCAATGCCAATAGCGCGTCAGCTATAGAAGCCGATTCCGGGCTCCTCTTCTCTGACACATTTTCAATCTCATTTCAATTTCCCAGCCGCTTCCCATTCATTCCCCTCAGTCTGCCCAGGAAGACTCATGTGTTACCAACAGGGACATCAGGTGTCTTTTCACTTCCGAGGGACGTAAAGTTGCATTCACATCTGCGCACAGGATATGGATTATGTCTATTCATAGCACAGATCTGTCTCTTATACAGGAGATTTTTTTTTTTGTGGATGGGATCTGGCAGCACGGCGGCCAGGGCCGGATCTAGAGTGGGGCAGGGGGTGGGCAGAGCCCACCCAAACGTGCATCCTGCCCACCCAATGGAAGGTGTTTTTCAACCAGTGGTCTGGACACCACCAGTGGTCCTTGAAAGAGTTCCAGGTGGTCCCCAGCTAAATGATGGACAGTTGGTTAACCAGAGAGCGTACGCGTTTACACTCTCAAGAGTTAGAATATTCATCATGTGAATTAGCCCAAGTCTACACAACTAGAGAATGTGGAAGATTAATGGTCATTTTGATCTGTATGTTTGACTGTTTTGTTTCCCAAATCCAGCCTGGAATTGTGGACAAAAGCAAAATAAATCTGTAGTTTTGGGGTCTGTGGGGATAAAATTGTTGTCATAAAGTCTGTTGACACTTATTCCCAGGGGCGGATCTTGGCATGGGCCCTCCCCAATTGGGATTTTTTACATCTGCCCCTGATAGCCATAGCCGCAAGTGGCAAGATTATTTTTACTCACTTTGACACTTTTTAAGGCGACCATTGTTTTTGTTGTCACAAAGTCTGTTGCCACTTATTCCTCCACCAGGAAAATTCAGGTTGGACCAATTTAAAGGTGCAGTGAACCATAAACTGTGTTTTGTTTTGTTTTTTTTTTTTTTTTTTTTTTTTATTTTTTGTTTTTTACTCTGGATCCCACCCAATTTTCGACCCCACCCAAGGTTTCGAACCTTTCTGGGTGCCGGAAAGGGATTCGAAAACGGAGTATTTCTGACTGTAATCACAACACCTGTGTTTGTGGAGGGTGATTCAGAAATGGGATGAAATCATGTCAGCTTAATTTCTATTGCCTTTTATTGCTGTAGGCCTCATCAGTTACAGGACGTGGGCTAATTAGAAATTGAACTTTATTGAATTTTGATATGAAAATACACAAAAGTGAAAATGTTCACATTTTTGGCATGCATTGCTGGGTATGGCCATTTAATAACTATGCGATGAAGTCGCACCCATACCATTTTCAGTTACAGGACTTTTATTAGGCAAGTATAAGCATCAATAATAACATCTGTTGTTGTTGGAGTTGCAGCAGACACACAGCATGCATAAAGCTAAAGGTCTGAGTTTTCTGTTTTCAATGATGAAATGCTGTTGGTTTAGTGGTGACACAGCTGTAGTTAGTAGTAGTAGTAGTAGTAGTAGTGTTTCAACCATTTTAAATATAGGCACTAATTTGAAATATCTTGGGTTGTTTTGCATGCCATCGTGTTTGGTGGGGCAGTCAGGACATTCAGGGGGGCATTGCCCGCCATACCTATGCCTAGATCTGCCCCTGACTGGTCCAAAAGTGTTCAAAACGTATTTTTTAATTCACTGGACCTTTAAAAGGATCCCTGGCTAATAAGACAAATATGGCTCAAAACATTATACTTGCTTTCTATAACTAAAAACAAACAAATAAAAATGCTCCCAGTATCTTAGTTCTAGAATCTTTCACTCAACAGCAACTGCTCCTGTCGCAGTTTGATGATGTCACACAAGCATGTTTCCTTTAGGCCTGAACCACACAGTCTCATGTGACATCATCAACCTGCGACAGGAGCACCTCCTATTGAGTGAAATATTCTCTATTCATGAATGAAATAAAAGTATTGGAGGTGTTTTATCTGTATTTTCTAATTATAGAATGCAAGTATAGTGTTTTAAGGCATATTCGTCTAATTAGGCACTGGACCTTTAAGGATTCACCATGGAGTCTTCACTCTTGACTACTTCACCTTGGAGTATGTAAGAGCCTTATGCCCTCCTTCTCCCCGCGGATACTAAACGGATCACAGCTGAGCTCCTTACAACTCCAAACATGTGCAAATGAAAAAAATATGAGGTGCTTCTATGGCCCAAAATGCTTGAGAGTCTGACGGGGTGCTTGTGCAATGCACTGGTCCGTATAGTCTTCAATAAATCATTATTGTAACCCCTCGCGGCTGAGGTTCTGAACCGTGCGCACGTGCAACATGGCATGCATGTCATGTGCACTTAAAAGTCCCAGTGAAATGAAAATAAATAAATAAATAAATAAATAAATAAATAAATAAAAAATCATCCCCCAAGTTTTCAACCATTTTTTCTCACCCAGTCAGTGTTGCCAACTTGGCGCATTTGTCGCTATTTAGCTTTTTAAGGTGACCGTTGTTTTTGTTGTCACAAAGTCTGCTGCCACTTATTCAGTTACGGGTCCGTTTGGTTTCATTTTTCGATCTCAAGAGTTAAATTTAATGCATTCTGAATTACCTGAATTACCAATTCTTCTACGTTTAGAAAATGCGTAGAAAAATTGCTATTTTTGACCAACATTTTGTCAGTTATTTCTCCTGAATTAGGCTGAGAGACTAATAATCTCAACATCAAACGGTGGTCCTCTGTGGCTAAAATGCAGAATAAATAGTGGATCCTGGTATGAAAATGGTTGAAAACCCACTGCTCTAGCTCATTCTAGTGCATTTTGGATTTTGGCAGTTGGCAACACTGTCCACTGAGTCCATGCTGCCTTCTTTTCACCCGACGGGGTGGGGTGGGGGAGGGATGTATATACGCAATGTACGTCGCATGTGGAAGGAACAAGTTCCAAGCACTTCCTGTTTAAATTTAAAAGGAACGTCATCACTCTCATATACACTCAAAAAACTGATTCAAGCCTGCTATCGGTTTGGCACATTTAAATTGTGTTTGCTTCATTTAATTACTTTACTTCAAGGAATATGCATATTTATTTAATTGATATAACTCAAACATTATTAATAGTGTGAGATGTGATACATCTACATTGTGTTGGCTTTAGTTAAATGAATTTAATTATAAGATATGCAAATGTAATGAATTTATACCACTGAAATGTTAATTGTTCTAACTCAAAATATATGCTTTTACAATGTATGCATTTATACTGAGTTGATGCAACTCAAATATAATTAACTGTGCTCATACAATATCTATTCACTTAACATTCATGCATTCAAATTTAACTAATGTAACTCAAATCATATTAATAATGTAATTTGAAAACACACTGAAAATGAGTTTGAGTTTACGTTCTCACGCTCCCATAATACCACGAGTTGATGCAACTCAAATATAATTAACTGTGCTTATGCAATATCTATTCGTTTAACATGAATGCATTCAGATTTAACTGATGTAACTCAAATCATATTAATAATGTAATTTGAAAAAATGAGTTTGAGTTCACGTTCCCACGCTCCCATAAGACCACGCCTCCAGGTTTCCCGCCTTTTCTTCTAGACTTTGTCATTTCACCACACAAACTTTGCTGCAAAGAGAGGTCAGATGCTTGTTTGAGCTGGGGACGTTTTTTATGGTAAGTTAAGTTTTTGTTGTTTTTGGTAATTTGTGATGAATATTTAGGTGTATTCTGTAATATTGACCATAATGTGTACAACAGCAGTGGTAAGTAATATGTTTTTAGTCAAATTAGAGTTACTGGTAGATTTGTTTGCCTCAGAAACATGTTCATAGCGTCTCCTGTTGTTTCTTCCAACAAATGAGTATTCTAAAATGAAAGACAGATATGGGTTGGGTTCGCACGGTGTCCAGTGAAAAATAACCTTTGGGTTGTTTACACAAACAAGTGTTAGTGTTGCAATTTACAACTTAGGAATTTAAAAGACACTCTTAATCCAGAGTGATTTATATTAAACATGAACAAGATAAACTTCTGGGTGTTATATACCACTAACCTCCATTTATCTCATCTTTTACCGTTTTTGTTGGCTCAGAATTCCAAACCACAACAAGTATCAGCCCATTTTCATAAGGAAATATCTTAGTGTAATTATTTTGCTGGTACAAGCTGAGCTGTATTACCATTGTGATTTTGTTCATTGCAGGTTAAACAAATGGTCACTTTTATGCTCTATACTAGACTTAACAAACCTTGAAATCTTGTTGTATATCTGTTATTTTCACCACATATTGTTTTTAAAAAATGAATTCCTTGTCCTTTTTGTCTCTTCTCTAGACAACTACATCCCACTGGACTCGGTAAACAGTCAGACGTCAACTGCCATTGTTGTGCCATCTCCTGCAACCACTGACCAGCAACAGGTCCGGGTTAGTGTCTGTTAAACCCAAATAGTCACACCACATTCTAAGTGTGTGTTTTTCTTTCTTTCTTTCTTTCTTTCTTTCTTTCTTTCTTTCTTTCTTTCTTTCTTTCTTTCTTTCTTTCTTTCTTTCTTTCTTTTTTTTTACATTTAAGCTATACTACTATACAGCACATTGACTTGTTGGAATGAATGCATTTCTTGTCCTTTTTTGTTTCTCCTCTAGACTAATAGCTGATGCAGACTACATCCCAGAAAATTGGATCTCAACTCCCACTGTACCACCTGCTGCATCTCCTGTAAGAGTTATCTAGTAAGTTGGCTTATTACTGCCCTTGTAGATGTAGGAGTTATCTGGTATGTTGTTTTATTGCTGCCCACGTAGGAGTTAGCTGGTAAGTTGGTTTATTGCTGCTTACGTAGGAGTTATCTGGTAAGTTGGTTTATTGCTGCTTACGGAGTTATCTGGTAAGTTGGTTTATTGCTGCTTACGTAGGAGTTATATGGTAAGTTGGTTCATTGCTGCTTACGTAGGAGTTATATGGTAAGTTGGTTCATTGCTGCTTACGTAGGAGTTATCTGGTAAGTTGGTTTATTGCTGCTTACGTAGGAGTTATCTGGTAAAGTTGGTTTATTGCCGCCCTAGATATAGGAGTTATCTGGTAAGTTGGTTTATTGCTGCCCATGTAGGAGTTTTCTGGTAAGTTGGTTTATTAACATTAGGTAATAATGTATGAATAATCAATGTATGTTGGATGTATGAACTAACACTTGTCCACCTCTGTAAAATGGTAGTATTTGATCTAAGAATGTTTATTTTGATGGAGAGTCTCACTCTGGGACTGCCCATAAATCAGGCGTTGAGATGTCCTCATCCATGGTTTCTGTGAGGTTTAGTAATGAACAGTCAGCAGGAGGTCATACTTTCCCCACTACTGTGTTCAGCGTTTTGATTAGTGTTTGTTTGTGTTTCATACAACTCAGGCGCTGCTCAGGCTGGAGAGATGGACCTTGGAGTCATTGGGATCTACACGGCTGGGAGGTATCAACATAGAGAGCAAAAGACGTTAGTATAGTTATTGAAGTTGTGGCAGTCTCATACATGGCTTTATTCTGCTGTTTGGACTCATCCCTGTAGCGTTTTACATCATTGTTTAAAGAATATTTTATGGTTGACCAATTAAGAATGTAAAAAATATGTTTAAAAAGTTTAAATAAAGAAGAAATCAATTTATTTTGTCTAAGTGTCTACTTGGCTTAGTACAGTATTTAAAGGGGTATTACACTTTCAAAAAAACCTTTGGTCATTTTATGGTCTACTCAGTCTCATGTGAACTCACCAGACAGTTTATTAGTTACTCCATTCAGTATTTAGATATTTGATGTTCATTTTAGCGTATCCACCTCCTTCTTATACAAACCCATTATAACTTAAAACTCTATTTTAACCATGACAAATTATTCGGCCCTCTCACATATTAGGAGGACAATATCAGTCACCAGGAAAAAAAAGGGTTGTTTTTGAATAATCTGTCATGGTTTAAAATGGAGTTTAATTTATAATGATTTGTATAGGAAGGAGACAGATACGCTAAAATGAACATCAAATATCTAAATACTGAATGGAGTAACTTATAAACTGTCTGGTGTGTTAACATGAAACTGGGTAGACCATAAAATGACCAAAGGTTTTTTTTGAAAGTGGAATACCCTTTTAAGGTGGACAAAGTAAGTAAATTATTGTATGTAAAGTATATTAGCTCAATTACATTAAAATGAGTTGGAAAGACACATTCCGTTACTTTAGTTTGAGTTGGACAAAACAAAACAATTCGGTTTGACCAAGAGAATTAAGTTACATTAATTTGAGTTGAACAAACCTAAATCAATTCAGCTTAGGCTTAATTTAATGAAAATGAGTTGGACTGATAATTGAACAACCTGCATTGTATTGAATTTATTGGTTTGAGTTGGGGATACCTATATCCCATATATAAATCATACTCATATAAAATGGGTGGAAATATTTACCTTATTTAAAATGTGTTCAACTGACAGATTATTTTTTTGAGTGTATGTGCCATTCACTCTCTGAAGCGCCAATGTGTTTTCATGTAGATCCA
The DNA here is from genome assembly GCA_039105355.1 of Benthosema pterotum. NCBI lineage: Eukaryota > Metazoa > Chordata > Actinopteri > Myctophiformes > Myctophidae > Benthosema > Benthosema pterotum. The sequence continues at coordinate 54,761,403 of CM076969.1, read as the reverse complement.
TGTTTGTTTGTTTTTTTTGCTTAAAATAGCCCCTTTACTCCTTTCCGAACCAAAAAAAAAACATTGCATCGAACCTCTAGTGTTTAGGCTGGCGGATGAATTCGGTGGAGGGATACTGTGTTCCCTCTTTGACTTTGTATTGAGCCACATAGTAGCACGGCCAGTGACGTAAGCAATTTGGAGCCCTAGGCAAGAGCCCCCCCTTGGGGGGCAGGGAAAGTCTCCTGTAAAATGGCACCCCCCAAGGATAAAATTATGAACTATTTTTAAACTAAAGAACGTATTATGTGTTTTAAATGTTCAAATCTAGTTATCCATATTAGGCTTATTAACCGCAGGTATCCTTTTAAAGCATGTCTGGTGGTCTGGTGGCCCCCTCCCCTCACCCCCCTCCTCTCATGGTCGCCCCCCTCCCCTCATGGCGCCCTGGGCAACTGCCTAGTTTGCCTAATGGCAAAAACGCCCCTGAGCACGGCCCGCACTGCGCACTGATCTGCTTAGGTTTAGTTCGCGTTGTCATAACACCTCAGCCTCGCCACTACGTCCACGTGGAAGCCTGGCCTTCCTTCATAACATTACAACACGTGCATTTGCCACAATGCACAACATTCCCATTGACTCTGCAATGGGGCTCCACTGAACCCGGTTTCCCAGAGGCCCTCGCAGGGCACAAGATCGGCTCCGTTTTCGTTTCAGTCATCCATCATCCTCGTACCTAGATTTGTTTAAAAACAAAATTTAACTCCACCTCCCCTCCACCCTATAGACCTGCGCAGTGACGTCACCAGCCCTGTTCCACTAGTGGATTCCTCATTCATTTTCCTCATAGACTTTTCAAAAATGGTTAATAAAAACACGATTGCGCCGCGGCCAAAGCCAACTCGGGTCGTGACAAATCATGACAACAAACACAATATCTTCATATAATATATAATTAGGAAGAAGTAGACAACGGCATGATACAAGACTTTTTGTTTCGTTTTTCATCCTAGAAATGATTTGATTGTCCCAAAAGTTTGTGTGTGTCATCATGATTCGTCACGACTCGAGTTGGCTTTGTCCGCGGCGTAATCGTCTTTATATAAATTATTTTCGAAAAGTCTATGAGAAAAATGAATGGGGGATCCATTTCTGGAACAGGGCGGTGACGTCACTGCGCAGGTCTATTGCCTCATTATGAAACTGCTGGAGACTGCTGTGCTGTGATTGGCTAAAACGCTGCCCCCACAAAACCCCCTCCCCCCTCTCACATAAGCACCGCCTTCCCTGAGCCTGACAAATGTGTTGTTATCACGATTTTGTTGACAACAACAAAGTTCTGGACCGTCTGCAGGACGAAGTAAGTGTCTGTCTGCATCCCAAGAGTTAAATTTAATTAATTCTGAATTACCTAAATTTCAAGAACACATTTAGAAAATGTAGAATTTTATCAGCGGGAGGGGAAAAAGGCAAAAATCAAGCTGTATATCCATTTTGATTTTCAGCTAAAAAAGACGGGCGATACGCAGGCTTACGCGGTCATGTTGTTAAAATCAATAGACCAATAGTGTACAGTGTTCTGTGTATATGAAACAACCCAATGAGCATCTCTGAGAGGGGCTGTGTCGCTGCAGGGGGGACATCCTCATTTAGCAGGGAGGAGGAGGAGGAGGAGGAGGAGGAGGAAGGGGAAAATATCACTTTTGTTTCCCTCCCCTCTATTCTGCAGAATCTCTCTCTCTCTTTCAGGGACGGATCTAGGCATGGGCATGGGTGGGCAATGCCCCCCCCCCCCTTCCTAAATGCCCAGTCTATGGGGTTGGTGAAAGGGCCTTTCTGTGTGGAGTTTGCATGTTCTCCCCGTGTCCCCTAGGGTAGATACCCTCCAAACTGCCAGCCGGGGCGCCTCATGGAGGGGACAGGAACTGGTTGGAATAACGTGTTCCTTCCACGCGCAACGTCCAACCAGGGAAACTCCTCCCTGTCAGGTGAAAAGAAGGCAGCTTGGACTCCTCATGCATTGAAGGAAGCATGAGGCCAGTTCGCTGCCTCCCCAGGTTGGCGGAGGGTGTGTATAGAGCCCAGGAACACATTAGAAATTGGCACTGGGTGGAAAAAATGGGATGCAAAACCGTGGGATGAAAATTATAAAAAGAAATATATTTCAAATTATAGTGCTTATAATTAAAATGATTTGAAACACTACTACTGCTACTGACTAATTCCAGCTGTGTCACCAGTCACCACTAAACCAAGAGCATTTCATCATTGAAAACAGAAAACTCTCTTGAGTCAGACCTTTAGCTTTATGCATGTTTTGCCTGTTGCAACTTCAACAACTGCAGATTATTGATGTGCTTGCCTAATAAAAGTCTTCTAACCGAAAATGGTATGGGTGCCGCCATGCTATTATCTCTTGCCCCCCCCCCCCCCCCCCCCCCCCCCCAATTGGGAAATGTTACAACCGCCCCTGCTCTCTCTTTCTATATCATTCCTGCCCGTGCTGTGTGGTGTTGCCCAGTCTCTCTCTCTCTCTCTCTCTCTCTCTCTCTGTCTCTCCTCCTGCCGTGGTTGCCGGGCGATAAATTGGTTGACAGTAGACATTTTTATACACCGGCGATGGAAATATCACGCCCCAATAATAGGCTGACCCTCCGTGGACCCCTCCCCTCTCATCGCACCCCCACTCCCCACCCTCCCCCCAACCCCCGAACGGTACGAATGGCATCCTCTCTTTGTTCTTCTGGCGCACGGCGCGCTATACTAGGAGAAACACACGCTCAGGGGGGCGGATGTAACACTTCCCAATTTGGAGGGGCAAGAGAAAATGGTATGGGGGCGGCTTCATCGCCCGTGGCGCGAAGCGGCACGGGCGATGAAGCCGCCCCCATACTATGTTTTGTGTACAGGACTTTTATTAGGCAAGTAAAGCATTGATAATAACATCAGTTGTTGTTGAAGTTGCTACAGACGCACAGCATGCATAAAGCTAAAGGTCTGACTCAGAGTTTTCAATGATGAAATGCTGTTGGTTTAGTGGTGACGCAGCTGTAGTTAGTTAGTAGCGGGGCAGTCCAGGCATGCCCCCCCCCCCCCCCCCATGCCCATGCCTGGATCCGCCCCTGCACACAATACGAGGATGAAGAGGAAACCGACAGGTGTTGGCGGGGGGGGGTGGGGGGGGGGGGGGGGCTGAGAGAGGAAAGGGGAAACAAAGGCGATGAAGAAGCAGCGGGCAGATGGAAGAGGGAGAGCTAGGGGGAGGGAGGGTGTGACGGTGATGGAATCCAGCATTGGAAGAATCAGGTGTGATATTTCCTTTTATTTTTATTCCGCCTCCCGCTCTATCAGAAGCAGGGGCGTTTTTGCTCATTAAGCAGACTAGGCAGTTGCCTAGGGCGCCTTGGGGGCATGCTTTAAAAGGATCCCATGCAGGCTAATAAGCCTATACGGATAATAAATGCATTATACTTGTCCTCTATAACTAGAATTGAACATTTAAAACACATATACTATGTTATTTAGTTTAAAAGTAATTCATAAATTCATAAATGTATCCCTTGGGGGGTGCCATTTTACAGGAGATTTTCCCTGGAGCCCCTCTTACCAAATAGACAGTTACGGTTCCATTTGGTAAGGGGGGCTCAAGGGAAAGTCTTGCCTATAGGGCTCCGTTGGGCAATATTACTTAGGACGGTAATCTGTTACCTGTTACTCCTTCGAGTAATAAGTAACAGAATGATATATGTTACCTATTACTTGTGTATTACCTTTGCAGCCCCACACCCACGGAAAAAGGAAAGTACAACAACACAGTGTGTTTAGTTTTTCAATGATAATATTAAGAAGAAGAGTCACCAATCAGCCCGGAATGCTATAAAGCAGCAATCTCTCTCTAACATTTTATATTAGATTATTCCAAGCCAACATGTAACAAAAAAGTAACTAAAAAGTAATATCTAATATATTCCTATTTTTTTTTTTTTTTTTTTTTTTACAAAGTAACTAGTTACTCTACTGTTTTGGCAGAGTAATACCTTACTTTACTTGTTATAGGGAAAACTAATAATATTACAGTAAATATATTACTGCCCAACACGGAGGCTGGTGAAGAAACGTTGTGACCATTAAAAAACATCTACAATCAGTTTTTACGACGTTGTGGCCTGATGCAAAAAGGTCGCAACGCTTTCCCAAACGGTCACGACGAATTGCAAACGGTTGTGACGGATTGAGAAAGCATCGGCTGTGACCAATTGAATCAGACGCAACCTAGGTCGAGTTTGTGAAATTCTCTCTCTCTCTCTCTTCTCTCTCTCTCTATCTCTCTCTCTCTCTCTCCTCTCTCTCTCTCTCTCTCTCTCTCTCAGTAAAAGTCCGCCAAGCACAGCCTCATTAAAAGCTCGTTTGTACCCTTTTTTCCCCCTCCTCCCCTCATGTTTTGATTAGAACATTTCCCCCCTGCACCCCTCGGTGATTAACAAAGCGACTGTCACTCGTTAGCGCTAACGACCTGCCAATCGGCGCACAGATCGCGGTGAGGCCGTGGCGTATAGTGGCGCCTGCATGCAACGTACACGCGTGACCCCGTCAGCCTGGTAATGACGTACTACTATAGGCTACTATAATGTAAACTGTAACGTAAGTGCTTATCAGTTCCTTTAAATCCCATAGATGGTAATTTGCGCTCCGTTCGTGCTAATGAAAACAATTAGGAGGCAGCAAAAGATTCACACTGTTGTTACTGTACTTTTTCCTCAACAAACAAAGTGTCAGTAGGCCTATACTAGATAATGATAATGGATGGTTAATGCTCTTATAAATGGTACATCTCATTTGCAAAGACATGTTCTCAATCAAAACAACCGTGTTGCTTTGCGTTGATTGATAATAATGGCATCCATCTCGATGGATCTTTCTGTTTGGAACAGTGTGCTCAGGTCAGTTTCTTTTCTTTTCTTTTCTTTTCTTTTCTTTTCTTTTCTTTTCTTTTCTTTTCTTTCTTTCTTTTTTTCTTTCTTTCTTTTTTTCTTTCTTTTCTTTCTTTCTTTCTTTCTTTCTTTCTTTCTTTCTTTCTTTCTTTCTTTTTTCTTTCTTTCTTTCTTTCTTTCTGTTGTACAATCAGGCATTGTTTACAATGCCTGATTGACAAGACAAAAAAAACATAGGCCTATTTTTGGCCCAAAAAATATTTTAGATTTGAGAAGTGGGGGGGATGCCGTCCCCCCGTGTCCCCCCCCCACTACACCCCTGATCGACGACAGCAAATATCCGCCAATATATGTGGACCGATACATCGGTGTATCACCAGAAAAAAAACATAACAGAAAAACGGGGGGGTTAGATGCACAACCCTGTTTGTTCACATAAATATATTAGGATCATTAAAGGAAAAACAAGAAAGTGGTGATGCAACGTGATGCAAGCGTGATTTTGAGGACAAAACAATCATCTCTCACATAGCCAAGTGAACACCCTTGTTTTTGTTTGTTTTCTTTGGAATTCGACTTTGATTTCTACGCCTTGGCAGTTGGATTTGCGCTGTAGATGACAGTTTTGACAGTGTGTGTCTTGTGTAATTGGTTAGCGCTTGATTTCCATGTTTCAAGCGAGGCGGAAAATCAGAGCGGCAATCTGTCTCAATGCGGGGCGGAATAGTCGACCCATCAGGATGCCGTATCCTTTTTTTTAGGGATGAGACAGCGGCGGGCGGGAAAGGGCAAGGGAAGGGGGTTAGAGGGAGAATATAGTGCTACTGATAGATCAGATCCGAAATCGATGAAGTCAGGAAGAAATTCTCACTCAACAGAACCCTCTAGCTCTTACGCAGACCACCCAGACACACCACACACACACACACACACACACACACACACACACACACACACACACACACACATACACTAGTGTTGTAGGTCTCGAGACATTGTCCAGTATCATGTCAGTATCATGATTTTTGTCTCGCTGTCAAGTGTCTTGGTCTTGTCCAGAGCCTTATAGGGAAGAGTTGCGATATTACTGTTCACTCCAATCCAGCTTTAATGACGTTAAAACGAGTTGTTCTTTAATAATAGTACAACGTAAACATTACAGAGACTGTATTCGTGACTCAACGTTACTTTAAAACAGTTGGCGTTTTGCATACGTACCTAAAATAGCTCTTATTTGCGCCATTCTCGTTGAAAACAATGTATTCCTAATTGCAGTTACGACTCGGAGAGGCTCTGTATAGTCACGTGCTCCACTCTGGTTTCTGACCTCTCAATATCCTAACTCTCGCACTAGAAGGCTCTGGTCTTGACTAAGTCTGTGATTGTCTCGGTCTCGTTTTGGTCTTGACCCCTCGACCCCAAGGTATTGTCTTGGTCTCGATTTAGGTAGTCTTGACCAGTGTTGGTCTATATTACTTAGGAAAGTAACTTCTTTACTTTACTCGTTACCCCTTAGACAAAGTAATATCATTACTTTACTTATTACTGGAATCGAAGAGTAATATATTACATATTGCATTATTACTTTCCCAACTTCTCAACCCCCACCTTTGAAAAATAGAGAGTTAACATAATCGGTTTTAGCGAGCTCTTTTTAGAACTGAATCCAATTTATTGGAATAATAATAGTCTCCAATCCCACAAACTGCACCTAAAAACAAAGCCAACAAAATCACCGACATTGTATATGTCTTTCTTAGATAAAAAAAAAAAAAAAAAATCTACATTCTACATTCTAGTGCACATCTCTGTTGTTTACAGTTCGATAGCTTGTAAATCTGTTCTATTTTTGCAACAACAAAAAACCTCATTTTAAAAAGTAACTTGGCGTTACTTGCAAAGTAATGCATTACTTATTACCCATTTTTGCAGAGTAATCTCGTTACTTACTTTTTGAGCAAAAGTAATAATATTACATTAATATGTAATTAAAATTAGTTACTGCCAACACTGGTCTTGACTCTTGAGTACAACAACACACACACACACACACACACACACACACACACACACACAAACACACACACACACACACACACACACACACACACACACACATGCGCGTGTGCGTGCGTGTGTGTATCTTGTACCTGCTTATTAAAGTACTAGAAGGAGACAGTGATATAATGGTGAGAGGATAAAGGTCCATTTCATTCCATGTCTCCAGAGGCCAATGGGGTAATAAGGTTAAGACCAGGGGGTTATGCTGCTGTAGGCTCTGAAGGCACACAAACAGGAAGAAAAAATGACTCTTAAAGGAGAATTCCACACCAAAACACATTGGGCCTCAATCTACCTTGATTCCTGTGACATGATATACAACGTATATTGGGTGCAATTCCCGATTGCTGTGGTGTAGCCAGGTATGGTGTAAGTCCTCTCATTGGCCGCATGGCAGCAAATCAGGTTTGGGGCCGTGCTCATTGGCCGCATGGCAGCGAATCAGGTCTGGGGCCTTGAGGTAGGCCCAAAAGCCTATACCAAATAATTATTCATAATAATTAAAACCAGTCATCAAGAGCTTCAACTCATGATGAACAGCAGGGGAGTACAGTACCATTTTTAATTGTTGTGGTCAGGTGATTTCTGGACCTTTTGACTTGCAGGTTTTAATTATTCTGGGTATTTATTTGGTAAGCTCAGGCCCAGGGCTGGTGGTATAGGCTTTCGGCCTACCCCAAGGCCCCAGACCTGATTTGCTGCCATGCAGCCAATAAGAAGACTTACACCATAACTGCGATTGAGAATTGCACCCATTGTCTTTTCATGTATAATGTATTTTCAACATGGCCGCATGTTGTCTTTATTCTACTGCAGTTATTCCTGTAACTCCAAACTTATTTTTTTCACACACATCACATCACAAAATGGGTGGAATTTCCCTTTAGGCATATACAGCCCACCCCTGCTGAAACCTTGACATTCACTGTGAAAACCGGCATTTGCTTTTACTTTCTCTTGTTTGTTTAAACACATTTTCTCTCTCTCCTGGCGTCCCAGACATCACCCCCACCACCCCACCCTCTCTCTCCCCCGCTCTCCCCTTCTATACCCCATCACCACCACCACCACCACCACCACCTCTCTTCTCCTTCTGTCAATACGTTCAATCACCCCCCATCCATGCTCCTCCAGTGTTGCCAACCGCCAAAATCCAAAATGCACTAGTGGCACTTCCGAAATGCGCTAGATTGCGCTAGAGCAGTGGTTTTAAACCATTTTCATATCAGGGTCCACTATTTATTCTGCATTTTAGCCACTGAGGACCACCGTTTAATGTTGACTTTTAGTCCAGGCAAAATAGCGTTTCAAGTGGAATAAATTGTAACATGGGATTTTTCTTCACAGATCATTTCTTTGAGGTCTCCAGAACAACATATTAAAAGTCCCGAAAAATCCCAGTTGCGCAAATATGTTTAATTTCATAAAGTAATAAAATACATAGGCTCCAATGGAGCCCCCTTCCTATACAAACCCATTATAACTTAAAACTCCATTTTAACCATGATGGATTATTCAAAAACAACCCATCTTTTTTCTGGTGACTGATATTGTCCTCCTAATACGTGAGAGGACAGTGGAATTTCATTCACAGGTTTCAGTTATTTTTTAAATATTGTTTTGGAAAATGTAGCTGCCTCCATATCTGGGCATGCCCACCGAAATGAATATTTTTAAAAAATAAATGAAACCTGTAAATGAAATTCCCCTGCCCTCTCACATATTAGGAGGACAATATCAGTCACCAGAAAAAAGATGGGTTGTTTTTGAATAATCCATCATGGTTAAAATGGAGTTTTAAGTTATAATGGGTTTGTATAGGAAGGGGGCTCCATTGGAGCCTATGTATTTTATTACTTTATGAAATTAAACATATTTGCGCAACTGGGATTTTTCGGGACTTTTAATATGTTGTTCTGGAGACCTCAAAGAAATGATCTGTGAAGAAAAATCCCATGTTACAATTTATTCCAATTTTAGGTAAAACATGAGCTAAAATTACTGGCCTATTTAGTCTCTCTGACTAATTTAGGAGAGTTAACTGGCAAAATGTTGGTCAAAAAGGTAATTCTTGACTAATACATTTTGAAAATGTGTAGATTCTTAGAAATTAGGTAATTCAGATGTTTGAATATAATTTAACTCTTGAGAGCGTAAAATGAAACCAAATGGACCCTTAAGGGTCCATTTGGTTTCATTTTACGATCTCAAGTGTTACAGATCTATTAGGGTCCATTTGGTTACCAATGGTCCGTTCTAGGAAGGAATGAGGACTCTCTCATGGGAGGAAAAATGGTGAAAAAAAACAAGGGTTTTATCTCTGGCAGCTGTCAACCAATTTCGCTCCAACTCACCAGCGAAAAAGCTCTAGATTTTCCGCCAGGAGTTTTTCACTAATTTTGGCAATAGGGGAGTCTGGGAAAAAAGCTAAATATAGAGACAACTGCACCAAGTTGGCAACACTGTCCTCTTTTCTCCTCCTCCTCCTCTCGGCCTCTGCGCCGCATCATCACCGTTTCCCTCGTTTCCTCACGGATTTCATATTACTTTTCCTCCTTTCCACCCGAAGTCAGATATAGCTGCAGGCAGCATACAGCAGACAGGACATTATCTGTGGCCTCCCATCACACAACAACATACACACACACCGATCACACTGACTCTGCACGGGAACTAGGGGCGTAGCATAGCATATATAGGACGCCATAGGCGTGCATACATAGACGTCAAGGGGGGTTTGAACACCCCCTAGTGGCCCTCTCTGGACCAACATGCCCTTTTTAAAAGAGCAAAAAGATGCTGAAATGCTGTTTTCTATGCGTTCTTAACCCCCCAAAACTCCATTTTCCGCCGCGGCTAGAGTGCCCTCCTGGTTACATTTGAGCACCTGCCCTTGAAACTCTCTGTGCACGCCACTGTAGGACGCCATCTTTTCCGTCCCCAGCACCATACTCGAGGAACATGGCAAGTGATTGCCATGTTTGAGCGCTTATTTTGAAGGCCTTATCCTATAGCTAACTCCCTCGGCCAATTCTTATCCTATAGCTAAAAAAAAAACGGACCTGTCGGAACCATATAGATTGGACGTCACGATAGTTTGACCAAATGTGTACGTTTTAATTTATTTTATATTAGCCGATGTGGATACAGTTGGAGCGCAATGAGTGGCTAAGAACATTGTGATAGTATTAAGCAAGTGTTCTGTGAAGTTTGGTGGCATGTGAGTGTGTGGCGGGGCTAATAAGTGGATCCATATTGGAGTGGCTGAGATGACATGAGATGTTTTGTTTGCCGACGTTTTGTTGCATTTAATTTGGGACAAAATTGGCACGGCCATTTTGAAAATGTTCTGCCCTTGCACCCATTCTATCCCATGTATTCGAATGGCATAATCTCAGATTCGCCCCCGGAATGTCGCTGTTCTCGCCAAATCAATCATTTCAATGGGACTATACGGCACATCCAGGAGTCTTGACCCGGATATTCTTGCCCATTGGGGTTAGAGGGCAAAATGGTCAACACACCAGAAACACGATGACGTTGTCATGCATTTGGTTTCGGAGTTCTGGCGCTTAAAGATGGAGTGCCATGATTTTTTCTACCCTAAAACATGATCATCAGGTAATGTTATGCCCGCGTCCCCCCTCCACTACAAACCCTTCGCGCGCGCGCACGGCAACGACACGTACAATGTGTTTTCCTCTCCCGTGTTGTTTGCTATGAGCGGCGAACGCAGGTGGTTCGGTTCACTCGTGTCCTCCCTTCACCCCCGATCCCTGTCTCTATATATACCCCCCACCGCGTTCCCCTCTTCTAGCTCGCTCCTTCCCTCCCTCCCTCCCTCCCTCCCTCCTCACCCCCCTTCTCCCCCTCCTCAGGGGCGGATGTAACATGTCCCATTTGGGGGGGGGGGGGGGGGGCAAGAGAACATGTTGGAGGGGCAAGAGAACATGGGGGCGGCTTCATCGCCCGTGGCGCGAAGCAATGAAGTCGTACCCATACCATTTTCGGTGACAGGACTTGTATTAGTCAAGTAAAGCATCAGAAATAACGTCTGTTGTTGTTGAAGTCGCAACAGACACGCAGCATGCATAAAGCTAAAGGTCTGACTCAGAGAGTTTTCTGTTTTCAATGATGAAATGCTGTTGGTTTAGTGGTGACACAGCTGTAGTTAGTAGCAGCAGTAGTAGTGTTTCAAATCATTTTAAATATAAGCACTTTAATGAGTTGTTTTGCATGGCATCGTGTTTGGGGGGGGGGGGGGGGCAGACTGGGTATTTAGAGGGGCATTGCCCCCTAAATGCCCATGCCTAGATCCGCCCCTGCTCCCCTCCTCCTCCTCCTGTAACAGTAGGAGAGCAGGTGCTGCTTCGTGGCGGTGCTTTAATTGTGTAGCTGAGAGAGATGAGAGGGGAAGTTGGTTCGTGGCGTTTGTGCGTAGCGCGTGTGTGTGTGTGTGTGTGTGTGTGTGTGTGTGTGTGTTGTGTGTGTGTGTGTGTGTGTGTGTGTGTGTGTGTGTGTGTGTGTGTGTTGTGTGAGCGTGCGTGCGCGTGTTAGTTCCGGAGAGGAAGCGGACAGCAGCAGATAATTGGCCCCGGCCACAGCTGGACACATGGTGACCTCTCAACTCGGCCTCGCCGCCCCTTCAAACCAGCATCAATCGTGCGCTGTGTGTGTGTGTGTGTGTGTGTGTGTGTGTGTGTGTGTGTGTGTGTGTGTGTGGTGTGTGTGTGTGTGTGTGTGTGTGTGTGTGTGTGTGGTGTGTGTGTGTGTGTGTGCTCGCGCGCGTGTGTGTGTGTGCGTGTGTGTGCGTGCATGCGTCTTACAGCAGTGTGTCAGGGCGGATCTAGCTAGGCATGGGCATGGGGGGAGGGAGGGCGATGCCCCCCTAAATGCCCAGACTTCTCCACCAAACATGATGGCATGCAAAAACAACCCAAGATATTTCAAAGTAGAGTGCTTAAAATATTTTTTTCTCATAATTTTTTATCCCATGATTTTGTAACCCATTTTTTCACCCACTGCCAATTCCTAATGCCGACACGCCACCAGCACCCACAGCAGCGCCCCTAGCGGAAATCGAACCCAGGACCTTCTAGCTGTGAGGCAACAGCACTAACCACTGTGCCACCGTGCCCCCTATATTTAAAATAATTTAACACTACTACTGCTACTAACTTAACTACAGCTGTGTCACCATCTCATCATTGAAAACTGTTATTAATGATGCTTACACTTGCCTAATAAAAGTCCTGTAACCGAAAATGGTAGGGCCCGTGTCGCTTCGCGCCACGGGCGATGAAGCCGCACCCATACCATTTTCTCCTGCCCTCCCAATTGGGAAATGTTACATCCGCCCGTGATGTGTGTGCAGTCCTAATATCGACAGTGTGGGTCCATATTTAGATGATCTATGGTGCAACAGATAGAAGCTAAATGCGCCGGCGGGGTTGACCTCTCCAATGTTGCTCGTTAGCTGGTGCTTATCCAGGCGCTATAAAGGTCAATGCACTGCTCAAAGAGCTTGTATGTAGACTCTAAATTAGCCGTGTGGTGATGTGGGCTGTGTTTCGGGTGGTTGGGATTGATTCAATAAACAAACTAGATCAGCGCTCGGTAGAGTGCAAGCTTGCGTGTTGCGCACAAGTAGGCCATGGCCTAGTACTGTATATATTATACAGTTTCTTAATGATAATGTAAAAAATAATGGGGAATTCCACTTTAAAGGGATGTTTTCCTTGAAAAAAGAAAAGAAGAAGAAGAAAAAAAGAAAAGAAAAAAAAACTTTTGGTCATTTGCATCATCTACTCTTGCTCAAGTGAACACCGCAGACAGTTTTTACTATTTACTGATTTTTACTGATTTAGTATTTAGTATTTAAATGTTTGATATTAGATATTAGAAGGCTGCGGTTGGCCTTCGTCGCCGTGGCAGCATCGCATGTGTCGCGCTGCTGTGAGCTTGTCGAGTTGCATGTATAACGTGGATGGATTCCGATGTATAAATACACGGACGGATGTGGACGGATCATCAATATGTGTGGGCGGATTTTGGATGAGGAAAAAAAATCTTATCTCCTGATCTCTAGTTCCCAGATGTAAATGGCATTAACCCCACTAACCAAATGGACCCTATCCATTTGGTTCCATTTGTACACTGAAAAATTTGGACACCATTCACAACATACAAGACAACATACAATACATTACAAACACGACAGCAGAAATAAATAGCAAAAACATGATTCTGGTTTTGAAGTAGGACAGACTGGTGTACAAAAGAGTTCTTTAGTCTGTTTTTTCTTAAATTTAGGAACTCTGAACCGCCTCATAGACGGCAATAGCTGGTAAAATCAGTCATGTGTGGTTTAGAAAGATTGTTTGGTGCTTCTGTTTATTTCGACATTGGTATGCCTCTGTTCCATTCCTCGCCTCTGTAGTCTTTCTCTTTCTCTCAAACACACACACACACACACACACACACACACACACACACACACACACACACACACACACACACACACACACACACACACACAGGGGCGGATTGGCATTCCACACTGGAAAAACAGATGTAACTCTTTGAGAGCGTAAAAAATAAAACCAAATGGACCCTTGCGGGTCCATTTGGTTTCATTTTTACACCCTCAAGAGTTAAAATATTCATCATGTGAATTAGCCCAACTTAGTCTACACAACTAGAGAGAATGTAGAAGATTAATGGTCATTTTAATCTGTATGTTCCAGGCGAGCATCTAGCGCATTCTAGTGCATTTTGGAAGTGCCACTAGTGCATTTTGGATCTTGTCCAGGCCACTAGGTGGCGCAGGCCACCGGGAAAACTCCCTGTACTCCAGATGGCCAATCCGCCCCCTGCACACACACAGTAAACACACAGCGAGCGTCTCAGCTGGTACCTCTGCATGCGTGTGTGTGTGCGTGTGTTGTGTGGTGTGTGTGTGTGTGTGTGTGTGTGTGTGTGTGTGTGTGTGTGTCTGCAGGATGTCTTTGTTGCATGTGTAATTACAGTCTACATCAGCCCTCTGAAGAGGAGGGGGTTCAATTTACTATTGCCAAGTTATTAATGGGAGACATCCGCACACGCGTGCGTGCGTGTATGTGTATGTGTGTGTGTATGTGTATGTGTAGTGGCAGCTTTGGCGCCTCATCATTAATGATGAAAATATCGTCTCAGCTAAGTGTGGCCATCAGCTTATATTTTTGCTCACTGCAAGGTACTTAGTTCCTCGCACGCATGCACACACACACACACACACGCACGCACGCACGCACACACACGCACACACGCGCGCACGACAAATTATAATAAACCCCCTAAAAAAGGGGTAAAAAACACAGCTATATATGCATGGTAATGTCATGAACGCACTGTAAACATAATTGGCACATTTTGTTTTAAGGATGAATTAGACGGCACTAAAGTCGTTTCTGGAGCAGATAGATATTTCAATTGCATTATTGCATATTTATTTGTTTGTTTGTTTATTATGTCCTATGCAAACAGTAATACTATTACAGTTACTTGTGATGAACAGCAACCGACTACTATTACAGCCAGACTCACAGACATGAATAAAGATCTTGTTGTACTTAGCTTTTTTGTGGGTGGGGTGGTGCAAACATCATCTAAAAGTAATATGTTACATATTACTCTTGAGTCCACGTAATAAGTAATGTAATAGTATTACTATTCTAACAGGGTAAATATACATTACTAAAGTAATATTGCCAACACTGCCTCAGTCAGACCAGGCTGTAGAGGCATTGTTTCCCTAATGTTTTTTTTACACTGATATTCCTGACTTACACAGTTACACTGGCAGCTGATTGGTCTAACAGGTCACATGGCTCATTTAAACGAATCAGATCCAAGCTGGATGTGTCAGATCTGGTTATAACCTGGAGTCAAAAGATTGAAAACCACTGCTTCATATGAAAAACTTTGGAGTTGCCCCCCCCCCCCCCTGCCATTCTTCCAGCCCACCCAAGGGCTGGCCAAATCCGGCCCTGCCGGCTGGTATAGTGAATGACTGGGATACAACCGGAGAATGGAAGGGTCATCGCACGTACCTGCCATGAGTCCAAGTGACTCATGCCACATATTGGACAGGATTCTAAAAGTCAACACCATGAATCAATTTCCAAACACACACACATTTTTTTTTTTTTTCTTCTTTTTTTCTTTTTCTTTTCTTTTTTCCTGGGTGCAGTTACTATATTGTTACACCCTGTACAGAAGTTATAAGCTCAGCGACATTTGACTTTGGAGAAAATGTAAACAATTGTGAAATACAAAGGGGAAGCCATTAACAGAAAGGAACATATAGTAGGTCTAGATTGAAAAAAAAAAGTGTTGGTAAATGGAATGCACCTTTAACTCTATAAGCCAAGGCGAGGTCATACTTCAGAAATGCACCGTCTTGCATCCACACTCTTTCTACCTTTCAGGCATGCATGTACACACGCGCGCACGCACGCACGCACGCACGCACGAGCACGCACGCACGCACACACACGCACACACACACAAAACAAGTACACATACACAGACAGATGCACACTCGAGCGGCACACTCATGCGCTGAATGAAGGTGTTATGAATTCTTAATGGTTAATGAGAGGTGAGGCAGTCCTATAGCATGTAGAGAGACACACACACACACACACACACACACACACACACACACACACACACACACACACACACACACACACACACACACACACACACGCAGTAGTACTCTGTAGATCTTTACTTAATGAGCCTCAAACGTTGTCCTTCCCTGCTGTGATGGCGGCCGTTGTGCTGGAGGAGATAGTGATGGAGAGAGGGAAGAAATCGGCAGGGGAGAAAAGTAAGAGGGATGTGCACACATGCACGGCGCACACACATGCACGCAAAGATTCTGCCTTCCCTTCCTCTGAATTTAAACCAGCAGCTGAATGTCGAATGAACACTTACTGCGTAGCAGGCATTATTTTATCCTCTTAATACCAAAAGGCTCCTGCAGCTGCAGACCTATAGCCCAGGAGCGGACGTACCTCACAGTTGATGTGATGACGTCACACATCAACTCACAGGCCCCCTGTTGTTGCCATGTCCTACCCGCTTCTACCGTTATCAAGCGATAATTCCCAGTAGGCTGCTTATCGGCACCATCTTAGCTTGCGGTTAGGTTTAGGTCAGGGGTCAGCAACCTGCGGCTCAGGAGCCGCATGCGGCTCCAGAACACAGCCCTAGTGGCTCAGTGGCTGTAGCATTATTACATACACACACTGGGGTGATCCACACCAAAATAATATAAACATTTCAGTCACCCATAACGCGTTGCGCTGTCTGACAGTTGCCAGTTAAAGTAGCACTTGGCCATGTCAAAAAAGCCCAGCAGTTATCAGAGGTGGAGCTTTCAATCTGAACCACCCATTTTCAAAGGTTTACTCAGTTTACTATGTCATTAATATACCTTAGAGATGTTGTGTGGACTACAAATGGAGTTCTGTAAAACTCCTTTATTTATTTATTTATTTATTAGAAACTCCGTTTCTGAAGAAAGGTTGTGTTTCACCATGTTAATGATTTTTCTTTGAGGACCTTTTTTTCTGAGAGTGTGCAAATGTGAACCAAATGGACCTGCCAGGGTCCATTTGGTTCACATTTGCACACTCTCAGGAAAAAAAAATGTGGCTCCAGACAGATTTTGAATTTAATTTTGGGTCGAAAATGGCTCTTTCAACATCTTGGGTTGCCGACCCCTGGTTTAGGTGTATAGGTTTAGAGAAGGGTGTAGCAATGTTTGTAGCAAAACCCTAGACCCCTCCAACCGTGACCCTAAGCCTAAATCCCCGACGCTCAACCACCACCTGACGGTCTGTGAGGTTAGGTTGAGGGTCGGGGATGCATTTATCGGATAAGGGCCCCTTATCCCATAAAAGGGATGCATTTATGGCAGGGGTGGGCAATTATTATTCCCAAGGGGCCAAATGAGATACATGAAATATTGTGGAGGGCCAAGACTAAAAGCTGGACTAAAGTCTGCGTAATATTAATTTAATCTCAAGATAAAAGTACGCGTAAGACCAACCATTTTGACAACCATTTATTCAGAATTTGAGCCACCGAGGACCACCATGTCATGACATTTTAGCCTCAAAGACCCCAAAACTAAAGATTTCTTTTGCTTTTATCCACAATTTGAGGCTGGATTTGGGAAACAAACCAATCAAACATACAGATCCAAATGACCATTAATCTTCTACATTCTCTAGTTGTGTAGACTTGGGGCTAATTCACATGATGAATATTTTAACTCTTGAGAGCGTAAAAATGAAACCAAATGGACCCTTGCGGGTCCATTTGGTTTCATTTTTACGCTCTCAAAGAGTTACATCTGGTTAACCAACATTCGATATTTGACTGAAACTCTCTCAAGGACCTCTGGTGGTCCCCGGACCACTGGTTTAAAATCCTTTCACAGGCCGGTCAGAGTATGCCCAGGTGCCGCATTTGGCCCCCGGGTCACATAATGCCCAGGTATGGTTTATGGGATAAGGGGTTTAGCAGTGGCGGAAATGGGGCTCTGGTTTTCGTCACACGGTAAACCCCGTTATCCCTAACTTCTTTGTCTTTTTTTAGTATTTTGAAAAACCTTTTTGGAATAGATCAACGTGTCAATCTATTGGCACGTTGTGAGCGTGTAGCCTGACAATTTGAACTATTGAAACATGTTTTTTTTTTTTGTTTAAAAAGGCAAACAAGTTAAGAGATATGAGGACAAAATGGTGGGAAAAAATAGAAAAAACACGGACAGTATCTATTTTTGTTTTTTTATGCGGAGTTGGTGGACATACCGTATTTCCTGACTTTGCGTAAAACGTTGCTGCCGCAGCCCCCGAGGTAATCAATGGTTTTCATTTAGTCCCACTCTCAGGATACCTCTCTCAATGAGCACTATATTGGTGGGATTTAAATCTCATATAATAACACTTTGGGGACCGGCTGTTAAGTTGGTACAGGTACAATGAATGTGTCAGTTAATGTTCATCTTCTTGTCCCAGTCTGCACCACCAAACACGATGGCATGCAAAACAACCCAAGATATTTCAAATTAAAGTGCTTATATTTAAAATGATTTGAAACACTACTAAAGCTACTAACTAACTACAGCTGTGTCACCACTAAACCAACAGCATTTCATCATTGAAAACAGAAAACTCTCTGAGTCAGACCTTTAGCTTAATTTATGCATGCTGCGTGTCTGTTGCAACTTCAACAACAACTGATGTTATTATTAATGCTTAGTTGCCTAATAATAGTCCTGTATCTGGAAATGCTATGGGAGCGGCTTCATCGAAGCGGCACGGCCGATGAAGCCGCTCCCGTAGCATTTTCTCCTGCCCCCCCAATGTTACATCCACCCCTGCTATGGTGTTCACAGCAACAACTTGTGCCTCCTCTGCATCTATTCACAAACTAAAGCAAACTTTTTTTTTGTTTTGTTTTGTTTGACTAGTGCCGAACAGCTGTCCTGTCTGATGACTATCTCTACTTTTGTGCGTCTGAATGAACTGCAACTACAACATAAAAACTCAGTGTAGTGCGCTGACAATCTTTGTATTATAGCCAGTGTTGGGAATATTACTTTACCTTATTAATATATTACTTATTAATTATTACCTTCATTTAAAAGCAATATATTATATTACAATATTACTGTCTGAGAAAGTGTAATATATTAATATTACTATTACATATTACTTAAAAAAAACTTTTTACAAAATATATAATTAAATATTTAGTGTCACTATTAATCAAATATTGCGTAGGCCAGTGGCATACCTACAATAAAGCAAGCACACTTGGCTATCTGGACAAATCCATATGAAATTAACTTGAAAAAACGTTGATGACAAATGATAGAAAATAATTAATTATTTAACTTCTGTAGTTGTCAAGATAATTTCACAAGAACATTTTGACAGAAAGTAATATTGAAAGTAATGCAGTAATGCAGAAAGAAAAGTATAATATATTAGTTTGTTTTAGTTAAGTAATATATTTATATTACAAGTTACTGCATTTCGGTAATATATAAGTTACGTAGTGCACATGTCCCAACACTGATTATAGCCTACACCTTTTAATTCAAGGCATTGTTTGAGAAGATTTATAAAAGTTCCTACTATTTTTTACAGCTCCAGCAATCTATACGGCTAATATGAGTTGATTTTAAATTCACTAATATTTACTTTTTCTATCTGCGAACTGTCACTGCATGCTGTTCTGTGTGCATGCACACATGTAGGTGTGACTTGTTATAAATGTCCATAACCATTTATACTGTATTATAACTATTAGTCATAATGTGTTATTATGCTCAAAGG
This sequence comes from Benthosema pterotum, assembly GCA_039105355.1. Lineage (NCBI taxonomy): Eukaryota > Metazoa > Chordata > Actinopteri > Myctophiformes > Myctophidae > Benthosema > Benthosema pterotum. The sequence continues at coordinate 54,742,031 of CM076969.1, read as the reverse complement.
AAAAGCACATTATACCATCCTTCACTTAGGCAGTTATAAAGGCACATAGAAATGATGCAATGTGTCATAACGCATTATAACCAAAGTGTTTACAACGTATATAAAGGTCAATAGCATGCTATAAGTATGGCTTTGAGACCTTTAAGTAAAGTGGAAGAATATTCATGTGTTATATAGTTACCTATTTTGGCCGAAACAACAATAAAATATTTGCACTAGTGGTATAAGATAGTACAGTATGATACAATAGCCATTAAAGAATGTATTCACTTCACTTAAAGTTAGGGAAGTGATTTGAAATTCATGGTGTAGTAGCAGCCTGGTGCACTAGGGCCCCCAAAAGTAGCTACACTATGTGAACCTGCTGCTCTCTCCTGATTGGAGGAGAATTGTGGTGACCTGGGGAACTTTTATTAGCTCCTCTGCTAACGTGGGGGAGGGGGAAACTCCATATATGGTTTCCACACCTTATAATAGAGCATTTTAACAGAAAAAAATATTTTTTGGGTGATATCTGACAAAAGTGAAATCACTTCCCCTACCTTTAAAGGACATGATGGATTACATCATTTCTATATTGCCTTTATAACTCATGACCAAGTGATGATAGTCATAATGTGCTGTTCCTTTGAGCATAATAGCGCATTATGGCTAACATTTATAATATGTTACTGGAGTTATGACAAGCTATACATGGACATTTTTAACAAGTCTTACTTATAATTTATTACAAATGTATTATATTGCATTATAAAGCAACCATCAAATAAAGTGTTACTGATCTAAAACAGGGGTTTTCAACAGGTGGTCCGGGGAACACCAGTGGTCCTTGAGAGGTTCCAGGTGGTCCCCAGGCTAAATGATGGAAATTGTTAACCAGATGTAACTCTTGAGAATGTAAGAATGAAACCAAATCCATTTGGTTTCATTTTCACACTCTCAAGAGTTAAAATATTCATCTGAATTAGCACTATTTAATTAAGAAGTCTACACTGTTTTGTTTGCAAAATCCAGCCTGGAATTGTGAACAAAACCAAAAGAATTCTTTAGTTTTAGGTCTTTGGGGCTAAAATGTCATCAAATGGTTGGTCCTCTGTGGCGCAAATGCTGAATAAATGGTGGTCCTTGGTGTCAAAACGGTTGAAAACCCCTGATCTCTCTCTCTCTCTCTCTCTCTCTCTCTCTCCTCTCTCTCTCTCTCTCTCTCCTCTCTCTCTCTCTCTCTCTCTCTCTCTCTCTCTCCTTCCTCCTCCTTCTCTTCCTCCACATCAACACCAAACCGCCATCTCAGACTTTGCAAGGCGTACAGAGCAACTTTGTCCATCAACCACCTATATGTGCAATGCGTACAACACTTGATAGGCCTTCATAAACAACACTCTCGAAAAGCCCCCCCCTACCCCCCCCCCCCCCCCCCCCCCCCCCCCACACACACACACACGCGCGCGCGCGCGCCAGATTGCACCCTGCCCGTGTACTCTGTGCTGGTCCCGGCTCCACTTCCAATTATCAGGAGGCTCCGGCAAGCAGAGATCTAAATGGGCTGCAGCACTGAACCGGCATGCCTGCCTGCAGAGACACACAGCTGGAGGACAGGACAGGAGTGGAAGGAGAGGAGGCACAGGAGGAGAGGTGGAGGAGAGGTAAGAGAGAGAGAGACGAGGGGATGAGAGGAGACAGGGGCGGATCTAGGCATGCACATGGGGGGGTGGGCAATGCCGCCCTAAATGCTCAGTCTGCCCCACCAAACACGATGGCATGGAAAACAACCCTAGATATTTCAAATGAAAGTGTTTATGTTTATGTATGAGTCCTGTAAGCGAAAATGGTATGGGTGCGACTTCATCGCCCGTGGCGCCCGCGGCGCGTGTCTCTTGCCACTCCAACATGTTCTCTTGCCCCCCCAAATGGGACATGTTTGCCCCACCAAACACGATGGCATGCAAAACAACCGAAGATATTTTAATGGTATGGGTGCGACTTCATTCGCACCACGGGCAATGAAGCCGCCCCCCATTCCATTTTCTTCTGCCCCCCAACAGACACGCAGACACGCACACACACACATACACACAAAAATATCGCTCTTTTTTCATTTCCTCCCCACATCTCCCAAGATCTACTCATGATCAGGCCAAGATCTACTGGTAGATCCCGATCTGCTGGTTGGGCTCCCCTGATACTGTTTAGCCAATAATTTTTTGTCACATCGGCTCATATCGGTATCGGCTAGTGTTGTAGCTCTCGAGACGTTGTGTCGTAAATTGTCTCGCCCTCAACTGTCTTGTCTTGTCTTGATCTCACCCTCAATTTGTCCCAGTCCTGTCACAATCTCAGTGATCTCAGTGCCAATGTCTCTTTCGCCACCGAGACCGCCCACAATGAGGGTATGCAAAGGAGGCTGTTCACAAAAGCAGCTGTCTTATACAGAGCACAGCATTAGATGGCGCGTATATCGCTAGCAGTCCGCAAACCGTCAATATTGTACAGTAACGACTAAAGTCTCTGTAATGAGTTATGTAGCACTGTTACTACAGAACAATCAAAAGTTGGCCTCAACCTCTCCAGGTCTTGGCCTCGCTCTCGATTCCTCTAAGTCTTGGTCTTGGTCTTGTTCTCGACCCCTCTAGGTGCTAGTTCCGTCTTGGCTCGTCTTGACCAAGTCTGTGATTGTCTCGATCTCGTTTTGGTCTCGACCCCCCTAGGTCTTGGTCTTGCCTTGGTCTCGATTTAGATGGTCTTGACTACAACACTAGGCTATAGTATCAGCAAATATGCCATTCTATAACCAGCCACCCAACAGAGGGGTAAGAGAATGACTGAGTGAATATATGGATGATGTTTTCATTTTGCAGCTTGGGAGATTTACAGTAAATTAAGTACAACAACAACAGAGCTGATAACTGTGAATGGACACATTAGTTAAGAATAACACTTGTTTACGATAGTGGCCCGCCCTATACTGGCCACAAGTGTTGAAAATTAGGTAATTCAGATGGTTAAATATGATTTAACTCTTGAGAGCGTAAAATGAAACCAAACAGACCCGAAAGGGTCCGTTTGGTAAACTAAATTTGGCGCTAGGGGGGTCTCGAAAAAAGCTAAATGTAGCGACAAATGTGCCAAGTTGGCAACACTGATTTGAACTTCAAGGTACTGTATAGCAACGTATAGCTGGAGTCTAGCGTCTCTGGAGGCTAGAGATATGCCTGCCAGCCTATATCTCGACTGTCTTTTCTATAGCCTTGTGAATCTCACCATGTTCTGTCCCTGTCCCTCTTATTCTTTGTGCTCTCATTATGGGCTAACACCTCCCTCTTCTCCTTCTCTCTGCATATACACTCAGCCTCCTTGTTCTCGGCCGTACGTCCCTCCATGCATGGCGTCTCCTTATCCCTCTTCTCTTGTTCGTCTTCACAGCCTGTCTGACTAATGACACATCTCCCTCTGTCCATCTCTCTGTTTCAGGCTCCCTTCCTCTCTCTCTCTCTCTCTCTCTCTCTCACTCTCCTCCTCTCTCTTCATCTCTCTCTCTCTCCTCTCTCTCTCTCTCTCTCTCTCTCTCTTCTCTCTCTCTCTCTTCTTCACCTCTCTCCTCTCTCTCTCTCTCTCTCTCTCTCTAAACCTCTCTCTCTCCTCTCTCTCTCTCTCTCTCTCTCGCTCTCTCCTCTCCTCTCCTCTCTCTCTACTCCTTCACCTACCTCTCTCTCTCTCTCTCTCTCTTTCTTGTTATAGGTGGCTAAGAGGAAGGACATGAAGAGGAGGAGAGGAAAGGGCCTGCATCAAAGGCAGTGTAAAGGCCAAGAGGACCAGGGTGTCAAACAATCAAAGGAAGACATCACATCTTTCACCACACTGAAATGCTGTGCACTGCCAATACCTTCAGAGACAGACAGATCCATTTTGCCACCGCGCCATACGTCTCAAATCATGAAACGGCACCTTTTTTTCCTCTACATCAGCCTATTTTAGCGGCACCAGGAGGCCACAAAAATCTCACCAGGCCTAATGGAGACCGGCGCCCAAAGGGGCATTTTTTTGTAGTTGCTTGCGTGAGCAGTTGCGAGTTGCAAGTAAGGCTCACCTAAACCGATTGGCCAGTTTAGTTAATGTAACTTAAGTAAAAGACCTTTATTTGCGCCGTTCTCGTTGAAAACAATGTATTCCCAAATGCAGTTAGAACTCGGAAAGGCTCTGTATAGTCACATGTTCCGGTCTGGTTTCTGACCCCTCAATATCCTAACTCTCCCACTAGAAGGCTCTGAGCTCAGTGGCGTTGCGCTGTTCAAAGAGGAACGATATATGGAGGCTGACTTGACATCCAGTCTGACAACAAAGCTGAGACAACTTCCTGCTTTGGAGCTTCAAAATAAGGGTACATGGGTGCAATAGCTGGCACCATGGCTGATAAATGTCGATTCAGCAGGGGCGGATTAACATTTTCCATTTGGGGAGTAACCCTAACCTTAACCCGAACCCCATACCATTTGCGGTTGCAGGACTTATTTTAGGCAAGAAAAGCATCAATAATAATTAAGTTGTTGTTTCAATGATTAAATGTTGTTGGTTTAGTGGATCGCAGACAGTTAATAACTGCGATCTTATCTACTGATAACGGTCGAATTGGGTATACTTTGACAGGGGGCGGCAGAAAGACGAGGCTTGAGAACCCACGCAGGTGGTGAATGGGTCAGTCAGTCAGTCAGTCAGACAGACAGACAGTTAAACAGAATGTGTAAAGGAGTTTTATAGTCACAAGAGTGAAACGCTCTTTCAAAGACCTGGGTTTCAGCAGAGAGAGAGAGAGAGAGAGAGAGAGTATTTAGTGTCATGCTGCTTAAACTCTGATTCAATGACTGCTGTTAATGGAGCTTTTGTAGTGTCACCCGGTCCATATTCTCAGACAGACACTTAAATGCAATATATTGGAAAGACTAGAGCGCTGGTTGGTTGCACTTATTTATTGAGAGATTGTCTGCATTTCTGTGTGCGTCTGTGTTGTGTGTGTGTGTGTGTGTGTGTGTGTGTGTGTGTGTGTGTGTGTGTGTGTGTGTGTGTGTGTGTGTGCGCCGCGCATGTGTACTGCAGCCAGGGGGATGCATTATTATCCCCAATGTTGTATCTAACTATCTTTCACCACTGGGGTTTCTTGACAGGACAATAGTAGGCGAAATATTGCCAGTGTGTACATTTGTGAATAAGCGATGACATTTGCATATAGTAGTATATTGCTCAATGCACTTTAGTGTGTGTGTGTGTGTGTGTGTGTGTGTGTGTGTGTGTGTGTGTGTTGTGTGTGTGCGTGTGTGTGTGTGCGTGCGTGCGTGCGTGCGTGCGTGCGTGTGCGTGTGTGCGTATGTGAAATGCATGCATGATTATGCATCATTCGTTTCTAAAGTGTGTTCAGTTTGTATGAATCACTTCAAACTCCATCACTTGCACCGAGTTTTGTGCAACCTCCAGTAGTCTGGGGGTGTTTACATATTAAACTGAATGAAAATGAACAAGGGGAGGACAAGCATCCAAGCAATTGTCATTACTAATTGTCATTAGTACTTGGAATTGCATCCATACAAAAACAAACTGCAATGTAGAGGCAGTTTTTTTTTTCTTTTTTTTTTTTTTTTTTTTTGGGGGGGGGGGGGATTTGACCCACCCTGGGCTAGCCTCGATCTCCAGGCTTACATTTGTGCTGCGAAATGAAAGCCTAAACCTATACCCCATGCGACTACCAAAAGGCAGGACCCAGAGAAACAACCTTGTTCAGACCTCACTAGTAGAGCACAAAGGGAGAAATAAAAGTTTCCTGTGGGACATATATTTTTGGGAGCACCTCGCCGCGATTGGCTGAAAAATAGCATAGATATATATAAGAAAGCTAGATGGCTTGAGGCGGAGCCTCTGACGTCGTTCACGGCGGCCATCTTGTGAGAGGACTCAATACACTATGCTCTATGGCAGCCCAAACAAAAATAGCTACCTGTATAACTCGCTCAAAACTCAAGATGGATTTACAAACGCATTGCATTATTACGTTATCAACGTGGCTGTGATTTTTGCTAAATTTTATTTTATTTTTTCAAAAAAGCATCATATAACGGTTCTATGTATGCGGACGTCTCTGACGTGTACAACAAACCAGTCCGTTTGAAAATCGGTTGAAAAATAAGCGAGTTATCGTCATTTAAAAAGTATATGCTCATAGACACAATGTTATGCTCTCCTCTCACAAGATGGCCGCCACGTAACGACGTCACTCCCCATTGGCCAGCAGCGCGGGCGAGCCATCTAGCTTTCTTATATAGATATATCTATGGAAAAATAGTAGCTTCCGGGGGAAGATAATAGACCGGAAGTCCCGCCTTTTGATAGACTCTCTGGGGTACTTTGTTCCCAGGCTTTCGTTTCTCAGTGCACATGGCATGCACAGCCTGGGATAAGATCAGTGTTGCCAACGTGGCGCATTTGTCGCTATATTTAGCTTTTTTCCACACACCCCCAGCGCCAAAATTAGTGAAAAACCGAAAAACCCCTGTCAGAAAATCTGGTGGTTTTTGCTGGTGAGTTGGAGCGAAATTTTTCCTCCTATGATAGTCGTTCTTCCTTCCTAGAAAGGACCATTGGTAACCAAATGGACCCTTTTAGATCTGTAACTCTTGAGAACGTAAAATGAAGTGCTCTCAAGAGTTAAATCATATTTAACCATCTGAATTACCTAATTTTCAAGAATCTACACATTTAGAAAATGTAGAAGAATTGCCATTTTGACCAACATTTTGTCAGTTATTTCTCCTAAATTAGTCAGAGAGACTAAACTCAACATCAAATGATGGTCCTCCATGGCTAAAATGCAGAATAAATAGTGGGCCCTGGTATGAAAATGGTTGAAAACCCACTGCTCTAGCGCATTCTAGTGCATTTTGGAAGTGCCACTAGTGCATTTTGGATTTTGGCAGATGGCAACACTGGATAAGATGATGCATTTGATTCTGACATCCAATACGACTGTGACGTGCGGTAGGTACTGTATTGTCGGTGGTCAGGCTTTAATTGCTTCAATTAGTACAGTCCCGGTTATACAGTATATTATTGTGTCCTCAGTTTGGGTGGATATAAAATATTCATGCGTGTGTTGAAGTCTTGCTTCACCTTCCTCTGAAATAAGCGTTGACTGGAGACTATATAGGCAACAATGCTTTTTCCAAGCTTTGGACATGAAGCATAGGCAAAATGTCCGCCGCACGGATTGAGAATTATGGTCAACGATGGCTTCCCTCTCCCCTGTGCGCGGCGTGTGTATGTGTTAGGGTGACCAGATCCAAGCTGTTCATTTGAGGGACAGAAGTGTTGCATGTGTGGGACAGGTCTAGTGGGGACAAAATATAGTTAGCAAATTATTAACATCTTGATGTCAATATTCCAAAAATATTTCAGGATTCCATTTCACATATAGCAAAAACAGCTGATTCTAAAATCAAAAAATAGCTGATCTACAATCTCAAAACACGTCGCACCGCGACGCGTTTTGAGATTGTAGATCAGCTATTTTTGATACGACAGTATGCGATGTGGCCTCTCTAGACTGAGTGTGGAAATATAGTGGTACCATGCAGGGGTTATTTAAAAAAAACAGCAAGAAATGGTACAACAGAAATCCAACTATTAGTTAGGTCACTACAAATTATTAGGGCATTTTGAACACTGATGCCTGTCAGTCACAATGTGGGACAGAGTCTCAATTTGTGGGACGCTTGAAAAGTCTTGGAAATGAGGGACTGTCCCACGCAAAGAGGGACATCTGGTCACTCTAGTGTGTGTGTGTGCAAGCGTGTGAGAGTGTGTGTCACCGGTTGCATATACATTACGGTCCTGCGTTACCATTCATCTCAATTTAACAGCACTCCACATGCATGTGTGTGTGTGTGACCATCACAGTCGTGATGTAGAAATCATCGGTTATTCAGATTGCAGCCGCTTTATTTTATTATTCATGACGCAGGCCTTTTATCGCTATACCAATATACCAATATTTCTGTCTTCAACACCCCCCAATCTAAATAATTAGGGGGTTTTCATGAGGCTGAATCCATTTCATGCATTCGTTTTGCAAGAAAACACACTCCTTAGCTGAAAACAGCCATAGCACCTGCCTAAATGTGCAGAACAGGCACATTTTTCGGCATTACGATCCCCCCGTAGTTCGACGTATCACATGCTACATAAACATGCAACACACAGACACGCTATTAAAACAAGTAGGGCCTATAGCATATTAGGAAAGACTTGTTCATGCTTAATTGTATCCATAAAAGTAAATGATGTTGTTGAAGTTGCAACAGACACGCAGCATGCATGAAAAAGCTAAAGGTCTGACTCAGAGAGTTTTCTGTTTTCAATGATGAAATGCTGTTGGTTTAGTGGTGCCACAGCTGTAGTTGGTTACAGTAGTGTTTGGAATACTTTTAAATATAAGCACTGAAATATCTCGGGTTGTTTTGCATGCCATTGTGTTTGGTGGGGCAGACTGGGCATTTAGGGGGGCATTGCCCAATCCCCCCCCATGCCCATGCATAGATCCGCCCCTGCCAGTGGTTGGGAATAAACCTCTAGAGCAGCCCACACTTTCTGTGACTGTGCTGCTGACCGGTGATGTACGTACAGTACAACAGACCTAGTCCTGCACTGTGCCAGGTGCCGTCTCTCAGGACTTGTTTCTCTCCTTCTGATTTTTTTCCCCTTTATTCCCCCACATTTTATGCTCTCTCTCTCACACACACACACACACTCCTTTGCTTTTGTTTCCAGCCCAGCTGCGTGGAACTAAAGAGGATCCTGTGCAGGGCTGGATTGAGCCAGCCCTACTAGGGTGGGCTGGAAGAATGCATGGCAGGGTGGGAAGCAGTGGTTTTCAACCTTTTTGACACCAGGGCCCACTATTTATTCAGCTTTTGAGCCACAGAGAACCACCATTTGAGGACATTTTAGCCCCACAGACCTCAAAATACAAGATTTCTTTTGGGTTTTGTTCACAAATCCAGGCTGGATTTAGGAAACAGTCCAACATACAGATCTAAATGACCATTCATCTACATTCTCTTGTTGTGTAGACTTAATTGGGCTAATTCACATGAAGAATATTTTAACTCTTGAGAGTGTAAAAATGAAACCAAATGGACCCGCAAGGGTCCATTTGGTTTCATTGTTACGCTCTCAAAGAGTTAGATCTGGTTAACCAACTTTCCACCATTTAGCTGGGGACCACCTGGAACTCTCTCAAGGCCCACTGGTTGAAAACCACTGATATATTACCTTTCATTGGGTGGGCAGGATGCACGTTTGGGTGGGCTCTGCCCACCCCTGCCCCCCTCTAGATCCGGCCCTGAGCCTGTGTTGTACGTTGGTCAACCATGCCTTTCCCCTCACAGGTGTCCGGTCACAGCTGTTCATCTCTCTCTCTCTCTCTCTCTCTCTCTCTCTCTCTCTCTCTCTCTCTCTCTCTCTCTCTCTCTCTCTCTCTCTCTCTCTCTCTCTCTCTCTCGCACACAAACGACACATGTTTTAGTTCGGTTTGTAAACACCAGCCGACCGCAGACGCCATAATTAGAACACAGATTATAATGTGTGGCATTATCTTCACCTGATTAGGGGTATAATCGGGTGCACAATGCTCTTCTGCGCCTTACAACGGACAACACTAGAGGTGACTTAGCAAATAAACAACACCGCCCTGCAACATATGGCACGAACTACTGTATGTCACTGTTCCAATATCGAGAGAGAGAGAGAGAGAGAGAGAGAGAGAGAGAACGCAATATGGCCCAGTGCAACAGCAGTGGACAGCACTGTGCGTATCAATGTTTCACTCCTCTCCTCTCCTTATCTAACCCGTTCCGCTCAGCCCACACTGTACAATGAACTTTAATAAAGACTATATCCCCTCGCTCTGTACATCTGGACTTCAAATAATGAAAAAATATTGATTTAAGAACATCTTTTTTTGCCAATATTGCTCTGTCTCTCTCTCTCATCAGGGAGAATAGAGAAATGGGGCCTCAAGTCGTCTGTTTGATATTCCGAGGCCATGAGTGACATCTAGTGGTGAGTTGTTGTTTTTTGTATTGAAGATAAGACTATACTAAAGTTTGCGTTCATTTAAGCATAATATTTTGGCGGGCTGCAGTGAAACGGAAATGGTGGGCATTTCTTTCTTTCTTTTTTTTAATGAATTCCATCTGCTGGCTGTGACGTTTCTGAACCAATCAGAATGTCGCATCCATTGTTAGACGTGCCCATGCATGCAGTGACCATGGATGTGGTCAAAGTGTGAAAAAAAAGTATTTTTCACCAGGAGGAAATGTATTAAGAAAGCCTATAGATAGAGATAGTATTTGCTACCAGTCACAAAGTAGCAGCCTACAGCCACCCTAGCTGTCACAACAATGGACATCAGAAATAAGTGATTTAAATATTTATTGCCAGCTTGCAGAACTACACAGTACATGTCAAGCACAACACAATACGATAACTGTTAGCACTGAGTGGACGACTGCACTGCATGAAACATTACATAGGGCCTTACATTCCCATTGTAGCAAAACATTAAGACACATACAAATATAAAAAAGCAAAAAAATAGAGGAGGTAACACATGGAAACAAAACATATAACTGTGAGGGGAAAAGGAGGTGCGTGGGGGAATCGGATTCACAACACAACACACACATAACGTAGGTCTAGTACACAGTGTCTCAGTCTTCAATTTAATATTAACATTTGGAATCGTTGGCTAACTAATAAAGTTAATAATATAAGATCCATACTATGCTTTTGTAAAGTTAAACATTATAAAATATATATAATTTTGTAATTTATAAGACGCATATATGACATTCAAAACAGATATAACATCCATGGTAGGCTATTGTTTTTGTAAAGTGAAACCTATATAATTTTGTAATGTATAAGAATGATATATGGCATAAAAAAGCAGGTATAGTATTTTTTGTAAATTGGCTTGTATGGAAGGTGACACTTTCAAGAGTTTGAAAGTACTGTATGACATTTACTGGATATAAATATGGCCTACACATAATAGTTCCCTGTTAAGTATAGGCTACCTTCCAATGGCAGATACAACACAACATGCACATTCAATTCCAGACCTACAAACATTTCATCTCATTGGAATGAACACATTGGTAAGGGTTCAAACACTTAAAGTGTCATTGTGTGGAATGTCAAGAGCCATGGATGTTTCTGTCTGAATTAAAACAGAGCATGGCAATAGGCTACCTTGAATGATAATTTCTGATTCATCTATTCTACTGCATGGATTCATATCAGGACAGGGCTGACAGGAACATTTCACATGCATTTGGTGCCACGCAGTGGAACAGCCTGGACACTGCAACCAAACTGAAGAGCTCTTAAACTGTCATCATGGACTGATGCAAAAGGTCCCGGTTTTTACTTTGTAATGAATTGATACATTAATAATTCATGCACTACAATACAATCATTGAAAACCACATCTGGCTCAAAAAGATACAAGTGCTGTTATTATTACAGCAAGCAAAGTGTTATAGCTGATTTTGACAAGTATATGTTGGCCACAAAACAATGAACAAAGTACTATATGCCCATTAAGGCCCTATCGTGCATGTTAACTTGACTGAAATAAATACAGCAATATAAAAAGTAGATTCAAAGGTATAGAGGCAACTTTAGTGTGTATAAACTCTGATTAAAAACAGAACCTAACGCCACCTCACCTCCACTCTATTGGCACATTATGAATCTGCTAGAGACTGCTGTGCTGTGATTGGCTAAAACGCTGCCTCACCCCCACACAACCCCCCTCCCCCCCAGACATTAGCACCGCCTGTCCGGAGCCAGACGAATGTTGTGTTTTCATGATTTGTTGACAACAACAAAGTTCTGGACCATCTGCAGGACGAAGCAAGTGCCGCTCTGCAGGGAAACAGTTGCAGCATCAGTAGAAGCAACATAAATGTAGATGGGGAAGTGCAAAAAATATAGCTATCTGTTGTAATTTTTAAAAAGGAACATTTTAGCATTGGTAAACTCCCAAATGGTCAGGGAAGGCATTCCACAGGCGGACGTGGATCCGTTGAGTGCACATAATGTGGAGCTTGGCCATGGGTGTAATATTACACACAGGCCTGGTAAGAGATCTGTCTTGCTTTCAGAGCGCCTTAATTGAAGCATGGCAGCTTCCCAGCTTTGTAGATGTAGAGCAAAGGATGAACAAACCCTGACAGCTTGGATAATGTATATGCGGTTGACACAACAATTGGGCTGATTTGCTTATACCTCAGTAGAGACAGAACCAAGGGCAGATAGCTCATCGTAGCCGCTACCATTACTACCAAGCTGATGAGAATAATCCTAAAAGCCCTTCTCTTCATGTCATTGCCACTGTCCCTCTGTCCTTCTCCTGGTCCAGGCTGTTTCAGAGCTCTGAGGACAGAGAGGCAGCAGAAAGACAGCACAGAAATGCACACAATGCAAAAGCCCAGAAAGACGGAATACGCCACTATTCTCAACCAAAACCATAGCAAGCCGAGTGCAAGCACCATCAGCCAGACAACACAGCAACAGGCCACCCTGTAGCGGAGAGCTTTGTACCTGAGAAATACCACAGGGTGAACCACTGCTATGTAACGCTCCACACAGATACAGCACTGGAACGATGGGACAGAGAACGAGAAAAACAGACTATAGATGAACATTGCAACCTTTCCCAAAGTAGAGTTGTATGTGAAGAGTGATGCAAAGTAGAAGACAGGGTCCAGGATGGAGATGATCACGGATGCTGTCAGGTTGAGATAGAAGAACTCAGAGGCTATCGTTCCACCAGCTCCACTCAGTATCAGCCACAGAACGTAGATGTTGCTGGGGAGAACCAGGATGAGGTTGATAGCCAGATCAGTGATGGCAAACGGCACCTCAATGCTGGACATGGAGGAGTCAGTGCCATTTCCCAGGGTTTCGTTCATCTTAGGGCTCTGTGTGTGTCCTCCAGCTGGTTCAGAAGAGAAAGACATATAATGGATGTGGATTTGAGTGCCGTTGCCTGAATATAGACAACTGTGACACACACAACTAAACATTTTAAACAACTTCTCTCAATATCCTTCTGAATACAACAACTATTCTAATAACACAAGGATAAAGTGATCTCACGTGATGCCAGCAGAGTGTCTCAGATCTCTCAGTTGGGTGTTGTGGTGAAGTGAAGTCTCTTCTTCAGACAGCCACTGTCTTCCTGGTATCAAATCCTTCACATGATGTACTCTCCACTTTACCTCCTCTAACCGTTCCCTTCCCTGCTTCTCCTTCCACTGTATTGCTTGTTGTATGCAGCTGCACAAATAAACACAATATGTTTTAATAGCCTTTTTCATGGATGTGGTGAGGATTTGTGTATGTACCCATGCACACACCCACCTGCCACTGGCTAAGAATACAACAGTACAACCAAAGTAGTAAATGTCACCTAGAATAACCTGCACTTTCTGGGTTGTCTCTATAAACCAGGCAAACCTTTTAGATTTCACCTGAAGCAACATAATTATGTTTTTAGGATTCAAGATTCAATAAGTTTATTGTCATATTCAAGCAGGTTGAAATCAAACAGGTTGAAATGTTTTTTTTTTTCTTGCTCATATGGGGGAGGCGGTACCCAGGTTGTACTGAGTGAGGCTGCCATTCTACAGCTCCAACATAAATACAGCCGAGTATGGTATTTATTATATATGGTTTTAAACCATTTTGATACCAGCGCCCACTATTTATTCAGCATTTGAGCCACGGACCACCATTTTATGACATTTTAGCCCGATCAACATAAGACTAAAGATTCCTTCTGTTTTTGTCTTAAATTCCATGCTTGATTTTGGATACATAACAGGCAAACGTAGATTGAAATTGCCATTCTTATACATTTTGTAATTGTGTAGACTTGGGCTAATTCAGATGCCAGATGGCAAATGGACCCGCAAGGGTTCATTTGGTTTCATTTTTATGTCTCTCGAAGAGTTACATCTGGTTAGCAAACTTTCCATCATTTAGCTGGGGACCACCTGGAACCCTCTCAAGGACCACTGGTTGAAAACTATAGGATTGTGGAAAACATTAGGATTTTTTAGCATTTTTTATTTAAAAAAAAGCAGATCTACAAGCGCATAGCGATGCCACGCTATGAGCTTGCACATCTGCTGTTTTGAACAATGTACAGCCTTCAAATCTGTTCATATACCTGTGGTGTGCTGCTGATCAGAGCATTTGAAGCATTCAACACTGCTGTACGTCTTCTATACCCAATGTGTTTCTATAGGCATTGTATTACCGTAATTTCCGGACTATAAGCCGCTACTTTTTTCACATGTTTTTGACCCTGCGGCTTATACAACGGTGCGGCCAATCTATGGATTTTTACAACTGTTTCTGGATTTTTGGATCTAAATTAGCACCACTTAATTAATAAGTCATGGTCATTTTGATCTCTATGTTTTGCCTGTTTTGTTTGCGAAAATCCATCCTGGAATTGTGGACAAAACCAAAAGAAATCTTTAGTTTTGGGTTCTGTGGGGTGAAAATGTTGTCAAATGGTGGTCTGTAGCTCAAATGCTGAATAAATAGTGGGCCCTGGGATCAAAAAGGTTGAAAACCACTGCTCTGACATGAAGCTTGTTGTCTGGTGCAGCTTATAGTCAGGTGCGGCTTATACATGGAAAAATCAGTATTTTGCCCGAAATTTAGCTGGTGCGGCTTATATTCAGGTGTGGCTTATAGTCCGGAAATTACGGTATTTATTTTTTTTGTGGAACCCCTGTAATGGCGCGCAGGTTTCGTGTGGATCGGATCAGAGTGTCATGACAACGTTCGGCCCTCCAGAGTGACACCTTGTCGATGTGTTGTGTTTCATGTAAAGTATGTTGAATCAGCTGGTTATTGAAATGTGATGCTATTCAAATAAACCTGCCACACTCTCCTTTTTTCCGTGCACAAGAGCGTTGAGTCAACTCAACATTTGAGTACTCACTTGATTCTCAACCTCTCTAGGTCATATTTGTCAAACTCAAGGCCCGGGGGCCAAATCAGGCCCATGAGTGAATTATTTTTGTGGCTGTGGGATGATATTGAATTATTATTAGAACTGTCCCACTGGAATATTTTACGCACCATGATAAGAAAGTAATGCAAATTATTTTGTTTTCTTTCTCGTTTTTTACTGTAAAGAGAAAAAGGCCAATGCACACCTCAAATTGTTGGTGACGGGTGCGTAGGGCAGTGGAAGTCAAATGCAACTAGAAAAGTGCCCTTCTGGGCACAGGTCTCCACCAGGCCAGGACAGGTTGTGGCCTCCTGGTGGCGCTATAATAGGCCGGTGTTAAAAGGGTACCATTTATTACTATGACTTTTGCATTTGGATGATTTGAGGCACTTTGTCTAAAAATGTGTTTTGCAATTGTCCACCTGTTGGTGGGGCTATAGTAAGCCATTGTTTTTTTGTAAATTGCCTGCTGTGTTCATCATCTTCACGCATCATCTTTTTGACCTCTTGGTGGCGCTATAACATGCCGTTATGGAAACCTTGGGGCAGAGGTTCATGGTTGGCATCCAGGGAGTGTGTGTGTGCGCAAATTGTGATGTCACTCTGGTTTACAGTTCGTGAGATTAGCTGGTAACAGACGGACACACACACAGATTTTTGCAAAAAGATGGCAAAAATCGGCCTCCTGATGGCGCTATAACATGCCGTTGTGGAAAGTTTGGGGCAGAGGTTCATGGGTGGCATCCGGGGAGTGTGTGGGCAAATTGTGGCATCGATCGGGTTAACGGTTTGTGAGATTAGCTGGTAACAGACGGATGCACACACAGATTTTTGCAAAAAGATGACAAAAATCGGCCTCCTGGTGGCGCTATAACATGCCGTTGTGGAATCTTTGGGACAGATGTTCATGGTTGGCATCCAGGGAGTGTGTGTGCAAATTGTGATGTTGATCGGGTTAACGGTCTGGGAGTTAAGCTGGTAACAGTCAGACACACACACATTTCTTTGTAAAAAAGATGCCACGAATTGGCCTCCTGATGGCACTATAACAGGCCGTTATGGAAAATTTGGATCAGAGGTTCATTGTTGGCATCCAGGGAATGTGCGTGCAAATTGTGGTGTCGATCGGGTTAACGGTTTGGGAGATTAGCTGGTAACAGACGGACGCACACACAGATTTTTGCCAAAAAATTGCAAGTATCTGCCTCCTGGTGTCGCTATAATGTGCCCTTCTGGAAAGTTTGTAGCAGAGGTTCATCATTGGCATCCAAGGAGTGTGTGTGCAAATTTTGGCATCGATCGGGTTAACGGAGCCAGAGATTACCTGGTAACAGACGGACATACGGACGGACACACACACACACACACACACACACACACACACACACACACACACACACACACACACACGGACGGAGGGCAAAACATATTCTCCACCATGCCTCCGGCCTGGTGGAGACAAAAAGGTCAATAGACCTTCATCAGGACAGACATGTCTGTCCTGATGAAGGTCTATTGACCGAAACGTTGACAAATAAAGAGCTTTATGGCAAGTATTTGACGGTGTGCGGGACCTTTTTTCCTTTTTTTACTGTGAAAGCAGTGCTTGGTGTGGATCATAGAACAGCAAACTCTGTTTAATCATTTTTAGTTTTGAATGCGTGCAGTTTCATCTTTGTATTTATCCTGCTATGAAGGGACAATGATTTGCGAAGGAAAATTACGCTTTTATTGTTTAGATGGGATGTCCTCGTAAACCGGTGCCCGTGTGTTGAAACACGGCCCAGATGCTTCGGCTCTCGGCTTGTAACAATTTCTCTATTTTGGCACGCTGTGGATTTGAATTTGACATCCCTGCTCTAGGTCCTCACCAGTGTTGTTTTTTCAAGAATATTTTGATGTAGTCTTAGTCTTTTTAATAAGACATATTTAGTCTTTTAGTCCCATTTTGTCTTCTCAAATTCCTTTTTTAGTCTAGTCTTAGTCGACAAAATGTCAAAAGGGATTTAGTCTTGGTAGTTTAGTCTTGCATACAAATACGTTGTAGGTTTATATATGTTATACAAATGTATAGTTTTTAGTATGAAACATGTCTCGTTTTAGTTCAGATACTTAAAAAGAAAGAAAAAGTCTTAGGTTATCATTTAGTCTTCGTCTTAGGCTTTTGAAAATCATTTTTGTTAGTCTAGTCTTAGTCAACTAAATCTGAAAAACCTTAGTCGACCAAGTCTTTAGTCTTCGTCTTAGTCGACAAAAACAACACTGGACCTCACATGACCTTTGTGAAGTGAAGGCTGCTGACGTTGCATTATCTAACGCAGGGGCTGGCAATTATTTTTCCCAAGGGGCCAAATGAAATATATAAAATATTGTGGAGGGCCAAGACTAAAGGCTGAACTAAAGTCTGTGTAATATTAATTTAATTTCAAGGTAAAAGTGAGACCAACCATTTTTGACACCAGGGCCCTCTATTTATTCAGTATTTGAGCCACGGAGGACCACCGTTTGATGACTTTGGGCTAATAATTCAGATGATGAATATTTTAACTCTTGAGAGTGTAAACATGAAACCAAATGGACCCTTGCAGTTCCATTTGGTTTCATGATTACGCTCTCAAAGAGTTACCTCTGGTTAACCAACTTTCCATATTTAACTGGAACTCTCTCAAGAACCACTGGTGGTCCCCGGGCCGGTCAGAGTCAGCCAAAGGGCCGCATAATGCCCAGGTAACGTTTGGGTAGTTGGTGTCAAGCTGACACATGTTCAATCAGTATAGTTACAGTATAGTCCTATGCTGCTAACAACAGTTCTGGGCTTCTGGGCTGGAGACCCTGACGAAGACCCTGTGCGGTCGAAACGCGTTGGTCATTTCAGTTGCCTTGCTCTTCAATAAATGAGATAGTATATATTTTTCACACTGAAGATGGAGTGCCTTGGTTTCCTTTTTTCTTTTTAAAAGTCTGCAGTTTACACCTTTTGGTTTTAAGCAGTACAAAACCTTTTAAGAAGAAGAACCATTCTTGTTTATGATCTCACCTGAACCACCAAAGAGCACCCACCTGAGAGCCACCAACTTAATTTCCAGCAGTACTTCGTATCTTTTTGTTTTAACAGTTCTGGGCTATCTGCAGTCTACAGCTGCAGCATGAAAGTAGAAGCAACGTAGAGGAAAAAATTGCAATAAATAAATAAATATAGCTATATATATATATATATATATATATATATATATATATATATATATATATATATATATATATTATATATATATATATATATATATATATATATATATATATATATATATATATATATATATATATTATTTATGCTAATTAATGAATTAAATATAATACATTCAAAACATGTTTTTTTTTTTTGGGGGGGGTGTCTTTTAATATAATGAATGTACATGTAATAGACATTCTAATAATCACAAAAATATATTTATTGCAGTCATTTTACATACTTTTATTTTATTCAAAAGTCCAAAGATTAATTGAAGAGGCTAATTGCAGCCTCTGTGGGGGGTATTGTTATGCAAATATCATGACCAGTTACAATGAAATTCTAAACCATCAACCTCAACCATGACATTTATGTGAAAAAATAACAAAAAAAATAATAATGATAACATTTTTTTAAAATAATTAAAGGGTTAATGTTGCTAAAAAGCAACACTGGGCCTTCTAGGGTTAAACCACACATCAAACCCTTGTCTAAACACTTGCCGACTATAGCTCCTGATTATCACAGATAATCTGAGGGTCGAATATTCAATAGTATTACTTCAGATAAAGTGGTGAAAAAAAATCACCTGCTATAAGAGTCAGCCTGATGAGTCACCATGTCAGCTTACAGTATGTAACTTCTACATGAATTAGAGATGCAAGCATTTAGCTTGAGAAACACACCTTCTCATGAATGAAAACAAAATAATGTGCGAACAACAATGTTTAAAAGGTAGTTATCTCTACCAAAGTAATCAATTACAACAATCATTAAGACGAAAAATATGAAACATGTTATTATTTTATCTCATAGAATGAATGAATGCATAGCGTTGGTCAGTGGAGCAGAATGGTACAGCCCATGGTGCAGAGCTTGGTCCTGGGTGTAATATTAGACACAGATCAGTTTCAGAGCCCCTTAATTGAAGCATGGCAGTTTCCCAGCTTTGTAGATGTAGAGCAAAGGATGAACAAACCCTGACAGCCTGGATAATGCATATGTGATTACCAGAACAACTAGGCTGATCTGTTCAGCACCCGGGTTCATAAGATACAGAATAAAGGGAACATACATCATTAAGGTTGCTACCATTACTACCAAGCTGATGAGAATAATCCTAAAAGCCCTTCTCTTCATGTCATTGCCACTGTCCCTCTGTCCTTCTCCTGGTCCAGGCTGTTTCAGAGCTCTGAGGACAGAGAGGCAGCAGAAAGACAGCACAGAGATGGACAAAATACAAAAGCCCAGAAAGATGTAATACACCAATATCCATGACCAAAGCTCTGACAAACTGAGTGCAAGCACCATCAGCCAGACAACACAGCAACAGGCCACCCTGTAGCGGAGAGCTTTGTACCTGAGAAATACCACAGGGTGAACCACTGCTATGTAACGCTCCACACAGATACAGCACTGGAACGATGGGACAGAGAACCAAAAAAATGCAACCAAAATAAACCCTGAAACCTTTTCAATAATACAGTGGTGTGTGAAGAGCCATGCAACATCCAAGACATTGCTCAGGATAGAGATTATCACAGATGCAGTCAGGTTGAGATAGAAGAACTCAGAGGCTATGGTCCCACCAGCTCCACTCAGTATCAGCCACAGAACGTAGATGTTGCTGGGGAGAACCAGGATGAGGGCGATAGCCAGATCGGTGAAGGTTAAGAGCATGTACATTCTGGGAATGGAGCAGCCGGTGCCATTTCCCAGGGTGTCGTTCATCTTAGGGCTCTGTGTGTGTCCTGCAGCTGGTTCAGAAGAGACAGAAAACAATGGATGGATTTGAGTGCAGTTGACTGATTATGACAATAACACAACTAAACATTAAACATTTTGAATGAATGACTATGAGTCATCCCACAAAAGCGGTACGATTTGTACTTTTTTTTTGTGAAGTTTTAACCGAAAGGTTTTACTTTTCTGAATAGCCCACAATAAATAATAACGGAGTTGTGATTTTTGTACTAAAGATAGCCACTACTCTAACTATGTTGAGTAAGAGCAAAACATTTGGCATGCCTGAGATTATAAATCTGATATATTGTTGAAATAACAAACAGAATCGTTATAACTAATTGTCTTTATTTCATGTAACAGAGTTGAGCTGTTGGCTGTTTGCGACCCTACGTGAGAGTACAAAATGCCTCTAAATGTAAAATAAGGTTTTAAATTGCCACTTCCTGTAGCATGTTGGTCAGAAGAGTTGTAGAATACTACTTCCTATTGGTGATGTCACTAAAGGGACAGTTAATTGTTGTTATGGAGGCAGAATTCCTTGTGTAACGGAGTTGAGTGCAACTGAGGGACACATCTATATAATGCTATTTAAATGGTTAATCATCTGCAGTATTTATTCAAAAACTAAACATGTCCAGCAAAACAGGACAGATAATATGTCAAGTCCACTTTCATCGAAATCCACTGGGTACATGAAAAAATGGACAAAATACTACTAAAACAAAGCAAGATCATTTCTGATAGGAGATAAATTCCATGTAATGTCTACACAATATTAAAGGAAACAATTCAATTGATTAAAATATTTTAGTGACTCAATCAATAAAATACAGCTGAAACAGTCAGAGGGACTGCAAATCATACCGCTTTCGAGGAATGACTATATACTAATACGTAATGAACGGTTAAAGGTTAAAGTCAGCTTACGCTTTGGATGCCAGCAGAGTGTCTCAGATTTCTGAGCTGGGTGTTGTGGTGAAGGGAAGTCTCTTCTTCACACACTGTCTTCCTAATACTTCAAATGATGTATATACTGTACCTCCTCTAACCATTCCCTTCCTCTGAAATGCTTATTGTACAGCTGCACATATAGCACAGTAATTTTCTTGTGGCGTGGCAATAATTTGTGTATGGACCCATGCACACACCCACTTGCAAATGACAAAGAATACAATACATACAAGCCACCGTTCAGTCAATGTCACACAGACCAACACATACATTCCTGTGTAGTGGTACTAAATATGGCCAGGTTGAACTCTGCTAATAAACAAAACACAATGATACTACTACTACTGAGGTTATTTGATGTATACCCAATTGTAACATATTTTAGTAGGCCACCAATTTCATTGTAACAATGCCATGCTGGAGTGTGAGTGAGCGAGTGGCCGAGATTTGGAGTATTTAAGGGGAAGTGGGAATCCAGGTCTGAAAGATAATAGTAAAAGCTAAAGCTAGCATTTTGTAAGCACAAGGACAAGTCTTATTAACACAGACACATTTGTCCATGTGTGTGTAACGCCCGAGATTCAAAATTGTGTGCCACACTTGCAAATAGTATTAACCCGTAGAAAAAGTGCCCGTCTGGGCACAAGTCTCCACCAGATCAAGTTGTGGCCTCCTGGTGGCGCTATAGGCCAATTTGAAAGGGGTGCCATTTCTTCTTATGCCTTTGATGGCAATTGCATGAATTGATGCATTTCCTTCCAAAAATGTGTGTTCAAAAATCCACCTGTTGGTGGCGCTATAGCAGACCAATGTGAAAAGTTATATTTGCCTGCCTAGTAGGAAAGTGTGTTCAAGATTTGATGCTTTTTGTTCAAAATGGGCAAACGTTGAAAGCAAATTATAGGAAATTAGGCTGGAATATGAAATATTGGACAGATCCAGCTTGAGCACATGCCTGTAGGGATATTGTGTAACAATTTGCAGGATTTTTGGACAGAATCTGAAGGATAATGTGAAAGAAGGCATTTACAAATATCCGTGGTGCTATAAAAACCAGGTATGAAAGTAAAAGTTTTTTCGTAAGGGAGTGTGCATGCAACATTTCATGCATATTGGCACATTTATAGGTAAAAATGTCAGGGTCTGGTACTTTGGTCCTCATGTCTCCCAGGCTGTTTTCCTTTTAGAGCCATCTAAAGTATTTTTTTCTTTTTTCTTTTTTTGGCTAAAATCGTTTTTAGTAGTAAGATCAAAGTTCCTACTTTTTTAATATGATCAAAAAAGATTTTAGCCAGAAAACGAAAAAAAAAAAAAAATACTTAAGATCGCTCTAAAAGGAAAACGGCCTGGGAGACATGAGGAACAAAGTATCAGACCCTGACACATGTGGAAAGCTATACTATACATGCCACTTTGCAAGAAAAATACAATGGATCTTATATCTGTTTTGCATGTCATATTCTTCTTGTAAATTACAAAATTTATAATTTTCACTTTACAAAAAATATGATATACAGTATCTTGTTTTGAATGTCATATATAATTCTTCTAAATCACAAAACATATATATGTTTTGTATACTGTATGTTTCACTTTACAAAGAAATACTATTATATTTATATTAAAACGTTATTGTTTTATATGAAAGGTGCCACTTTCAAGAGTTCGGATAGGCCTATAAAGTTTGTTCCATATGGGCTGAGGCTCGTCGCCTTGAAGAAAATAACAACGCCCTCCTTAATCAAAAAAATGAACTTGCCGTCTATCATAAAGGCACTATAAGTCTGAGTGTTGAAACACAGCCAAAAGCCACACCGAGGGAGAAAGGTCGTCCAAGGCTTGCTTGTACAGTCACACGCCAAGAGGAAGGAAAACAAACGTGGCAGATGTGAGAAAGAAGTGGCAGAGAACAGAGGAAGAAATCACTTCAGACACAAGGAAGGAGACATTGCTCATTGTCAGCATGGAGAAGGTATACTCTGTTGCTGTTTCTATCTATTTTGTTCAATTGTCTTTGCCTAAACTCTGTTACTATACTCTACTCGGTTTGCAAGAAAGATAAGTACTGTGAGTGTTCCTATATACACAATGCAATGCTCCTGATAAGCACGTCAAAGTTTATTGCCGTAAAGGCATTTCATATCTTTTGTAATGCACTTTGAATTACCTTGGATGCATGTGCTATAAAAATGCATTTGCCCTTCATTGAATGTTCCTTTAATCTACTCTTAAAGGTTTTATGACATTGATTTTCGTTATTTTTTATTTTATTTATTTTTTTTCTTAAAGTTTCATGATCTCAATCAAAACCCAGAAAACTTGAACTTTTAACATTCAGCAGATTTCCTGTTGACTGGAGTTTTCTGCAGGGTTTGTGCGGCTTTTGAGTTGCAATGAAAACAGGCAAAACAATAATGGATTGCATTTAATAATGGATTGCATTTTTATAGCGCTTTTCCAAGTGCTCAAAGCGCTTTACAATGGTCCATTCATTCATACATTGGGAGTTCTGCAGGGTTTGTGTGGCTTTTGAGTTGCAATGAAAACAGGCAAAACAATGGAATCAGTGTCATCTGCCGGCAAATCCCATTGACATTGACATATGGGATTTGCAGAATGATAATTGTATTGATCATCATTATGTTTTTGTGCACCATTAGGTAACTTCACGACCAACATTGTTTGACTTCCATGGAGTCTCTATGGTCAACTATTACACAGACAACTGGGAGAATGTTGAGAACTTTCAAGCCAGGCCAGATGACATTCTCATTGCAACGTACCCTAAAGCTGGTCAGTGTGAGAAAATGAGATGCTTGAGTAGTTTGCATGAAATGAAAGGGTTTTTGTCACCCATAACACTCTCTCAACACTATCTCTCTCTCTCTCTTTCTCTCTCAGGCACTACTTGGGTCTCGTATATTCTAGACCTTCTGCATTTTGGCAAGACATCCACCCCCATCTATGACAGAGTGCCTTTCCTGGAGGTCATGTATCCTCCTTTTCCTTCAGGTTTGGGCACGACTTCCTAAGTTCCTCCTAAACAATAAGGGATTATTGGACCATTCTGTACTGTACTGTTGGTGTTGTAAGTCGAAATAGCAGGTGTGCACACCTGCTCTTTTTGGGGGGAAAGTGTGAAAATGCCGCACAGATCTTTCAATATGTTCTTTTAGAGCAAACGTTTTGTAGAATCTGACTACAATGTCAGGTCGAAATTTGTTAAAACATAATCCTGTATGCAACTCCCCGTCTCCCAGTCTGAACGCTGCAAAATTATAGTGCCTCACTTTAATTCCGTTCAGGGCCGGATCTAGAGGGGGGCAGGGGTGGGCAGAGCCCACCCAAACGTGCATCCTGCCCACCCAATTAAAGATTTCAACCAGTGGTCCGGGGACCACCAGTGAGTTTGGTTTTGGGGTCTGTGGGGCTAAAATGTCCTCAAATGCCAAATAAATAGTGGGCCCTGCTATCAAGAAGGTTGAAAACCACTGCTTTATGTGAAGCACCTTGCCATTCTTCCAGTCCACCCTAGTAGGACTGGCTAAATCTGGCCCTGATTCTGTCATCATGATAGAAACACATACGGGTACAAATTTACCCTCACAGGTGTCTGAAAGCTATAGAGTATGTCATTTCTATACCGTTTCAATACATGGTCAAACAGCATCATTCACTTCTAAACAAAGTGGAAAGTAATTGCAATTTTGAGCAATGATTGTTTTTAAGAGTCTTAAAGATGGAGTGCCATGGATTTTTTCTAGCCTAAAACATGATCATCAGGTATTAATGTTATATGAAAACTAAGATTTTTTTTTTCTCAAAAAGTGTACAGTGTTTGTTAAACTGTCATTTTTATGATTCCACCCTACCAGTTCATTAAGTATGCCTGGTTTGCCTGGTGGGTGGTGATGGGTGGAGATCCAACTGAACTGAAGCCACACCCACAGCTTTAGTTGCATGATAAAGGGGGAGGAGTTAGGGGAGGGGCTGAGCACATGATGTCACTAGATTGAAGTGAAGGGAAGACATCATTTGCACATAAGAACACACCAAGGGGTCTACTTACATACTGTCACCTCTTAAACATGTACAAAATTGGGGAAAAAAAAATACAAAAATCACAGCACCCCCTCTTTAAGGTTCACAAAACAGGGCTTTGCAGAGCCTTCAGGCATACTGTACTGTATGTTACTCCCAATGACATCCTGCGTAGCTCACCATTATTCCTCCATACACAACAGGGACAGAAATGGCAGATAAACTGACCACGTCTCCTCGCCTCATCATGACCCATCTTCCAGTCCAGCTGGTGCCAAAGTCCTTCTGGGAGCAAGGCTGCAGGGTACAGCTAGATATTTAATTCACGTTTTCAAGTCAACATATATAACCCTGTTTAACCCTGTTTATAGCAGTGATAACTTTTATAGCTGTAACGTTTATAGCTGTAGTAACTTTGACATGCATCCAATTTGACCAAGGAAGGGCGTAGGGAAGGGAGTCAGCCAACCCAAGAAAGGTAATATCAGTGGTTTTCAACCAGTGGTCTGGGGACCACCAACAGATGGATTTTTGCAAAAATATTTTGGGAAAAAAGCATAAAATCATCTTAATGCAACCTTTTTGAAATTAGCCTACCAGGCCTGTACCCAGAAGGGGATTTTTTTCTAGCTATTCATAATTTTGTTGGAGTTTTCCGGTTGAGTCATTTCAATGATCTCTTTGAATAGGTTGTCTACGTTGCCCGTAACGCCAAGGACAATGCAGTGTCCTATTTTCACTTCGATCGCATGGACATGTCCCAGCCAGAGCCGGGAGACTGGAGCAGCTACCTTCAGAGGTTCATGGAGGGAAAGCGTGAGTATGAAGTAAAGTAATAGAAACAGCTATAGCAGGGGTTTTCAATAGGTGGTCCGGGGACCACCAGTGGTCCTTGAGACGGTTCCAGGTGGTCCCCAACTAAGTTGGTTGACCAGATGTAACTCTCGAGAACATACTAACCCTTGCACTCTCAAGAGTTAAAATAGTCATCATCTAAATTAGCCAAACTCCACACAACTCGAAGGTTAATGCTCATGGACAGAAGCAAAAGAAATCTTTAGTTTTGGGGTCTGTGGGGGGTCCTCAAATGGTGTTCCGTGGCTCAAATGCTGAATAAATGGTGGTCCCTGGTGTCAAAAAGGTTGAAAACCACTGAGCTATAGTTTATAGTGGAATTGTCTTCATGGGTTTCCCAATGTTCTCTCATCTTGGTTGCAGTGGTGTTTGGGTCTTGGTACGACCATGTAACTGGCTGGTGGGAGAAACGCGCTCACTCCAAAATCCACTACATGTTCTATGAAGATATGATTGAGGTACACAAACTGTATTCGTTGCCTCTATTTTGTCCTATTTTCATAATTTTCTGCAGTAATTTGCTTATTTTTTTTGCCTATCGTCCTATACATTTCTGCAGTTAATTGCCTATGAATTGTCTATTTTGTTCCATTTTTGCAGTTATTTGCTATTGTTTAGCCTATTGTTTTACATTTTTGTGATAACTCGCCTGCAGCCAAGGTAGGGTAGCCTAAATTATGATTAATTGATGCTAGTGATTGCAATGCAAAGAATAGACCTTGCAGTTAGCCTCTCCCCATAGCCTACTGCCAGGGTCCAGGTAAGCATAACATGTGATGCTTAGCTGTAATTGGATAGTTTTTCCACTGCATAGGGCAGGCCTTGTTGAGGGATTTTAAAGGTAAAAAATGACCCACTATTTAATGGGCAATGTCCATGATATTTACATTGAAATGAATGAGCCTGTCTGCAAAGTGCCCAATGCATGGTTGGACACTGGTGAGAGGGTGGGGCTTACAGCAAGGTCTATTGTGAGCTTAGAAACCAGTGAAATAAGTATAGGGGTTCATGTGTCTAATTCAGAATGTTGATATCATACAAAGAGTCTCAGGGCTCTTTTTTGATTGTAAACTTGGAGGTATGGCAAAGCTGTTTAGCCACTCATAACAGCCAAATAGCTTTGCCACACCTCCAAGCTTTGACTTAAGTCATAAGACCTGATACTTATAGACAAACAAGTATCAGGACAATCAAAATAGAGTCAGAAACTCTTCCAAACGAAATACACTGTAGGATTGTCTCCTATCACTGCTTATCTTGACAGGACACCGGACTAGAGATAGACAAGCTGTGCTCCTTTCTTGGTTTGTCTCCATCACCCGAAGAGAAGGAGGGAATCAGAGCAGACGTGCAGTTTGACAGCATGAAGAACAACAAAATGACCAACCATTCCACCGACGCAGACATGGACTTTAAAGTATCTCCCTTCATGCGGAAAGGTGAATACATAAAATAATATACTAATACAGTAAAGGGGGGATACTTGGCCAATTTCTCAGTTAGTTCAAGTTTCTAGTTTATTGGTTATTAAAATTGTTAACATAGAAACACGTATGTGTGATGCATATTGCATATAGACCAAAAAGGAATATAGCCTTAGCTTTACACTTTACACTTTTTGACCCTATACAATGCTGTGAACAAGGGTGGGTCTAGGGATAGGCATGGGGCAATGCCCCCTAAATGCCCAGTCTGCCCCACCAAACATGATGGCATGCAAAACAACCCAAGATATTTCAGTGCTTATAATTAAAAGTATTTGAAACACTACTGAAAATGGTATGGGTGCGGCT
The DNA here is from genome assembly GCA_039105355.1 of Benthosema pterotum. Lineage (NCBI taxonomy): Eukaryota > Metazoa > Chordata > Actinopteri > Myctophiformes > Myctophidae > Benthosema > Benthosema pterotum. The sequence goes on along the minus strand of CM076969.1, from coordinate 54,714,337 downwards.
TCATCGCCCGTGGCGCGAAGCGTCACGGGCGATGAAGCTGCCCCCTTACCATTTTCTTCTGCCCCCCCCAATTAGGAAATGTTACATCCGCCCCTGGCTGTGAAGAACCAGTCAAATACTAATGATTACTACTATAGGACATGCTATAACATCACAATAAAAAAAACACCTTAAATCTCGATTTTCCAGGAAAGGTTGGTGACTGGAAGAACCATTTCACTGCGGCCCAAAATAAAGTCTTTGACGAAGACTACAAGAAAAAGATGAAGAATCCCACACTACGATTCCGCACCGAAGTTTAGAGATGTCTGTGTCCGGCCTGGGCAGATCAATCTACTTAAAGTACATGGGGCTGATGTGCCTCTTCTGCCTCAAGACCAGTTATCTCAGGTTGTGCATTAGGCTTTATATGCAAGCTCACAACGGCTTGGAGTGCAATGCATTGTGAGTTGTACATCTGGTATTTTTTGGTGCTGCGTGTAACTAATTAATAAACCCTTATACCACACAGTAGTTCCTCAATGAATTTTCTGTTAATTGGTTTTGTGACACATGCTCTTCTCTAGGCTGAACGCATTTGCCCCTTTACTTTGTGCTTTGGATTGCCCAGCCAAGTCTCATCGTCATAATCCTGGCGGATGGCAGCAGATTAATCTCAAGTATTTCCCGATACATGGCTTGATTCATTGCTCCTTCAATTACATGTCAGTTTTTTTTTTTTTTTTTTATAGTCCATCAGCTTTCACTACCCAGCTGACATTGGATTGGACAGACAAAGCACTGTATGAATTTTCTAAATAAAAAAGAGGGAGAGGTATTTGAGGAACCATTTGAGATGCTGTATATGGCTGTTCAACTTCTTTGGTTTTCTGACGTCTGCCAATGAAAACTTTGAGAATTTTTAAATCAATGGACTATATAATTGCCATAATGCTTTGATGCACTCAATTCAATTTACACTGCGAAAGCAAGTGTCACATTGCAATGTTTTATACAGTACATGTTATAACAGGGTAGAGTTTTTTTCTTTTTCTATTCTCTTCTATTTAAAGTATATATATTGCAAGCACTTAATCCACCAGTACTTTTTTTTTTTAATAATAGTTGTTAGCTGCAGTCAATATTTTTTCAACTACAATTTCAAAAAGCCAAGTTTCAGGGGTGGATGTAACATTTCCCAATTGGGGGGGCAAGAGATGAAGTCACACCCGTACCATTTTCGGTTAAAAGACTTTTATTAGGCAAGTAAAGCATCAATAATAACATCAGTTGTAGAAGTTGCAAGAGGCAAAGCATGCATAAAGCAAGCATGGAGAAGGCGGTGGTATGATGTCATACTGTATAGGCAGTGGTCACCAACAATGGTCACCAAAAATCAAACTCTGAATAGGCCTTTAGTCGTCTAAATAACATTAACATATACAGTATTTGCAAAATGGTTAAGTGTCCCTCCCTTTAAAGATAGAGTGCCATTAATTTTATCAACCCTAAAACATGATCATCAGTATTAATGTTATATGAAAAGTAAGATGATTTTTTTCCCCAATAAAGTGTACAGTGTTTGTCATTTTTATGATTCCACCCAGGCCTGGTTTGGCTGGTGGGTGGTGATGGGTGGAGATCCACCTGAACTGAAGCCACGCCCTTGGCTTTAGTTGCATCATAAAGGGGCTGAGCACATGATGTCACTATATTGAAGTTTTTTTCATTGACACGTTTGACTGGAAATGTTCAGCCCCCAGGAAGAAACCCTAAATACAAAGGGAAGACATCATTGCACATAAAAAACACACAAAGTGCTCTATTTACATACTGTCACCTCTTGAACATGTACAAAATTGGGGAGAAAAAATACAAAAAGCATGGCACCCCCCTTTTTAAGACACCAGGGGCGGATGTAACATGTCCCTTTTGGGGGGGGGGGGTGGGGGGGGGGCAATAGAACATGTTGGAGGGGCAAGAGAAAATGGTACGGGTGCAGCTTCATCGCCCGTGTCGCTTCGCGCCACGGGCGATGAAGCCGCACCCGTACCATTTTCAGTTACAGGACTTTTATTAGACAAGTAAAGCATCAATAATAACATCAGTTGTTGTTGAAGTTGCAACAGACACGCAGCATGCATAAAGCTAAAGGTCTGACTCAGAGAGTTTTCTGTTTTCAATGAGGAAATGCTGTTGGTTTACCGGTGAGACAACTGTAGTTACTGTAGTTAGTAGCAGTACTAGTGTTTCAAATCATTTTAATTATAAGCACTTTAATTTGAAATATTTTGGGTTGTTTTGCAGGCCATCATGTTTGGTGGGGCAGTCTGGGCATTTAGGAGGTCGTTGCCCCCCCATGCCCATGCCTAGATCCGCCCCTGGTTCACCTGGTGTTTACCACTGAGTACGACAGTCACTACAGGTGACTGCAACGAGCCGTGGAAGGTTCAACTTTATTTGGTTTTCCGAAGAAAATATTCTGACGTCTCTGACAATGAAAACTTGAGAAACCTGAGAATTCAATTATATTCCATGGACTATAATGCTTGGATACGAAACAGATTCAATTCAAAGGAGCTTTATTGGCATGAGAAAACATACATTTACATTGCCAGAGCAAGTGTCCCATTACATGTTATAACAGCGTTATGACATATATAAAATATTGTTTTGGAAAATGTAGCAGGCTCTATACCCACCCAAATGAATAAAGCAATACTTTAAAAATAAATGAAAACTGTAAATGAAATTCCACAGCCTCTCATATATTAGGAGGACAATATCAGTCACCAGAAAAAAAGATTGGTGGTTTTCGAATAATCTGTCAGGGTTACAATGGAGTTTTAAATTATAATGGGTTTGTATAGAAAGGAGGCGGATACACTGAAATGAACATCAAATATCTAAATAGTGAATGGAGTAAGTTATAAACTGTCTGGTGTGTTCACATGAGACTGAGTAGACCATGAAATGAGCATTTTTTTTAAAATGTGGAATATCCCTTTAAGTGTCCCTTTAAGGCACACTGGTACATGTCACTGCCCTGTCGGTGGATGTAATTTGACGTCACCCTCAACGTAGTAGGCAGTAGGCCTTCTATCCTCATGGTCTGCGGTCACAGTGCGTTTCTTGTATTCCCCGAATTCCACCATGGGGTAGGTGACGGCGGTGAGCAGCAGGACGGCCAGGAGGACGTACAGCTTGGTCTCCAGGCACAGGGAGGTGCTGTAGGCGAAGGTGATGACGAAACCCAGAGACTCCCACATGCGGTAGTTGGCAAACGCTGCCTCTTTGTCCCTTTCGAAGAGCACTCCATACATGGCTGGAGAAAGAAGGAAAGAAAGTAATAACTTTACCTCAGGTTCATCGTTCAATATGTTAAAGGGGAAGTCCACCCATTTTCAACATTCTAATATGTTATTAGTATACCCTAGAGGTGCTGGGTGGATATGATAAAAAAAGAAAAAAAAAAAAAAAAAAAAACGTCTTCCATTCTGTGTTCCCAAGAAATGGAGGTCTGAAGAAAACCACTATTAGTGGTTTTCTTCAGACCTCCATTTCACCATGTTAGTGGTCCACTAACATGGTGAAACATCTTGATGACATCATCAAGGCGTATTTTCACCATGTTATTGGATTTCTTTAGATGCTTCTTTTTTCTGAGAGCGTACAAATGGAACCAAATGAACCCGTTAGGGTTCATTTGGTTGCATTTGTACGCTCTCAGAAAAACTGTTCAAAATGGGTGAAATTCCCCTTTAAAGCAGTGGTTTTCAAACTTTTTGATACCAAGGCACACTATTTATTCAGCATTCGAACCATGGACGGACCACACTTTGGGGACATTTTCACTCCGCAGACCTCACAACTAAAGATATTTTTTTTGTTTTGTCCACAATTCCAGGCTGGATTTGGGATTCAAAACAGGCAAACATGCAATACAAATGAAAATCTTCCACATTCTATAATTGTTCGACTTGGGCTAATTCACATGAGGAATATTTTGAATATGAATATTTTAACCAGGAGCGTAAAAATGAAACCAAATGGACCCTTGCGGGTCCATTTGGTTCCATTTCATGCTCTCAAGGAGTGCATCTGGTTAACCAACTTTCCATCATTTAGCCTGGAGGCCACCTGCAACCCTCTCAGGGACGATTGGTTGTCCCCAGTTTTGCAAATTAAAAATAAACAATATAATTGTTGAATGTTGCTTATAATAAGCATCTAGAAGAATACATAAAATAAAATAAAATAAATAAAATAAAATAAAATAAAATAAAATAAAATAAAATAAAATAAAATAAAATAAAATAAAATAAAATAAAATAAAATAAAATAAAATAAAATAAAATATGAAGGAAAAAAGATTTTGTATAAATCCTACAAACTGGGAATTGCAGACTCCTTACTGAAACGTGTCTCCACATGGCCCAACAGTTCATTTAATTAGTGTCAACCCCTTACCCCTGTGTCAGACCTGCAGTTGGACTCCATATTTGCATATTTTGACATATTTGCCAATGCCAATATAACCCGATAATGACGAATAAGTGTTGATACCGATACTTTTCCGATACCCATATTTGCCGATACCAATATGACCAAAAAAGGGCCGATGCCATACTTTTTTTCCGCTACCGATAAGTATTGGGACATTCAGTTCTCACCGTTGGTCTGCGTACTCCATACAGCGTCCGCCATGCCCCACAGTGCAGGGAACACGAAGAAGACAGGCAGCTGGTCAGGATGAGGCCTCCAGTACAGCATGGCTATGATGCAGGAGAAGTTGATGGTCACCGCTGCAAGTGGAGAGAGAAGTGCATGCATGGCATTGAGACACAAGGACTGCAAGGTCTGAAGCCCCATTTGCGCAGCAATGGCACGGACCTTTAGCTAAGCCCCTCCCAAACTGCCGTTGTCCAATAGACCTTTAGATAACCCCCTCCCCAAACTACTATGGTCCAATCACAGCTAAGCATAACAAGAGTTACATTTGGTTAACCAACTTTTCATCTGGCTATAACCAACTTAGCTGCATGGGGACCACCTGGAACCTTCTCAAAGACCACTGGTGGTTCCCGCCGGACCACTGGTTGAAAAACCACTGACCTAGGGACCTCAGGTAGAAAGTCAGAATAAACTGGGAGTCTCATTTCTCACATCATATCCCTCATAGTCCCTAACACGTTTTGACGTTGCCTGAAAACGTACATAGGGCCACTGAGGCTCGCCGGCAAACCACACCCAGACCTTCTCCAATTGGCTGGCTGTTTCCCAGACTGTGAAATACTACAAAATATTGATAGATCGATGCAAGTTTATAGCCCCTATATCTGCCCCTCTGAGGCAGTGGTTCATTGTTGGCATCCAGGGAGTTTGTGTGTAAAATATCCCCATGTTTAGTGATGGAGTAACAATTTTAGAAAATACAGAATTGGGGGAACTTTTTTTTTTATCATGTCCACAAAACATCTTTAAGGTAGATTAGTGACATATTAAAATGTTGAGAATGGGTGGAGTTCCCCTTTAATAGTCTTCATATAAATTATTTTTGCAAAGTCTATGAGGAACAAGAATGCGGAAAACATTGCAAAACAGACTCTCTCCCAATGCATTCGGCCTGGCGGAGGCAATAATGATGACCCTGGTGGTCATGGACTTACCCAGCGCATAGAGCGGAGCTCTGCCAGTGTACATGGCCAGCCTCCCAAAGATGAAGGAACACAGTGAATTGGAAGTCCCGAAGCAGATCATCACGTAGCCAACATAATGGATGCCCAACGCACACGTAGCATAGTTCTATAACGTAAACAAAAGAAAGTATATTATAAAATATGTGACGACTGCAGTGTTGCCAACTAGCTTTTTTTCCAGACCCCCCTAGCGCCAAAATTAGTGAAAATCTCCTGGCGGAAAAAATCTAGTTCTTTTTTTGCTGGTGAGTTGGGGCGAAATTGGTTGACAGGCACCAGAGATAAAACCCTCGTTTTTCACCATTTTTCCTCCTATGATAGAGTCCTCCTTCCTTCCTAGAAAGGACCATTGGTAACCAAATGGACCCTTATAGATCTGTAACTCAAGAGTTAAAATACATTGAAACATCTGAATTCCCTACTTTTCAAGAATCTAAACCTTTAGGATATTTTGACATTTTACCAGTCATTTATCCTAAATTAGTCCGAGAGACTAAACTCAACATCAAATGGTGGTCCTCCGTGGCTAAAATGCAGAATAAATAGTGGGCCCTGCTATGAAAATGGTTGAAAACGCACTGCTGTAGCGCATTCTAGTGCTTTTTGGAAGTGCCACTACAGTGCATTTTGGATTTTGACATTTGGGCAACACTGGACGTCTGAGTTCTTGTTTGTTTTTTTAAACTCTTCGTAAGGAAGCAAGCCGCCTCGTTCACCTTGGTGTACTCGCTAGAGAAGAAGCTCATTTCAAAGCCGGTGTACATGGTGAGAGGGATGAGGAAGACGAGCCTGTGGTCCCTGAGCAGGCTGAACGTGGCCAACAAGGTGCTACAGAGCTCCTGCCTCCCGCGGAACCACCTGGTCTGGCTCCGGTCCATGTCGTCCAGAAACACCGCCACGATGATCACAGCCAGCACCCCGACTCCTGTACGAGAACACGCCGTTTCAAACAGGGGTGTAGTCATAGACTTATAGTCATAGACATAGACAATAGACACGACACCCTGAGGAAATCTTGAGGCGAAATGGACATAGTGGCCAAAGTTGAGAATGCAGTTTGAGAAGCAGTTGGCCAGAAACATGCAATAGGCTCCGCCCCCTCCATAAATCTGCAGCGCTCTACGCACGCGCGCACGTCTCGCGCTCATGTTCTGGGCCCATTTTCCCAGAATGCACTCTGTTTTTTTCCCCTCAAAGACGAGTGAAATCGCCTCATGCACTGGGTGAGCAACTTAATGCAAATGGATGAGAGGGGAACTTCCGGTGTCGTGTCTATAGTATATTAAAGGAGAATTGCACACCAAAAGTTTTTTTTTTTTAAATCTTTATTTGCACACTCCTTAATGCCTGTTTCCCCTCTCGCAAATAGGCTTATAGTGGGGCTAATGGGTCAAATGCAAGTTCACCTATATACATCGCTCCAAAATGCAATTTTCTGCTTTATATTGTCTCCCTATTGTTAACCCTCACACTTTCACTTTCACTTTCACTTTCGTTTCAGCAGTGGTTCAGCCATAAACCATGTGCCACGCCCCCAGCTTTTGAGACACCTGAATCACTGCTGTGCCAAAAGTGAAAGTGTGAGTGTTAACACACTACTGACATGGTGGAGAGACAATATATAGCAGAAAATTTCATTCTGGAGCGATGTATATAGGTGAACTTGCATTTGACCCATTAGCCCCATTATAAGCCTATTTTGGGAGAGGGGAAACAGGCATTAAGGAGTGTTTTCACAAAATAACACCTGGACCACTTTTTTTTTTAAGTGCAAATAAAGATAAAAAAAAAAACTTTTGGTGTGCAATTCTCCTTTAAGTTCTTACTTCTCAGTTAAGTTACTTCTCAGTTCTCACATCTAAAATAGCCTATTTTACTGTCATTGATATACCTTAGAGATTTCCTAGAAATGGAGGTCTGAAAAAAAATCATTAGCATGGTAAAACACATGTTGATGACATCATCAAGATGAGTTTCACCATGTTAATGAGTTTCCTTTTTTATGAGAGTGTACAAATGGAACCAAATGGACCCGCTAGGGTCCATTTGGTTCACATTTGTACACTCAAACAAAAAACAAAATAAATACAACATAAGAAGCACTAAGTGGTCATGGTGTCATACCGACATAGGCTCCGACCAGCGCCATGACCAGTTCTTCTGCTGGTTTGCTGCCAGTGTTTTCAGGGTAGACATCACATCCAAACGCTCCACAGAGCTCCAGCTGGTCTTCGGTGATGTTGGCTGGAAACCACAAACATTTAGTCAGTACTGTACTTGGTTCGGGCCGGATTCAGCCAGCCCTACTAGGATGGGCTGGAAGAATGGCAGGGAAGGGTGTATGGGCAACTCCAAGTTTTTCATCCGAAGCAGTGGTTTTCGATCTTTTCGACACCACTATTTATTCAGCATTTGAGCCACAGAGGACCACCATTTGATGACATTTTAGCCCCACAGACACCAAAACTAAAGATTACTTTTGCTTTTGTCCCCAATTCCACCCTGGATTTGGGAAATAAAAAAAAAACATTACATGTCAATCTGGGGTTCCTCGATGTGAAAAAAATTGAGATACACTGGTTTAAACAACAGAAAGAAGCATTCCCAAATAAGCTCTACATGTACACTTTAGAAACAAGTCCAAAAAACATCAACCAGCAAGTATTTGCAAGTGACTTTACAGAATAAAACGAGTCAAATGTTGCTTATAATAAGTAGACATGGCAACACTGCCTGGATGGAAGCTAAGCACACACATTGCAAGTGAAATCACTTACTATACCTTTAAATCTTAGAAAGGAAAGACTATTATTTGAACATTTGGTGTGGATTTAATAGAATTGTGGCTAGTATTAATGGTAGTGGGTGACTTCAATATAAGAACAATTGTAATCTGACTTTCTGAAGTGTTCCCTGTCTTCTTCCGGATGCTAAACAGCCTGCGCCTCCTCCATTATATCCTCAGCTGTCAAGTAGTAACAGGTAATACAGTCCTGTCCTTTATGGTAATGCTTTAGCTCAGAGGTGCCCACACTTTTTTGACTTGAGAGCTACTTTCAAAATGACCGGCTAAACAAGAACTACACATCAAAAATGCAATTTTCCCATCATTGGGCCTCATGCGCCAATAAGTTCTTACATTTTCCTCTTAGATTTCTTCCTAAGAGAATTTCTAAGAGAAGTTCAGTCTGATTCATGAAGCGTTCTTAAGTAGGCATTTTGTTCGCAAAATTTGTTCTTATGATGATGAATTCAAATCCTTGTAAGTTGAAGGGGTGTGCCAGTTCCTTCAAATTATCATAGGTAGACGCCCCACCTTTCCTAATTTGCATCCTAATTACCATAGGGAACCACCCACCGATTCCCATATAAGGCATTGGGAATTCCCTCTCCTTCCTGTGCTTTACTCAGGTGGGTGTGGTTTTGCATGACTCCATGGCAGTCACACCTGTGTGTGATTGCAGCACTCAGAACTCACAGGACCTCACACAGAGAAATAAAGTTGACTGAAAGAAGTCAAGAATACCTAAACTAAAGTATAGTGTATAAATATGGTGGAACACCAGATTCTAAACTTAAAAATCAAGTATGATCTACAGTATTACGGTGTATTGTGGTGGTACTTCTGAAGTGAACAACTCATTTATTTCATGAATGAATATATTTTTAGTATTTATAGTATAGTCAACTTGTCTGACTATGAATTGAAATGGCTGAAATTAGCACAATACCCATGTTATTTGCAGAAGTAGTGGATAGTAGTGATATAAAATTTTAGAACTGGACTCTGGTGGGTTTGGTAGGGTGGGGTTATGGGGGGCATGGTGGGGGGGGGGGTTATGAGGTGGTATGGTGGGGGGTTGTGAGGTGGGGTTGGAAGGGAAGGGGGGGGTTATGGGTGCATGCTGGGGGGTTGAGGTGGGTATGGTAGGGGGGGTTATGGGTGTATGGTGGGGGGGTTATGAGGTGTGTATGGTAGGGGGGTTATGGGGGCATGGTGGGGGGTTATGAGGTGGGTATGGTAGGGTGGGGTTATGGGGATGCATGGTGGGGGGGTTATGAGGTGGGTATGGTAGGGTGGGGTTATGGGGGGCATGGTGGGGGGGTTATGAAGTGGGTATGGTGGGGGTTGTGGGGGGGCATAGTGGGGATCAAAATATGTTTCGTTTTGAAGATTTATCACATATCCAATCTACAAGAGTAATGGAATGTGCTGTGAGCCTGTAGATGAGCTATTTTCAAAGTATAAAATGGGATTAGAACAGTGGTAAAATGTTTGTTGTGGACCGGCTGGAATGTCCTCATGGACCCCTTGAGGTGCCCACACCAGACTTTACACATCTTGTAGAGGGCGCTGTTTTCCCTTTTCTTTTCAGATTGCATTTAAGAACAAAAAAGGCACCCTAAGAGTCCTCCTCAGTGTGCGTAGATTTTGTTCTTACCTACGAACAAATCACAGCTAAGAAAACATTGAGGCATCCCAAAATGTTCTTAAAAACTTCTTAAGTGTGCCTAAGAACAAATTTCCTCTTAAGAACATCTTAAGAACGGTTGGCGCATGAGGCCCATTGAGAATCCATATCAAGGCCCCTAGAAAGTTTGAGCTTTTATATAGTTGTAACGGTGTTACTTGCTCTTATAGTGTTTAAGAATAATGCACTGAAAAATAATTGGAAGGTTTTGCTGTATATTACTGATGTTTGAAAACAGTATTTGAGGTCTGAGTTGACAGTTTGTGATGTTGAGTTTAGTCTCTCGCACCCAAAACTAAGAACTTTCACATTTTTGTCCACAATTGTCAAAGAGGACTGGCCAAACGTTAGTCCAAATAACAATTATTCTCCATTTTGTGTGGACTCTTGAAAATTACGTAATTCAGATGTTTAAATATAATTTAACTCTTGAGAGTGTAAAATGAAACCAAATGGACCCGTAAGGGTCCATTTGGTTTCATTTTAACATTCTCAAGAGTTACAGATCTATAAGGGTCCAAGTGCTGGGGAGACTGTCATGTGATCTACCTGCACAGCCTGTGTGATCTACTGGTAGATCACCATCTACCTTTTGGGCACCCCTGCTTTAGCTATTTGTCACCTCCCAACTATAATAGCAATGAAGTGCGTACCGCTTTGGGAGTCCTGTTGGAATATGAGGGAGGACATGAGGTTTCCCCAGACTGCGCAGGTCTGGAAGATGAAGAAGAAGATGCCAAAGTATTGGTTGATGACGTCGGCACCTTTCCTGCCGTCCTTGGCAGCCTGCAGGTTGCCAGAGATGGTCAGGTAGGAACATTTGGCCGACCACATAGGCGCTGCGAACGTTCCCAGGATCACAGAGGTAGGGATGAGCGTGTACCTGTACAAGGAAGAGGACATGGCATCCATTCTTGGCGTTTGTTTGTTTGTTTCTTTAGTCGTCCTTGCTCCTGTCCAGTGTTGCCAACTCCCAAAATTTAAAATGCACTAGTGGCACTTGCAAAATGCACTAGAATGCGCTAGATGCTATATCAAAAAACGTAATATAAAATGACCATTAAAGGTAGGGGAAGTGATTTCCCTTTTGTCAGATATCACCCACATTTTTTTTTCTGTTAAAATGCTCTATTATAAGGTGTGGAAACCATATATGGAGTTTGCCCCTCCCCCATGCATGCACGCTAGCAGAGGAGCTAATAAAAGTTCCCCAGGTGGTGGCGAATTCTCCTCCAATCAGGATCGAGCAGCAGGTTCACATAGTGTAGCTACTGTTGGACGCCCCTAGTGCAATAGGCTGGTACTACACCATGAATTTCAAATCACTTACCCTACCTTTAATCATTGGGCCCGCACGCATAGCTAAGATCCCTAAATCTAAAGGAAGCAAGGAATGTTAAAACAACACCCATCTTTTACTTTCTCTAATAACAACCAAAAACCTATAATGACAACCTAAAACATGAACCTTGGTTGGAAAAAAAAAAGTTAATCTCAGAAAAAATTGAGAAGAAATACAAAAAAACACAATAGTGTCTCACCATCCAGGAAAGAGGTTTCCAACGGAGAAGGAGACATAGCCGACCATGCCAGCCACGATGGTCCACTTACAGCCGAGGTTCTTGATCATGATGGGGGGCAGGAACATGGAGGAGATGATGATGGAGGCGTAGAGGACACTCAGAGACGCCACCCCCATCCCCTCCTCCGCATTCAGACTGCTCTGAACGGACATGGAGAGACATAATGGATGGAACAGTGACACTACTGTATCTAATGCATTTATACAAGAGAGAGGTGCTCCGTTTATTTTAATAACTGAAAAATAAATGGAGATGAAGGTACTCCTCCTCCCCTTAAAATGCTGATGAAATTGGATCGCTTCCAAATTTATGTGAAAAAAAAAGTTTGAGAATGATCGTTAGAGCAGCCCTAGTATATTGATATTTGATATACGTTTTGATAATTGAATTGAGTCATTAATTCAACATTGTGCTGTTCCTCGTATTTTCACAGTTCTTCCTCGGTGTGGAAACCTTGTGCCGACCCAGATTACCCCAAGGACTGAGGCTGGTTACAGATACAACAATGTATACATGTATACAACAGTTTGTATGTATATGTTCGTATGTTCGAGTTGTCGTTGGCACCTCTGGGTACTACAGTATAGTGTAACAGATGAACTGTGTGTGTGTGTGTGTGTGTGTGTGTGTGTGTGTGTGTGTGTGTGTGTGTGTGTGTGTGTGTGTGTGTGTGTGTGTGTGTGTGTGTGTGTGTGTGTGTGTGCGTGCGTGCGTGCGTGCGTGCGTGCGTGAGTCAACTTGTGCACATACCTGTAGACTTTGCAGGCCGGTATAAGCTGTAAACTGTGACACAAAGCCGAGGGCGACCACAACCACGTTCTTTAAGCTCCGGTCGAACATGTCTGCGTTTTTGTTAAATCCCCAGGGAGCTTTCCCTTTAACAAAGAAAGGTGATAATGGTGGTTCTCATAATCTACTGCATATTCTTGTGAATCCGATTGAGAGAGAGACACACGACCGAATCCAAGTGCAAGTCAAGGGAACTTTGATGTCAAAGCATTTCTTTGATAGTCAGAATGAGTCATATTGTAGTTCAATGTTCACAGTCTGTGTTGTTGCTGTTGTGCCAGAATCTATTTTATGCTGTTAGGCTGATGAGCCTTATCTGTTTTTATAAGGCACTCAAAAGTAATTAACGTGAAGTAGTTATCAACTATCAATCCTTGTTGGAACCATGGCCTCGGTTAGCCTTGGTTGGCCTTGGTTGGCCTTGGTTGGCCTTGGTTGGCCTTAGAGAGAGAGAGAGAGAGAGAGAGAGAGAGAGAGAGAGAGAGAGAGAGAGAGAGAGAGAGAGAGAGAGAGAGAGAGAGAGAGAGAGAGAGAAATGTCCAAATATGACCTAAAACAGTATAGAGCTGCGCAGTGACGTCACCGCCCCGGTTCCGGAAGTCTTTTCCCAATTCATTTTTCTCATAGACTTTTCGAAAATAATTTATATCAAGACGATTACGCCGCGGACGCAGCCAACTCGAGTCGTGACGAATCATGATGACACACACAAACTTTTGGGACAATAAAATAATTTCTAAGATGAAAAACTAAACAAAAAGTCTTGTATCATGCCGTTTTCTACTTCTTCCCAACTATATATTATATGACGACATTGTGTTTGTTGTCATGATTTGTCACGACCTGAGTTGGCTTTGGCCGCGGCGTAATCGTCTTGATATAAATTAATTGTCTATGAGAAAAATGAATGGGGAAAAGACTTCCGGAACAGGGGCGGTGACGTCACTGCGCAGCTCTATACATGCCCTCTAGAACTAAAATTACAAAATAAAAGTACTATAAATATTTAATTTATTTCATAAATAGAGAATATTTCACTCAATAGCGGCTGCTACTGTTGCAAGTCGATGATGTCATGTCCAAGTGCATTCTAGCCCTATGAAATTATGGAATGGATATGCTAATTAAAAACAACTTGATACGTTCTAGTAGGACTGCAACTAACGATTATATTCATAATCAATTCATCGGCCGATTATGCAACTGATTATTCTGATTATGACACTTATTTAGCTATCACCTTCCAGCCATTTTCATTTCTTTTCTGATTCTACAAAATGTGCACCAAATCGACCCGTTCCATTTGTACACTCTTAGAGAAAAAGGTCCTCAAAGAAAAATCATTAACATGGTGAAACACAAGTTGTGTTTCACCTTGTGATTAATGATTTTTCTTTGGACCTCCATTTCTAGGAAGCATATGGGGATTTTTTTTTATCATGCCACACAACATCTGTAAGGTGTATTAATTAATGATAGTAAAATGTTGAAAATGGGTGGAATTTGTTACACTTAACACTGGAAAATCTGTGGTTAAGTGGGAAAACGGGTAAAAACTTCAGTGATTAGTTGAATAAATCGATTACAATTAAAATAGTTGACAAATAATTGAATAATCGATTCGATTACGATTCAACGATTAGTTGCAGCACTTTCTAGTAAGTTAATATGTGTGCGTGCACGCGCATTTTAGGCTTTTTCTCATGTAAGAACCCTGAACCGTGTTTCGTGTGTCTCGGATCAGAGTGCCATGACAACGTTGTGCCCTCCTGACACATGATTGATGTGTTTTGTCTCATGTAAAACACTTCGAAATACACCTGCCACAATTTGCTTTTTTACCATCCTCCAGTAAAATGACTTGACACGGGGTGGTACTCCATGATGCAGAAAACTAGTAACATTCTCCAATGTTTTTTAGTGGTGAACCAATTTTAACATGGGGTGTGACGTAGATTAATATAAATGACGCATGGTTGCGTATTGGTATTGGTGACGTGGAGGGGAGGGATTTATCTCAGTGTTGGCCGACAGCCAACAACTCATTCACAAAGCACTGAAAAGGCTTGATAGACGTGTGTATAGTTGCACTGTCTAATATTTCTTCAACTTTGTCAGTATTAAACTCAGAAGAAGTACATGCCAACATGATACCCTGCTTTTAAAATCATTATGTCCAAAGATCAAATGTATATATTAAAACATTTGCACCATGTGTAGAATGTACCATCATTGTACTTTCATTCTACATTCTATTTTGCCAACCACAGCTGGTTATTAGAGGGTGCAATGTATCTTCCATGGTGATATCGCGATTGTCAGTACTAATCAAGTTAACAGACACTTAAAGTGCAACTGAAGAATGATTATTGCTGCAAATGGAAGAAAATATTTCGTTTCAAACAGGGAATGGATACATAATCACGTCAGCAACGTAATGAGCTTGTCCCTCACTTCACACGAGCTGTGATTGGCTAAAACGCTGTCCCACCCTCAGCCAGGCGAATGTCTTGACAACATCATTTGTTGATGACAATAGAGTTCTGGACCGTCTGCAAGTGTCTGTCTGCAGGGAAACAGCTGGCTGCAGCATCAAAGTAGAGGCAAAGGGCAAAAATAAAGCTATATTTGCATTTTTATTTTTGGCTAAAAAGTTGCGTATAATACCATTAAAGAGGGGATGCCATGATTTTTGTTTTTTTCAATGTTGTATATTTTAATAGGTGACAGTGTGTAAATAGACCGTATGCAAATAGACCCCTTGGTGTGTTTTTTATGTGCAATGATGTCTTCCCTTTGTGTTTAGAGTTTGTTTCTGGGGGCTGAACCTTTCCAGTCAAACGTGACAATGAAAAAAACTTCAATACAGTGACATCATGTGTTCAGCCCCTCCCCTAACTCCTCCCCCTTCATCATGCAACAAAAGCTGTGGGTGTGGCTTTAGTTCGGGTGGGTCTCCATCCATCACCACCCACCAGGCAAACCAGGCATACTTAATGAACTGGTAGGGTGGAATCATAAAAATGACAGTTTAACAAACACTGTACACTTTTTGGGGAAAAAATCTTACTTTTCATATAACATTAATACCTGATGATCATGTTTTAGGGTAGAAAAAATTCATGGCACTCCCATCTTTAACGCTTCATTTCAGCTCATGCCTTATATACTTTTTATAGTAATTAGAAACAAAGGCATTTAGCTTGAGAAACGTTTTCAAGACAGTGCATGCATTCATTGATTCATTCAGTAATAATAATATTCATAATATCACAAACTTCTATACCATTCAAAAACAAAAAAGCATGAAATGACCACACCAGTATTTTCGGTATCCTTATTTGGGTAAAAAGTAGATTAAAAAGTAATTAAGGCAAAGATATATAAGGTAAGTGAGACTGAGAAGAGAGAAAACAGTGTGGAGCTTCGTTGTGGGTGTAATATTACAGAGTAATATTCAGAGCCTCAATTGAAGCATGGCAGTTTCTTAGCTTTGTGAAAGTACAGCAATGGATGAACAAAGCCTGACAGCTTGGACAATGTAACTGAGATTCTCACAGCAACTGGGCTGACTTCAGTTGTCCGTCTCAATACTAGAGAAAGAACCGAGGGAAGATAGCTCATCATAGTCGCTAGCATTACTACCAAGCTGATGAGAATAATCCTAAAAGCCCTTCTCTTTATGTCATTACCACTGTCCCTCTGTCCTTCTCCTGGTCCAGGCTGTTTCAGAGCTCTGAGGACAGAGAGGCAGCAGAAAGACAGCACAGAAATGCACACAATGCAAAAGCCCAGAAAGATGTAATACACCACTATCCGTGACCAACACCAAAACAAGCCGAATGCAAGCACCATCAGCCAGACAACACAGCAACAGGCCACCCTGTAGCGGAGAGCTTTGTACCTGAGAAATACCACAGGGTGAACCACTGCTATGTAACGCTCCACACAGATACAGCACTGGAACGATGGGACAGAGAACCAGCCAAATACAATAAAGATGATTATTCCAATCATTCTCAATGCAGACTTCTCTGTGAAGATCCATGCGATGTAAAAGATAGGGTGCAGGATAGAAATGATCACAGATGCAGTCAGGTTGAGATAGAAGAACTCAGAGGCTATCGTCCCACCAGCTCCACTCAGTATCAGCCACAGAACGTAGATGTTGCTGGGGAGAACCAGGATGAGGTTGATAGACAGATCAGTGATGAGGCAGGCTAGGCGTATTGTGGGGTCGATGGAGAAGTCGTCATCATTACCATTTGCCAGGGTGTCGTTCATCTTAAGGTTCTGTGTGTGTCCAGCACCTGGTTCAGAAGAGAAAGACATAATGGATGGATTTGCGTTCAGTTACCGTATATCTGTACAGTAACTGATAACTTTTCTCAATATCTTTCATAAAACAAAAACTATTCTAATGAACAGTGAACACAAGGTTAAAGTGGTCTCACGTTTTGGATGCCAGCAGAGTGTCTCAGATCTCTCAGTTGGGTGTTGTGGTGAAGTGAAGTCTCTTCTTCAGACAGTAACTGTCTTCCCGATAGCGAATCCTACAAATGATGTACTCTCCGCATCAGAGGCGGAGCGCAGCCCAGAAGACAATACGGAGAGAATTTTCAGTTAATTAACGACTAATTCCTCTGACAAGGAAGACTCTATACTTAGCGCTGTATTGGCTTACCGATTCTCCTCCTCGGCAAGTCAGAGTTGATGCTGTCACCCGTGGCATCATCATCAGATTGATTGATTGATATTTTGGGCAGCTGCAGGCTGCCTGGTAAAGAGGCTTGGGGAGATGGGAGATGGAGGGGATGGAATGGTCCCAGTGTCTAAGAGGTTGGCCAAAAGGTTGGATGAGGATTACGCTTTATGGCACAAGCCGACCTCTGAGCCATGGGATGAACGTTGTGCCAGCGTTCTGATTGGCTATCCAGTATCTCAGCAACACCATGACAACGTGGGATTGGCCAGAGCCGTCTAGCAGCTGCCAATTAATTGACAATCGTCAATTCTTGTTCATATTCAAAGCTTGGAGATCTACAGAACAACAACTCAATACAAAACCAATAACTGTGTATTTTTCCCAATTGTTCATGTGCTTATTTTATGGTGCAAACCAATAACTGTGTATTTTTCCCAGATGTTCATGTGCTTATTTTATGTTGCGAAAAAAAAATCATGTCATCTTTAAATAAGCATGTCAAAAAGAATATGCAAACAACCTTATGCAAACTAGGTGTTGTTTATCTTAAAGTTCTGTGTGTGTCCTGAAGCTGGTTCAGAACACACAGATAGAAATGGATGGATTTGAACACACTTCTTGCTTAAATATAACAATGACACAAGAGATGAGAAGTAACATTTATTAGTAATACATTAGAAGTAATATTTATTACTTCTCAGTGGCCCTCTGAATGAGCACCCCTCTGTGTGTGTGTGTGTGTGTGTGTGTGTGTGTGTGTGTGTGTGTGTGTGTGTGTGTGTGTGTGTGTGTGTGTGTGTGCGCGCGCGCGCGCGCGTGTGTGCGCGCGGGGGGGGGGGGGGGGGGGTATGTGCCTGAATTCAGGACTCTGAGGTAATGCACCCGCTTCGACCTCTATCCATCGATTGAATAGACACTTATCAACAGAAATGTTAGATCCAATCGTGCCGGTATAGCAGATATTCAGATACCCGCCGGGCAAGTAGATATTTTGTATTCATTGCATCGGTGGATCACGGATACTACTAGTCGGGCGGGGCGAAGGAAGTTTTACTGAAGTTATGGTTAGGGTTAGGTTAGGTTTAGGCATAAGTTTACTGAGGTTAAGTTTAGGGTTGGTGTTAGGTGTAGGCATAGCCTAGTTTTACTGGGGTTATGTTTAGGGTTTAGGATTAGGCTAGGGTTAGGGTTAGACGGTGCTTTATGCGGTTACTAACCCTAAACATAACTTCAGTAAAACTATGCTTCGCCCCGCCCGACTAGTAGTATCCGTGATCCACCGATGCAATAAATACAAAATATCTACTTGCCCGGCGGGTATCTGAATATCTGCTATACCGGCACGATTGGATCGTAACATTTCTGTTGATAAGTGTCTATTCAATCGATGGATAGAGGTCAAAGCGGCTGGGTAATGGAACGTTCATGTAAATTTGGTGCCACATAGTGGATGAGCCTGGACACTGCAATCAACATTAAACTGGAGAGTTCTGGAGAGTTCTTAAACTAGGAGTGCCACATTTCTGGCAGCTGCAGGCTGCCTAATGAACAGACATGGGGACTTTGGAGATGGAAGGGTTGCCGAGAGACGAGATAGCCGAAGTACTGATAGTCGCTACAAAAAACATCCCAAGACTCAGAGGTCGGAGGGCAATTCTGCAGAAAAAATACAGCAGCTGCGCCATTTCTTGACTTGTGGGCGTCATTCAAAATGACCAGTTCAACGAGATCTACTACCGTAGTCCGGGACCCAGAGGTTGATTTTTGGCTGAACCTGGTTACATCAGATGAAGTTTCAAGATGGTACCTGTGACATCCCTTGAGCATGTTTGTTATTAACATGAGCATGTTTGTTTGTTGTTCTTATTAAGTTCGAAACACAAATAATCCTCCCAAAATAGAGTTTACTGGGTAACCTATCACTGGTGAGACCAGTAGGCTACAGAATTTTATGCAACATGCTTTGTTCAGGTAGCCTATAACAGATGTCCTGTCCGACCCAAGACAGACAGGAAATGGTCATTGCACATCTCCTTATGAGGAACAATGTCATTATGTGATGTGTAAAATCTGTTCTTTAGATCTCCCATTGTGAATTATACCCAGTACTAAATGCTTTTAACCTCCAGGGGCCATTGAGAACTGGAATTCTATTTAAAACAAATAGAGGGACATTTTTGATCAATTAACCTTCACCTGGTTGCAATATTAGAAATAGCACAAAGAGAGCAGCAGGTGCTTTTTAAGTCTTTTGAGGCCTTTATTGGTAAATGTGCCCGTTTACATGACTCACTCTAATGCAATGGATACAAAAATGGATACATATTTACCATACTTGAACCAGGTCACCAACAGGTCCTGTTTGCAAATCAATATGCTAGTCACCTTAAATCACATAGCAGATAAATATATATAAGTGTATAATCTCATAGGGGCATGCGGTAAATGTACAGTAGATCAAATCAAACATATTGGCCACAAGCAGTCAGACAGGGGTTATACATTTTATTGATGGTCCAGTAATAGCAGTTTTAAATCAGAGACAACCTCAACTCATTCTCGGGCTGGGAATCAAAATGGTGCCTTTTGCTTCCCACTCAGCTGTGGCTGCCAGTAGTGCTGATGACATTCATTTATCCACGTTTTAGTTCTCTGAAGGTTTCAGACAGTATACAGAACAATTCATACTTCAATAATTTTCTTTCCACATGGTGCTACAGTACATGTTTTAACACGATCATATACAAAATGAATACATTTTGAACAAGTCAGGTCATTTAGAAAGTACATAATCTGTCAATCGGTTCATTTCAGCTTTCGTATACTAACAGTAATTACAAACACATGCATTTAGCTTGAGAAACACACTTTTTCAAAACAATGCATGATGATGAACAGTGTTTAAATTATAGTCAGCTGTGTAATTCATTACAGCCGAGTCATTACAGATGCATAAGTTGCATAATAATAATATTTCAAATTGCTAAAAAAAAAAAAAAAAAAAAAAAAAAAAAGTGTGAAAAAACAAGATGAGATACATTGCAAGCATTATTTGTGTAAAAAGTATTGCAAACTAATTAAGGCATAGACATGTAAGCTAAATGAGAGTTAAGAGAGAGAAAAAAGATGAAGAAGTGCATAACTTGGTCATGGGTGTAATATTACACACAGGTCTGGTACGAGATCTCTCTTGCTTTCAGAGCGCCTTAATTGAAGCATGGCAGTTTCCCAGCTTTGTGGATGTAGAGCAAAGGATGAACAAACCCTGCAAGCTTGGATAATGTAACTAAGATTCTCACAACAACTGAGTAATGTTGTTTGGCAGACTGGTTTAGTACTAGAGACAGAATCAAGGGCAGATAGCTCATCATAGTCGCTACCATTACTACCAAGCTGATGAGAATAATCCTAAAAGCCCTTCTCTTCATGTCATTGCCACTGTCCCTCTGTCCTTCTCCTGGTCCAGGCTGTTTCAGAGCTCTGAGGACAGAGAGGCAGCAGAAAGACAGCACAGAGATGCACACAATGCAAAAGCCCAGAAAGACGGAATACACCACAGTCTTTGACCAAAACCGAATCAAGCCAAGTGCAAGCCCCATCAGCCAGACAACACAGCAACAGGCCACCCTGTAGCGGAGAGCTTTGTACCTGAGAAATACCACAGGGTGAACCACCGCTATGTAACGCTCCACACAGATACAGCACTGGAACGATGGGACAGAGAACCAGAGAAACACAATAAAGATGAACACTGCAACCGCTTTTGTAAAGTTGTATGTAAAGACCCATGCAGCGTAGACGATAGAGTGCAGGATAGAGATGATCAGAGATGCAGTCAGGTTGAGATAGAAGAACTCAGAGGCTATCGTCCCACCAGCTCCACTCAGTATCAGCCACAGAACGTAGATGTTGCTGGGGAGAACCAGGATGAGGTCGATAGCCAGATCGGTGATGGCGCAGGCTAGGCGTACAGTGGGATAGATGGAGGAGTCGCCGGTGCCATTTCCCAGGGTGTCGTTCATCCTAAGGCTCGATGTGTCCTGGTTCAGAAGAGGTCTTTCTCTGCTAATGGATGTGGATTTGGATTTCAATTGCCTACATGACTGTGAGACAAACAAACTTTTTCCTAAAGATTCTGAAAACAACAACTATACTAATAAAACGTGATCTCACCTTTTGGATCCAGCAGAGTGTCTCAGATCTCTGAGTTGGGTGTTGTGGTCATGGGAAGTCTCTTCTTTAGACAGTCACTGTCTTAACCAATAGCAAATCCTTCACTTGATCCTCTAACCATTCCCTTCCCTGCTTCTCCTTCCACTGTGTTGTTTGTTTTACAGCTGCACAAATAAGCAAATATTTTTATAGCTGTGGATGTGCCATGATTTGTGTATTATGTACACACCCACTTGTCACTGACTGAGAATCCAACATCTCACGGTTTAAGGAGAATTCCACACCAAAACGCATTGGGCATCAATCTACCTTGATTCCTGTGACATGTTACATGTCCTTGATTTCTGTCACAGTTGTTTTATTTTCTACATGTCACCCTTGAGGTCCCCGCCCCAGCGACGACGTTGGGAACAGTTAACATGGCCACAGGTTGTCTTCATTCTACTGCGGGTATTTCTGTAACTCCAAACTTTTTTCACACATTATGTTTTAATAGTATACTGATGAACACAACTGAGTTTTATTTCACCCCGGGGCAGTCTTTACATGTAATCCCAGTGGTAATCTATTCCTCCTACTCTCGTCCCCTCCCTTTTGCCACTCTCCTCTCCAATCACTCCGCTAGAAACTCCTGTCCCACGGGTGCCGGCTGACTTTTAAAAAATCATATAGTGGTCCAATTAT
Organism: Benthosema pterotum; assembly: GCA_039105355.1. NCBI lineage: Eukaryota > Metazoa > Chordata > Actinopteri > Myctophiformes > Myctophidae > Benthosema > Benthosema pterotum. The sequence goes on along the minus strand of CM076969.1, from coordinate 54,692,253 downwards.
CTTGTAGTGTGTGGTTTAATGTGATGTGTGGAAAAAAAATAAGTTAACTGTTAACTGTTCCCAACATCATCGTTGGGATGGGGACCTCAAGGGTGAAATGTAGAAAATGAGACATCTGTGTATCATGTCACAGGAATCAAGGTAGATTGATGCCCAATTTGTTTTGGTGTGGAATTCTCCTTTAAAGCAATGTGCACTATGTCCCTGTGATGTTTTTTTTTTTTTTTTTTTTTTTAATGTCAAAGCATCTGTGTCAATTTAGATTCCACCCAATAATTACATCGATATACATTTTTCCAGAGATTCATTAAGATTCAGAACATTGGTTCTGTAAAATAGCAGATATACAAGCTCACAGCGCACCCAGCACTATGAGCTTGTATATCTGTTTTGAACAGGGTCGCTACACAGCCTTCAAAATCACGGCAGTCTATCTCTAAATAAGCATGTCAAATGTGTTGATGGTTTTACTTGTAACCTATACACTCACCCATTGTATCTATTGGCCTGACTCAGTCAAACATGGGTAATACATTTTACTAATGGTCCAGCATTATAGGTTTTAAGTTGGGATGACTTAAACACTACAATGACTACATGTTTGTTTGCATACAGTGTGTATTGTCATATCACAACTTCAACTCATTGTCGGGCCGGGAATCAAACATGCAACCTTTTGCTTCCCACTAGAGAGTATATGGAGTCCCATAATGTCAAACTGTCAAATTTTGATTGATTGATTGATTGATGAGTGTTGGCAATTGACCAGTATATTTGGCCCGCCCCCCTGTAGGTTATGGGTCAAGGGGTCATGGGAGTCTAGGAGGTTTTTGAGAACACATGCATTGTCTTTTCTCCATCTCTCTCCCTCCTCACTGTCTACACAGAGACAGGCAGGCACAGGCACAGGCACAGGCACAGGCACAGGCACAGGCACAGGCACAGGCAACAGGCATAGGCACAGGCACAGCGCCCCCCCCCCCCCCCCCCCCCCCCCAGACCCCACACACACACACACACACACACCACACACGCACACACACAGGCGGGCAGGGGCACACAGGCAGGCAGGGGCACACAGGCGGGCACAGGCACAGCCCCCCCCCCCCCCCCCCCCCCCCCCCCCCCCACAGACCCCTGCCTACACAGAGACAGCCAGGCGCACATATCCACACAGGCGTGCACACACACACACACACACACACACACACACACACACACACACACACACACACACACACACACACACACACACACATAGATCCCCCCACACACACACACACACACACATACACACCCTTCTGCACACACGCCCCGGTCTACACAGACACACACACACACACATGCACACACGCACACACACACACACACACACACACACACACACACATACACACACGTGCACGCCCCCACCATGCAGGCTCCTGTCAGTGTCTATGGATATAAAGTTTATGTAAGTTGGTTAAATTTAAGGTTTAAAAATAAACCTAAAGTTAATTTTACTAACTTTTTATTATGAGAAGGTATTGAACAAATATATAAAACTGGTTTTAACTGGTTAGAACCGTGTTCCGTGTTCTGTAAGGCTTTAAATATAGAAGTGGAAGGGGCAGACAGGCAGACAGGACAGGGGCTGAGAAGCAGAAAAGCAAGCAAGTCCTAAAAAAGTGGCACAATGACTACTGGGTTGATCTACTGTAGTGCTGAGAAAAATATTTGGCAATTGACCAGTATGCGGAGGTTAGAATGTGATTATATGCAATTTTACACTAAATTTCCATGGGTTACCTTGCAAACCTTTGAAGCAGAAGAGAAGTCTAACCCGTTTGAGCTGCGGGTGTATGCTAGTGAGTTTGGAGCATTGAAGAAATCTATCCTCCGGTTCTGTGATTACTTGCAATATGTGAATGATCCAGCAACACGCCACCGACCATACAAGGATTCTGAAATGGTTGAAACGGATTCGAAGGCTCCTCGACGCGCTAGCTACCCTAAGGCAGAGTTCCTCATTGATTGTTGCAGATCATTTAAATGGCTTCTGGTGAGATTCAGTGAGAATAACAACGTTTCGGAACCAATCCCTGTGACTGTCATGGAGAAAGAGCGTGGTTACCCTATTCACCTTGGTTTTCATCTGAAGGACATTCCGATTGTACGTCAGTTAATGAATGATCTTGAAGTTTACTTTGAAAACCTGCGAGTGCAAGGGGCGAAAATCGCTCTGTTGGAGAAACGTTTCATCAGGGGGAACCTGAGAGATGAGAGTATTGAAGATGGTGAAAAGAAGGGAAAGACTGCAAGGCATATATTTGCCAAAGTCAATGAGATCCTGACAGAGCTGGTTGGTGAAGACTTTGAGAAGAAAAATGATATGGATGACTTTGTCGCATTCTGGATGTGCAGGTCTGGTCTGGAAGAAGAGGATGAAGGAGTTGTTTCGGCATAGTGGAAGATTATGGAAGACATTATTTTTTTCTGAAAACTTTCTGAAAATCAAATGTGTTAACATCTCATGAATGTATTGTATACGGTTCTTATTATGCTTCTGTTTTTGGGAGCGAGGGGTTCGTAAAAAGAAGAAAAAGAAAGAAAGGGGGAAAAAAAGAATTCCGTGTGTAATGAAAAATAAATAAAGCATATATTCTTTGTATGGTGTTATTTTTAATATACCCCCCGGTATGCATAATATGCAATATAATACAGGGTGATTAGCTCTCTCCTTAGAACGTGGTCACTATGTCTTCAAAAAGCTTGCACCATCTAATGCAAAGGATATATTACGATCCTAGGTATCCTGGATCATATGATGGTGTTTATTTTATTTTATTTTTGTTTATTTTTTACTCACTATAGATAATATATCTTTTCTCTAAGAAAAGCATGGGTGCATGCGTTGAAAACCAATATACGCAGTATAATATAAGACAGCTAATCAGCGGGAAATCTATTACACATTAAAACGCAACAAAACATGAAAACATAAAACACACATACACAGGCTAATATGAAATTAGCATCTAGCAAATCAAATTGTGAAACAAAAAAGCAACTAATACACAACACTCGACATAATATAACACGCAACTAATCACCAGAAAACCCATTATACATTAAACGCAACAAAACATAAAAACACACAGGCTAATATGAAATCAACATCTAGCAAATCAAATTGTGAAATAAATTAAAAAAAAAAAAAAAAAAAACGATAAAACTAATACACAACACTCAACACTCACCATAATATAACATGCAACTAATCACTAGAAAATAATACATTAAACGCAACAAAATATGAAAACACACAAGCTAATAGGCCATCAACATCTGCCAAAGCAAATTGTGAAACAGTAAAACTAATACACTATCATCATCAGCATAATATTACTCTCATGCTCATATATGACCTTACTTTAAACATAAACAACAGAGTGTATACCTAAGTTTTATAAGTATCTAATTGTCTAAGTATGTAATTATGTGTGGTTGTACGTTTGTATGCTTTGCAGGTTTCTAAACTTTGTAAGTGTGTATGTTTGTAGGTCTGTAACTTAATTTTGTAAGTATGTAACGCTGCATGTTTATGCATGTTATGAATGTTTTGCTTGTTTGCAATTTTTGTTGCAAACAATCTTTGTTTCTATGCTTCTATGCTTTTAAGTTTGTAACTTAATTTTGTAAAAGTGTGTAAGTTTTGTAAGGGTGTCTGCATTGCATGTTTTGATTGTATGCACAGTTGTAAGTGTGTATGTTTTTGTTAATGGATGGTTGTACGTATGTATGCTTTGCATGTTTTTTTTTTTTTTTACTTTGTAAGTGTGTATGTACAGCAATCTCATACTCTCCCCACATCAAACCCTGCTTTAGTCTTTAACTCATTGTGACTCTCTCGAAAAACAGAGCACATTGCTGTCTGGTCTCTAAGTCTAAACCATACAACATATTTCTCTATCCATCTCTCTCTTTAAATCATCCAGCATAGCTACAGAATATCTCTGCATGTCTGTGGGCATAGACCATAAATATGTCTTTAATCCACACATAGATGGTCTTAACATCATCTTGAATCTCTCTCATTCATAGCGGGTGATAGCATCCTCCCTATAACACATGGCAGTCTGTACCCACAGTGTTGCAGTGGTGTTCCTCTAATTCATTCACACCGATGTATTCTATTTAACTACATATTATTTAACTACATAGGTGAAATCCTGTGTACACCTGTAAGAGTTTGAAACCTTGCATACATGTAGGAGGTGAATGTTAGGGATGCACTACCACAATTGTCATGACTTAAGATGTAGTCTGAAGAGGTGAAAAGTTGTGTTTTCAGACCGTGCTAAAAGCTTGTGTGAATTTGCAGTAACCTCAATCTGAACACCCTGATCCACGTGCTTGTGACGGTGTGTAGTGTCAGACATGGATAATATGGAGCTAGCTCAGCTGACCTGCTTTGAATGCTCACATCAGAGTTTTGTAGTATGTGCCCACAACGAACGAGGGTTCAATGGTGTGCACGGAGAAGGGGGTGTGAAAACCTCATAAGCTGTGATATTCAGGATCAAATGGACAGGGTCTAAGTGTACATGGCAGTAGGTCTGTAACTTCTCAGTCACTCTAGTCTTCCTCATACAATAGAACAAGTTCTTTCCCAGAAGCCAATCATACAGTTTTTCAGGTCTCTTCAAATCCCTCTGACCTTCTCTGAACTTCTCTATCAAAATAATCAAACCAAATGTTTATACTTTTCCTTGCCCTTCCTAGACATGAAAACCATACTGCTGCTCCAAAAAGATCACTTATGACTTTAGTTCACCTTCCACTACTCTTTTGCATAACTTCACTGTATGACCCATCAGCATTTTCACTCTCTAGTTTCCTGCATTCAGTATGCAAGGGTACAGAAGACCTATGTTCGCATCTTGGCACAATCAAAACACAAACACTATGTTGACATCATAGCAGCTACTGTACTGTATGTGCATTTGATGCATTTGTGCACTGGGGTAAATGAAGAGGGGTGCATTCATTTCACTTCTATGCCCTCAAAATGATGAGTGCTCTACTGATAGTCAACATGGAAATCCCCTGACACCTTCAAAACCACTTTCAAACGGTGAGACTATGGTGGACTGCATTTCATCAAACAGCGTCCATAAAATATGATTCCTCTCTTCAACCCTTTTCTCACTTCATTTTCACTAATATTTGCAATATCCTTGTTCACCACAGAGAGTGCTGTCCAAAGTGCAAAGTATTCTCCCCGTCACACCATCATGCATCCATCTCTTTCCTTAATCACACCAACCCTCTGCATATGCAAGTATACCATTTCGTTTGAAGCAGTAATTAGAAAATAACAGAACGGTGAAAGGAACTTAAACACTGTTTAGAGAACAGCTTAGAAGTAGCATTGAGTTAAATTGAATAGTTCAAAACTGTTAAAGACACATCGAGTGTTCAAATAAAACCTTTCAGTTGCAGCTTTAAGAAGCAAGCTTAACTCAACAGAAATGTTAACTCATGAAACATACCTTTTACCATCGGGTGCTTTGGAAAAACACTTTAATTGAACGATGAGACCAAACCACACAAAGAAAGTAATTCTACTCAAGGAGTCAGATTTTGTAGAATAATAATGCTCTATCCCTGGAGACAGTTTATTAAATGGAACCCATCGGACAAAGCATCATAGCATTACACTTTTTCTCTCCATATTTTACAAGGTGAACATAGTATATATTGATACAAAAGGTTGACGTCACATACAAATAAATAGAAAATACGTATACACGATATGATTCTAGAGCAATCTGAAGCAAGCTACATCTGGAACACCTGATCAGAGTGACCAAGGTACTTATCTCTGAAAATAATTACCACTCCTCAAAGATCTCATACAATGACCACATAGTATTAATGATAACAAGGTTACAATCACTAACAGCTAGGACATTCTGAAAACAGGTAATGAGATGACAATCAGGAACTTTCTATGCCTAAAAAAACATAATAGAGACTACAGGGTGGTAGCACTAGACACATAGGCCTAGTCATTTGAAATTAAATGCAGAAATTGGAAAATATTTAACAACACTGTCTGAACTATTAAGAACTCAGTAAATTTACAATGTAACTTGTTGTCAGAAGCATTAAAAGAAAGGTTTAGAGGCATACTGATCCATATTATGTGACCATAATACCCAGCCTTTTTATGGCATGGTCTATCCTTAGGGATTTCTAAAATATACCCTAGTGCAAAACAAAAGATATGGCACAGACATTATAATTACAACCCTCGAATTGAACATTGTACAATTAAAAAGAGTAGTGTGCTAATGAATAATGCAATTATTGTCACATTGTTTAAAACTTTGTTATAGTTTTAAATGAGATACAGGTGTAATGTAGGGTATTATAAGATGCGGAAAATTAAAGTCTATAGTTAACTTGTTAACTTACATTATTTAATACTGCTTGTCCAAATATCTAAAGTTAAAGTGTCCTGCATGGGGTTTGAAGTTATAGTTTGAAGTGACCGTGTGACCTTACAACGGCCACTGACCATCTGCTTAAACTATTATCTGATGTTGCAGGAAAGTTGGCGCAAACACACAAAGATTTTGGGTTGTCCATCTTCCACAGCTGAGTAGAATGATCCCCCATTGTTATCAGGAATGGAAAATGGGTTAGGATCACATGCTTTCCTGCAATGTGGTTGAGCTACAGGTAGTTTGTCCATATTACAAGATGTATCCATATTGCAGAGAGATCTTCAGAGATGACATCCAACCATGAATCTAACACATTCAGATGGCTCCTTAGCACTAGACAAAGAATGTGCTGGAACAAATCAGGATTATCAGGATGGACAGTTGGACTGCTCGCTCTGCAAACGCAATTGGATAGTTAATGTATCGGAGGTCTAATCTTGCTGATGGAAGCTTCTCATTTCTCACGGGAATCAGAGTAGAGTTTTTTCTATTAGATGTAGCTAATGCTCTGCAGACATGACCGCTCTAACCATGAGTCTGTGTTAGCATATATCACCTTCTGCAGATGCATATTTACACAACATTTCTCCATATTTATACATTACCATGCACAAGAGGGGGGAGACTTCCTAGATGTAATTTTATACATTGTATCCATAGGAGGGAGGGGAGTTTACAACAGCATTATCATTTATGACGGATCGTTTTAGTAGCTCTACTCACTTTAGGTCATAACTTCTATGCATAATGTTCCATGGTCATATGGCATCTATGGGTATACGTAGGCTACAGTATACTTATACACTGTAGGGTTAGATTTCCCAACCATTTTAATCTTTCCTATTTATTCATGTTTCCTAGTCTACAATATAGAGTTCCAAAGTCAAAATGTACTAAGTGGACTATTATACCACTAGGACCCCCCGGTTGTGACCTGTAAGTTCTGACATGGTGCTAGTTTTTGTATTTTCCATATGTAAATGTGTAGTAAATTTTAACGCACTACTAAATTAATTATTCATCATGAATTAGTTATATTGAAAAGGCCTCCATTATGACCTCCATAATATATTGATCAATGCCTCTGTGAAAGTCATTTGCTTTAGTTGGGGATAAGCTGATGGCTTCAGATGGAGCATATCAAGATTCAAGAACTTTATTGCCATGTCAGCAGATGTTGTCTGTATTTGTTGAGCATGAACCGAGACAAATTCCTATCAACATCTGTTGACATGGCAATAACGTTCTTGAATCTTGATATGCTCCATCTGAAGCCATCAGCTTATCCCCAACTAAAGCAAATGACTTTCACAGAGGCATTGATCAATATATTATGGAGGTCATAATGGAGGCCTTTTCAATATAACTAATTCATGATGAATAATTAATTTAGTAGTGCGTTAAAATTTACTACACATTTACATATGGAAAATACAAAAACTAGCACCATGTCAGAACTTACAGGTCACAACCGGGGGGTCCTAGTGGTATAATAGTCCACTTAGTACATTTTGACTTTGGAACTCTATATTGTAGACTAGGAAACATGAATAAATAGGAAAGATTAAAATGGTTGGGAAATCTAACCCTACAGTGTATAAGTATACTGTAGCCTACGTATACCCATAGATGCCATATGACCATGGAACATTATGCATAGAAGTTATGACCTAAAGTGAGTAGAGCTACTAAAACGATCCGTCATAAATGATAATGCTGTTGTAAACTCCCCTCCCTCCTATGGATACAATGTATAAAATTACATCTAGGAAGTCTCCCCCCTCTTGTGCATGGTAATGTATAAATATGGAGAAATGTTGTGTAAATATGCATCTGCAGAAGGTGATATATGCTAACACAGACTCATGGTTAGAGCGGTCATGTCTGCAGAGCATTAGCTACATCTAATAGAAAAAACTCTACTCTGATTCCCGTGAGAAATGAGAAGCTTCCATCAGCAAGATTAGACCTCCGATACATTAACTATCCAATTGCGTTTGCAGAGCGAGCAGTCCAACTGTCCATCCTGATAATCCTGATTTGTTCCAGCACATTCTTTGTCTAGTGCTAAGGAGCCATCTGAATGTGTTAGATTCATGGTTGGATGTCATCTCTGAAGATCTCTCTGCAATATGGATACATCTTGTAATATGGACAAACTACCTGTAGCTCAACCACATTGCAGGAAAGCATGTGATCCTAACCCATTTTCCATTCCTGATAACAATGGGGGATCATTCTACTCAGCTGTGGAAGATGGACAACCCAAAATCTTTGTGTGTTTGCGCCAACTTTCCTGCAACATCAGATAATAGTTTAAGCAGATGGTCAGTGGCCGTTGTAAGGTCACACGGTCACTTCAAACTATAACTTCAAACCCATGCAGGACACTTTAACTTTAGATATTTGGACAAGCAGTATTAAATAATGTAAGTTAACAAGTTAACTATAGACTTTAATTTTCCGCATCTTATAATACCCTACATTACACCTGTATCTCATTTAAAACTATAACAAAGTTTTAAACAATGTGACAATAATTGCATTATTCATTAGCACACTACTCTTTTTAATTGTACAATGTTCAATTCGAGGGTTGTAATTATAATGTCTGTGCCATATCTTTTGTTTTGCACTAGGGTATATTTTAGAAATCCCTAAGGATAGACCATGCCATAAAAAGGCTGGGTATTATGGTCAAATAATATGGATCAGTATGCCTCTAAACCTTTCTTTTAATGCTTCTGACAACAAGTTACATTGTAAATTTACTGAGTTCTTAATAGTTCAGACAGTGTTGTTAAATATTTTCCAATTTCTGCATTTAATTTCAAATGACTAGGCCTATGTGTCTAGTGCTACCACCCTGTAGTCTCTATTATGTTTTTTTAGGCATAGAAAGTTCCTGATTGTCATCTCATTACCTGTTTTCAGAATGTCCTAGCTGTTAGTGATTGTAACCTTGTTATCATTAATACTATGTGGTCATTGTATGAGATCTTTGAGGAGTGGTAATTATTTTCAGAGATAAGTACCTTGGTCACTCTGATCAGGTGTTCCAGATGTAGCTTGCTTCAGATTGCTCTAGAATCATATCGTGTATACGTATTTTCTATTTATTTGTATGTGACGTCAACCTTTTGTATCAATATATACTATGTTCACCTTGTAAAATATGGAGAGAAAAAGTGTAATGCTATGATGCTTTGTCCGATGGGTTCCATTTAATAAACTGTCTCCAGGGATAGAGCATTATTATTCTACAAAATCTGACTCCTTGAGTAGAATTACTTTCTTTGTGTGGTTTGGTCTCATCGTTCAATTAAAGTGTTTTTCCAAAGCACCCGATGGTAAAAGGTATGTTTCATGAGTTAACATTTCTGTTGAGTTAAGCTTGCTTCTTAAAGCTGCAACTGAAAGGTTTTATTTGAACACTCGATGTGTCTTTAACAGTTTTGAACTATTCAATTTAACTCAATGCTACTTCTAAGCTGTTCTCTAAACAGTGTTTAAGTTCCTTTCACCGTTCTGTTATTTTCTAATTACTGCTTCAAACGAAATGGTATACTTGCATATGCAGAGGGTTGGTGTGATTAAGGAAAGAGATGGATGCATGATGGTGTGACGGGGAGAATACTTTGCACTTTGGACAGCACTCTCTGTGGTGAACAAGGATATTGCAAATATTAGTGAAAATGAAGTGAGAAAAGGGTTGAAGAGAGGAATCATATTTTATGGACGCTGTTTGATGAAATGCAGTCCACCATAGTCTCACCGTTTGAAAGTGGTTTTGAAGGTGTCAGGGGATTTCCATGTTGACTATCAGTAGAGCACTCATCATTTTGAGGGCATAGAAGTGAAATGAATGCACCCCTCTTCATTTACCCCAGTGCACAAATGCATCAAATGCACATACAGTACAGTAGCTGCTATGATGTCAACATAGTGTTTGTGTTTTGATTGTGCCAAGATGCGAACATAGGTCTTCTGTACCCTTGCATACTGAATGCAGGAAACTAGAGAGTGAAAATGCTGATGGGTCATACAGTGAAGTTATGCAAAAGAGTAGTGGAAGGTGAACTAAAGTCATAAGTGATCTTTTTGGAGCAGCAGTATGGTTTTCATGTCTAGGAAGGGCAAGGAAAAGTATAAACATTTGGTTTGATTATTTTGATAGAGAAGTTCAGAGAAGGTCAGAGGGATTTGAAGAGACCTGAAAAACTGTATGATTGGCTTCTGGGAAAGAACTTGTTCTATTGTATGAGGAAGACTAGAGTGACTGAGAAGTTACAGACCTACTGCCATGTACACTTAGACCCTGTCCATTTGATCCTGAATATCACAGCTTATGAGGTTTTCACACCCCCTTCTCCGTGCACACCATTGAACCCTCGTTCGTTGTGGGCACATACTACAAAACTCTGATGTGAGCATTCAAAGCAGGTCAGCTGAGCTAGCTCCATATTATCCATGTCTGACACTACACACCGTCACAAGCACGTGGATCAGGGTGTTCAGATTGAGGTTACTGCAAATTCACACAAGCTTTTAGCACGGTCTGAAAACACAACTTTTCACCTCTTCAGACTACATCTTAAGTCATGACAATTGTGGTAGTGCATCCCTAACATTCACCTCCTACATGTATGCAAGGTTTCAAACTCTTACAGGTGTACACAGGATTTCACCTATGTAGTTAAATAATATGTAGTTAAATAGAATACATCGGTGTGAATGAATTAGAGGAACACCACTGCAACACTGTGGGTACAGACTGCCATGTGTTATAGGGAGGATGCTATCACCCGCTATGAATGAGAGAGATTCAAGATGATGTTAAGACCATCTATGTGTGGATTAAAGACATATTTATGGTCTATGCCCACAGACATGCAGAGATATTCTGTAGCTATGCTGGATGATTTAAAGAGAGAGATGGATAGAGAAATATGTTGTATGGTTTAGACTTAGAGACCAGACAGCAATGTGCTCTGTTTTTCGAGAGAGTCACAATGAGTTAAAGACTAAAGCAGGGTTTGATGTGGGGAGAGTATGAGATTGCTGTACATACACACTTACAAAGTAAAAAAAAACAAAAAAACATGCAAAGCATACAAACGTACAACCATCCATTAACAAAAACATACACACTTACAACTGTGCATACAATCAAAACATGCAATGCAGACACCCTTACAAAACTTACACACTTTTACAAAATTAAGTTACAAACTTAAAAGCATAGAAGCATAGAAACAAAGATTGTTTGCAACAAAAATTGCAAACAAGCAAAACATTCATAACATGCATAAACATGCAGCGTTACATACTTACAAAATTAAGTTACAGACTTACAAACATACACACTTTTACAAAATTAAGTTACAAACTTAAAAGCATAGAAGCATAGAAACAAAGATTGTTTGCAACAAAAATTGCAAACAAGCAAAACATTCATAACATGCATAAACATGCAGCGTTACATACTTACAAAATTAAGTTACAGACTTACAAACATACACACTTACAAAGTTTAGAAACCTGCAAAGCATACAAACGTACAACCACACATAATTACATACTTAGACAATTAGATACTTATAAAACTTAGGTATACACTCTGTTGTTTATGTTTAAAGTAAGGTCATATATGAGCATGAGAGTAATATTATGCTGATGATGATAGTGTATTAGTTTTACTGTTTTTTTTGTTTCACAATTTGCTTTGGCAGATGTTGATGGCCTATTAGCTTATGTGTTTTCATATTTTGTTGCGTTTAATGTATTATTTTCTAGTGATTAGTTGCATGTTATATTATGGTGAGTGTTGAGTGTTGTGTATTAGTTTTATCGTTTTTTTTTTTTTTTTTTTTTAATTTATTTCACAATTTGATTTGCTAGATGTTGATTTCATATTAGCCTGTGTGTTTTTATGTTTTGTTGCGTTTAATGTATAATGGGTTTTCTGGTGATTAGTTGCGTGTTATATTATGTCGAGTGTTGTGTATTAGTTGCTTTTTTGTTTCACAATTTGATTTGCTAGATGCTAATTTCATATTAGCCTGTGTATGTGTGTTTTATGTTTTCATGTTTTGTTGCGTTTTAATGTGTAATAGATTTCCCGCTGATTAGCTGTCTTATATTATACTGCGTATATTGGTTTTCAACGCATGCACCCATGCTTTTCTTAGAGAAAAGATATATTATCTATAGTGAGTAAAAAATAAACAAAAATAAAATAAAATAAACACCATCATATGATCCAGGATACCTAGGATCGTAATATATCCTTTGCATTAGATGGTGCAAGCTTTTTGAAGACATAGTGACCACGTTCTAAGGAGAGAGCTAATCACCCTGTATTATATTGCATATTATGCATACCGGGGGGTATATTAAAAATAACACCATACAAAGAATATATGCTTTATTTATTTTTCATTACACACGGAATTCTTTTTTTCCCCCTTTCTTTCTTTTTCTTCTTTTTACGAACCCCTCGCTCCAAAAACAGAAGCATAATAAGAACCGTATACAATACATTCATGAGATGTTAACACATTTGATTTTCAGAAAGTTTTCAGAAAAAAATAATGTCTTCCATAATCTTCCACTATGCCGAAACAACTCCTTCATCCTCTTCTTCCAGACCAGACCTGCACATCCAGAATGCGACAAAGTCATCCATATCATTTTTCTTCTCAAAGTCTTCACCAACCAGCTCTGTCAGGATCTCATTGACTTTGGCAAATATATGCCTTGCAGTCTTTCCCTTCTTTTCACCATCTTCAATACTCTCATCTCTCAGGTTCCCCCTGATGAAACGTTTCTCCAACAGAGCGATTTTCGCCCCTTGCACTCGCAGGTTTTCAAAGTAAACTTCAAGATCATTCATTAACTGACGTACAATCGGAATGTCCTTCAGATGAAAACCAAGGTGAATAGGGTAACCACGCTCTTTCTCCATGACAGTCACAGGGATTGGTTCCGAAACGTTGTTATTCTCACTGAATCTCACCAGAAGCCATTTAAATGATCTGCAACAATCAATGAGGAACTCTGCCTTAGGGTAGCTAGCGCGTCGAGGAGCCTTCGAATCCGTTTCAACCATTTCAGAATCCTTGTATGGTCGGTGGCGTGTTGCTGGATCATTCACATATTGCAAGTAATCACAGAACCGGAGGATAGATTTCTTCAATGCTCCAAACTCACTAGCATACACCCGCAGCTCAAACGGGTTAGACTTCTCTTCTGCTTCAAAGGTTTGCAAGGTAACCCATGGAAATTTAGTGTAAAATTGCATATAATCACATTCTAACCTCCACATACTGGTCAATTGCCAAATATTTTTCTCAGCACTACAGTAGATCAACCCAGTAGTCATTGTGCCACTTTTTTAGGACTTGCTTGCTTTTCTGCTTCTCAGCCCCTGTCCTGTCTGCCTGTCTGCCCCTTCCACTTCTATATTTAAAGCCTTACAGAACACCGTACACGGTTCTAACCAGTTAAAACCAGTTTTATATATTTGTTCAATACCTTTCATAATAAAAAGTTAGTAAAATTAACTTTAGGTTTATTTTTAAACCTTAAATTTAACCAACTTACATAAACTTTATATCCATAGACACTGACAGGAGCCTGCATGATGCGGGCGTGCACGTGTGTGTGTGTGTGTGTGTGTGTGTGTGTGTGTGTGTGTGTGTGTGTGTGTGTGTGTGTGTGTGTGTGTGTGTGTGTTGTGTGTGTGTGTGTGTGTGTGTGTGTGTGTGCGTGTGTGCATGTGTGTGTGTGTGTGTGTCTGTGTAGACCGGGGCGTGTGTGCAGAAGGGTGTGTATGTGTGTGTGTGTGTGTGGGGGGGGGGGGGGGGGGGGGGGGGGGGAATCTGTGTGTGTGTGTGTGTGTGTGGGGGATCTGTGTGTGTGTGTGTGTGTGTGTGTGTGTGTGTGTGTGTGTGTGTGTGTGTGTGTGTGTGTGTGTGTGCACGCCTGTGTGGATATGTGCGCCTGGCTGTCTCTGTGTAGGCAGGGTCTGTGGGGGGGGGGGGGGGGGGGGGGGGGGGGGGGCTGTGCCTGTGCCCGCCTGTGTGCCCCTGCCTGCCTGTGTGCCCCTGCCCGCCTGTGTGTGTGTGTGGTGTGTGTGTGTGTGTGTGTGTGTGTGTGGGGTGGGGGGGGGGGGGGGGGGGGGGGGGGGGCTGTGCCTGTGCCTATGCCTGTGCCTGTGCCTGTGCCTGTGCCTGCCTGTCTCTGTGTAGACAGTGAGGAGGGAGAGATGAGAGAAAAGACAATGCATGTGTTCTCAAAAACCTCCTAGACTCCCATGACCCCTTGACCCATAACCTACAGGGGGGCGGGCCAAATATACTGGTCAATTGCCAACACTCATCAATCAATCAATCAATCAAAATTTGACAGTTTGACATTATGGGACTCCATATACTCTCTCCCACTCTGCTGTGGCTGCCAGTAGTGCTGATGACATTCATTTGCCTTGTACTACTTTGAATAATTATGACAATACAACATAGTATATCCTTACCATAGTTTTATTTCCACACGCGGTGCTATACAGTACCTGCTCTGTCACAATCATGTACAAGTTTATACATTTTAAAGTAGTTCATTTTGAACAGGTCAATTTATGCAGTACCTGAATTTGACACACAAGGAAATGTTTAACGGTTCATTTTAGCCTAGATACTTTAAGTGTAATTAGAAATGCAAGCATTTAGTGTGAGAAACGCACTTTTTCAAAACAATGCTTGATAATGAACAATGTTTAAATCATAGCATCATTACAGCATCATCATAACAACAATGCTGAATAATATTATTAAGGGTAATAATAATAATGGGTCCTACTAATTGCACCAAAGTACCAAAAGTACCCAAAAGTACCCAAATGTACCCAAAAGTACCAAAAGTATACCCAAAAGTACCCAAAAGTACCCAAAAGTAAACCCAAAGGTACCCAAAGTACCCAAAAGTACCCAAAAGTAAACCAAAGGTACCCAAAAGTACCCAAAGGTACCCAAAAGTACCCAAAAGTACCCAAAAGTAAACCCAAAGGTACCCAAAAGTACCCAAAAGTACCCAAAAGTACCCAAAGTAAACCCAAAGGTACCCAAAAGTACCAAAAGTAAACCCAAAGGTACCCAAAAGTACCCAAAGTACCCAAAAGTACCCAAAAAGTAAACCCAAAGGTACCCAAAAGTACCCAAAAGTACCCAAAAGTAAACCCAAAGGTACCCAAAGGTACCCAAAAGTACCCAAAAGTACCCAAAAGTAAACCCAAAGGTACCCAAAAGTACCCAAAAGTAAACCCAAAGGTACCCAAAAGTACCCAAAAGTACCCAAAAGTAAACCCAAAGGTACCCAAAAGTACCCAAAGGTACCCAAAAGTACCCAAAAGTAAACCCAAAGGTACCCAAAAGTACCCAAAAGTAAACCCAAAGGTACCCAAAAGTACCCAAAAGTAAACCCAAAGGTACCCAAAAGTACCCAAAAGTACCCAAAAGTAAACCCAAAGGTACCCAAAAGTACCCAAAAGTACCCAAAAGTAAACCCAAAGGTACCCAAAAGTACCCAAAGGTACCCAAAAGTACCCAAAAGTACCCAAAAGTAAACCCAAAGGTACCCAAAAGTACCCAAAAGTACCCAAAAGTAAACCCAAAGGTACCCAAAAGTACCCAAAAGTACCCAAAAGTAAACCCAAAGGTACCCAAAGGTACCCAAAAGTACCCAAAAGTACCCAAAAGTATACCCAAAAGTACCCAAAAGTACCCAAAAGTAAACCCAAAGGTACCCAAAGGTACCCCAAAGTACCCAAAAGTAAACCCAAAGGTACCCAAAGGTACCCAAAAGTACCCAAAGGTACCCAAAAGTACCCAAAAGTAAACCCAAAGGTACCCAAAAGTACCCAAAAGTACCCAAAAGTAAACCCAAAGGTACCCAAAGGTACCCAAAAGTACCCAAAAGTAAACCCAAAGGTACCCAAAGGTTTTAGTTTTAGTCACAAATAGTTTTCATTTAATTTGAGGATGGAATCTATCCAAAAATAGGATGACCTTGATGCTGCCATAATGACACTTGCTGAAAATAGCCGATCTACAATCTCAAAACGCGTTGTGCTGTGCATGTTGTGAGCTTGTAGATCGGCTATTTTCAGCATGCAGCTGTAAAATGACTCATACTGGATCTCTTGTTCACTAGTCATCTCCTAACATTTTAGTCTAATTTGTATTTGTTGGCAAAAGTGTCACTATATTTAGTCACCATAGCTTAGTTTTCATTTAGTTTCCATTTACGGTAGTTTTCGGCAGTGCAAAAAAGGTAGTCGATGAACATTTTTCACTAATCTACCTTCTCCTGAATCAGATATACTGTAGAAAATCAGACCTGTCTGAAGTGAGTGGTGCAACGGCACCCCCTGTTGGCCATTTTTGCGACACAACAGCCAGACCCCAGTAACGCGTTCAGAGGGGCGGCCCGGTTCCGGCGAGCCATCCCGCTTCAAAACGGTCAAAGAATGACAGAGTAACAATGTTTTCTTTAGTTACAGTGTGGGGGTCCCCAGTTGGGGGGAGGGGGGCACACAACAGCCAGACCCCCAGGAACGCGTCCAGAGGTGTGGCCCGGTTCCGGCGAGCCATCCTGCTTCCAAAACGGTCGAAGAATGAGAGAGTAACAATGTTTTGTTTTCATGCTCACTTCACACGGACAGACATACATACATACATACACACAAAGCTCCTTAATGGAGTGGTTGCACCACTCAAAAATACAACACAAAGACAATTAATTAGTGGTTTATTGTAAGCCAGAACAGAACAGGCTTTGGCAAAGGCGAAGGGAAAAAAAAAAAAAGTGACAAACTGGATTGGGCACTTGTGTAAATCCTTAACAAATTTATATTGTTAAGTGTCATTATGGCAGCATCAAGGTCATCCTATTTTTGGATAGATTCCATCCTCAAATTAAATGAAAACTATTTGTGACTAAAACTAAAACCTTTGGGTACCTTTGGGTACTTTTGGGTACCTTTGGGTACCTTTGGGTTTACTTTTGGGTACTTTTGGGTACCTTTGGGTTTACTTTTGGGTACTTTTGGGTACTTTTGGGTACCTTTGGGTTTACTTTTGGGTACTTTTGGGTACTTTTGGGTATACTTTTGGGTACTTTTGGGTACCTTTGGGTACTTTTGGGTACCTTTGGGTTTACTTTTGGGTACTTTTGGGTACTTTTGGGTACCTTTGGGTACTTTTGGGTACTTTTGGGTACCTTTGGGTTTACTTTTGGGTACTTTTGGGTACTTTTGGGTACCTTTGGGTACTTTTGGGTACCTTTGGGTTTACTTTTGGGTACTTTTGGGTACCTTTGGGTTTACTTTTGGGTACTTTTGGGTACTTTTGGGTACTTTTGGGTACCTTTGGGTTTACTTTTGGGTACTTTTGGGTACTTTTGGGTACCTTTGGGTTTACTTTTGGGTACTTTTGGGTACTTTTGGGTACCTTTGGGTTTACTTTTGGGTACTTTTGGGTACTTTTGGGTACCTTTGGGTACTTTTGGGTACCTTTGGGTTTACTTTTGGGTACTTTTGGGTACTTTTGGGTACCTTTGGGTTTACTTTTGGGTACTTTTGGGTACTTTTGGGTACCTTTGGGTTTACTTTTGGGTACTTTTGGGTACTTTTGGGTATACTTTTGGGTACTTTTGGGTACATTTGGGTACTTTTGGGTACTTTTGGGTACTTTGGTGCAATTAGTAGGACCCATAATAATAGTAATGATAATAAGGGTAATAATCTTATGGGTAATAATAATAATAACATTTCAATTATATGCAAAAAAAAGTCCTTTGTTTTATTCCTCTTTCCTGTAGCAAAAAGTAGAAAACAAAATAAATCCATAGAGTAAAAAATGGATGAGTTAAACAAGACTACAAAGTAAAAAGGGAAAAATACAAACATTTTGGTAAAAAGGTGACAGAGCATTCTGCTCCACTGACCCACATGCTCGGTCACCCATGGTGCAAAACTTTGTTATGGGTGTAATATTACACCAGTGCTGCCAACTGCCGAAATCCAAAATGCACTCGTGACACTTCCAAAATGCACTAGAATGCGCTAGAGCAGTGGGTTTTCAACCATTTTCATACTCGGGCCCACTATTTATTCTGCATTTTAGCCACGGGGGACCACCATTTGATGTTGCGTTTAGTCTCTCAGACTAATTTAGAATAAATAACTGGCAAAACATTGGTCAAAAATAACAATTCTTCTATATTTTTTAAATGTGTAGATTCTTGAAAATTAGGTAATTCATTTTACGCTCTCCAGAGTTACAGATCTATAAGGGTCCATTGGTTACCAATGGTCCTTTCTAGGAAGGAAAATTGTGAAAAAACGAGGGTTTTATCTCTGGCACCTGTCAACCAATTTCACTCACCAGCAAAAAAGCACCAGATTTTCACTAATTTGGGCGCTAGAGGGGGTCTGAAAAAGCGCTAAATATAGCGACAAATGCGACAAGTTGGCAACACTGTATTACACACAGGTCTCATAAGAGATCTTTTAGCTTTCACATGCCCTTAATTGAAGCATGGCAGCTTCCCCGCTTTGTAGGTGTATAGCAAAGAATGAACAAACCCTGACAGCCTGGATAATGCAATTGTGATCAACAGGGAAATTGGGCTCTGAACGAGATCAACATCTCAGACAGAATATAGGGCATATACATCATTATAGTGGCTACCATCACTACCAAGCTGATGAGAATAATCCTAAAAGCCCTTCTCTTCATGTCATTGCCACTGTCCCTCTGTCCTTCTCCTGGTCCAGGCTGTTTCAGAGCTCTGAGGACAGAGAGGCAGCAGAAAGACAGCACAGAGATGCACACAATGCAAAAGCCCAGAAAGATGTAAGACACCACTATCCATGATAGCCAAAAACAATTCAAACTGAGTGCAAGCACCATCAGCCAGACAACACAGCAACAGGCCACCCTGTAGCGGAGAGCTTTGTACCTGAGAAATACCACAGGGTGAACCACTGCTATGTAACGCTCCACACAGATACAGCACTGGAACGATGGGACAGAGAACCAGCCAAACACAACAAAGATGAACATTGCAACCTCTCTCAATGGAGAGTTGTCTGTGAATGCCCATGCAAAGTATAAGACAGGGTCCAGGATAGAAATGATCACGGATGCAGTCAGGTTGAGATAGAAGAACTCAGAGGCTATGGTCCCACCAGCTCCACTCAGTATCAGCCACAGAACGTAGATGTTGCTGGGGAGAACCAGGATGAGGTTGACAGCCAGATCAGTGATGGCAAACAGCACAGCAATGCTGGACATGGAGGAGTCAGTGCCATTTTCCAGGGTGTTGTTCATCTTTGTGTCTGTCCTGCAGCTGGTTCAGAAGAGAAAGACACGATGGATGGATTTTAGTCTTCAATGTAGTTTCTCTATGAATGAATGAAAAAAGGAAATACACGTGTGTGTGTGTGTGTGTGTGTGTGTGTGTGTGTGTGTGCGTGTGCGTGTGTGTGTGTGTGTGTGTGTGTGATCTCACGTTTTGGATGCCAGCAGAGTGTCTCAGATCTCTCAGTTGGGTGTTGTGGTGAAGTGAAGTCTCTTCTTCAGACAGTCACTGTCTTAACCGATTGCAAATCCTTCACATGATGTCCTGATTCCACTTTGCCTCCTCCAACCATTCCCTTCCCTGCTTCTCCTTCCAGTGTAGTGCTTGTTGTAGGGCTGCACCGAGTATTTCTTTTGATGGTCGTTCCATGGAAATATATATTTAATCACCCGAAACAGTCACTATGCAAACGTTGCCCTTAGATCACCTTGGGCAACAACGCTGTGGTGATGATTTGTGTATGGGGGGGGGGGGGGGGGGGGGGGGGGGGCAAGTATAACTAGAAAAGTGCCCTTCTGGGCACAGGTCTCCACCAGGCCAGGACAGGTTGTGGCCTCCTCGTCGCACTATAATAGGCCAATGTAAAAAGGGTACCACTTACAGTATTCTTATGACTTTAGCATTTGGATGATTTGAGGCATTTTGTCCGAAAATGTGTTTTGCAAATGTCCACCTGTTGGTGGCGCTATAACAAGCCATTGTGAAAAGAGTGGAATGTTTTTCTCAGCCTAGTATTTTAGTGTGTTGACGATATGTAAATTGCCTGCTGTGTTCATTACCTTTACAAAATCGGCCTCCTGGTGGCGCTATGGCACAGACTGTTGGGGAAAATTTGGATCAGAGGTTCATGGTTGGCATCCAGGAACTGTGTGTGCAAATTGTGGCATCGATCGGGTTAACAGTTTGGGAGATTAGGTGGTAACAGACGGACGCACACACCGGTTTTTGCCAAAAAAAAAAAATGTAAGCATCTGCCTCCTGGTGGCGCTATAACATGCCATTGTGGAAAACTTGGGGCAGAGGTTCGTGGTTGGCATCCAGGGTGTGTGTGTGCAAATTGTTGCATCCGTCGGGTTAACGGTTTGGGAGATTAGCTGGTAACAGACGGACGCACACACAGATTTTTCCCAAAAAAAATGCAAGCATCTGCCTCCTGGTGGCGCTATGATGGGCTCTTCTGGAAAATTTGGAGTAGAGATTCATCGTTGGCATCCAGGGAGTGTGTGTGCAAATTGTGGCATTGGTTGGGTTAACGGTTTGGGAGATTAGCTGGTAACAGACGGACACACACACAGATTTTTGTAAAAAGATGCCACAAATCGGCCTCCTGGTGGCGCTATAACATGCCGTTGTGGAAAACTTGGGGCAGAGGTTCATGGTTGACATCCAGGGAGTATGTGTGCAAATTGTGGAATTGATCGGGTTAACGGTTTAGGAGATTAGCTGGTAACAGACGGATGCACGCACAGATTTTTGCCAAAAAAACGCAAGCATCTGCCTCCTGGTGGCGCTATGATGGGCTCTTCTGGAAAATTTCGAGTAGAGATTCATTGTTGGCATCCAGGGAGGGTGTGTGCAAATTTTGGCATCGATCGGGTTAACGGCGCCGGAGATTACCTGGTAACAGACGGACTGACACACACACACACACACACACACACACACACACACGGACGGACGGAGGGCAAAACATATTCCCCACCATGCCTCCGGCCTGGTGGAGACAATGAACAGAATGTGTGTAACTTCCAGTTCCTCAATGCTAAGCTCTGACAGCTTGGATAATATAAGTGTAGCCTCGACACCCAGGCTTTCATTTTCATTCGCGAAAACGGAAAGCATGGACTAACTTGTTACACAAAGTGGCCTTGAGGGGCGAGTCAACCTTCCGAGGTGGGCGTCGCTCTAAATGATCTGACGTAGAACAGCAGTGGACGGGCGTGGGAGGGGCCGGGGATGACGACATGTTTGTGAGATCAAATCAGATCAGCTCGATCTGCCGTGTGGATCCCCACGGCACCCCGCCCCACCAAGGCCAAAATCATTGCGGGTTAGGCCAGGCTAATATAAGTGTGATTCTCACAGCGACTAGCTAGGCTGTCTCATAGTCTGTTTCAGTACGAGAGATAGAACCCAGGGCAGATAGCTCATCATTAGTCCTATGACATTAGACATATTAGTCTTACATCTCATCAGGTAAGCATTGTGGTCCAAAAACAAACAAACTGTGTGCGTGCGTGCGTGCGTGCGTGCGTGTGTAACCACAAAATGTCATTTTTAAATAGTATATATATATTTTTTTTCTTCTTCCCCACTGTATAATATACTTGAACAAATCCCATAGAAAGTATAATCTATTATGCATTATGATTTGTGCATGTGGTATATTGAGCATTGATTGAAATGTTAAAATTGTATAAAAATGTATAGTATGTTACATTTGGGAAAAAATACAAAAAAAACAAGTCAGAGTCTTAGAAGTGTGATATCATCTATGTGAAAGAATAGCTACTGATTAGGAACATTATTTGCACCTGTGCTAATTACCAAGATTCCCTGTAGCTGCTCGAAGGCAGCCAGTGTGCTGTCAGTTCTGCATTAGAGGTCTACCAGTAAAGACCTGTATTTGAAAGCTCTGTCATGGAAGAAACAAATAAGCCATGCATTCTGTGTGGCATTTTTTGTGATGAAGCCAGAGATTTGATTAAGACCACTCAGAGGTGGGAAAACATTAAAAAAGGCACTCCTATGGAGAAGTCTATGCCAGTGTTGATTGGGATAAAGGTCCAGTCAAACAATGTGTCCACAATGCATCTATATTGACGTGTAATTCTAAGAAATTGGAACAAGCAAAGAAAAGACAAGAAAAACAAGAGACTGATGTACATCAATCTCAGTCTTCCTCTATATTGGATGTTAGTATCGCAGCTGCAGAACCAGCTGCAGAACCACCTGCCAAACGATTGCGATCAAGTCTAGGGCAAATACATGACAAAACTAAATGTGTCTGGTGTTGTGAGCCAGAGTCACCAAAGCACCCAGAAACAAAGCGTCTGATTTCATACGATCATGCATGGGCAGCTTTCAAGAGCCATACAGTAGCCCTGGAAGATCAGACAATGCGAGACAGAATCAATTGCCTGATTGATTCTGCAGCTGATCAGCCCTGTGCAATTGAGATCAGATATCACTATAAATGTTGGAAGAAATATGTAACAAAATACAAGAACATGAGTGAAGATGACAAACTTCCACACAAAAAGTTAAAAAGTCATGTACGTGAGGCACAGAACATGTTCTTTATTCATGTCATAAAAAATATTTTTGAAGAACATGCGTTAAGGTCCGTGCAGAGTCTCCTCCAAGTCTACAACACTATTATCTCTCGATATGGCTTCCCAACATCAGGGGTTAAATCATCTAAATAAAAGACATCCTGATCCGGGAATTTGGGAGTAAGATTGGCTTCCATTCACGCTCAGGGAAGAACCAAAGTGACCTTGTCTATGACACATCAGGGGGTAGGTCATACGTTGAAGCAACACTAAACTCCATTGGTGTCAGTCATGAGCAACTGGTGCACAATGTTGCTAAGCGGATCAGGGATGATATGAAGTCAATCAAACTCATTCCATGGCCACCAAGGGTTGAAGAGCTAGAGCATACCTGGGCATTATGCGGCCCGGGGGCCAAATGCGGCCCTTTGGCTGGCTCTGACCGGCCCCTGAAAGGGTTTTAAACCAGTGGTCCGGGGACCATCAGTGGTCCTTGAGAGAGTTACAGGTAAATATGGAAAGTTGGTTAACCAGATGTAACTCTTAAAAATGATGTAACTCGTAAAAATGAAACCAAATGGACCCGGAAGGGTCCATTTGGTTTCATTTTTACGCTCTCAAGAGTTAAAATGTTCATTTGAAGTCTATATAATTAGAGAATGTAAAAGATTAGTGGTCATTTTGATTTGTATGTTTGACTGTTTGGTTTCCCAAATCCAGCCTGGAATTGTGGACGAAAGCAAAATAATTAGTTTTGGGGTCTGTGGTGCTAAAATGTCATCAAATGGTGGTACTCTGTGGCACAAATACTGAATAAATATAGGGCCCTGGTGTCAAAATGGTTGGTATTACTCTTACTTTTATCTCGAAACTAAATTAATATTACGCAGACTTTAGTTCAGCCTTTAGTCTTGGCCCTCCACAATATTTTATGTTTCTCATTCGGCCCCTTGGGAAAAATAATTGCCCACCACTGAGCTAGAGGAAGCAGAAGAGCTCTCACCTCTCCTAGTGCAGCTACTATCTGCTTTACGGGGGAAGACTCGGGGAGATCTGTCTCCATGCACACATTCTCTCACCTCTCTCATCACACAATATGCCATAAACCAGGGGTGCCCAACCTTTTTTGACCCAAGATCTACTTTTCAGCAGCCAACCCCTCCGGGATCTACCAGTCCAATATCAACATTTCAAACCACACGCATCGTTGCCAGCCTGCAGTAACTTCACAACAACACAACACTAATTTGTTTTACCACTTTACTTTATGTCCATATAAGCATAAAGTACAACAGACTTGTCATAAGTAGGCCTACAACAGACTTGGTCAAACACTGCCATTGCAAATGCAATCATAATAAGAACAGTCCAGATACACACACACACACACACACACACACACACACACACACACACACACACACACACACACACACACACACACACACACACACACACACACACACACACGAAAATCGCTCTTTTTTCTTTTCCACCCCATTTTTTTTTCTTTCCCCCCCACATCTCCGAGATCTACTTGTGATCAGGCCGAGATCTACCGGTAGATCCCGATCTACTGGTTGGGCTCCCCTGCCATAAACCAACCCACCACTACTGCCATCAATGCCACAATCACCCTTCACGGGATGATGCAGCAAGGAGTTTGTTGACTGTTACTACATGTTGGGCATGGGGATCAGCTATACCAAAATGTGCTTCTCTTGCGTGATGTCTGGACCATGCATGACCTTGAACAGTGTTCTGTGTGTCCTGATGACATTGCTGTGGGAGGACCAAGCATCAGTATCATTGACAATGATGACTTTCGAAATGACACCTTGACAGGTGGAGGTACTGCACACCGCAGTAACTGGATGTTTCTGCAGTGTCCAGATCATGCTCAGAAGGAGATAAGTATCCAGGATACACATGAGCGCATCAAAGATGCAAAGACTGTGTCACAGGCCCTGAATGAGAAGGCATTACAGATGCAGGCAGTTACAGCTTATAAGACAATCAATCGTGGGGAACCTCCCGCCCTAAACCCAGCAATTTCTCATCAACTACAGAGCCTCAACGCAAGAGGAGCATTATTCATGCCCTTGTTCGTGCAAGCAAGAATGGCGATTGCCCTGATGCAGCCGAACAGAGTATCCCTTCCTACAACGGGTTTCATGTAAGCTTGAATAAGTAGCAATTAAAAAGCAAGGCTTACTTTAATACATCTTACAATCAACAGCCAAACAAGTCAGTTGTGAATGACATCATGGAAAACCTATCTCACATAATCATAAAACGCATGCCCTTTGCCTTTTTAGCAGGGGATCAGCCCATGTATGTCCTACTACCATGTATGTCACGCTGCTTAAGGCAGAGAACCCAGAGAAGTGCCATGCCATTGTGCCCTTTCTTGGTCCTTTCCATACGCAATGTGTGATGATGATTGCCATCAGCAAGTGCTACAAGGCGACTGAGCTTTGAGAGATACTTGTTGCTGGAGGAGTCATTGCTGAGGGATCCGTTGATTCTGCGCTGAAAGGCAAGCATTATAAGAGGGGGCTGCGTTGCTTGAGACTGATGTATGATGCACTGATGAGTCGGCTGGCCAAGGAGAAGCTGATACCCAACCTCAAAGAGGAGACAAGAAGGAATCTTGATATTCTATAAGGAATACAACTCTCTCCCAGGAAACCCTTGCCTTGCTGCTGCTCATGTAGCACTGGAGGATGATGCTGATCTCACAAGTCTCATCGCCAACCTTTTCTCCCAAGCAGAAGTCAGTGACATGGCAGACTACTGGAGAGACTTCCTATCCATGACAGATGCACTAATGCAGAATGTCCATGCAGTCCATATCTGCAACTGTGAAGAATGTGTCAGTTCTCAGCGTGCTGTGCTGCCGTGGATGGTAGCATATGACAAGAATAAATACAGAAGGTGGCTGTCTGACTTCTGGCAACGCTGACATCCCTCCCTGATGAACAGGTTGCTTTCCTTCAAACTAACTTTGCTCAGTCCATCACAGGTAACCCATATTCTAACATGGCCTGGGACATGTGGATTGAATGTACCATGAACAAGGGCCGCAAAATGAAGTCTGTCTGGCTCTCCATCCTACAAAATGAAAAGCAGCTGCTGATGTACTCCACAAATGTCAACAATGTGGCCCGCGTAAGAATGGCTCTCAACACTCTTGCCAACCGAAAGTAGGCCAAGAGAAAGCATCCAGAAAGTGGCCCAAACGGATGAGAGACGATGAGCAGTGTGTGCAGAACCTGATTGCATGCATGGATGAGTTCGACTCATTCCCGTTTAATCCGGCTTCTTCGACATTTCACACCATACAGTCAGCCATGCCTGACTTTAAATCAGCCCGTTCTGCAGGAGAGGAGAAGTTGAACATCTTTTTGCAGGACCGAGTGTTCAGTAAGAAGAATTCACTTCATGCCCCTGTCAGTTTGAGCAAACGTATGACTTTCGATTCCAAGCATACATGTGTAGAGAAGCCCGGCGACAAACTCAAGGCAAGAGCTGCTGAAATGGAGACAAGTGCTCTTAAAGCAGTGATCAACCTTGTTAAAGACAGTCAACTTGTCAAGCTCCCAGAGTTGCTGGAACATTGTGTAAATGTGTTGCCTCATTCAACCCCAATGGCACATACAGGAAAACACAGAAAAGCAAGCTCATCCAGAAGCTCTCTCTCCAGATATTAGACATTAAAGAACCCTATGTCGCTCTCATCGACATGGGCATGATTTGGAGGATTGCAACTCCATCAGCAGAAGATCGGCAGACACAGGACAGCAGCCCATACAAGTGGGTGAACTACATCCACAAGGTGTCATCCATCATCCTTGCCCGGCATCGTGATGCTCACCGTATCATCTGTGTGAATGGCCCATACAATGCTGCATGCTCAACTAAAGATGATGAGTGAGACCTGTGTGTACAGGGTAAGGTGCATGTACCCAACACGTACATGAAGTTGAATGACCCATTCCCCTCTGCCAATGCATTCAATACACTATGTAGTGACAGTAACAAGGAGCGGTTGCAAAAAATAATATGCAGCTACTTCACCGACTTTGGACAGAATGTGAAGGCAGAGATTGTCTACTCTGTTGGCCCACATTGCATCAACCTGCCAACACAAGTACTGATGAAAGACTACTGCATTGAACAGTCTGAAGCTGACACCATCCTCTTCACGGTTTATGGAGGTCTGCGGCAGTCCGGTTACAGTGGCCCTGTTGTTATTGATGCAGCTGATACGGACGTCTATGGCAAAGGAAAGTCATCACTGTATGCCAAGGTTGCAAAGAGCTCTGTGGGACAGCAGCAGCTCTCACAGTGTGGAATTAGCCTGGACCTTGAGAAGGAGGTAGAGCGAGAGCTCTTTGCATTCACGAGACAAGTGATCTATGGAGACAAAAACAGTAATCCGTCTCCCTCCAGACGCAGACAGTCTACACCGACACTGCCTCCGTGCCAATTACTTAGTTTATCTAGCCCTCCACCCCGAACTTAAGCACCACCCTCACCACACGGGCATGGTTGGGAGTTGGTGGGTGGTTGCTGTCGTCCTGTCTGCCACACACGGCCTACTCTCCCAACACACCTACCTGCATCTGATGATTCAGAAAACAGTGACACAGAATGGTTTGATTCAGAATGATGTGGTTTGTGTTTAATGAAAAAAAAAAAAAAAAAAAAACCTTCCCATGTGTTGCTACCTTGTTGTGGTGGGAAGGCTTGCGTGCCTCTGTGATTCTGAGAGCTATATCGGTGGGGGTCATACCCCCGGTAGGTTCAACTAAGCCGGGCAGGTCTCAGGGGAGAGGTCAGACAAAAAGCAGCACCTGGCCCTCTAGGGGGTTGAGCGTGGGGTTAACACTACAATACTTTTTGTAAATAATTTTGCAAACAACAGTATGATCAAAAGACACAGACTCTTCTGGAACATACAAGGGAGAACAAAAATCATTTGGGGAAATGATGTAGATGGCCACATATAATAAATTACTTTTTTTTTTAATTTCTCACTTCTGGATGGTGGCCATCTTGGATTTTGGGGTCATGACAAGGTCATATGATTAAAATGAGGTAAGATTTGGAATCCTCATGGTTGACTTATATAGAAAAGTGTGTTCATACATCATTCTTGGTCATCTGAATCAAAAGCTCATTTTTACAGAGGGCCCCAGATGCCATATTGAATTTGGCCCTCTAGCAAAAAATTGCCGGGATTTTTGCGAGGGACATGGGGGCTAGATCTTTTATAAAGGGCTGTAAAATCAATCATCAAACAATCCTTCCAAGAGGATGGTCACAGAACCTCATATTATGACTCCACTAAAAGGCTACTGTAGCTACACTTCTGGCTAACGTAACGTTACTCACCTTCCACACCTGCCAATTTATTACTTAACCAGCACTTGACAGATACAAATATCTGATCTCCCTGCTATCTCCCTGCTGCTATGACAAGTTGTCAGAAGGTATTGGTTCCCTAGTTGCATCGTTCTCAAGTAGACCGGTGTCCAACGGGCATGTAGAGGTCTAGTGGAATCCAGCAGAACATTAGTGTTTTCTCTCAGTGATGAGGTTGATTCATCATATCCATAATAGTGTAATGGCAGGGATGGTTAATTTATTTTTAAACATAGGTCTAGGAAACCTAAAGTGCCCCTATGGGGCTTATAATGCAATTGAAAAAATAGGCTGTTGAAAATAACAAGTTAATGGCATTAATTAATTTGGTTGATTGATCTGATTCAAGATTTTAACACAGTTAACGCATGTGCACACTGACTCAGGCCACTGAGGATTTTCTATAAAAAAAAAGAAATGGGTAGAGTGCGGTTTTACGTAGATACATAGCTGTGTGTCTCCCTGTAACCGGAATCTACAAGGGATCTACAAGCATTGGGGGGTTTGTAGATCACCTATTTTGATTTAATAAATAAATAAACAGATCAGATTTTGAGAAAAAGTAAACAGATCTTTTTCCCCCAGATTATTTTTCTTTTCAAAATGTTCAAATCCTGTTCAGAAAAACGTGGCATATTTTGGACATAATTTAAATGTGAATAATCATGATAAATTAATTTTGAAGCTGTTATTAATCTGATAATTAATCATTCAATGGCCCTAGATAAAATAAAAACATTTTTTTTGCTCTGCTTGATCTTAATCCTTATTATGTAAAGTACTTTGAATGACCTTGTTGTTACAGAAACACAATTGTCTCACCTTGTTTTTCTGCCATATCCTCCAGTAAAATGAGGACTCTCATATTCAAATGAATGACTGGCGCAGTGCTCTGGGATGTTCATTAAACGCCACCATTCACCAACATGGCTTAACTATGCAAAACTGTGTTCCTGTCTGACATCAACACGATTGAACCGCAGCATGACTTCATGTTGACATTGTTGACAACATTAAAGTGGCAGAACTCCCACACCATGCTGATGGAAAAATACTATAATAAATCTATTTTTTAAAAGAGGACTTTTATATACAACCTCAATTCCGTTGAAGTTGGGACGTTGTGAAAAATGTCAATAAAAACAATGTATTGATTTGCAACCTATATTCAGTTGAATACACCACAAAGACAATATATTTAATGTTCAAACCCGTTAAACTTTATTGTTTTTTGTAATTATACAATCTTTTGTAAATTGATCCCTGCAACACGTACCAAAAAAGTTGGGACGGGGGCAACAAAAAACTGGGTAAGGTCATGAATGCACAAATAACGCGTGTTTGGAACATTCCACAGGTAAACAGGTTAATATTGTGATTGGGTATAACAGGACCATCCCAGTCGTTCACAATCAAACATGGGGCGGGGTTCACCACTTTAAAAACAATGTTTCTCAACATTCAATTGCAAGGAATTTGTTGATTTCATCATCTACAGTCCATAATATAATCAAAGCGTCAAAAACTGAAGAACTTGCTATACTAACGCGACAAGGCCGAAAACCCAACACCGAATACTTGTGACCTTTGATGCCTCAGGTGGCTCTGCATTAAAAACTGACTCAAGCAGTCAAACATGGGTAATACATTTTACTAATGGCCCAGTATTAGCAGGTTTTAAGTTTGGATGACTTAAACACTACAATTACTAATACTACATGTTTGAGATGTGTAATGTCATATCACAACTTCAACTCATTGTCGAACCAGAAATGAAAAATGCAACCTTTCCCACTCTGCTGTGGCTGCCAGTAGTGCTGATGAGTGATGACATTCATTTGCCTTGTCCTACTTTTAATATTTAAGACAATACAACATAGTACTGTATATCGTTGCTTTGTCACAATCATGTACATTTTCATACATTTTTTTAAAGCAGTTAATTTTGATCAGGTGAATTTATTCAGTACCTGAATCTGACACACAAGGAAATGGTTAACGGTTAATTTTAGCCTTTGTATACTTTTAGAGTAATATAGAAATGCAAGCAAATGTGCATTTCTATGTATGTAATATAGAAATGCAAGTCTTTCTCAAATGCAAACATTTGAGAAAAACACCTTTTCAAAACAATGCATGATGATGAACAACAACATTTAAAGCATAGTCATCAACAACAATATTGAACATTATTAACACCAACAGTAATACGGGTAATAATAATAATAAGGGTAATAATATTAATGTTATTAATAATAATGATAAGATTTCAATTATTTGCAAAATAAGTCCTTTGTTTTATTTTTATTTTCTGTAGCAAAAAGTAGAAAACAAAATAAATCCATAGTAAAAATGGATGAGTTAAACAAGACTGAAAACGGAAAAAAGCAAACATTTTAGTAAAAAAGGTGACCAAGCATGCTCCACTGACCACATGCTCGGTCGCCCCTGGTACAAAACTTTGTCATGGGTGTAACTTTGTCAGGCCTAACTTTGTCAGGTCTGGAAGAGATCTTTCTAGCTTTTAGATGCCCTTAATTGAAGCATGGCAGTTTCCCAGCTTTGTAGGTGTATAGCAAAGGATGAACAAATCCTGACAGCTTGGATAATAAAAATGTGATCAACACAGCAACCTGGCTGTATAGTTCAGTAGTTGACCTCAGCATCCCAGACAGAATATAGGGCATATTCATTATTATAGTGGCTACCATTACTACCAAGCTGATGAGAATAATCCTAAAAGCCCTTCTCTTCATGTCATTGCCACTGTCCCTCTGTCCTTCTCCTGGTCCAGGCTGTTTCAGAGCTCTGAGGACAGAGAGGCAGCAGAAAGACAGCACAGAGATGCACACAATGCAAAAGCCCAGAAAGATGGAACACATCACTATCCATGATAGCCAAAAACAATTCGAACTGAGTGCAAGCACCATCAGCCAGACAACACAGCAACAGGCCACCCTGTAGCGGAGAGCTTTGTACCTGAGAAATACCACAGGGTGAACCACCGCTATGTAACGCTCCACACAGATACAGCACTGGAACGATGGGACAGAGAACCAGAAGAACACACCATAGATGAACGATGCAACCTTTAACATTGTATAGTTGTTCATGAAGAGCGATGCAAGGTATAAGACAGGGTCCAGGATAGAGATGATCACAGATGCAGTCAGGTTGAGATAGAAGAACTCAGAGGCTATCGTCCCACCAGCTCCACTCAGTATCAGCCACAGAACGTAGATGTTGCTGGGGAGAACCAGGATGAGGCTGACAGCCAGATCAGTGATGGCAAACGGCACCTCAATGCTGGACATGTAGGAGTCAGTGCCATTTCCCAGGGTGTCGTTCATCTTAGGGCTCTGTGTGTGTCCTGCAGCTGGTTCAGAAGAGACACGATGGATGGATGGATTTCAATGTTCAATGCAGTTTGTGAAGTGATCTCACGTGTTGGATGCCAGCAGAGTGTGTCAGATCTCTCAGTTGGGTGTTGTGGTGATGTGAAGTCTCTTCTTCAGACAGTCACTGTCTTCCAATATCAAATCCTTCACATGATGTCCTCTCCACTTTACCTCCTCGAACTGTTCCCTTCCCTGCTTCTCCTTCCACTGTATTGCCTGCTGTAGAGCTGCCCAGTTAAGCAAATATCTTTAGTAGTTATTCTAGGGACGTGGAAACGATTTGTGTATATTCAACTATGACTATGAATACAACACATACAGTACAACCCACCGTTCAATCACTGTCACAGAGACCAACCTGTACATTCCTGTGTTGTTTCTATATACGCCACAAAAGTGTCACTTTAGATTTTTTTAGTAATTTATTAAGATTTAGAACATTGGTTCTGAAAAATAGCAGATCTACAAGCTTGCAGCGCACCCAGCACACTATGAGCTTGTACATCTGCTGTTTTGAACATGCATGGTCACTACACAGCCTTCAAATCTAGTGCTACAGTAGGCCTATATATTGTGCTGATCAGAGCAATGCACCTAAAGTTATGGCCATCTGTACAATTTATATACCCAGCATGCCAAATGGCATCTTGATGATAGTATGATGATGTCCTCCAGTGACTCTGGTGACATTCAGGACTAGGCCTAGGCCCAATATGGGGATGAGCTTTACATCATTTTAATAAAGCTTGTTCTTGAGCAGATTTGACTATTGTTGTGATATGATTTTAATTAATCTGCCCTCAATCTGACCCTCTCCGATTCATCCAGGGACATCCGTCTTTGGGCAGAATTTACTGTATGTTGGTTGAAATCAGGTGATATTCTGACTAGTCTTGGTTTGACTTTATCTGAATGACCCTAATCAAGACATCAATAATTCGTCATGACTGCTTTTTGTCATGGAAGACCCCTGAACACTGCTTGTGCCATTAGGTTTTGTGAGGATTAGAGCAAGTTCCCAGTTAGGGGGGGGATTTGTGCTGCTATTCAAATAAACCAACCTGCTGCCACACTTTGCTTTCTTTGCCATCCTCCAGTGTATATGTTGCAAAACATCCCCAGTTTGATATGCTCAATTATGGGAGTTCAAATATTGCAATGAAACTTTTGTCATTCAGTTAAATCATTTTGACGTGCAGCTACAACAGTTTTCATTTTGGTATCTAAAGAGCACAGTGTACATTTCTGCCTGACGAAAATATGAAAGATGGGGCGTATTTTTTCCAGTTAGTGGTGATGTCATATTTTAGCGTGGGAGAAAATCACTGCACTCCATCTCTAAATAAGCATGTCAAATGTGTTGTAACCTACAGTATGCACTCACCCATTGTATCTATTGGCCTGACTCAGTCAAACATGGGTAATACATTTTACTAATGGCCCAGTATTAGCAGGTTTTAAATTGGGATGACTTAAACACTACAATGACTACATGTTTGTTTGCATACAGTGTGTAATGCCATATCACAACTTCAACTCATTGTCGGGCCGGGAATCAAACATGCAACCTTTTGCTTCCCACTCTGCTGTGGCTGCCAGTAGTGCTGATGACATTCATTTGCCTTGTCCTACTTTGAATATTCAAGACAATACAACATAGTATATCCTTACCATAGTTTTATTTCCACACGGTGCTCTGTCAAAATCATGTAGGCTACATCTTCATACATTTTAAAGTAGTTCATTTTGATCAGGTCAAATTATTTATTAGTTTAGCCTTTACTTTATAGAGTAATATAGAAATGCAAGCATTTAGCCTGAGAAACACACTTTTTCCAAACAATGCATGATGATGAACAATATTTAAATTACCCGGTATAGCATAGTCATTACAACAATGTTGAATATTATTAACAACAACAACAACAATAATATTAATAATAATAAGGGTAATAATATTAAGCTTAATAATAATATTAACATTTCAATTATTTGCTACACAAGTCCTTTGTTCTATTCTTCTTTACTGTAGCCAAAAGTAGAAAACAAAATAACTCCATTGAGTAAAAATGAATGAGTTAAACAAGACTGAAAACAGAAAAAAAGCAAACATTTTGGTAAAAATGTGACCAAGCATTCTGCTCCACTGACCCACATGCTTGGTTGCCCCTGGTACAAAACTTTGTCATGGGTTTAATATTACACACAGGTCTGGTAAGAGATATTTCTAGCTTTCAGATGCTCTTATTTGAAACATGGCAGTTTCCCAGCTTTGTAGGTGTATAGCAAAGGATGAACAAATCCTGACAGCTTGGATAATAAAAATGTGATCAACACAGCAACCTGGCTGTATAGTTCAGTAGTTGACCTCAGCATCCCAGACAGAATATAGGGCATATTCATTATTATAGTGGCTACCATTACTACCAAGCTGATGAGAATAATCCTAAAAGCCCTTCTCTTCATGTCATTGCCACTGTCCCTCTGTCCTTCTCCTGGTCCAGGCTGTTTCAGAGCTCTGAGGACAGAGAGGCAGCAGAAAGACAGCACAGAGATGCACACAACGCAAAAGCACAGAAAGATGGAACACATCACTATCCATGATAGCCAAAAACAATTCAAACTGAATGCAAGCACCATCAGCCAGACAACACAGCAACAGGCCACCCTGTAGCGGAGAGCTTTGTACCTGAGAAATACCACAGGGTGAACCACCGCTATGTAACGCTCCACACAGATACAGCACTGGAACGATGGGACAGGGAACCAGAAGAACACACCATATATGAACGATGCAACCTTTAACATTGTATAGTTGTTCATGAAGAGCGATGCAAGGTATAAGACAGGGTCCAGGATAGAGATGATCACAGATGCAGTCAGGTTGAGATAGAAGAACTCAGAGGCTATCGTCCCACCAGCTCCACTCAGTATCAGCCACAGAACGTAGATGTTGCTGGGGAGAACCAGGATGAGGTTGACAGCCAGATCAGTGATGGCAAACGGCACCTCAATGCTGGACATGGAGGAGTCAGTGCCATTTCCCAGGGTGTCGTTCATCTTAGGGCTCTGTGTGTGTCCTGCAGCTGGTTCAGAAGAGAAACGATGGATGGATTACAATGTTCAATGCAGTTTGTGAAGTGATCTCACGTGTTGGATGCCAGCAGAGTGTCTCAGATCTCTCAGTTGGGTGTTGTGGTGAAGTGAAGTCTCTTCTTCAGACAGTCACTGTCTTCCCAATATCAAATCCTTCACATGATGTCCTCTCCACTTTACCTCCTCTAACCATTCCCTCCCCTGCTTCAGCTTCCACTGTATTGCCTGCTGTAGAGCTGCCCAGTTAAGCAAATATCTTTAGTAGTTATTCTAGGGACGTGGAAACGATTTGTGTATATTCAACTATGACTATGAATGCAACACATACTGTACAACCCACATTTCAGTCACTGTCACACAGACCAACCTGTACATACATTCCCATGTTGTTTCTCTATACGCCACAAAAGCATCTGGGTCACTCTAGGTTTCACCCAATAATTTCATCAACATACGTGTTTTCTAGAAATGTATTAAGATTTAGAACATTGATTTGGAAAAATAGCAGATCTACGAGCTTGCAGCGCACCCAGCACACTATGAGCTTGTACATCTGCTGTTTTGAACATGCATGCACTGACTACACGGTCTTCAAATCTAGTGCTACAGTAGACCTACAGTATATATTGTGGTGATCAGAGCAATGCACCTAAAGTTATGGCTATCTGTACAATTTCTATACCCAGCATGCCAAATGGCATCTTAATGATAGTATGATGATGTCCACCAGTGACTCTGGTGACATTCAGGACTAGGCCTAGGCCCAATATGGGGATGAGCTTTACATCATTTTAATACAATAAATAAATAGATTTGACTATTGTTGTGATATGATTTTAATTAATCTGCCCTCAATCTGACCCTCTCCGATTCATCCAGGGACATCTGTCTTTGGGCAGAATTTACTGTATGTTGGTTGAAATCAGGTGATATTCTGACAAGTCTTGGTTTGACTTTATCTGAATGACCCTAATCAAGACATCAATAATTCGTCCTGACTGCTTTTTGCCATGGAAGACCCCTGAACACTGCTTGTGTCATTAGGTTTTGTGAGGATTAGATCAAGTTCCCAGTTGGG
Source organism: Benthosema pterotum (assembly GCA_039105355.1). Taxonomy (NCBI): domain Eukaryota; kingdom Metazoa; phylum Chordata; class Actinopteri; order Myctophiformes; family Myctophidae; genus Benthosema; species Benthosema pterotum. The sequence goes on along the minus strand of CM076969.1, from coordinate 54,656,060 downwards.
GGGGAATTTGTTTAGATCGTAGACAAAGAAACATGTGATATGTAACAACATACCATAAGACGACATAATGGACATATCTGTGCAATTGATTTAAAAAGGTATTACAACCCCAATTCCGTTGAAGTTGGGACGTTGTGTAAAATGTAAATAAAAACAGAATGCATTGATTTGCAAATCGTTTTCAACCTCTATTCAGTTGAATACACCACAAAGACAATATATTTAATGTTCAAACTGATAAACTTTATTGTTTTTCGAAATTATACAATCTTTTGTAAATTGATCCCTGCAACACGTACCAAAAAAGTTGGGACGGGGGCAACAAAAGACTGGGAAAGGTCATGAATGCACAAATAACGCCTGTTTGGAACATTCCACAGGTAAACAGGTTAATCTTAAACAGTTTAATATCGTGATTGGGTATAACAGGACCATCCCAGTCGTTCACAATCAAAGATGGGGCGAGGTTCACCACTTTGTGAACAATTCTGTGAGAAAATCATCCAATGGTTTAAAAACAATGTTTCTCAACATTCAATTGCAAGGAATTTGGTGATTTCATCATCTACAGACCATAATATAATCAAAACATTCAAAGAATCTGAAGAACTTGCTATACTAAAGCGACAAGGCCGAAAACCAACACCGAACACTTGTGACCTTTGATCCCTCAGGTGGCTCTGCATTAAAAACTGACATCATTGTGTAAAGGATACTACTGTGAGGACTCAGGAACACTCAGAAAACCATTGTCAGTTTACATAATTTGTCGCTACACCTGCGATTGCAAGTTAAAACTCTACCATGCAAAGCAAAGCCATACATCAGAAAGGTTGGTTTGAAAAAACAACCAGAAATGCCTTCACTGGGTACAATATCATTTGAAATGGTTAGACACAAAGTGGAAAAGTGTGCTGTGGTCTGATGAGTCCACATTTCTAATGATAGTGGACCCAGAGAAGGCATTTCTGGTTGTTTTTCAAACCAACCTTTCTGATGTATGGCTTTGCTTTGCATGGTAGAGTTTTAACTTGCAATCGCAGGTGTAGCGACAAATTATGTAAACTGACAATGGTTTTCTGAGTGTTCCTGAGTCCTCACAGTAATATCCTTTACACAATGACGTCAGTTTTTAATGCAGAGCCACCTGAGGGATCAAAGGTCACAAGTATTCTGTGTTGGTTTCAGCCTTGTCGCTTTAGTATAGCAAGTTCTTCAGATTCTTTGAACGTTTTGATTATATTATGGACTGTAGATGTTGAAATCACCAAATTCCTTGCAATTGAATGTTGAGAAACATTGTTTTTAAACCGTTGGATGATTTTCTCACAGAATTGTTCACAAAGTGGTGAACCTCACCCCATCTTTGATTGTGAACGACTGGGATGGTCCTGTTATACCCAATCACGATATTAAACTGTTTAAGATTAACCTGTTTACCTGTGGAATGTTCCAAACAGGCGTTATTTGTGCATTCATGACCTTTCCCAGTCTTTTGTTGCCCCCGTCCCAACTTTTTTGGTACGTGTTGCAGGGATCAATTTACAAAAGATTGTATAATTTCAAAAAACAATAAAGTTTATCAGTTTGAACATTAAATATATTGTCTTTGTGGTGTATTCAACTGGATAGAGGTTGAAAACGATTTGCAAATCAATGCATTCTGTTTTTATTTACATTTTACACAACGTCCCAACTTCAACGGAATTGGGGTTGTAGAAAATAAGGGTAACCAACTTATCCAGTATGAAGTGAAGCGTAGTGCCATAACATTTGGCCCTCCAGACAGATTAATGATGAGTTGTGTTTCATGTAAAGCACTTTGAATGGCTTCTTCATTGAAATGTGCTGCTATTCAAATAAACCAACCTGCTGCCACACTTTGCTTTCTTTGCTATCCTCCAATGTATGTGTTGCAAAACGTCCCCAGTTTGATATGCTCATTTAGGGGAGCTCAAATATTGCAATGGAACTTTTGTCATTCAGTCAAATCATTTTGACGTGCAGCTACAATAGCTTTCATTTTGGTATCTAAAGAGCACAGTGCACATTTCTGCCTGACGAAAATATGAAAGATGGGGCGTATTTTTTCCAGTTAGTGGTGATGTCATATTTTAGCGTGGGAGAAAATCACTGCACTCCATCTCTAAATAAGCATGTCAAATGTGTTGTAACCTACAGTATGCACTCACCCATTGTATCTATTGGCCTGACTCAGTCAAACATGGGTAATACATTTTACTAATGGCCCAGTATTAGCAGGTTTTAAGTTGGGATGACTTAAACACTACAATGACTACATGTTTGTTTGCATACAGTGTGTATTGTCATATCACAACTTCAACTCATTGTCGGGCCTGGAATCAAACATGCAACCTTTTGCTTCCCACTCTTCTGTGGCGGCCAGTAGTGCTGATGACATTCATCTGCCTTGTCCTACTTTGAATAATTATGACAATACAACATAGTATATCTTTACCATAGTTTTATTTCCACATGGTACTCTTTCAAATCATGTAGGCTACATCTTCATACATTTTAAAGTAGTTCATTTTGATCAGGTCAAATTATTTATTATTTTAGCCTTTACTTTTAGAGTAATATAGAAATGCAAGCATTTAGCTTGAGAAACACACTTTTTCAAAACAATGCGTGATAATGAACAATATTTAAATTACCCGGTATAGCATAGTCATTACAACAATGTTGAGTATTATTAACAACAACAACAACAATAATAATATGGGTAATAATAATAAGGGTAATAATAGTTTTTTTGCGTTCACGGCAGGCATTTTCAATTCAAATTGATAGGCTTTGTGTACGCAAGTAAGCCGGTGAACACACATTGTACTTTTGCCATACCAAAATACGGCTAATTATCACAAATTAGTGCCTTTCGTGAACACGGCTGTGTTGACACTGTTTTATCAATGGGGGGCAGCAGAGATCTATGGTGTACACGGGCCATATTTTGTGTGCACGCCCAATACTTTAGTACAGTCCAGCCATGGTTGGTTCTCAAAGTGTGGTTCGGGGGCCCCTGTGGGTCCAACTACTGTATGCACAGTGGCCATAGTTTGTGTGCATGACCAATAATTTTACACAAACATTTCTAGACTATAGTACAATCCAGCCAAGGCTGGTTCCCAAAGTGTGGTTCGGGACCTCTGGGAGACCAACTATGTACATGGGCCAGAGTTTGTGTGCACAAACAATAGTTTTACAAGAACATTTCAAGGTTATATTGCAGGACAGCCTCGTACAGCCACGGCTGGTTCCCAAAGTTTGGTTCGGAGACCTCTGGGAGTCCAACTATGTACAAAGGCCATAGTTTGTGTGCACGGCCAATACATTTACACAAACATTTCAATGCTATAGTACAATCCAGCCATGGCTGGTTCTTAAGTGTGGTGTGTTGACCTCTGGGGTTCCAACTTTGTACACAGGACAGTGTTTGTGTGCACGACCAATAGTTTTACTTGAACATTTGTTGGTTATATTACAGGACAGCCAAGTACAGTCACGCCTGGTACCCAAAGTGTGGTTCGGGGATCTCTGGGAATCAAACTATGTACACGGGCCAGAGTTTGTGTGCATGACAAATAGTTTTACAAGAACATTTCAAGGTTATATTGCAGGACAGCCTCGTACAGCCACGGCTGGTTCCCAAAGTTTGGTTCGGAGACCTCTGGGAGTCCAACTATGTACAAAGGCCATAGTTTGAGTGCACGGCCAATACATTTACACAAACATTTCAATGCTATAGTACAATCCAGCCATGGCTGGTTCTTAAGTGTGGTGTGTTGACCTCTGGGGTTCCAACTATGTACACAGGACAGTGTTTGTGTGCACGACCAATAGTTTTACTTGAACATTTGTTGGTTATATTACAGGACAGCCAAGTACAGTCACGCCTGGTACCCAAAGTGTGGTTCGGGGATCTCTGGGAATCAAACTATGTACACGGGCCAGAGTTTGTGTGCATGACAAATAGTTTTACAAGAACATTTCAAGGTTATATTGCAGGACAGCCTCGTACAGCCACGGCTGGTTCCCAAAGTTTGGTTCGGAGACCTCTGGGAGTCCAACTATGTACAAAGGCCATAGTTTGTGTGCACGGCCAATACATTTACACAAACATTTCAATGATATAGTACAATCCAGCCATGGCTGGTTCTTAAGTGTGGTGTGTTGACCTCTGGGGTTCCAACTATGTACACAGGACAGTGTTTGTGTGCACGACCAATAGTTTTACTTGAACATTTGTTCGTTATATTACAGGACAGCCAAGTACAGTCACGCCTGGTACCCAAAGTGTGGTTCGGGGATCTCTGGGAATCAAACTATGTACACGGGCCAGAGTTTGTGTGCATGACAAATAGTTTTACAAGAACATTTCAAGGTTTTATTGCAGGACAGCCTCGTACAGCCACGGCTGGTTCCCAAAGTTTGGTTCGGAGACCTCTGGGAGTCCAACTATGTACAAAGGCCATAGTTTGTGTGCACGGCCAATACATTTACACAAACATTTCAATGCTATAGTACAATCCAGCCATGGCTGGTTCTTAAGTGTGGTGTGTTGACCTCTGGGGTTCCAACTATGTACACAGGACAGTGTTTGCGTGCACAACCAATAGTTTTACTTGAACATTTGTTGGTTATATTACAGGACAGCCAAGTACAGTCACGCCTGGTACCCAAAGTGTGGTTCGGGGATCTCTGGGAATCAAACTATGTACACGGGCCAGAGTTTGTGTGCATGACAAATAGTTTTTACAAGAACATTTCAAGGTTATATTGCAGGACAGCCTCGTACAGCCACGGCTGGTTCCCAAAGTTTGGTTCGGAGACCTCTGGGAGTCCAACTATGTACAAAGGCCATAGTTTGTGTGCACGGCCAATACATTTACACAAACATTTCAATGCTATAGTACAATCCAGCCATGGCTGGTTCATAAAGTGTGGTGTGTTGACCTCTGGGGTTCCAACTATGTACACAGGACAGTGTTTGTGTGCACGACCAATAGTTTTACTTGAACATTTGTTGGTTATATTACAGGACAGCCAAGTACAGTCACGCCTGGTACCCAAAGTGTGGTTCGGGGATCTCTGGAATCAAACTATGTACACGGGCCAGAGTTTGTGTGCATGACAAATAGTTTTACAAGAACATTTCAAAGTTTTATTGCAGGACAGCCTCGTACAGCCACGGCTGGTTCCCAAAGTTTGGTTCGGAGACCTCTGGGAGTCCAACTATGCACAAAGGCCATAGTTTGTGTGCACGGCCAATACATTTACACAAACATTTCAATGCTATAGTACAATCCAGCCATGGCTGGTTCTTAACTCCCTTATTGCCCTTGACGCTTTTGACGCTGTAAACACGCTATAATACCTAAGCCCTTGATGCCCTTGACGCTGTGTTTGACGCTTTATTTAATCCTTAATTTTTATAACATTCATTTCAGGCGATTAGCATGATCGGCTAACGGCAGGTTCTACTCACTTAGTAATGGCCAAAATCGCCACGTGCACGCTTGCACGTGCGCGGTCTGTATGTCCATCGCTGATCATAATCCAACCATCGGTGCGTCATTACAGCTTGATTTGACTTATATATGATAGAAAACACGATCGCTCCGATCGAGGCCTTCATGATGATCACACAACCACACTGTTTGCATAGCAGCAGTGCAACGGACAAAGAGGAAGTACTCTTACTCTGTGACCGGAAATGCGCTTCATTTCCGGCTATCGTCCGCATTACTGCCACCTACTGGGTGTTATCATATAGTATATGATCAACTCTACAAATGACGAGTATTTGGAATCATATGCTTTATTTGATTGGCATTAATTTGATAAATAAAAAATGTGAAAATTGGGGTATATTGTTGGCATTATGAGGAATAGTGGCATGGCCAGTAATAACTCAACGATGGAATGTGGTAGAGAGATGATTTTTTTTCCTGTGTAAACCAGAGACATTCATGCATAAAATGAGATATTTCGTGACATTGTGGTCATATCACAAAATATTATACTGGAATTCAAAATATGGGCCTGGGAGCTTGATTAATCCATTAAAAAAGGGCAATTAATGAGTTAAGTGTGGTGTGTTGACCTCTGGGGTTCCAACTATGTACACAGGACAGTGTTTGTGTGCACGACCAATAGTTTTACTTGAACATTTGTTGGTTATATTACAGGACAGCCAAGTACAGTCACGCCTGGTTCCCAAAGTGTGGTTCGGGGATCTCTGGGAATCAAATTATATACACGGGCCAGAGTTTGTGTGCATGACAAATAGTTTTACAAGAACATTTCAAGGTTATATTGCAGGACAGCCTCGTACAGCCACGGCTGGTTCCCAAAGTTTGGTTCGGAGACCTCTGGGAGTCCAACTATGTACAAAGGCCAAAGTTTGATTTGGGGACCTCTGAGTTGCCAACTATGTACACAGGCCATAGTTTGTGTGCACGGCCAATGCTTTTACACAAACATGTCAGGGCTATAGTATAATCCAGCCATGGTTGGTTCCTAAGTGAGGTTCAGGAACCTCTGAGAATCCAACTATGTACATAGGCCTCAGTTTGTGTGCACGGCCAATACCTTTACACATACATTTCTAGGCTATAGTAAAATCAAGCCATAGCTGTTTCCCAAAGTATTGTTTGTGGACCTCTAGGATTTCAACTATGTACATAGTTACATATGAACATTTCTAGGTTATATGACAAGGCAGCCTAGTACAGCCATGGCTGGTGCGTAAAGTGTGGTTCAGGGATCTCTGGGACTCCAACTATGTACACAGGTCATAGTTTGTGTACACAGCCAATATTTATACACAAATTTATACACAATAAGCCTAGAAATGTTCTTGTAAAAGTATTATTTTTGCACACAAACTATGGCCTATGTTCATAGTTGTATTCCCAGAGTTCCCCAAACCACACTTTTACTACTTACTATGCAGTCCTGAAATATAACCTAGAAATATATAAAACTATTGGTAGTGCACACAAACTATGGCCCGTATACATGGTTGGACTCCCAGATCTCCTCGAACCACATTTTGGGAACCAGCTGTGGCCGTAGTAGGCTGTCCTGTAATATAATCTAGAAATGTCCATGTAAAACTATTGTTTTTGCACATAAACTCTGGCCTGTGTACATAGCTGGACTCTCAGAGGTCCCCAGACCATACTTTGTGAACCAGCCATGGCTGTACGAGACTTCCTTTATTATTTAACCTAGAAATGTTCTTGTAAAAGTATTGGTCGTACACACAAACTCTAGTTTGTGTACATAGTTGGATGGCAGAGGTCCTCCAACTACACTTTGGGAACTAGTTATGGCTGGATTGTACTATAGCCTAGAAATGTATGTGTAAAAGTATTTGCTGTGTACATAAACTATGGCCTGTGTACATACTTGGTTTCCCAGAGGTCCCTGAATCACACTTTGGGAACTACCCATGGCTGGATTATATTTTAGCCTTGAAATGTTTGTGTAAAAGTATTTGCTGTGTACACAAACTATGGCCTCTGTACATAGTTGGACTCCCAGAGGTCCCCGAACCAAACTTTGGGAACCAGCCGTGGCTGTACTAGGCTGTCCTGTAATATAACCTAGAAATGTTCATGTCTATGTAAAGGTGTCGGCTGTCCATACAAACTATGGCCTATGAACATATGGTAGTTGGAAGCCAGATGTCCCCAAACCAAACTAGCCATGGCTGAGCTGTCCTATAGCTTATGAATGGTCACATGAAACTATTGGTCATGCACACAAACTATGGCTTGTCTACATAGTTGGACCCCCAGAGGTCCCCAAACCACACTTTGGGAAAGAACCATGGCTGGATTGTTTTAAAACGATTGGTCATGCACACAACTATGGCCTGTGCACATAGATCGACTCCCAGAGGTTCCCGAACAATACCTTTGGAATCAGCCATTGCTGGATTGTACTATAGCCTTGAAATGTTCGTGTAAATGTATTGGTCGTTTACTCAAACTATGGCCTGTGTACAATGTTGGACTCCCAGGGGTCCCCGAACCACACTTTGAGAACCAGCCATGTCTGGATTGTACTATAGCTCAGAAATGTAATGTAAAGGTATCGGTTGTCCACACAAACTATGGCCTATGAACATGGTAGTTGGAAGCCAGATGTCCCCAAACCAAACTAGCCATGGCTGAGCTGTCCTATAGCTTAGAAATGGTCACATAAAACTATTTGTCACGCACACAAACTATGGCCTCTGTACATAGTTGGACTCCCAGAGGTCCTCGAACTACACTCGGGATCCCGAGATCCGTGGGCACAGGGCACTTATTTTCCTGCCCGGGAACGCCATCCGTCTTCCCCGAGGTTATGATTTTTTTCTTATTAGAAATTACACTAAAGGATTTTTTCACACAGATCATCTTTCTACATATCTGTGAGTGGTAAAATATAACCCTCAAATAATGTACAAAGATGTTTGATGACTGATGATAACTAGACTATGGAGTGAGGGCTACAATGTTGACATCACATGGTCGAAATGCGAGCGGTCAGCAGTCAGGACCACATCCTGACTGCTGCATCCTCCTGCATTGATTTAACCAGATGCTGCAGATCAGCATCTGACAGAAAAAAGTGCTATTATTTGCCTACTGTGAACTATTATTTGTTCATGTCAGAAAGACTGCCTTATGGTTATCTGGCTACATTAAAGTGTATGATTGAATTTTTCATGGTATAAATTGTTTTGAATTGCTTTGAAATGTAGTTGATCTGACATTTTTGAAAATGTTGTAGTGTGATAAAAAACAAAAAGACAAACATACGGGTCATCAGTATTTTCCATGCTACATTATAAATATTTATATTTTGATGATTTACATACTGTATATCTTGAAATGTTTGTGTAAATGTATTGGCCCGGCTCACAAACTATGGGCTGCATACATAGTTGAACTCCCAGAGGTCCCTGAACCACACTTCATGAACCTTGTCTCTCTGGTTTTGCAATGTGCTATAGGTGAGGATCCTATCAATACAGAGATAATGAAGTAATTAATCTGAAATCAGCAGCTCTACAAGATCTGCATGAAGCATGAATAAACAACCATTTCAATACATGTTAATCTAAACACCATTTAGATTAACCGTTTGGTTTGGACTCACTTACAAATAGAAATGCAACAGAATGCAACAGAAAGAGCCCCCCCCATCCCTCTCATCCCAGAGCACTTTCTGGATTGAACCCTCGTTAAGTGCAATGGACGGCACCTGCTGTTAGTCAGTTCTCAGTCAACTAGTGTGGCAGTTCTGAAAGTGTGAAGCCCCTACATACACAGTTTTAAGATAGCAGTGCAACAGTGTGGACTGTGGAGATACACAGTTAGAAAGATTTGTAAACGTTTTCTTCCGTAGTATAATAGAAAGCCAAAATTGAATTAGACATTTTTGAAAATGTTGTAGTGTGATAAAAAAAAAACAAATATACGGGTAATCAGTATTTTCCATGCTACATTATTAATATTTTAATATTTATATTTTGATGATTTACATACTGTATATCTTGAAATGTTTGTGTAAATGTATTGGCCCGGCTCACAAACTATGGGCTGCATACATAGTTGAACTCCCAGAGGTCCCTGAACCACACTTCATGAACCTTGTCTCTCTGGTTTTACAATGTGCTATAGGTGAGGATCCTACCAATACAGAGATAATGAAGTAATTAATCTGAAATCAGCAGATCTACAAGATCTGCATGAAGCATGAATAAACAACCATTTCAATACATGTTAATCTAAACACCATTTAGATTAACCGTTTGGTTTGGACTCACTTACAAATAGAAATGCAACAGAACGAGCCCCCAGCGCCCCCCCCCCCCCCCCCCCCCCCCCCCCCCCACACACAACCCCCCTCTCATCCCACAGCACATTCTGGATTGAACCCTCGTTAAGTGCAATGGACGGCACCTGCTGTTAGTCAGTTCTCAGTCAACTAGGCAGTTCTGAAAGTGTGAAGCCCCTACATACACAGTTTTAAGATAGCAGTGCAACAGTGTGGACTGTGGAGATACACAGTTAAATACATTTGTAAACGTTTTCTTCCGTAGTATAATAGAAAGCCAAAATTGAATATATTCTCAGTCCTTTGTGCATTAAGTGAAATATTTAAAAAATGTATTAATCTTGATTATGGTGTCCACTCATGAAAACCCCCACATCTCAATTAATTAGAATATTTTGAGACCACTAAGAAAACATGACAAGAAATTATTAATGTATGCAGTTACTACTACTTACGATGGATCAGACTGGACTAGACTAGACTAGGGTGTACTTGGCTGTATGAATTCAAACAGACTAGCCACTAATGGGCAATAGTTTGTATGCACTTACTGTACATGAACATATGTAGTACAGTACAGCCTTGTATGCCAAAGTCTAGCCTAATCCTCTCCAATGGGAGAATAGAGTAGTAGAGGAAAGTACTAGTCTATATTATATCACACCATTGTGAATAACCACTGTGTACACGGGCAGTCGTTTGTGTGCACATTCAATACTTTTACTTGGACATGTGTTGACCATAGTGCAGTATCATCTCGTACAGCCTAATGAAGCTTAGTACAGTCTAACAAACCCCCTATATTGTATTAGAGCCCATTTGAGTACAGCCTAGTATGCCAAAGTCTAGCCTAGTCCTCTCCATTAGGAGAATAGAGTAGTAGAGGGAAGTACTAGTCTATATTATGTCACACCATTGTAAATAACCACCGTGTACACGGGCAGGCGCTGTAGCCCTTTTTTACGTCTGTGTGTGCACATTAGGGCTGTATACCGAAGCTCGGGATTCGAACCATTCGCTCGCTAAGGTCGCCACGCGAACGAATATTAATGATCCCGAACCATTCGCATTTATTTATTTATTTAACTTTTCCCCCCATCTAGTAGATGTGCGACATCGAGGGGTCAGAAACTCGCTGTGAAACGCGCTGTTACTGCAGTTGGAAATGCATTGTTTTCACTGAAGGTGTCCCATTCTCAATATAAGTCTATGTAGGCGATCCGCCATTAGACTAGCTCTAGGAAGTGAACGGAGTTTGCGCAACTCCGTCTGTACTCTATAGAGCTGCACGCTGACTTTGGGGTTGGTTTTATGGTTATGGTATGGTATTTACCTAGCCAGCAGCAGGCTAGCCAGCAGGCAGTTTAGACTAGCTTACAATAGACACGTAGTCGTTCACAGCAAACAAATAATTAAACAAGCCTTTGGTTGGTTTTGGTTTTATGGTTAGCTGTCCAGCAGAAGCAGGCAGTTTAGACTATAGCCTACAATAGACACGTAGGCGTTCACAGGAAACAAATAATTAAACGAGCCGACGGACGGCATGTTTTTGGCAATCAGAACAGCGTGTTACCCGTGGCTGTGTCGGATCAGTCTCATCAGAAAGGAGAGAAAGGAGAGCGGTGTCATGACTGGTGTATTCACTGATGTCAATCACATCTCAGGGCAGTAGAAAACTTATCTACCGATGGCAACATCCACGATTTTAAGAGTTAGTAGACGCGTGTCGCGGGGGGGGGGGGGGGGGGGGGGGGGGGGGGGGGGGGGGGGGGGGGGGGGG
>CM076969.1:54625892-54643919 GCA_039105355.1 Benthosema pterotum | reverse complement strand
TTTTTTGCATTTTGCCCCACATCTAAGTTGCTTCTACTACTTTGATGCTGCAGCTGTTTCCCTACAGACAGACACTTGCTTTGCCCCCTGCAGGCGGTCCAGAACTTTATTGTTTTTTTGTTTTTTTAAATATTTTTTAGCCCACGATTTTTGCAACCCATTTTTTTACCCAGTGTCAAATCTAATGTGATCCTGGCTCTACACACCCTCCACCAACCTGGGGAGCAGCGGACTGGCCTCATGCTTCCTTCAATGCATGAGGAGTCCAAGCTGCCTTCTTTTCACCTGACAGGGGGGAGGTTTCCCTGTTTTGGACGTAGCGCGTGAAGGAACACGTTATTCCAACCAGTTCCAGTCCCCTCCATCAGGCGCCCCGGCTGGCCAGGAGGAGGTAGTTTAGAGTCCAGGACTACAGCATGTTTTTGTGAGGGTATCTACCCTAGGGACACGGTGGAGAACATGCAAACTCCACACAGAAAGGCCCTTTGCCAACCCCGCCCTCGGGTATGGGCACTGATGACTGCGGAGGAGCAGACACGCCGCCAGCACCCACAGTGGCGTCCCTAGCAGGAATCGAACCCAGGACCTTCTAGCTGTTGAGGCGACAGCACTAACCACTGTGCCACCGTGCCCCCTCAGAACTTTATTGTTGTCAAGAAATAATTGGCGTTGGCTTGTGACGAGGTGGTGCTAGAGTGTGGTGTGTGTGGTGTGTGGGGGGGGGGGGGGGGGGGGGGGGTGGGGGGGGGGGGGGGGGGGGGGTAGGGGAGGGAGTTGAAGAGGACGCTGTCACTTCAACGTGAGTTGTGTGGTGTGTGGTGTGTGTGTGTGTGTGTGAGAGACACCACGGTGTGTTGTTTGATAGCGAGCTGCAAAAAAATTGTTGCATTCCCACGGCAACGTGCAGTGGCGACTTGTGCATACACCAGACGTACACCACGTACACATGGAACAAATGACACAGTGCATTGCACAGGATGTAACAGACACAATTCCTTGAATTATATAGAGAGCGGGTTTTCAACAGGTGGTCCGGGACCACCATTGGTCCCTGAGAGGGTTCCAGGTGGTCCCCAGCTAAGAACGTAAAAATGAAACCAAATGGACCCTGTCGGTCCATTTGGTTTCATTTTTACACCGTTTAAATATTCATCATCTGAATTAGTCCTAGTCTACACAACTAGAAGATTAAGGTCATGGACAGAAGCAAAAATAAATGTTTAAGTTTTGGGGTCTGTGGGTCTAAAAATATCCTCAATTAGTGGTCCGTGGCTCAAATGCTGAATAAATGGTGGGCCTGGATGAAAAAGGTTGAAAACCCCTGATGTAGAGAAATTACTATTTTTTCCTGAGATTTATCCAAACACTGGGCTTAAAACAAGGCGGCCGACCAGTAGGCTCATGGTGGATTTCCAGCGCGTGTTCAGACTAATAGGACGGGTAGTCCGTCCTAGTGCTTTGCTTTGGCCCGGTGGATGATGGGAAATATTCATTTGGAAAAACTCACTCATTGATGGCTGTATATACCGAAGAAAGGCTTCTCAGGTCAAATATTGCTATGCGATTATTTAAAAACTTGCTTTTTGTGAATAATCGATGTTGGCAGCATTTTTCCCGTCCACCAGGTTGCAAGATGTGCTCATGCGCACACTCTACCATGAGGGGAAGTACAACAGGATGACAACATATGCAGCATCCTGATCCTGGACGAAAGCCTTTTCTCCCAAAGCCCAAACTGAAACTAGGGTTTTTTGACCCTAGGGCCGGGGGTCAGCAACCTGCGGCTCAGGAGCCACATGCGGCTCTAGAACACAGCCCTAGTGGCTCCCTGGCTGTAGCATTATTAGATACACATTAGGGTGATCGGCCAACATAATATAAACATTTCAGTCGCTGACAGCACCAACACGCCATGTGCTGTTTGGCAGTTACAACACCAGTTAACGTAGCGCTTGTTGGCCATGACACAAAATCCCAGCACGTATCAGAGATCGACATGATTAAAAAGTTCTCCCCATTCTGTTTCCTCGAAATAAAGGCCTGAAAAAACATAATCAATATGGTGAAACACAACTTAGTGCATCAGCAAGTTGTGTTTCACCATTTTTAATGATTTTTCGTTTATGACCTTTTTTTCTGAAGCGTACAAAATGGAACCAAATGGACCCGCCAGGGTCCATTTGGTTCCATTTGTACGCTCTCAGAAAAAAAAAATGGAAAATGGGTGGAATTCCCCCTTTAAGGGCTTATTAGGCTTACATTTTTTTGCGGCTCCAGAGAGATTTTGAATTTAATTTTGGGTCGAAAATGGCTCTTTCAACATCTTGGGTTGCCGACCCCTGCCCTAGGGGCTCACTGGGGACAGGGTCATCACACTCTTACTGTACATGGTCAGCATAGTAGGGAGGATTCGCCAAAAAGAAAAAAAACATACGTATATTGATTTAAAGCATTGGTAAGTGATTATAAATTCATGGTGTAGTACCAGCCTGGTGCACTAGGGGCACCCAAGAGTAGCTACACTATGTGAACCTGCTGCTCGATCCTGATTGGAGGAGAATTCACCCTCCGAGCTGGGGAACTTTTATTAGCTCCTCTGCTAGCGTGGGGGAGGGGGAAAGTCCATATATGGTCTGCATCTTATAATAGAGCATTTTAACAGAGCATTTTATCTGACAAAAGTGAAATCACTTCCCCTACCTTTAAGTGAAACACTTACTATACCTTTAAACTGCCAATAGCGTATTCTATAGTGTATTCTGTACATCACGGGCGAAGTCCTGATTTCACCTAAGCGCGTTTCCACGGCAACAACGTAACAGTTTGATGTCGTCATGACAACTGGACAGAACTTGCTCTGTGCGCGTTTGTGTGAGTGTGTTCCTTTTTGTGAGTCGTTATTGTCGTATTTTGAATCCCTTTGGCATGTCATTTTCCTCTGTCTCTTTGTCTCTCTCTCTCTCTCTCCTCTCTCTCTCTCTCTCTCAGGATCTCTCTACGGTGTCTCCAGTCACGCTGTGTTGTGACCCACATGGATTCTACTGTACTGGACGGATCAGAACAAGGTTACACACACACACACACACACACACACACACACACACTAGTGTTGCCAACTTGGCGCATTTGTCACTACATTAACTTTTTCCAGACTCCCCCTAGCGCCACAATTAGTGAAAAACTCCTGTTTTTTTTGCTGTTGAGTTGCGGTGAAATTGATTGACAAGTGCCAGCGATAAAACCCTCGTTTTTCACATTTTTTCCTCCTAGAGTTCTCCTTCCTTCCTTCCTTCCTAGAAAGGACCATTCGTAACAAATGGACCCTTAAATATAGGATCTGTAACTCTTGAGATCGTAAAATGAAACCAAATGACCTTATGGGTCCATTTGGTTTCATTTTTCTACTCTCTAGAGTTAAATTACATGACTCTTTCTGAATTGCCTCACTTTCAAAAATCTACACATTTAGAAAATGTAGAAGAATTGCTATTTTAACATTTTGCCAGTTATCTCTCCTAAATTAGTTCGAGAGACTAAACTCAAATGTTGGTTTGTGGCTAAAATGCAGAATAAATTGTGGCGCCCTGGTATGAAAATGGTTGAAAACCCACTGCTTTAGCGCATTCTATTGCACTTTGGAAGTGCCACTATTGCATTTTGGATTTTGGCCGTTGGCAACACTGACAGACCACACACACACACACACACACACACACACACACACACACACCACACGCACGCACCCCCCCCCCCCCCCCCCCCCCCCCACACACACACACACACACACACACACACGCGCACACACACACACGTGCCCCTCCTGTCTCCTTCCAGGTGGTCTCAAAATCCCCAGCAGGACACAGGATGTAGCATTTAACCCCCAGTATAGACCTACAGCACCTGTTATACAACAGGCATACATTGCTTCCAACCCCAATACGATTATACGATACAACTGACACCTGCGCGCTGATGAATGCGGCCGTTACCCTTTGTGTACTGAACGCGTTTTGGTGTTTCATCTGTTGAAAAATAGCAGATCTACAAGCTCATATCGCGCCACCGAGTGGCGCGATATGAGCTTGTAGTTCTGCTATTTTTGAAAAATTGTGAAAATGTGCCGCAAATCTCTGAATACATTATTTTGGAAGCAAACATTTGAACTCTTTTTTTTTTTTTTTGCTTCTGGGGATCCCTAGAACAACATGTTTCCAGATGGGGGGGGGGGGGGGGGGGGGGGGGGGCGGGGGGTTCCGCAGCCCAATATGGATAATTCTGGTGGTCCTTGGCTTGAAATATGTTAGCATCACTGACAGGAACACAGATTTTTCAGGAAAAAACTAGAATCTAGGGTCAGAAACTAGATTCTAGTGTCAAAAAGTAGATCCTCAGAAACTATAATTTAGTGTCAATAACTAGAATCTAGCGTCAAAATCTAGAATGTTGCTGCAGCTATAATCTGGTGTAAGGAACTACTGTATAATCTGGTGTCAGATACTAGAATCTGATAATTCCAAAGACGTGGAGTGCGATATGGTCCTCTAGTTTCATATCCATGTGAAAGTGGTGGCACAAAACGCCTATTTTAGTCAAATATCTCCACTTTTTTTCTCGATCTGCACTGTTTGTCCCTCGAGCACACAGGGGGGCTCACAATTACAGCTGCACTTCGTTTTTTGAAAACTTCCTCTCATCGCCGCAAAATGTCATCACCAATTAAATACGGTAACAAGTGTTTGAGACACACGATAGACCTTTAGCTAAGCCCCGTCCTCTTGTCCACCCTAGGACACTTTCCAGCCGGGCTCATTCATTCCAATGTAAATATCATGGGGCTTTACACAATAAATACTGGTTCATTTTTGGAACCAGACCTTTAAAATCCATAAGGACTTGCCCTATGCAGTGGAAAAATGTGTGTGACACATTTTTTATTTTTTTTTTAAAACAATGTTTTATCACAGGGGTTTTCAACAGGTGGTCCGGGGACCACCATTGGTCCCTGAGAGGGTTCCAGGTGGTCCTCAGCTAAGTTGGTTAACCAGATGTAACTCTTGAGAACGTAAAAATGAAACCAAATGGACCCTTGCGGGTCCATTTGGTTTCATTTTTTACACTCTCAAGAGTTAAAATATTCATCATATGAATTAGCCCAAAGTCTACACAACTAGATGATTAATGGTCATTTTGTCTGTATGTTTTGCTTGTTTTGTTTCCCAAATCCAGCCTGTTATTGTGGACAAAAAGCAAAAGAAATCTTTAGTTTGTGGGGTCTGTGGGGCTAAAATGTCCTCAAATGGTGGTCCGTGGCTCAAATGCTAAATAAATGGTGGGCCCTGGGATGAAAAAGGTTGAAAACCCCTGTTTTATCATATAGGAAAGCTATTGGTGGAGAGGTTTGTCGATCACATGTTATGCTTGGCTGTGATTGGACCATAGCAGTTTGGGGAGGGGCTTGCCTAAAGGTCTATTGCCTGGTGCAGTGCGATAGGGGCTGGGTAATTAATCACACCACCTGCCGATGGTGCGCCCCAAACTTTAGTGTTTCCCTGATGACATGTTGTGGTGATCATCAGAGGAAGTTTTGATAAATGAAGTGCAGCTGGCGTTATGAGCCCCTGTGCTCAGGAAAGAGTGGAGATATTAGACTAAATAGATGTTTTGTGCTACAACTTTCACATGGAGATGAAACTAGAGCAGGGGAGCCCAACCAGTAGATCGGGATCTACTGGTAGATCTCGGCCTGATCACAAGTAGATCTCGGGAGATGTGGGAGGGAAAGAAAAAAAACAAATGGGGTGTGTGTGTGTGTGTGTGTGTGTGTGTGTGTGTGTGTGTGTGTGTGTGTGTGTGTGTGTGTGTGTGTGTGTGTGTGTGTGTGTGTGCGCGCGCGTGTGCGTGTGCGTGTGCGTGCGTGCGTGCGTGTGTGTGTGTGTGTGTGTCTGCGTGTCTGCGTGTCTGCGTGTCTGTCTGTGAATTATGCCAACAGTATTGTTCTGCAAACGTGTAACATAAAGTAAAGTGTGAAGTTACTGCAGGCTGGCAACGATGCGTGTGGTTTTGAAATGTTGATATTGGGTATGGTAGATCCCGTAGGCAGCAGGGGCGAAATCCAAAAGCGACCTCGCCCGCGGGCGCCCGGTTTCAAAAGCGGGCGCCCGCTTTCACAAAAACGGGCGCCCGTTTTCAAAAGCGGGCGCCCGTTTTTGTGAAAAAGGGCGCCCGTTTTCACAAACGGGCGCCCTTTTCAAAAGGTTATGGTTAGGGTTAGGTTAGGTTTAGGCATAGGTTTACTGAGGTTAAGTTTAGGGTTAGAGTTAGGTTTAGGCATAGCCTAGTTTGTGAAAACGGGCGCCCGCTTTTGAAAACGGGCGCCTGCTTTTGAAAACGGGCGCCCGTTTTTGTGAAACGGGCGCCCGTTTTTGTGAAACCGGGCGCCCGTTTTTGTGAAAGCGGGCGCCCGCTTTTGAAACCGGGCGCCCGCGGGCGAGGTCGCTTTTGGATTTCGCTGGCTCTCCCCGTAGGGGTTGGCTGCTGAAAAGTAGATCTTGGGTCAAAAAGGTTGGGCACCCCTGAACTAGAGGATGATATCACACCGGACATCTTTAGAATTATTTAATTTCCCATTACCATGGCAGCCCCCAAAATCCAAGATGTCTGTCCAGAGATGTGTTTTTCCCTTCTTAACTTGAAACGCATTGATGCCCCGTAAATCTATTGAAGGGTAATATGACGTTGCGCACTACGGATGATATGGTACCAAGTACATGTCTGTATCTCCTATGTTTCTTGAGATACAGCATATAGGGACTTAATCAAATAGTGATACAGGCTTGAGAAATGGTACATATACTCTTCAAACCCCACTAATTCAAAATTACCAAGTGCCATGGAATATTCCAAGATGGCAGGCCCCAAAATAAAAGATGGCCAAATATGTGCTTTTCTCCTTCATAACTTGAAATGCGAAGCCCTTCAATAATTGTATTGAAGGTTAATATGAAGTTGGGCATTACGGACATTTCGATACCAAGTACATTTTGTATGTACTACGGTTCTTGAGTTACAACATAATACAGTAGGTAGTGATGAGGCACCATAATTGTAACATGTTGGCACATCCATTTCTGAGCGAGTAGGTTCCAAAGCACATGCCTGTGTGC
The DNA here is from genome assembly GCA_039105355.1 of Benthosema pterotum. Classification (NCBI taxonomy): domain Eukaryota; kingdom Metazoa; phylum Chordata; class Actinopteri; order Myctophiformes; family Myctophidae; genus Benthosema; species Benthosema pterotum. The sequence goes on along the minus strand of CM076969.1, from coordinate 54,636,756 downwards.
CAAATTTGGTGCTTTGGTACCATCAAATGAATGATTATTTTTAATGATTGACTTAATCTGCTTGACTAGTGGTGGTTTGAAACGGATTACAAGGCATGGAGGATGCTCTTCTGATCAGAATCAGAATTGTTTTGTGATATTATTGTGTGGGTGATAATACAAATGAAGCTGCGATTACTAAAACTGTATGACTAACTGTGTGTGACTAAATGCGTCTGTTGACAAAAATGTCAACAGATGGACTAAGACATCCGGGAGGGACTAACTACAGTGCTAGCGCTTCTTCATACCCTGAGGAAGGCATTGTGTTAGCGGCATGACGGCGTGCCATAACGCTGGTCATTTAATTTAAACAAAATGTCTTATTGGCACTGGGACTATGAATGGTGCGACCTCTTTCTTTAGTGGGCGATTAGAACCAGTAGAACTAAAAGACAAGTCATTTGTTTTATGTTTGGTTTGCACTCAAATGCTCCAGATCCACAAGTTGACAATGTGCAAGCTGGTAGATCAGCTTTTTTTCCAGCACGTAACCAAGTGGAGAATCAGGCATTGCGACGCCACCAGTGCTCCACCAAAAATATTGTTTTGTCAACAAAATTAACGGTAGGCTTATTATTTGAATAAAAAATAATGTCAAGATAACATCTAAAGCTTTTCAGGTGACTCACATAATTACGCATAACATTATTTGTGTGTGTGTGTGTGTGTGTGTGTGTGTGTGTGTGTGTGTGTGTGTGTGTGTGTGTGTGTGTGTGTGTGTGTGTGTGTGTGTGTGTGTGTGTGTGTGTGTGTGTGTGTGTGTGTGTGCGTGCGTGCGTGCGTGCGTGCGTGCGTGCGTGCGTGCGTGTGCGCGTGCACATATTTCAGGAGACAGAGCTGCTGGACCTCACACTGGTGAGAGATGTGAGAACAGGAAGGAGCACTCGCCCACCCAAGGTACACCACCATAGCTCAATGTGCTCCACCTTTATAGCAGGGGCGGATCTAGGCATGGGCATGGGGGGGGGGGGCAATGATACCCCTCTAGATACCCAGTCTGCCCCACCAAACACGATGGCATGCAAAACAACCCAAGATATTTCAAATTAAAGTGCTTATATTTAAAGGTAGGGGAAGTGATTTCACTTTTGTCAGATATCACCCCAAAAAAATTTTTTTTCTGTTAAAATGCTCTATTATAAGGTGTGGAAACCACATATGGAGTTTCCCCCTCCCCCACGTTAGCAGAGGAGCTAATAAAAGTTCCCCAGGTCACCACAATTCTCCTCCAATCAGGAGAGAGCAGCAGGTTCACATAGTGTAGCTACTTTTGGGGGCCCCTAGTGCACCAGGCTGGTACTACACCATGAATTTCAAATCACTTCCCCTACCTTTAAAATGATTTGAAACACTACTACTGCTACTAACTACAATTGTGGCACCACTAAACCAACAGCATTTCATCATTGAAAACAGAAAACTCTCTGAGTCAGACCTTTAGCTTTATGCATGCTGCGTGTCTGTTGCAACTTCAACAACAACTGATGTTATTATTGATGCTTTACTTGACTAATAAAAGTCCTGTAACCGAAAATGGTATGGGTGCGGCTTCATCGCCCGTGGCGCGAAGCGACACGGGCGATGAAGCCGCCCCCATACCATTTTCTCTTGCCCCTCCAACATGTTATCTTGCCCCCCCACCCCCCAAATGGGACATGTTATATCCGCCCCTGCTTATAGCAAGCCAATAAGAAGAAGCCAAGCTGCCGACTCTCCTTTGTGACGATTTAGAAACCATGTTGCATCTTGCTGTCACCCTGACTTTTCATCATTTGTCCAATAGGAAGCCAAGCTGCGGGAGCTTCTGGATGCGGGCAACCTGGTTGGTCGCCTGGAGAACCGCATGGTCACCGTGGTTACGGCCTCGGACCTGGTCAACGTCACGCAGCTCAACTTCATCGCTACACAGGAGGACGAAGCCACGGTAAAGTTAACTATTATGCCATTTTGTCCTGACCCTCGATTCCAGTTTCTGACCAGTGTCGGGAATATTACTTTACCTTGTTAATGTATTACTTAATTAATTATTACCTTCATTTTAAAGCAATATATTATATTACAATATTACTGTCTGAGCAAGTGTAATATATTGATATTACTATTACATATTACTTAAAAAAAATTACAAAATATATAATTAAATATTTAGCGTCACTATTAATCAAATATTACATGCATCAAAGCCGTATGGAATCAACTAGAAAAAAAAAAAAAACGTCACTCCTGAATACATAACTTGATGACAAATGATAGAAAATAAGTATTTCACTTCTGCAGTTGTCAAGATAATTTCACGTTATTTTCAACGAGACAGATTGACAGAAAGTAATATTGAAAGTAAGTAAGTAAGTAAGTAAGTAAATTTTATTTATATAGCACCTTTCACAGAGGAATCTCACAAAGTGCTTTACATGCATGGAAATAAAACAGAAGATAAAATAGAAGTATACAAACAATTATACAAAAACAAAATGCAAACATCAGGGAAGAAAGAAAAATAATATATAAATATAAATATATATACAAGTACATACATGCATATATAAATATATTTACAGAAACATTCACATGAATTAAAAATAATAATAATAATAATAATAAAAGAATAAAATCCAACCATCAGATTGCAGCGAAGGCTTGTGCAAATAGAAGTGTTTTAAGACTTTTCTTAAAAATATCAGCTGATGGTGATAGCCTCAGAGAAAGTGGCAGTGCATTCCAGAGATTCGCAGCAACCGCCTGATATGATCTGTCGCCTTTGGTTCTTAATTTGGTAGAAGGTGGAGCTAAGAGACATTGGTCGGCAGATCGAAGGGCCCTGTTAGGCGCATACCGCGGGACCAGGTCGGAGAGGTATCCTGGTGCCTGACCGTGCAGCGCTCTATATGTAAGGACCAGGACCTTAAACTGGACTCTAAAATTTACCGGAAGCCAGTGCAGGGAGGCCAGCACTGGGGTGATGTGGCACCGTCTGCTGGACCTGGTGAGTAGTCTGGCTGCTGCGTTTTGGACTAGTTGGAGGCGGTCAATACTGGATTTATTTAAACAGGTGAAGAGTGAGTTGCAGTAATCAAGCCTGGATGATATAAAAGCATGAATAATCATTTCCAATTCAGAGTAGGATACTATTGAGCTGAGTTTTGCAATATTTCTTAGATGGAAAAAACAAGTCCGGGTTATAGCTGCAATGTGAGAGTCAAGGTGCATGGACTGGTTAAACTGAACGCCAAGGTTTCTGATATTGGAGCGTATGTTGGATCTAAGGGGCCCAATGCAGTTTACCACTTTGGGAATAATGACATCAGGTGCGATAATGAGTACCTCAGTTTTGTCCTCATTTAGTTGGAGGAAATTGTCTGACATCCAGGACTTAATAGCAGCAATGCAGTCGAGTAAAATACCAAAATTAAAATCATCAGGGGATCTGGTGTTAAAAGAGTAATAGAGTTGAATGTCATCTGCATAAAAGTGATAGGATACATTTTTAAAAGTGCTGATAAGGTGTCCCAGTGGCAACATGTAAAGTGCAAAGAGGGTGGGGCCAAGCACGGAGCCCTGGGGGACCCCCGACTCCAAGGAAGTATAATCAGACTCATGGGGGCCCATGGTAACAGAAAATTTCTGCCCGAGAGATAAGAGGAGAACCATTCTAGGGCTTTTCCACTGACACCCACTTGTAATGCAGTGATGCAGGGAGAAAAAGTATAATATATTAGATTGTTTTTGTTAAGTAATACAAAAACAGTAATAATATTACAAGTTACTGCATTTTGGTAATATATTACGTAATATATTAAGTTACGTAGTGCACATGTCCCAACACTGTTTCTGACACCAGATTACACAGGAGTTCCTTACACCAGATTATAGCTGCAGCAACATTCTAGCTTTTAGGCTAGATTCTACAGTAATTTATATTCCGACACTAGATTCGAGTTATTGACACTAAATTATAGTTTCTGGTGCTGGAATCGAGTTTTTGACACTAGAATCTAGTTTCTGACACTAGATTCTTGTTTTTTCCTGGAAAATCTGTGTTCCTGTGTCAGTGATGCGAACATATTCCAAGCCAAGGACCACCAGAATTATCCATATTTGGCTGCAGACCCCCATCTGAAAACATGTTGTTCTAGGGATCTAGGAAAAACGTTTGCTTCCAAAATAATGTATTCAGAGATTTGCAGCACATTTTCTCAATTTTTCAAAAATAGCAGAACTACAAGCTCATATCGCGCCACTCGGTGGCGCGATATGAGCTTGTAGATCTGCTATTTTTCAACAGCTAAAAACACCAAAACGCGTTCACTACAGGAAGGGTTTAAGTACATACTTGCTGCAGTGTAAGTACAGTTTTTGAGGCATTTGTTCCTTACTTGACTGTCGTGTCTCGTGTCCTGTAGGTGTGGGGTGAAGAGCTGTTCTCACTGGCTTCTAATCTACTGAGCCACAACCTGAACAGAGACCAGAGTCTGCTCAAAGCGTGAGTAACCACGCACGCACACACGTACACACACGTACACACACGTACACACACGTACACACACACACACACACACACACACACACACACACACACAGCTGTGACTGATGTCCATGGTTCTATAGTACAGTGGTTAACTGCTGTTCACCACAATTCATGACCGGACTACTATAACTATCACTGCTGTCCGTGGTCCTGAAGTTACTATAGCTACTGCCCATGGTTCTGAAATACATTTAGGTGCTGTCCTTGGTCCTGAAGTAACTATAGGTGCTGCCCGTGGTTCTGAAATAAATGTAGGTGCTGTCCATGGTTCTGAAGTCACTATAGATACTGGCCATGGTTCTGAAATACATTTACCGGTAGGTGCTGTCCATGGTCCTGAAGTTACTATAGCTATTGTCCATGGTCCTGAAATAAATGTAGGTGCTGTCCATGGTCCTGAAGTTACTATAGCTATTGTCCATGGTTTGGAATTAAACTATAGGTGCTGTCCATGGTCCTGAAGTAACTATAGCTACTGCCCATGGTTTGGAAATAAACGTTAGGTGCTGTCCATGGTCCTGAAGTAACTATAGCTACTGCCCATGGTTCGGAAATAAACTTTAGGTGCTGTCCATGGTCCTGAAGTAACTATAGGTGCTGCCCGTGGTTCTGAAATAAATGTAGGTGCTGTCCATGGTCCTGAAGTAACTATAGCTACTGCCCATGGTTCTGAAATACATTTAGGTGCTGTCCTTGGTCCTGAAGTTACTATAGCTACTGCCCATGGTTCTGAAATACATTTAGGTGCTGTCCTTGGTCCTGAAGTCACTATAGCTGCTGCCCATGGTTCTGAAATACATTTAGGTGCTGTCCATGGTCCTGAAGTCACTATAGCTACTGCCCATGGTTCTGAAATACATTTAGGTGCTGTCCTTGGTCCTGAAGTCACTATAGCTACTGCCCATGGTTCTGAAATACATTTAGGTGCTGTCCATGGTCCTGAAGTAACGATAGCTGCTGCCCATGGTTCGGAAGTAACTATAGTTGCTGTCCGTGGTCCTGAAGTAACTATAGCTGCTGTCCATGGTTCTGAAGTAACTGTATGTGCTGTCCATGGTTCTTAAGTAACTGTCACTGCAGCGACTGCCCATCAGGGGGCCTGTGGCCCTTAGTGTGGTTATATTGATGTCAGTCTCTTGAATGTTTGAAAAAAGGAGAATCCTAGACAAAGGATCAGAGAATCAGTGTGCCTCACAAGCCCGAATGTTTACGTATACGTTATGTTTTTCATACAACTACAACAATTGTAATAACAATGTTATTACCAAATGAGCCCATCTGAATTATAGATAGTTGTGCAGCGTATTGCTTTACGCTTTCATGATTTTTGTTACATGGCCTAAACAGAAATGTATTTGTTTTATAGTGGTTCAAATAACATTCCTGTTTGTTTGAATTCCAGGTATGTGAAGTTAACTCTCCAGCCAAACCCAGAGGGGAAGATTCCAGTCAAAAAGTAAGATCACCACTGCCTCCTAGGGCACAACATTTTCATGTCAACGGCCCCTCACATCACACATCACATTGTATGATCACTTGAGAGCTGCACAAACAGCTCTCTAGCATGCGGTTTCTGAGCCATCAATCTCACAACTTTGACACTGGATGGTCGTTGTACATCTGACGATAATAATAATAGACAATAATAATAATAGTTTGCAGCCTGTTCATTGCCCTTTTTTTTTAGGTCAGAGTAAAGTGACATTAACTCATCTCCCATCTCCAATATGAAATACTGTTGAAAGTAGCAGCATGATGAAAGTAACTAGTAATATTAGTAGAGATACCTGTGATAGTATTACTGTAGTATTATTTCATATTACTAGTTCCACCCCATCTCTGCCTTTGAATCATAAAATACAAAAATACCATTTTGGAGCACAACCAAGCGTAGAATGATCTCTTCTCCGCTGGTACCTCTCTAACATTTAGTCTATGTGTTGACAAAATAGTCGGTCTACTTATAGTCAGACTTTTAGTCATTACAGCTTCGTTTTATTTAGTTTTTGTTTAGTTTTCTTATGTGAAAAAGGTAGTCGTTTTGTCAAGTTTTGTCCTGTTTTGTCTTGTTTTTTGTTTTGTTTTGTGTTACTAACACTAATGTGTTCATTACGACTTGTTGCAGCATCGTCCGTCTGTTCTCCTCGGACAGGAAGAGAGTGGAGACTGCCCTGGAGAGCTGTAGACTACCCTATGGACGGTATGTTAGCATTATAAAGCTCTTATTCTGGAGAGCTGTAGACTACCCTATGGACGCGTATGTTAGCATTATAAAGCTCTTATTCTGAAGAGCTGTAGACTACCCTATGGGCGCGTATGTTAGCATTATAAAGCTCTTATTCTGGAGAGCTGTAGACTACCCTATGGACGGGTATGTTAGCATTATAAAGCTCTTATTCTGGAGAGCTGTAGACTACCCTATGGGCGGGTATGTTAGCATTATAAAGCTCTTATTCTGGAGAGCTGTAGACTACCCTATGGACGGGTATGTTAGCATTATAAAGCTCTTATTCTGGAGAGCTGTAGACTACCCTATGGGCGGGTATGTTAGCATTATAAAGCTCTTATTCTGGAGAGCTGTAGACTACCGTATGGACGGGTATGTTAGCATTATAAAGCTCTTATTCTGGAGAGCTGTAGACTACCCTATGGACGGGTATGTTAGCATTATAAAGCTCTTATTCTGGAGAGCTGTAGACTACCCTATGGACGGGTATGTTAGCATTATAAAGCTCTTATTCTGGAGAGCTGTAGACTACCCTATGGACGGGTATGTTAGCATTATAAAGCTCTTATTCTGGAGAGCTGTAGACTACCGTATGGACGGGTATGTTAGCATTATAAAGCTCTTATTCTGGAGAGCTGTAGACTACCCTATGGACGGGTATGTTAGCATTATAAAGCTCTTATTCTGGAGAGCTGTAGACTACCCTATGGACGGGTATGTTAGCATTGTTAGCAATGTGTATGTTAGCAACCAAATGGACCCGCAAGGGTCCATTTGGTTACACATCCCTTTAGTTACACATCTCTGAAATATGTGTGAAAAAAAAATGTATAAAACTGATGTTTAGTGATTTTTTGTTTTTCATATAATCAATCAATTACTTAATGCATATAAATGGCACTCTGGACCTCAAGGGGGCGCTACAGGCTGGCAAAATGGCTCTCATAGAGGTAAAGGAGAATTACACACCAAAACACACTGGGCATCCATCTATCTTGACCTTTGACATGAATCATGATATTGCCTTTGATTTTTGTCATAGATGGCCAATGCAGTTTGCATTTTCGAAGATTGTCTGTATTCTAATGTGGGTATTTTAGTAGCTCCAAACTTAGTTTTTTTTAGACATCACATCAAACCACACACTACAAGATAATTGGGCCACTACATGATTTTAGAAAGGGGAGGGGAGGGGAGGAGAAGATGAGAAATAGATTACGTTTGGGATTGCATGTAAAAGTTGTGCCCCAGAACAGTAAGTATTTCATAATTTTTGGTGTTATTCCCCATGGTTGTCACTGTAGTTGACGTGTTGTTGTATGTTGTTGTGACAGGGTGACGGTATTAAAGTGGAAGACTTTACTCTGGAGGCCTACAGGAGCTTTCTGGACTGCCTGTGTCCTCGACCTGAGCTCAACAGCGTCTTTAAGCTGCAGTAAGTTTGTTTTGTTGGCGCTTTGTGTGCGTGTATGCATGCACGCAAGTGTCTGTGTGTGGGTGTGGTGTGTGTGTGTGTGGGTGTGTGTGCTCACACGTGCAAGTATGCACTCTACCGGGGGCTGATCTAGTTTTATTAAGTTTTGTACAACTTATACAAACCCATTATAACTTAAAACTCCATTTTAACCATGACAGATTATTTGAAAACAACCCATCTTTTTTCTGGTGACTGATATTGTCCTCCTAATACGTGAGAAGGCTGTGGAATTTAATTTACTGTTTTCATTTATTTTTAAGATATTGTTTTGGAAAATGTAGCCGCCTCCATGTTTGGGTATGCACACCCAAATGCATAAAACAATATTTTAAAAAAGTAAATTAAAACTGTAAATGAAATTCCACGACCCTCTCACGTATTAGGAGGACAATATCAGTCACCAGAAAAAATATGGGTTGTTTTCAAATAATCTCTCATGGTTAAAATGGAGTTTTAAGTTATAATGGGTTTGTATAGGAAGGAGCTGGAGGCGTACAAATGAACATGAAATATCTAACTACTGAAAGGCGTAACTTATAAACTGTCTGGTGTGTTCACATGAGACTGGGTAGATGTGGAGTACCCCCTTAAAATAACCAAAGGTTTTTTTGAAAGTGGAGTACCCCTTTAACATAACAACCAGCAAATGTACAAACTATTTTCAGGTGCATGGGTTGGTTCCATAGATTGACCTGGTGTTTTTTGTGTTGCGTTGTTGTGCCTTGCAGGTAGGGTGACCAGATGTCCCTCTTTGCGTGGGACAGTCCCTCATTTTCAAGATTTTTCAAGCGTCCCACAAATTGAGACTCTGTCCCACATTGTGACTGACAGACATCAGTGTTCAAAATGCCCTAATAATTTGTAGTGCCCTAATAGTTGGATTTCATCATTTCTTGCTATGTTTTTTTTTTAAATAATTCCCACATGTGGTACCACTATATTTCCACACTCACTCTGGAGAGGCCACATCGCATACTGTCGTATCAAAAATAGCTGATCTACGATCTCAAAACACGTCGCAGTGCGACGCGTTTTGAGATCGTAGATCAGCTCTTTTTGATTTTAGATCAGCCGTTTTTGCTGTGTGAAATGGAATCTTGAACGGGACATTTTGTCCCGTTTCCACACTTGTCCACTTGTCCCACACATGCAACACTTCTGTCCCTCAAATGAACAGTTTGGATCTGGTCACCCTACTAGCAGGGGAGGGGACGACGGCGGGCTGTCGCTGGAGAGGATGACAGAGTTCATCAACTGCAAACAGAGAGACCCTCGTCTGAACGAGATCCTCTACCCTCCCCTGAGACCTGCGCAGACCCTGGCTCTGATGGAGAGGCACCAGCAGGACACGGCACTGTTAAAACAAGGTATAGCCCGGATCCAGACCCACTCTCTGAGTGCACTGCCAGACTCTTGGTCTGGTGTTGTTGTATTGTCAACCTATCATTTATTTTGGTACCAAATGTTATTTATTTACCCTATGGGAGTCGGAGTTGTGGGTTGGTCTAAAAAAGAACAGGTGCAGCTGATTGACCAGCAGCCCCGTCACACAATAGCGCACAACAAATATGGCTTGCCGCCACTCCAGTGGATCGTGACCATATCAAATCTGTCTATTAACCCGTTTGGCAATATAGACAAACGTTCGCTCTGAACACCTGCTATGTTCGATGAAATAGAAAAATAGCAGGTAACACCCCGTACAGAATAGGTTAAACTGACCTTAGCCTGCCTGGCCTAACATGAAATGATTTTGGATTGGGAAGGGGGGGGGGGGGAGCTTTTTCCACATACTAGTACCGCTCGTTGGCCGTGTTTGTTTGGTTGGCAAACAGGCTAGCCCATGATTGACCGCCACATCTAGTTTGATGTTGGTCAGTAACGATCGGACAAGGCTGGGTTCTGGGCAGAGTTTGAGACCTCTAACGCAGACACACACGTGCACACAGATGCAGGCTTATCCCTAACTCTGCCCTTGATACTGAACTGTTTTGCAGTGGGAGCACGGACATCCTGGGAACCTATGAATATAAATCCAAAACAACAAAAGGAAAAAAAAAAGGATTTTCAGTACACTGTGTGTGTGCGTGCGTGCGTGCGTGTGTGTGTGTGTGGGTGTGGGCGTGGGTGTGCGTGTGTGTGTGTGTGTGTAGGTGTCATCTCCCTCCAGGCATTCTCTAGCTACCTGTCCAGCGATGAGAACGGAGTGATCCCCCCTGAGAAACTGGACCAGTCTGAAGACATGAGCTTTCCTCTGTCCCACTACTTCATCAACTCTTCACACAACACCTATCTGACAGGTACATACGCGGCTTTTAGTGACGTGCTGCAAGCTTGTAGACCCCCCCCCCCCTTTGAGGTGTAATTCAGGAGTGTATGAGTGGATGGTTAATGAGCGCTGTTGTCCTCGTCAGCGGGTCAGCTGGCCGGCAGCTCGTCAGTGGAGATGTACAGACAGGTGCTGCTGGCCGGCTGCCGCTGTGTGGAGCTGGACGTGTGGAAGGGACGCACCGCCGAGGAGGAACCCGTCATCACACACGGCTTCACCATGACCTCTGAGATACCCTTCAAGGTGAGAACATGACCTCAGAGA